>JAIFGZ020000241.1:2400000-3008356 GCA_019925245.2 Oryza australiensis
AACTCTATGAGATACGGATGAGATCCGATTCAAAATAGAGTCCTAATCGGCCACTAGTCCCGTCGGCCAACTCTATATAAAGGAGGGAGGGGTGGAGAGCTGCTACACGTCAATTGCATCGCGTGCAACGAAGTCGCCGAGATCAATCTCCACGTAAACCCTCCTCACTTTCGAGCCAAACCCTAGCCTTGCATCGCGTGCTAGCACACGGGTGTACGGCGTTTTGTCCCCGGACGTGTGGATACCGTAGAGCGCGCTGCTACATTGCACGCTGTTGATCGGCGGATCGGCTGCGGTCGGGCGCATCGGAGCGAGGCACGAGAACACGGTCGGACGACTTGGATTGGCTACGGCATCTGCGAATCAGCTGATTGGCGAATCGGCTGTCCCCGGGTATCGTGTCGGCTTGCGAGAATCGACTACACTGTTCCGGATCGGATTGCCACGATTGGCTATTCCGCTGCACTCTACTCCAATCGGTAATGATCTACCGGCCCTTACTTGCAAGTGTTCTGGTTTGCGCGGTAAAAAGTTTTTGTTTTCGGCTAGCGTAGCCTCCGCGTAACCCTTCGGTGGTATCGAGCTAATCTTGCTTAGTTCGGGTTTTAGATTGGATCGGAACAAGTTTTGCGCACGGGTTGATTAGATCAATCGGTTTTACGGGATCTGTTGAGGAGAGTTAATGGTAATTGCGTTCCTTGATAGTGTATCGGAACGGCGTAATGTGATTACGTCGAAGCAATTTCCATATAACTCGGTTTGAGTTGGGTTCGAGATAGCGTTCCTTGATAGTGTATCGGAACGGTATAATGTGATTATGCCGAAGCTATCTTGTAGTCCGATCTTGTTAGCTGCCTGCGCGCCTACGCAAACCATCTCCCTTGATAGTGTATCGGGACGGCATAATATGATCATGCCGACATGGTTTCCATAAGCGAATTCATAGATTGGATCTATGAATTTCGTGTGGTGTTCGGCGCTGCCCGGAAGCCCACGAGGGCGGCTTCCCCTCGACCCCCTCGGCTTCCCCTCGACCGCCGTGTGCGTACCCCTTATAGGTTGTCTCGATGCCGTAGCTTTGCGATAAGTAGAAAACGTTTCTACGCCTAACTTGTTTTTGCAGAGAATGCTTTGAGATGGTATGGCCCTATTGTATGTATGAGATGTATGAGATGCATGTGATGCATGTAATATTCTTTCATATGTGCAATCCCCGTAATATTCTTTCATACGTGCAATGCTTGTAATATTCTTTCATGACTCTGCGAGTTGATGTAATCTTCAATTAGAGGTTCTATAGTAGTAGCTTAGTTTGAGGAAATCAAGCATTCGGCACTCGAAAGAACGGTGATGAAGATGGAGATCCTGACAGCATGGAGATGGAGATCACCATGTGAAGGGGGCCATACTATTTCACTATATGCTATTCTTCTTGCTTTCATATGTGATATGTTTGTTTGATAGGATAGCATCCTCGCAAAATTAAGTAGTAATGATGCCCTTCCAAATGTTGCACCCGTCACCGTTATGCTCGTCAATGGTGGGTCCGCCAAAGCAGAGTGCCATTCTCTATCATAACACGAGGGGTATATGTCGACATATACATGCAGGAGCATTTGGTTTACTTAACAAGGCTATCAAAAAGCAGTTTTGGGCCTTGGGGCATAGGTTGGCGCCGGGGCATGGAGATGCCACACCAACAACAAGAGTCACATAGAGATGTGATTAGCAAGGTGTTGCTTACCGATGTTACTAATTTTCTAGCAGTGATGCCAAAGCTCACTAGAAAATTAACTAACATGTGGATCTTGACCCAATACGTAACCTAGAGGGAAGGTGTAAAATACGTAACGGGAGTCTAATGTTAAATTGTTTAACAATAGACATAGCATAAACATTGTGCTAAACTTTGCTTTTTCTGTTGTAGAATAAATGGCGGCTAATACTACACCCAGTACCTTTAATTTGCGATCTATTCTCGAAAAGGAAAAATTAAATGGAACAAACTTTATGGATTGGTATCGCAACTTGAGAATTGTTCTCAAGCAAGAGCGTAAGGAGTACGTTCTTGAAGTACCTTATCCCGAGGATTTGCCAAATAATGCCACCGCAACCGCACGGAGAGCTTACGAGAAGCACACCAATGATGCCCTAGACATAAGCGTCTCATGCTAGCTACAATATCCCCGAGCTTCGAAGCAATTGAGAGCGCGATGCTCACACTATTATTCGGGACTGCGTGGCATGTTTGAGAACCAAGCTTGGGCCGAGAGGTTCAACACCTCAAAGTCCTTGTTTGCGTGCAGCTTGTTGAGGGGAATCCCGTCATCCGCATGTGATAAAGATGATTGGCTATATCGAGAGTCCGGAAAAACTAGGTTTTCCCTTAGCCAAGAGTTGGCTACCGATGTGATTCTCCGGCCGCTCCCTCCGAGCTTCGAGCCATTCATATTAAACTATCACATGAACAATATGGATAGAACCTTGGCTGAATTGCGTGGGATGCTAAAGCATGAGGAGAGTATCCAAAAACGGTCATCATGTGATGATGATGCGAAGGCAAAGCGCAAACCACTGTCAAGAAACTTTGCACCAAGAGGAAGTTAACTCCCGATGAGATCGCGAGTGCCTCCAATGCAAAGAAGGGCAAGAAGGGTCGGCGGCATCGATGCCGTTTGCTTCTATTGCAAGGAGACAGCCACCGGAAGAGGAACGCAAGAAGTACATGGAGGATCTCAAAAAGAAGCAAAGTACGACTTCGCTTCGGTATTAATGTTATAGAGACATTAATCTTGCTACTTCACCTACGACTCTTGGGTATTTGATACCGGATCGTAGCTCATATTTGCAAATCGTTGCGGGGAATGAGAAGAAGTAGAGGATTGAGAAGGGGCGAGGTGAACTGCGCGTCGGCAATGAGCAAGCGTTGCTACGCTTTGTCGGCACAGTACCACTTCATCTACCTTTAGGATTAGTTTTGGAATTGAATAATTGTTATTGTGTTCCAACACTATGTCAAAACGTTATTTCCGCTTCATGTTTGCAAGTGGAAGGATATGATTTTAGATCAATGGACAATGGTTGTTCAATATATATCTCGAGATATGTTCTATTTTCATGCTCCATTGGTGAATGGATTATACGTTTTGAATCTTGAAGCGTCTCCCATCTATAACATTAATACGAAAGGCAACTCTCTAATGATATAAACATCACGTTTATCCGGCATTGTCGCTTAGGCCATATAAATAAGAAACACATGGAGAAGCTCCATAAGGATGGACTGCTTCACTCTTTTGATTTTGAATCATTTGAGACATGTGAGTCTTGTTTACTTGGTAAGATGACAAAGGCACCTTTCACGGGACACAGTGAAAGAGCAAGTGACTTGTTGGACATGGTGCGGTCGATGATGAGCCAAAGTGATCTTCCGTTATCCTTCTGGGGATATGCTCTTGAAACAACTGCGCTCACACTAAATAGAGTTCCATCTAAGTCGGTTGAAAAGACACCATATGAGATATGGACAGGGCAACCCCCTAGTTTGTCTTTTCTCAAAATTTGGGGATGTGAGGCTTATGTAAAACGTTTACAGTCTGACAAGCTCACACCCAAATCTGACAAGTGCTTCTTTGTGTGATATCCTAAGGAAACTAAGGGATATTACTTTTATAATCGGGAACAAGGCAAAGTGTTTGTCGCCCGACACGGTGTCTTCTTGGAGAAAGAGTTTCTTTCAAGAAGGGTTAGTGGGAGCAGGGTGCATCATGAAGAAGTTCAAGAAACACCGAAAACGTTTCGGCGACCACGAACCACAACAGGAGGAACAAAGTGTTGCGCCACCGTTGTAGACACACCAGCCCCACGGAGGTCTGAAAGATCACGTCGTGCACCTGACAGGTACACAGGTGCGGAACAACGTGATATATTGTTGTTGGACAACGATGAACCTAAGACCTATGAGGAAGCGATGGTGGGACCCGATTCCAACAAGTGGCTTGGAGCCATGAAATCCGAAATAGAATCCATGTATGACAATCAAGTTTGGAACTTGGTTGATCCACTGATGGTGTCAAAACCATTGAGTGTAAATGAGTTTTTAAGAAAAGGCCAATATGGATGGAAATGTTCACATCTATAAGGCGCGATTGGTGGCGAAAGGTTTTAAACAGATTCAAGGAGTTGATTATGATGAAACCTTCTCGCCCGTCACAATGCTTAAATCTATTCGGATTATCCTAGCGATTGCTGCATATTTCGATTATGAGATATGGCAGATGGATGTCAAAACGGCTTTCCTAAATGGAAACCTAAGCGAGGATGTATACATGATACAACCTCGGGGTTTTGTCGATCCAGAATCGCTGGAAAGATATGCAAGCTACGAAGTCCATTTATGGATTGAAGCAAGCATCTCGGAGTTGGAATATTCGTTTTGATGAAGTAATCAAAGGGTTTCGTTTCATCAAAAATGAAGAAGAGGCCTGTGTTTACAAAAAGGTCAGTGGGAGCGCAATTGTATTTCTAATCTTATATGTGGATGACATATTACGAGTGGAAATGATATCCCTATGCTTGAATCCGTCAAGTCTTCATTGAAAAATAGTTTTTCCATGAAAGACTTAGGGGAGGCAGCATATATATTAGCATTCGGATCTATAGAGATAGATCCAAGAGGCTAATTGGATTAAGCCAAAGTACATACATTGACAAGGTGTTGAAAAGGTTCAACATGCATGATTCCAAGAAAGGTTTCTTGCCCATGTCACATGGCATTAATCTTAGCAAGAATCGGTGTCCTCGGACACATGATGAGCGGAATAAGATGGGTATGGTTCCATATGCTTCGGCAATTGGATCCATCATGTATGCCATGCTTTGTACACGCCTGCATGTCTCGTACGCTTTGAGTGCTACGAGCAGATACCGTCCGATCCAGTGAAGGTCACTGGATCGCCGTAAAGAATATCCTTAAGTACTTGAGAAGAACTAAGGATATGTTCCTAGTCTATGGAGGTGAAGAAGAGCTCGTTGTAAGTGGTTACACCGATGCTAGCTTCCAAACGGACAAGGATGATTATAGATCGTAATCTGAGTTTGTGTTCTGCCTGAACGGAGGCGCAGTCGGCTGAAAGAGTTCCAAGCAGGATACTGTTGCTGATTCTACAACGGAGGCCGAGTACATCGCTGCTTTAGAAGCTGCAAAGGAGGTTGTTTGGATAAAGAAATTTGTTTCTGAGCTGGGTGTGATGACCACTGCAACTGGTCCAATGTCTCTCTATTGTGACAATAGTGGAGCCATTGCGCAAGCCAAGGAGCCAAGGTCACATCAAAAGTCCAAACACATACTTCGACGATATCGTCTCATCCGCGAGATTGTGGATAGAGGTGATGTCAAGATATGCAAAGTGCACAGAGAGCTCAACATAGCCGATCCGTTGACAACCTCTCCCTCAGCCGAAACATGAGGCGCACACAAGAGCAATGGGTATTAGATACTTACATGATTGACTCTAGTGCAAGTGGAAGATTGTTAGTGATATGCCCTAGAGGCAACATGGAGATGTTGGATATCATGGTCAATGTTTATGTATTTATGAATAAAGTGTTTTTCAGTTCCATGAAATAGACATCTTGTATTGATCAATAAGTATGTGACTTATTATTGGAACTAATATAATTCTAAGATTGACATGTTTATTGATTGATGATCATGTCTCATAGATCATGGTATGAAAATACCAAATCAATGAATATGGACACATGTTAGAGATCATGTTGTTGGATAGACCCACCATGAGACACTACAAGAATTAATGTGCCATTAGTTGGTCTCAGGTAGTGTTTGTACAAAGTCCTTAGACCTGAGATCATCATGGATTCCAACATGTGTAGTAGCCTACTTTGGGACTATCAAACGCTATTCCGTAACTGGGTAGTTATGAAAGTAGTCTTCGGGTTTGCTATGAAACATGTAGTGAGATGTGAATGATCAAGATGGAATTTGCCCCTCCTTTGGAGAGATATCTCTGGGCCCCTCGAGGTAATGGATTATGGAAGTGCATGGCCATGCCGAGTTGATTGAGGAGTCAATCAATAGACAGATAATTCAATACGGTTCGAGTGAATAGTTAAGCTATTGAAGGGATGACACACACATCTTGCCTATAGTTTAATTGGTATCGTGAGGCAAAGGGATTTGTGTAAACATTACAGGTTCAGAGCCGATATTCTATTCTTGTATACTATGGTGTCAATATGTGCTGCTAGGCGCTGCTATTGTCGGTCGGCTGAGTTGGACTCAAGCCGACGGTCGGCTGAGTTGGACTATAGCCAAAACCGAGTATACCTAAACCTACAGGGTCGCACGCTTAAGGGGATAAGAACAGGCATTCAAGTTGGACTTGGATATGGCTCGATCGGATAGGGATCCGATCGGATAGAGTCCTATGGTCTTACGAAGTCCGGCCGACCAACTCTACGAGATTCGGATAGGATCCAATTCAACATAGAGTCCCGATGGGCCTCTAGGCCCAACCGGCAACTCTATATAAAGGGGTGAGGGGTGGATAGCTGTTGCATGCAATTGGAACCGAATTAGTCTGATCGCGTGTGTCTTCAGAAGTCGGCGACATCAATCTCCACGGAAACCCTCCCCACTTTCGAGCCAAACCTTAGCGTTGCATCTTGTGCTAGCACATGGGTGTTAGGCGTTCTGTTCTTAGATGTGTGGATACCGGTAGAGGTGCTACTACGTTGTGGTGCTGTTCGTCGGACAAATCGGCTGCGGCGGATCGACAGTGCGAGCGTGGTTCGGCAAATCGGCGAGTCGGCTGAGGTTGTATCGGCTCCGGCATTGGGAATCGACTACATCGGATCGGCTGTTTGGGGATCAGCTGTCAGTGAATCAGCTGTGATCGGCCAGTACAGTTCCGGATCGGATAGCTCCTGATTGGCTGTTTCCGCTGCGTACTCCAACCGGTAACGATCTATCGACCCTTACTTGCAGGTGTTCCTAGTTTGCGCAGTAGAAAAGTTTTGTTTTTAGCACGTAGCCTCCGCGTAACCCTTCATGTTTTGCCTTTGAGCTCATCGCAATTTTCACGAACATGAACCTCATGTTCCGTCCAGCATATCCTTGTTGGGTTAATGTATCCAACCGGATAGTTGGTCTTTGACGCGTCGTGGAATTGCATCCTAAGTAACAGCGGGTAATTATTCAGAAGTTAGTTTGAAAATGAATTCATTAATGACATTAAGTGCTATTGATACTTACAGGCAAAACGCAACAACAAGATTTATATCCATTTTTTCCATCTTGAATAATGCGTGAAGGTCGTTGAAATCGATTACCAGTATTCCATTTGGTCCACTGGTGAAAGCATTATCCAGGACCTTCACAGTAATCATGTTGAGCCCCATTTTGGATGCCTTTAGGTATCAGTCGTGCATAAGCCTAATTTCCCAGGGCATGTCTTCCATGACGTGCCATGGCAGAACGGCTTGCCGTACTCATACTTTGTTGGCACATCGTCCGAAGTCCGTTTTGCGGGTCCTCGCTTGGTTTTTCACCGATTTTTGTGAATCCGACAACTTTGGAGGTTGATCCTGCTTCTTGTCAGTCAGCGATCTCCCCCTGAAAGCCTGGAACACTAAGTTCTGCTCGTATACAACCATTTCTTTCTTATCATAGGTTGATCTAACCATTTTTGGGATAAGCCGACGAGGTTCAAGATTGCTCGGAGTTGGAACACTTGTTGTTTTCAGAAGAGGCCTTTCAGGTACTGCCAAAGCTAACCGTGGTGTCGGAGAAGATTGATGAATATCTTGGACATCGGTTGGAGGTTGTTTTGTGGCGACTTCAGGGGCGCTGACAGCTTTGGCAAATCAGGACCTTTATCTTTAGGGGGGAGAGAGGTGGGGAAGTAGGCCGATTAGGTGGCGAATCTGGCCCTGGTAGAGAAGGCGGTGCAGGTACAACAGCAATCTGAGGAACCGGCTCGATTGGGGATGCTGACTATGGACCGACCAGCAGGATATCTCGTTGATGCCATAGAATGAACTGATTCACCGCATCCCAAGCAATTCTATCCCTTCAGGTCCTGGAATATCTAGCTCTAAGCTGTTATGCTCTCCATGCACCTTGGCCACTTGCACCCTTGCATATTCCTCAGGGATTGGCGTGTTGTGAAATTGTCGCCCTGGTATAGCAGGTCTTGAACCCACCTCCTTTCTCTTCCTGGCCCTTCCTATCGGCACGAGGAGGCTGCACGGCGTCGGGGCAGTTATGGTATCTACTGGATAAAGTGCGGTGTCAATCGACTCGACGCGCCGGGCATCCATCGTGGGTTCTTCGGATTGCTTGAAACACATTAGGGAAGGCTTGGTGATTCTCGTGCAACAAGAGAGTAGAAATGTTGTTCAACTTGTTTTGCTATCTTCTCTTCAAGTTTGTGTTTGTACCTGTCCCGTTTCTTGTAATTCGCAGCTTCCTCAGGAAACCCTTCTTTCCAACTTGTTCGTCACGATACACCCCTTACTCATCCAGAATGTTTGGGGTTGCCCAGTGCAGCTGTCAACTGATCGTTTTCCCTCTTAGCAATAAACTCCCCAGTCTTTTCTTTTTCCCTAATGTCCTTTAGACTAGTGGTCACACGCTCGATATCCGGATCCTCGAAAAGGATCTCTCCCTCGTCGGTGACCTGGCCCATGCTCCGTGCCCAAACCTAGTTTTTGCTTCTTTCCTTTAGTGCATCTACAAGCAGGAGCTTTCCTTGGGCGGCAAACTTTTTTTTGGTTGCTCACCACTTCTCTACATGGCCATCGTAGCCGCTAGAGCCCAATCGATGCGGGTACTTGTTCTTTTTTGCGAGGTCGGACATCTTCTTCCTCCGCGCTAAGGCTTCAGAGCTTGTCATCTTCGCCATGAACCTATCCCATTCGGCGGGCATAATACCACTATAGTGTTCGAATGGAGACTTGTTCTTTTGCACGTAGTGAGTGTTCATGTCCATTTCCACTGCCTCCACTGATGTGCCATCACTTTTAAGGCAAACTCTTTTCCCAGAGCTTCTGAACCAGGCGGATATACAAGCCACTTCTGCAACTCCTTCCACATGAAGTTCTTCAGGTTGTCATCCACCTGCTCCAGGAATCTACATTTAAAGGGCCATGGGTTCTGGCCAGTACCCCGCAAGTGTTGCTGAATTTTGTCATTGCTACCTTGGGCTCTACTGGCTTCCCATCCTGGTTTAGAGAGGTGATATAGTATGTCTCCTTGGGGGGTTGGTTCTTACTTCTCTGACCACGTCTTCTCTTTTGACGTCCTCCAGCGCTCGCGGACGTGTCAGTTTCTACCGGACCGGATGTTGTTGTGTCCATCTCGACTTCGGGTATGATGACAGAATTGGTGGCCTTTCTTTTTGAGCAGCGCCGGGTTTTCATCTATACGTACAACAGAAAACGTTAAATGGGATCCTACGAGGTACACCGGTCAGTTCATAAAAATACGGCTCAACTTACTGCTTGCTCGATAGGGATATAATCGGGGTCTTCTTCGATCGGTGGTGCTGGTATAACTTCAACTAAAGGATCGCTTGGTGCCTGCCATGTGCCTTTGCTCGAAGAATCTTGCGTTGGTTCAACGTTGGGTGCCTCCGATGGAGCTTTCTCGTTCGACATTTGATCTACAATCGTTCATAACACACAATTTGTGAAATACTATTTTTTTCCTTCTTCTTCTCTTTAGGTTTTTCTATATTGACTACATTTTAATTTCTAAGATACTATATTTTTTTTGCTCTCAAAACAACAAGACTATATCTCTAATAGCATGAGGCGTTGTGGTAGGTTGGGTGGCTACAAAAAGATCTCCGCTGTGACCTTTGGTACAAGGTTTGATGCGGAGATCTTCGGTAGACACTCAGCCTTCAATAGGCCTAAATAATTCGAACCGTGTTTGGATGTTGCAATTTGCAACATGTCTGAACGGCTCCAGTTCATCATCGAGCAAAATAATTTATTTACAATAATTTAGCGTATGTCCAAAATCTAAAGAAAAACCTAGAGAAAAAACCTAAAGAGAAGAAGAAGGAAAAAACCTACACAAAAATCTAAAGAGAAGACTATATTTTTCTGCTCTCAGAAAAACAAGACTATATCCATTATCGGCGCATGAAGTTGAAGGGTCACAGACAATTCCACTATCGGAGACGCCTAGACCAAATCGTCAAATGTAAGTTATACATACGTATACATTTGATGCTTTCGTATAGGGGTCTCCGATAACGTACGCCAATATCAAGGAAATCCTAAAATTTTAAATATAACCTAACATCTAAAATTCATCAAAAATATTCACATGAACTATTTCACATCAACTAATTCACATAAAAATTTCACAACAACTATTTCACATCAAAATAATTCATCAACAAAATTCATCATAAAAATAACAGTCCATTTTACATTTCCATAGTTAATATTGTAAATTTATCGAAACAATAACAGTCCATTTTACATTTCCATAGTTCCATCAAATAACAGTCCATTTTACAGTTTTGTAGTCCCATCATATTAATAATAGTCCATTTTATAGTGAAATCAAAAATTCATCAACTACAATAAAAATAGGTACTTCAAAGAAAACATCCATGCACCCGGCTCAAGTTTATATAGACATGACTCAAGTTAATATATCCACCATCCATCCATCCATCCTATATTTTCGTACACAACATATAACAAGTCAAAGATTATTTTTTCATATGCTAAATAAATTCATTTTTCACATAACTCATTCAGACCAATAAAAGCAAAAAAAATCCTAAATCGTCCATCCATCCATCCATGTTTTTGACATGATATATACATCCATTTTTTTGACTAAAACTCTACTATAAATCTCACAGCAATCTCACAACAAACGATCCATACAACAATTGAAGCATATATTCTCACAGCAATATTTTCACAACATATAACAATTGAAGCCCCCAGTATAAATGCCACAACAATCTCACAACAATCCATCCATCCATCCATCCATCACACGAATTCACAAAACCAAAACCCTAAATCGTGCATCCATTCACGGCATTCATAATTGTCCATCAAAAAAATTCATCCATTCATACCTTTAGTGGTTGCTCGGCATCGGTGTGGACCGTGTGGTGCGGTGAAGGGCCGGTGAGGTTCCTCGGCATCGGTGTGGAGGCCGAAGAGGCATCGACAGTGAGGCCGGTGAGGAGGGCCGTTGGTGTGGGAGCCGGAGGCGTCGATGGTGAGGCCGGGGTGGCGGCGGTGGTCCTGAGGCCGGGCCGCGTGGCGGTCTTGAGGCCGGGCGGCGCAACGGTCTTGGTGGGGCGTCGGTGAGCCGGCGGGCAGAGCGCGACCGCGTGAGGGCGGCGGCGACGGAGAGAGAGAGAGAGGATGGGCGGTGAACGCAGCTAGCGGTGACGCGGGGAAGTGCGGCGCGGGGGTTGGGCGGCGAGGGCGAGGCGGCAAGGGCACGGGGATGGGCGGTCGACGATTGCTTGGCGACAGTAGCTCAAAATTTTGGCAGCCTAGCAGCGCAAGATCTAGATTCACCGGGGACTTAGAATTTTCGGGAGCTCGCGCGAGCCTTATATAGGTAGGGACTATCCTGCGCGGGTGGCTTAACGGCCCGCACGGGAAAATCATCTTTCCGCGTGGGCCGCTTAAACCACCAGCACAGGATAATCGCTCCCCCACTTTATAATTCATTAATGAATAATATAAATGAATACATGTAATATTAATGAATTTACATTAATTCATCACAAAATATTTTTATTAATGAGTGTAAATTCATCACATATTAATTTTACTAATTTAAATTCATCACATATTAATTTAATTAAAAATCAATCTAAATTTATCACATATTAAATTTATTAATTAATGTAAATTAATGGAATATAATATTAATTATTCCATTTATTCATTATTCCATGTGAAACTATAAAACTAAAAAAATATCATTGCACATAGAAATATCAATTCATCACATAGAACCACACATTCGCTCGTAACACCATAAGTTTTATACGTTCGCTCGAAAAAACATATTGTATAAAAAACAACCTAACGTTTCACAATTTTTGGATTAATATCCTTCCGTACTGATGCAAACTTTGATTCGTCGAGGACACTCTCAATGTGTTTCATACGCGTAGGAAGATCTGTGAATAACGAAATGGTGTCGTATTGATTATAATCGGACGCGTCTTCAATGTTGTCAATACCAATGATGTGTTGCTAGCCCGATACAATAATGTCTATCTTTTCATCGGAAGGATCCTTCACATAAAGAACTTGTGCAACAGGCTCGACAAGGACCCATGGATCATCCTTGTGTCCAATTTTACTCCGTTCAGCACACGTAAATCCAAATTTATCTACCATGCTGTCTTTCACCCATTGGCATCTGAGAACAGGGATCTGAATGTTTAAACTGTAGTTAAGTTCCCATATTTCTTGTATGATCCCGTAGTATGATTTCTTCTACCCTATTGCGTCCAACACTTTGACATGAACCTTACTATTCTGCACTGAGCTTTTCCTATCTTTGTTGTATGTGTAAAAAGAATATCCATCGATGTCATACCCTTGCCATGAGGTCATAAGGCTTGTTGGGCCAGCTTCAAGTCTTTCTATTGTTTTTTCCTCGAATGATTCACCAGATGGTAGCTTTTGATCCTTCAGCCATTGGGGAAAAGTGTGCTTCTATTCTTTCGAAACCCAATCGTCGGATCGCCTAGGATTGCATGCTCTGATCTCGGAAGTGTGTTGCTCAATGTAGGGCGCAACAATGGTGAGTTGTTGAAGAACACTGCTGTCTGCTTCTGATACCACTTTGTAATCGTTGTCGTAGAAGCATTTTCTTCTCACAGTACCCTTCCCAGATAACATTCCGTCATGTCGACGCACCGGTATCCCAATAGGGTTGGCATCTTTCATATAATTTAGGCAACACTCGACAACCTCCTCAGTTGTGTAACCCTCTATCATCGAGCCCTCTGGATGAGCACGATTACGGACATATCCTTTCAGAACAGCCATGTATCGCTCGTATGCCACATTTGATGTAGGTATAGAGGACCAATTTCAATAATTTGAGGAACAATGTGAACAATGAGATGTTCCATCATGTCGAAGTACGATGGAGGAAAAAACATCTCTAGCTGGCAAGCTGTCTCGATTGCGAATTTCTGAAGGGGTCCTAATTCTTCTGGATCAAAAACTTTCTGTGAAACTCAATTAAAAAAATAGCACAGCTTTGTTATCACTACCTTGGTGTGCACTGGCTTCATCGCCCTTATAGCAATAGGGAGGAATACCGTAAGCATCTTATGACAGTTGTGAGCGTTGTATCCAGAAATCGACAATTCTTTCATGGGTACTAGTTTCTCGATATTCGATGAGAATCCAGTCGGCACTTACAAACCACGAAGACATTTATAGAAAGCTTTTTTTCTCTTATAGTGTCATTGAGTAGCATGCCGGTGAAATCTCAATCTTACCATTCGGTAGCTCTATTGGGTGGAGATCTTTCCTTATGCGCAAATTGATCAGGTCGTTACGTGACCTCAACCCACCCTTTGTTTTACTAGGGATGTCAAGTAAAGTCCTGATGGTGCTGTCGAACATGTTTTTCTCGAGGTGCATTACATCGGTGGCATTACGAATCTCTAGGTCTTTCCAATATGTCAGATACTTGAAAAAGATTGAATGTTTCTTAAAGGGCAACATGTTTTCTACCACTTCTTTCTTCCTCTTGCCTGAAGTTGTCTTTCCCTTGCCGAACTCGACCTTTATGTTCTTTGTCATCTTGAACACCATGGAACCATCCTTTGCTTCGGGGGCAGTACCTTCCTCAACAGTTTTGTCAAAAAAGGTAGCCATCGCACGATACCTATGCTTCTGTGGTAAGAAACGACGATGACGCATGTAAACTAACTTTTTGACGAGGTCAGGTATATGTACGATGTGTTGTCCAGACATATCAAACATCCGGTTTTCCTTTAATCTGTCCGGAGGGGGAAAAATTGGCTGGTATATCATTTATAGTAACGAATATGATAGCACGCAGAGTAAAATACTCCTGGCGGTACGCATCAAACAATTGTAGACCCTCTTCCCACATTTCTTGTATATCCTCCATCAAAGGTTCAAGAAACACGTCTAGGTCGATGCCAGGCTGTTTTGGCCCTTGTATAAGGATAGTCAACAAAATGTATTTTCGCTTCTGACATAACCATGTCGGAAGGTTATACATGGTGAGCAGAACAGGCCAAGTGCTGTGCAAGTTGCTTAGGTCACCAAACGGATTAATTCCATCCGTGCTCAACGCAAACCTAACATTTCTCGGATCATTTGCAAATTCTGGGTGCTTCGAATCAAAGTTTCTCCATTGTCAAGCATCGGCGGGATGTCGAATCATACCATTTGTCTTTTCGACCCTCTTGATGCCATCTCATCAACTCGGCGTCGGTGGGGTTCGAGAACAATCGCTTCATGCGATCTTTCACTAGCAAGTACCACATCACCATGGCCGAAATCTTTTTTCCTGGCTTGACAAATGCATTTTGTTCGGCAATATCACTATCGGCAGCACTGTTATCCTTTTTGTACCTACTCGCCCCACAAGTTGGACACTTGTCCAAGTCAGCATATTCCTTGCGATAATGCACACAGTGATTAATACATGCATGGATCTTTTCCACACCAAGTTGAAGGGTTACGCGGAGGCTACGCTAGCCGAAAACAAAAACTTTTAACCGCGCAAACCAGGAACACTTGCAAGTAAGGGCCGATAGATCGTTACCGATTGGAGAGTGCAGCGGAAACAGCCAATCAGGGCTATCCGATGTGGAACTGTGCTGGCCGATGACAGCCGATTCCCGGGGACAGCCGATTCGCAGATGCCGCAGCCGATCCGAGTCGTCCGACTGTGTTCTCGCGCCTCGCTCCGATGCGCTCGACCGTAGCCGATCAACAGCGCGCAACGTAGCAGCGCCTCTACCGGTATCCACACGTTCGGGGACAGAACGCCGAACACCCGTGTGCTAGCACGCGATGCAAGGCTAGGGTTTGGCTCGAAAGTGGGGAGGGTTTCCGTGGAGTTTGATCTCGGCGACTTCTGTTGCGGATTCGTTTTAAAGCGATCCAACTAATGTGTCACAGCTCTCCACCCTCGCCCCTTTATATAGAGTTGGCCGACGGGACTAGTGACCGATCGGGACTCTATTTCAAATCGGATCCTATCCGAATCTCATAGAGTCGGCCGCCCATACGTCGTAAGACCATAGGACTCTATCCGATCGGATCCCTATCCGACCGAGCCGTATTCGAGTCCAACTCAAATGCCTGTTCTTATCCCCTTAAGCGTGCGACCTTAAGTTTAGGTATACTCGGTCTCGGCTATAGTCTAACTTAGCCGATTGTCGGCCGAGTCCAACTCACCCACACGCGGCGCCTAGCAGCACATATTGACACCATAGTATACAAGAATAATATCGGCTCTAAACCTGTAATGTGTACACAAATCCCTTTGCCTCACGATAACAATTAAGCTATAGGCAAGATGTGTGCCATCCCTTCAATAGCTTAACCATTCACTCGAACCGTATTGGATTATCGTCCGTTGATTGACTCCTCAATCAACTTAGCATGGCCATGCATTTCCATAATCCATTACCTCGAGGGGCCCGAGATATCTCTCCAAAGGAGGGGCAAATTCCATCTTGATCACTCACATCCCACTCCATGTTTCATAGCAAACCCGAAAACTACCTTTATAACTACCCGTTACGGAATAGCGTTTTGTAGTCCCAAAGTAGGCTACTACACATGTTGGAATCCATGGTGATCTCAGGTCTAAAGACTTTGTACCAACACTACCCGAGACCAACTAATGGCACATTAATTCCTGTAGTATCTCATGGTGGGTCTATCCAACAATGTGTTCTCCAACACATGTGTCCATGTTTATTGATTTGGTATCTCCATACCCATGATCTATGAGACATGATCATCGGTCAATAAACATGCCGATCTTAGAATCATATTTGTTCCAACAATATGACATATGATCGGGATCGTTTAGAAATAGATTCATACATAAAGAGTCTCATAAATAAGTCACGTACTTATTGATCAATATAAGATGTCTATTTCATGGAACTGAATAACACTTTATTCATTTATACATAAACATTGACGTGATATCCAACATCTCCATGTTGCCTATAGGGCATATCACTAACAATCTCCCACTTGCACTAGAGTCAATCATGTAAGTATCTAATACCCATTGCTCTTGTGTGCACCTCATGCTTCGCCGAGGGAAAGGTTTTGTCGGGGATCGGCTATGTTGAGATCCGTGTGCACTTTGCATATCTTGACATCACCTCTCGTCCACTATCTTGCGGATGAGATGATATCGCCGAAGTATGTGTTTGGACTTTGATGTGACCTTGGCTCCTTGGCTTGCGCAATGGCTCCACTATTATCACAATAGAGAGACATTGGACCGTCGCACTAGTCATCACACCAAGCTCGAAACAAATTTCTTGATCCAAACAGCCTCCTTTGTAGCTTCCGAAGCAATGTACTCGGCCTTCGTTGTAGAATCAGCAACGTATCCCGCTTGGAACTCTTTCACTGACGTGCCTCCGTTCAGGCAAAACACGAACCCGCATTGCGATCTATAATCATCCTTGTCCGTTTGAAAGCTAGCATCGGTGTAATCACTTACAACGAGCTCTTCTTCACCTCCATAGACTAGGAACATATCCTTAGTTCTTCTCAAGTACTTAAGGATATTCTTTACGACGATCCAGTGACCTTCACCTGGATCGGCGAGTATCTGCTCGTAGCACTCAAAGCGTACGAGACATGCAGGCGTGTATAAAGCATGGCATACATGATGGATCCAATTGCCGAAGCATATGGAACCATACCCATCTTATTCCGCTCATCATGTGTCCGAGGACACCGATTCTTGCTAAGATTAATGCCATGTGACATGGGCAAGAAACCTTTCTTGGAATCATGCGTGTTGAACATTTTCAACACCTTGTCAATGTAGGTACTTTGGCTTAATCCAATTAGCCTCTTGGATCTATCTCTATAGATCCGAATGCCCAATATGTATGTTGCCTCCCCTAAGTCTTTCATGGAAAAACTATTTTTCAATGAAGACTTGACGGATTCTAGCATAGGGATATCATTTCCAATCGTAATATGTCATCCACATATAAGATTAGAAATACAATTGCGCTCCCACTGACCTTTTTGTAAACACAGGTCTCCTCTTCGTTTTTGATAAAACCAAACCCTTTGATTACTTCATCAAAACGAATATTCCAACTCCGAGATGCTTGCTTCAATCCATAAATGGATTTCGTAGCTTGCATATCTTTCCGGCGATTGTGGATCGACAAAACCCCGAGGTTGTATCATGTATACATCCTCGCTTAGGTTTCCATTTAGGAAAGCCGTTTTGACATCCATCCGCCATATCTCATAATCGAAATATGCGGCAATCGCTAGGATAATCCGAATAGATTTAAGCATTGCGACGGGCGAGAAGGTTTCATCATAATCAACTCCTTGAATTTGTTTAAAACGTTTCGCCACCAATCGCGCCTTATAGATGTGAACATTTCCATCCATATCGGCCTTTTTCTTAAAAACCCATTTACACTCAATGGTTTTGACACCATCAGTGGATCAACCAAGTTCCAAACTTGATTGTCGTACATGGATTACATTTCGAATTTCATGGCTCCAAGCCACTTGTTGGAATCGGGTCCCACCATCGCTTCCTCATAGGTCTTAGGTTCATCGTTGTCCAACAACAATATATCACGTTGTTTCGCACTGTGTACTGTCGGCGCACGACGTGATATTTCGGACCTCCGTGGGCGGTGTATCTACAACCGGTGGCGCAACACTTTGCTCCTCTTGTTGTGGTTACGTGGTCAGAAACATTTTCGGTGTTCCTTGAACTTCTTCAAGATGCACCCTGCTCCCACTAACCCTTCTTGGAAGAAACTCTTTCTCCAAGAAGACACCGTGTCGGGCGACAAACACTTTGCCTTGTTCCCGATTATAAAAGTAATATCCCTTAGTTTTCTTAGGATATCCCACAAAGAAGCACTTGTCGATTTGGATGTGAGCTTGTCGACGTAAACGTTTTACATAAGCCTCACATCCTCAAATTTTGAGAAAAGACAAACTAGGGGTTGCCCTGTCCATATCTCATATGGTGTCTTTTCAACCGACTTAGATGGAATTCTATTTAGTGTGAGCGCATTGTTTCAAGAGCATATCCCCGAAGGATAACGGAAGATCACTTTGTCTCATCATCGACCGCACCATGTCCAACAAGGTGCGATTTCTCCGTTCGGACACTGTTCCATTGTGGAGTTCTGGCGGAGTCAAGCGTGGAACAATTCCACAATCTTTCGGATGATTACCAAACTCTTGGCTCAAGTATTCTCCTCCACGATTTGATCGTAGAAACTTGATTGTTTTCCCTAAATGATTTTGTACTTCATTCGGAATTCTTTGAACTTTTCAAAGGATTCGGACTTATGCCTCATTAAGTAGATATAACCATATCTACTAAAGTCATCGTAAAGGTAATGAAGTACGATAACCACCTCGGCCGTTGAGATCATTGGTCCACATACATCAGTATGTACGAGTGCCAATAAGTCACTTGCTCTCTCACTATGTCCCGTGAAAGGTGCCTTTGTCATCTTACCAAGTAAACAAGACTCACATGTCTCAAATGATTCAAAATCAAAAGAGTGAAGCAATTCATCCTCATGGAGCTTCTCCACGCGTTTCTTGTTTATATGGCCTAAGCGACAATGCCACATAAATGTGGGGTTTATATCATTAGAGAGTTGTCTTTACGTATTAACGTTATAGATGGGAGACACTTCAAGATTCAAAACGTATAATCCATTCACCAATGGAGCATGAAAATAGAACATATCTCGAGATATATTGAACAACCATTGTTCATTGATCTAAAATCATATCCTTCCGCTTGCAAACATTAAGCGGAAATAACGTTTTGACATAGTATTGGAACACAATAACAATTATTTAATTCCAAAACTAATCCCGAAGGTAGATGAAGTTGTATCGTGCGACGACAAGAATCGTAGCAACGCTTGCTCCATGCCGACGCGCAGTTCACCTCGCCCCTTCTTAAGCATCTACTTCTTCCCGCAACGATTTGCAAATATGAGCTACCGATCCGGTATCAAATACCCAAGAGTCGTAGGTGAAGTAGCAAGATTAATGTCTATAACATTAATACCTGAGCGAAGTCGTACTTTGCTTCTTCTTGAGATCCTCCATGTACTTCTTGCGGTTCCTCTTCCAAGTGGCTATCTCCTTGCAATAGAAGCAAACGGCATCGATGCCGCCGACCCCGTCTTGCCCTTCTTTGCATTGGAGGCACTCGCGATCTCATCGGGAGTTAACTTCCTCTTGGTGCAAAGTTTCTTGACAGTGGTTTGCGCTTAGCCTTCGTATCATCATCACATGATGACCGTTTTTGGATACTCTCCTCATTGTCTTTAGCATCCCATGCAATTCAGCCAAGGTTCTATCCATATTGTTCATGTGATAATTTAATATGAATGGCTCGAAGCTCGGAGGGAGCGACCGGAGAATCACATCGCAGCCAACTCTTGGCTAAGGGAAAACCTAGTTTTTCCGGACTCTCAATGTAGCCAATCATCTTTATCACATGCGGTGACGGGATTCCCTCAACAAGCCCGCACGCAAACAAGGACTTTGAGGTGTTGAACCTCTCGGCCCGAGCTTGGTTCTCAAACATGCCACGCAGCCCCTGAATAATAGTGTGAGTCATATTGCTTCGAAGCTCGGGGACATTGTAGCAAGCATGAGACGGCTTATATCTAGGGCATCGTTAGTGTGCTTCTCGTAAGCCCTCCGTGCGTTGCAGTGGCGTTATTAGGCAAATCCTCCGGATAAGGTACTTCAAGAACGTACTCCTTACGCTCTTGCTTGAGAACAATTCTCAAGTTGCGATACCAATCCATAAAGTTTGTTCCATTTAATTTTTCCTTTTCGAGAATAGATCGCAAATTAAAAGAACTGGGTGTAGTATTAGCCGCCATTTATTCTACAACAGAAAAAGCAAAGTTTAGCACAATGTTTATGCTATGTCTATTGTTAAACAATTTAACATTAGACTCCCGTTACGTATTTTACACCTTCCCTCTAGGTTACGTATTGGGTCAAGATCCACATGTTAGTTAATTTTCTAGTGAGCTTTGACATCACTGCTAGAAAATTAGTAACATCGGTAAGCAACTCCTTGCTAATCACATCTCTATGTGACTCTTGTTGTTGGTGTGGCATCTCCATGCCTCGGCGCCAACCTATGCCCCAAGGCCCAAAACTGTTTTGATAGCCTTGTTAAGTAAACCAAATGCTCCGCGTATATGTTCGACATATACCCCTCGTGTTATGATAGAGAATGGCACTCTGCTTTGGTGGACCCACCATTGACGAGCATAACGGTGACGGTGCAACATTTGGAAGGGCATCATTACCACTTAATTTTGTGAGGGATGCTATCCTATCAAACAAACATATCACATATGAAAGCAAGTAGAATAGCATATAGTGAAATAGTATGGCCCCCTTCACATGGTGATCTCCATCTCCATGCCGGTGTAGAGGATCTCCATCTTCATCACCGTTCTTCCAAGTGCCGAATGCTTGATTTCTTCAAACTAAGCTACTACTATAGAAGCTCTAATTAAAGATTACATCGACTCGTAGGTTGTGAGAGAATATTACAAGCATTTCACGTAAGAAAGAATATTACGGGATTGCACATATGAAAGAATATTACATGCATCACATGCATCTCATACATACAATAGGGCCATACCATCTCAAAGCATTCTCTGCAAAAACAAGTTAGGCGTAGAAACGTTTTTTACTTATCGCAGAGCTACGGCATCAAGACGACCTATAAGGGGTACGCACACGGCTGCGCCCAGAACACCACACGAAATTCATAGATCCAATCTATGAAATCGCTTACGGAAACCATGTCGGCATAATCATATTATGTCGTCCCGATACACTATCAAGGGAGATGGTTTGCGTAGGCACGAGGCACAAACAAGATCGGACTACGAGATAGCTTCGGCATAATCACATTATACCGTTCGATACACTATCAAAGAACGCTATCTCGAAGCCGACTCAAGCGAGTTATATGGAAATTGCTTCGACGTAATCACATTACGCCGTTCCGATACACTATCAAGGAACGCAATTACCATTAACTCTCCTCAACGAGATCCCGCAAAACCGATTGATCTAATCAACCCGTGCGCAAAACTTGTTCCGAGATCCAATCTAAAACCCGAACTAAGCAAGATTAGCTCGATACCACCGAAGGGTTACGCGGAGGCTACGCTAGCCGAAAACAAAAACTTTTCACCGTGCAAACCAGGAACACTTGCAAGTAAGGGTCGATAGATCGTTACCGATTGGAGAGTGCAGCAAATGCCAATCGGGGCCATCCGATCTGGAACTGTTTGGCCGATGACAGCCCGATTCCCGGGACAGCCGATTCGCAGATGCCGCGGCCGATCCGAGTCGTCCGATTGTGTTCTCGCGCCTCGCTCCGATGCGCTCGACCGCAGCCGATCAACGCGCGCAACGTAGCAGCGCCTCTACCGGTATCCACACGTTCGGGGACGAACGCCGAACACCCGTGTGCTAGCACGCGATGCAAGGCTAGGGTTTGGCTCGAAAGTGGGGAGGGTTTCCGTGGAGTTTGATCTCGGCGACTTCTTGCGGATTCGTTTTAAAGCGATCCAACTAATGTGTCACGCTCTCCACCCCTCGCCCCTTTATATAGAGTTGGCCGACTGGGACTAGTGACCGATCAGACTCTATTTCAAATCGGATCCTATCCGAATCTCATAGAGTCGGCCGCCCATACGTCGTAAGACCATAGGACTCTATCCGATCGGATCCCTATCCGATCGAGCCGTATTCGAGTCCAACTCGAATGCCTGTTCCTATCCCCTTAAGCGTGTGACCTTGTAGGTTCGGGTATACTTGGTCTCGGCTATAGTCTAACTTAGCCGATTGTCGGCTCGACTCCAACTCAGCCGACCGTCAACAGCGGCGCCTAGCAGCACATATTGACACCATAGTATATAAGAATAATATCGGCTCGAACCTGTAATGTGTACACAAATCCCTTTGCCTCACGATACCAATTAAGTTATAGGCAAGATGTGTGCCATCCCTTCAATAGCTTAACCATTCACTCGAACCGTATTGGATTATCCGTCGTTGATTGACTCCTCAATCAACTTAGCATGGCCATGCATTTCCATAATCCATTACCTCGAGGGCCCAGAGATATCTCTCCAAAGGAGGGGCAAATTCCATCTTGATCACTCACATCCCACTCCATGTTTCATAGCATACCCGAAAACTACCTTTATAACTACCGATTACGGAATAGTGTTTGGTAGTCCCAAAGTAGACTACTACACATGTTGGAATCCATGGTGATCTCGGGTCTAAGGACTTTGTACCAACACTACCCGAGACCAACTAATGGCACATTAATTCTGTAGTGTCTCATGGTGGGTCTATCCAACAATGTGTTCTCCAACACATGTGTCCATGTTTATTGATTTGGTATCTCCATACCCATGATCAATGAGACATGATCATCAATCAATAAACATGCCGATCTTAGAATCATATTTGTTCCAACAATATGACATATGATCAGGGATCGTTTAGAAATAGATTCATACATAAAGAGTCTCATAAGTCACGTACTTATTGATCAATACAAGATGTCTATTTCATGGAACTGAATAACACTTTATTCATTTATACATAAGCATTGACGTGATATCCAACATCTCCATCTTGCCTCTAGGGCATATCACTAACACAAGTGATAATGGACATATCAGTTTCTTGGCTTGATAGGTGTTAGCTGGCAACAAGTTAGGCTTAGGAAGCATAGCTCCCAGGAGACCCATCAAGTCGTTGAAACTAGTACCAGACCATCTGTGCCTGGCCTTCAATCTAAGAAGTTCTAGCACCGACCGCAACACTGTATAATCCATGTCACATCCCTTTCATTGATCGTACAAAAGATTTTTCGCCGATTTCTGCAACGCCTCCCAATTGTTTAAATCTCTTGCTTTCTTTGTTAGGACCTCTGGTTCAGCGTGTCGTAACATATCCTCAAGATCAAGATAAATATCAACCTCTGCATTGTCAAAACCAGAGCCGCCAAAATCACCCATCATTTCAACAGGACATGTCTTCAATTATAAAATTCTCTGCCTCATCGAACCAAATATCAGGAATCTCATCAGGAGGGGCGACTTTCCCATGATAAGTCCAAACTGTGTATTTCTCTAGAAATCCACACTGAATTATGTGTCCGAGAATTACATTTAGATCTTTCTACATCTTCTTATTCTTGCAATCCACGCAAGGACAAAAATATCCTTCCTATTCTCCCTCGAAGCGTGTGACTTAGCCTTATCAATAAATGTTGATGCTTTTCTCGTGAACACCGGATGAGTTCTTCATGTCTCATACATCCATGTCCGATCCATCTAAAAAAATTCACAACATAAATTATATATTATATTGCCGATGTTTTCTAAATAAACAAATTAAACTTAAATCATACTTTATAACTAAAACCTCATTCACAGCAAATAATAATACTGAGACAATATTAGTTACCAAAAAATAGTTCAATAAAAAAGTATTTGACCTACAAATTACAAAAATAGCTCAAAATGACAATTCAAACAAGTTTAAATATCTTCGCATTCAACAAATGAAATTTTACAAAAACGGAAGCAAATAAAAGAAATGATCAAGCACGTTACCTTTTATATTGATTTCAATCGAAGATTTCAAGTATAAAACCTCCCACCAAAAGAAATTGCCTATTTTTGGAGAGAGAAACCGAGTTAAAGAAATTTTAAATTTCTTTATATTCAACCAATAAAAATTTTTAAAAATAAAAGCAAATGGAAGAGAAGATCAAGTAGGGTAACTTTTGTATTGATTCCAATTGAAGAATTCAAGTTGAAAACCTTCCCCCTATAATTGTCTTTTTTTGAGAGAAAAACACCATGTTAAATGTGACACTGCCGGGTTGGGCAGCTGTTTTATGTTGCACAATCGCGTGCGGTCCACTTAACGGCTCACACGGGAAAATGCATTATCCCGTGCGGGTCCTTAAGTTGGCCGCACGGGATAATGCACCATTATCCCGTGCGGGCTGTTAGGTGGGCCGCACGGAATAATTGCATATCCCGTGTGGTCCACTTAAGCGACCACACGGGATAATAGCCCGTGCGGTCTCTTAAGTGGACCGCACGGGATAATGCGATTATCTCGTACGGTCAAATAGCCGGCCCCCTCGGGACCGGTTTTTTAGGCGCGGTCACTTATGACCCGCCTGAAAACTATTAGGGGCCTCGTCTAGTAAAATCAAAACTGTAGTAGTGTTACCAATGTGTGCTCTTTGCCATTGCAGCATGTGAGGATTGCGGTAGGCATTTGTTCTATATGAAGGTGGAGGGTAATGACTCGTGGTTCGTATATATCGGAACCGGTACCTTTATCATTTTCTGAAAACAACAATAATCATGTGATCATATTTAGTGGTAAGGGCATCATGATTTGACACATTGATGCATCCTTCTTTTTTGTGAAAACCAGGCTCAGAAGAACATATTTCAGATGAATAGGACACTTTTGTTTTCTGATGGTCTGAAAGGTTAGCCACTCTCTATTTTCCCTTTACTGAACAAAAAGAACATGAAACTCCATACTATAAGATCTGTTCAAAACCAACAATAATAACCCAGTTTCTAATCAATGAGGATGGAGACCACTAAATAAATTATCTTCATGAACAGCAAGACAATAGTACTGAAGCAATGTCGAGTGCTTAAGGTCTTCATTTTGTGTACACTCGTAGTATCTTTCTATAATAGTGATGAACTACATATATTATGAATTTCATTTAATTACAATTGTGAAAACTAATAATAAATTTTTGGTGCTGGTTCAAAAAGGTCAATGGTTGAATTCTCACGATTTAAAGTGATCTCTTCTAGAAGTAATCAAGAAGCGAAGGATAATAAAGACTATATAGGAATAAATATATTTCATATGTTTGCTAGTAGTTTTTTTTCAAATATATATTCTTCTTTTTAGAAGACATGTTTGTGAATTTGTTTGTTCTAAATGCTATGAAATGACGTAAACAGTACTTCTTACGAATTTAGTTATGATAATATAATACGATCACTCCACTACACTTGTGATTATTTGTCTATTCCTTTTTTTTATGTTTTAAAACCTCATATAGTATTATTTTTCTAAATGTATTAATATATGAAGTTATGTTGCTGATCCATATGAAGCTATGTTGCAATATGTAAAAAATGGTGTTACAAATCTATTCCAACAGTTAGAAAAGGATTGAGTTGGTACAGTCAAAAGTAGGTGTTTCTATAGTCTATAGTAACACATAAATATATATTGCAATAGTATAGCTGCAACACCTTTCCTATTTATAGGAACGCCTAGATGTGTTATAATAGAATGTGCTATTGTAACCACTACGGAAAACATCAAATTTGCTGAGTGTTCGAGTGTTTGCCGAGTGCATCTTGTTGGACACTCGGCAAACTTTTTTTTGCCGAGCGGGCACTCGGCAAAATATCATGTTTGTCGAGTGCCTACGTTCGGCAAAAAAACACTCGGCAAATTGGGTTGTTTGCCGAGTGCCGAGTGCCCTACGCAGGTACTCAGGAAACAACTCAACCCAATTTGCTGAGCGTTTTTTTGGCATTCGACAAAATGACCTGTTTGTCAAGTGCCCCACCCTGACACTCGGCAAGGAGGTCATTTTTGCCGAGTGTTTTTCTCGACACTTGACAAACTTTTGAAATTTTTTTCTTCTTTGCCCCCAAACTTTTTCTGCTTTCTAAATACAACATGTGGTCCTTAATTTTAAAATTTGGTATTTTATCGATCTGTTTTGCTATATTTCATTGATTTCTTGTATTTATAGGATTTTTTGCCAAGTGTCAAATTTGAACTACAAGTGATTCAAATAATAAAATAAAATAAGTGAAAATTAAAAATGATATTCATGTTATTTAGTCCAGTTTGAGGCTTTATCCGGGAAATGAAAAGAAATTTCGAATATTTTCTTTAGGAAACATGATCACAAGAACATGGACCGAATGGTTTTAAAAATTTGTAAAAATAGCAAACAAAGTCCAAAAATTATGAAATTTGTCAGGATGTCTGTTAACTATAAAATGTCACGCATTGGCCTGACAGATTTGTTTTACTCTAGTGCAGGTCCAAATCTTGTATTTAGGTTCGTAGGGCGTGCCAGTTGGTTTGCTCCTGCAACCAACAAGAAACAACGAAATAAAAACAAAGTTAGTCCGTAAACGATAGTTGATCCACTAGTGGCCGATGACGTATCGTTCAATATTGAGCCGATGCAATGTGCACTGAATCAGCCAAGGAAAATTAAATCTAATCGATCGGCTGTAGACATTCATAATATATAATCTAAATCTCAAAATATATTTAGACCAAGTGATTGGGATAGATCGGTAGCGTATCGAGATAGTATAAATCACTTATGTCTAAAAGTACTTAATGATAAAGATTATACATATTTATAGCATAGCTGATGTCATGGATCTAATGTGTATCGGTTAGTACTTCGACACCACTTTATACTAAGATATCACTACAAATTAAATAAGTTAAATAGGAACCGATCAAGTGTTAAGATGACCTAACAGATCGACAACAAGCTTAACATATTTCGTCGCAGTGAGATCTCAATATAAAGGGCAGCTTTAGCATATCAAGTAAACATATTAATAAACAAGACAGCTAAAACAGGTAACATCAGCTGAAACCCCGATACTATCTCTAAAAGTAATCATAAGACATGATAAATATTATGATTCTAACTATTACTTAATAGCTCGGACTCAACCGATGCAGCATTAAGCATAAAGAGAAGCATAAGATCTAAACAAGTCGATGAAAACCTTTCGAGATGGTGGATACACTATATAATCTAAGTCGACAATGATATCTAACCCTATCGGCGTTATCTAATAACAGAGACTAGCCAATTAGGGTTAGATAGCAATATCGATATATATTATAGAGCATATGTGAAAACCCGACGATTTACATAAACAGGATTAGAGTGTGATAATGATAGAAGCACTAATCCCGAGAGCGCAAGCCACCATAACAAGTTTTACCTTTCGCTGGAGATCGATCCCTGATGCAGCCTAACTTGAAGCAAGAACTCATCGAAATAATTGAAAGGAAAAAGGTGGCGATGCGTCGAGATTGTATTAAACTGATTGTTGATAAATTACATGGTCTTGGGTTGTATTTGTACCCAGATACAAGAAATGTCCTTGTTGGACACGATTCCTATCTCTATTACAATTCAAATTACAGATAAGTCCCTTAGGCAGACTTTACCGACATTATCTATGAGGAAACTATTTAAAATGACCTAATTAATAGATACAATTTCCTTTCTTGGACTCTATCCATGTATGTCAATCCTTATGAAGCACTTTAAACGAATCCGAAGATGATTCCAATGTTATCTTACCAGAATCAGTTACATCGGCTTATCTTGTTCGATTCGCTATCGGCCGATGAATACCTTAGCTAATTCGGTCATGAGCCAACGAACTCCTTAGTCGATTCGGTTTGCAGTTGGTGGGCACTTTGTTTATGAAAATTTTGGCCTTAATTCCAAATCCGATAATTGGCTTACCAAATTTGGTCGTCAACACATGCCTCCCAAATCCGCTACATTGGTAATGTTGCGGATTTGCTTGATCTTATCTTAGAGAGATTTTAGGGCCTTTTGTTTCGACCATCACCATGCCTCTTTAAATAATAACCACCTCTTTAGAGTTTTTCACGTCGTCACTCTTGCTTTCACCGTCTTAGCCACAACCGCCCCCAAAATTCACTGGCGACCTCTTCGAATCTCTTGGCAATCCTGAAGACGGTCTCCCCCACGGCGACAAACTCACCTTCGGCGATGTTGACCTCAACAACTCCCTCCGCAGCGCCGTCGACCGAATTCCCTAAGGTAAGCCCCATCGGCTGTAACTCCTTTTTTACCGCAATTTGGTTTTTACCCTTCGTGATTCGCCTCTCCCTTTATTTGTTATTGTAGCACCTCTCGAACCAAATTGCCATCCCCAGCCTTATTCACCCCAATCGGTTCTTCCTAGGGCCATCAGCAACATATATCCTACAGATTTTATAAACGCCGAAACCAATAGAATCCCCTTTAGGTTGATGAACCCTAGCCTGGCACATTGGACCGACACTTTCAAATCTTGGCCATCAATGGACAAAACCTGGCCAGCATGATACGACATGATATCGGCTAGTAAGCAAACCGACTGGGAAGAACTAGGGATAGCAGAGTGTCTAGCCCTAACAATAGCCGATATGCCTAAGAATGAGCCCCTGTTGTCGGCTGCTAGCTACGTTTGGTCCAACACCCTCAATGCCTTCCTGTTTTGACAAGGACCAATGACGCCAACCCTCTTGGATGTAGTAATGATTAGGGGCTTAGACATCACAGCATCGGCTAACCCTATCAGCCTGAACACCAAATGCCAGTTTTCCTTCAAGACTAGGGCTATTGGTGGCTAGAACTGATTTATCAGCCAGAATATGGGAACCGGCTCAGTAGGCCCTAGGGAACACACAGCCTTTCTTCTGATGTGGCTAGAACATTTTTTATTTTGTGGCTCAAGTTGTGGTCCCACAACAAACTGGCAGCACATAGCCGAAGCCCTAGTAGAGAAAAGACAGATTCCTTTGGGAAAAATATCTGGTAGGGTATCTTTACCAAACTTTGAGTGCTGCATCGGTCAAAATAGCAGTCGATTCTGCCATCGACACTGGTGGCCCCTGGTGGCTTCTCCAACTCTGGCTAAATCTGCATACATATAAGGTTGCTGGGAGGTCACCACTAGTAGAAGCTGAATTCCCAAGATCACAGTCGATTATGGATAAAAATGGTGAAGAAGTGACTACACGCCGATGCATGTCTTTTGGAGAGGCAGCATCCTCGTACACTAGATCCAAGCAATCGGCTGACTTGTTTACTGCCTGGTTTGGAAATTTCTATGATGGATTCCCAAGGAACACAAGGATCTGGTTCGCCTATGAAGTTTCTGAAAATTTTGAGCTCCCCAGTGACTTCCGATTCGATGAGATCAACTCCAAGAGATTTGATAAATCTAGGGAAGCCTTCACAGCTGCCATCTCTTCTTGCATCCTACCAATCGGCATCCACCAGGGCAGGAATGTCAAAATATCATATGAGTTCTATCACCCTGTGAGCGCTGCAAGGCAATTGGGAATGGGACAGTTGCCGATTGGCTTATACTTCACTGAGAAAATCCAAACAAGGGGGGAAATCAGGTCAGCCCTTATGATGCAAAAACTATTAGACATTGAAGGTCCCACCCTTGGCAGTATTGACAATATAGAGCTGGCTACGATGAGGAGTATAGTCTTCGCCCAATGGTGGGTTGAATAGAAGAAGCACCTTTTTCACCAATCGGCTTCGATGTACATGACCACTATATTCCCGGAATCGGTTCCAGAAGTAAGCACTCCTCTTCTTCTCTGTCAAATTTTACATCATCACTCAACATTTTTCAATGTCTAACCATTTTTCTCTCTTTGTTTGCAAACTACTGATTCCTCTCCTCCTCATGTCAGCAACACTGGAGCCACCATCTGCTATGCTGTCGGGATAATTCCAAACGGTGGTGGCCTCACTCCTTCAGTGATCGGCTTCAACGCACCCAAGGTCACCTCTTTGCTCCATGGCCAGACCCGTCAGCCGATCCGCTCTGAGGAAAAAGAGAAAAGGGCCAAGCCATCCGGTGCCGATCCATCGGCTGTAGGGAAGAAAACTTCCAAGAAACAAAAGACAGCCCCAGCCGATGATCTGCCACCCTTGGATCCAGACATGGAGAAGGACCTTGATCAAGAAGTAATGGAGAAAGCTGTGGATGAAGCTGCAGCAGATACAAGTGAAACGAGAAGAACCGTGCAGACGTCGCCAGCCAATGACCAAGCTCCTCAAAAAATGCCAACTCCTCCAAGACGTCCAACTCGTCCTCAGCCGGTATGTATCATTTCGTATTTTGCTTCCTTTCAAATTTTGACATTTCAATTCTAACCAAACTTCTTTGTTCTGCAGAAAAGGAAGTTGGCCAAGAAAAAATCGGCTCCACCTCCATCGGTAACTTTAAACCCAAGCTCTTCTCAATTTTCAAATAACAGATGCTTAACCAATCTTGTTTCTTTTGTTTTATGAAGCCTCCTCGTTCTCCATCAGTTGCCCCCCATGACTCTAGTCAGCATACTCCATCGGCTAGGGGCAGCCACAATGTTGAAGCAGAAGCGACATCGGCTCTCGTCATCCCTGGAAGTTCCTTCTCTTGACCCCATATCGGCTATCTTCAAAGTTTTCAGCGTCTAACATTCTCAATATTCTCTTTGCAATCTCTAGCCGATATGTTCCCTTTTGACATCAAAGAGTTCATGGATGACAAGGAATATACCAGCAGTAAGGCCCAAGCCCCTCTTGTCGATAATTTGAAGACCACATTGTTGGATATAGCTAAACGGCTAAAGAGTTCTTTGGACTTCCTGGTTACTGATTGTGGATCAATCAGATCAAGATTCAAGGAAATCCAAGACCAACTTTCAAACCACATAGCCGATGCAATCTCCCAGGCTGCATATCTTGAACTACATCGGCACCAGTTTGAGAGGGCGAAACAAAGGATAGCCGATCGGCGAGAGAGAATGGCCCTTGAAGCCACTATTGAAGCCAATCGGCAATCCATACTTGAAGACAAGTCTATGCTCGATGAAATGATTGCTGAGCCCAACTCCAACCTTGATGCTACAAAACGCAGAGAGGAGCTGCTAGCTGAGCTTGCGAAGTGTGATGCCGATATAACATCGAAAGAGCAAAGGATTGTCAATCTCCCCGGGAAATAACAGAACAAAAATCCAAATTGAAGGCTTCGGTCAAGCATTTGTCATACCTCACAAAGTCTTTAAAAGTGATCCATGGGACTTATGCAGCCGACGCCAAAATCATTGAAGACATCGAGCAGATTAGGCTAAGGGCGATATCGGCAATCAATGAACTCACATCTGGCTAAGCCGATCCATGTAACAAGGCCTAGAATTTGAACACCTATGAACTTTTGTGTTGAATCTTGTAAATTTCTGTAATATAACTCGTTTGTGTCGATTTCCTGCATACTTTTGTGAATTCTGGGCCGATTCCTGTAATCTTGATCTTGCGTTGAAAATTTTTTTTGAAGTCCACATATTCTGTATGCTCGTATATATGCCCTCCTAATTTTACAATGTCAAACATTGATAAAATTATGGATTAATTGAGGACAACACAAAATATCAGCAATCACACATTGGCAAAACTCGACCGATCATGATTAATTAAAAAGACTCAGGGTGATATAACTTATATTGGCCATCACACATCGGCAAAGCTCAACCAATCATGATAATTTAAAAAGAGACTAAGGGCGATATAACTTATATCGGCCATCTAAAGGCGATGTAAACACATCGGCTATCATGTATCGGCGTAACACAACCGAATCATGAATTGATTCAAACACTTGGATAATATTTTTTTAAAATACTTTCCTTTGAGAGCCCTTCCAAAAACTTCTCCATCAAGCCCTTGCAACATGTAAGCTCCTTTAGAAACGGACTTGTAGATTCGAAAAGGCCCTTCCCAGTTAGGTGACCACTAGCTGAATTTATTGTCATGGGTCCCAATCGGCAAGATCAACTTCCAAACCAACTTGCCTTCTGAAAAACTTTTCGACACAACTTTCTTGTTGTAATGACGAGCGATTCTTTCCTTATCTCTTGTCATCTTTTCCAAAGCACGCATCCTAGATTGAACCAATTCTTCCAATTCGTTTACCATGAGATTGTGATAGTCATCGGCTGACAATTCATCTTGTAGATTGATTCTTCTTGAGCCGATGACACTTTCCCATGGCAACATGGCTTCATGCCCATAAACTAGCTTGTAGGGAGGAACTTGGATCGATCCATGACAAGCCATCCAATAGGACCACAATGCTTCGACCAATCGGCTATGCCATTGCTATGGAAATTCAGAGATCTTTCTTTTGATCAACATGATCAGTCTTTTGTTGGATGCTTCTACTTGTCCATTAGCCTGTGCATAGTAGGGTGAAAAATTCAACAATTTAATCCCCATGCTTTCTGCAAATTGAACAAACTCATCGGATACAAAGATAGATCCCTGATTGGTTGTAATGGTCTGGGGAACACCAAATCGGTATATAAAGTGCTCTTTGACGAACTGAATTGCATCCCAAGAATCAACTTTCTTCAATGAAATTGCCTCCATCCACTTTGTGAAATAATCGGTTGCCACCAATATAAACTTATGTCCTTTGCTTGAGGGTGGATTAATCTAGCCGATCATATTAATTCCCCATCCTCTGAACGGTCATGGCTTGATTATGGGATTCATAGCCGACTCTAGTGCTCTTTGAATTGGTCCAAACTTCTGACAATCTTGACAACCTTTATAATATCTGAAGCAATCTTCCAACATCGTCGGCCAAAAATACCCAGCTCGTCGAAGCAACCATTTCATTTTATGAGCTGATTGATGAGTACCGCATATGCCTTCATGTACTTCGTCCATCACAACTTTGGCTTGATCAGCACTCAAACATTTCAGCAGTACTCCATCAATCGTCCGATAATACAGCTCGTCGTCCAACAAAACGTATCGTAAAGCTTTGTAACACAATTTCCTCGAAGCCGATTGAGAAGGATTCTTGAGATAATTAAAAACATCATACCTCCAATCATCGGCTGCAATGTCTACCTCGATGTCTTTCATCATCGGCTTGTATCCCGATGCCCCCTGAGCCAAATCATTAGCTTTAACATTTTGCTCTCGAGGAATATGGGTTAAAGTCACTAGCCAAAAACTTTCCATCAATTCTCGGCACTTCTCGTAGTAGATCATCAATATGTCATTCTTGCATTCATATTCTCCAGCTAGCTGATTGATGACCAACAAAGAATCTTCCATGATTTCCACAACATCGGCTTCAACTTCCTTCAAGAGTTGCAATCCGTTGAGAACTGCCTCACACTTAGCTTTATTATTGGTAGCATAAGGTTTAATAGTATAGGCAAACTCAAAACTTGCCCCCCTAGGTGATATGATGACCAAGCCGATACCACAGCCATGAGTACAAACTGATCCATCAAAGAACAAAGTCCATGGCACTATATCAACCTAGCCGATTGAGTCATCACGATGTTCGACAAAAAAATGGCTATAGCTTGCCCGTTGACTGCCTTGGGCGACTCATACCTGAAATCAAATTCTATCAAGGCATAGATCCATTTTCCAACTCTGTCTTTTAACACCGAAGCTGATAACATATACTTGACAACATCGGCTTTGCAGACTATGGTGCATTCATTTGATAACAAATAGTGTCTTAACTTTTGCAAGAAAAATACAGGCATAAACACAACTTCTCCACCGTAGAATACTTTGTCTCTGCATCCAAAAGCCTTTTGCTCAAATAAAATATTGCTCTTTCTTTATCCTCGAATTCCTGGATCAAGACTTCCCATCAGCTGACAAGTATAACTTGAAAGGCACCCCTTTCTGTGGAGGAATCAGAACTGGAGGGGAACTCAAATATTCCTTGATATTATCCAAAGCTTTCTGTTGCTTTGCCCCCAAGTGAACTGTTGATCGGCTTTCAGCCTGAGCAAAGGTGTAAAGGGTTCCATCTTCCTAGATAGATTATAGATAAATCTCTTGATGAAATTCACCTTGCCGACGAGAGATTGCAACTATTTCTTGTCCTGCGAAGGTTGAATATTCTTGATCGCGTTGATACTCTTTTGTGTTACTTCAATCCCCCTTTCATGAACAAGAAAGACCAAAAATTGTTCAGCCGATATGCCAAAAGCACACTTCATGGGATTCATCTTCAGGCCATATTTCCTTGTTCTCTCAAGCACATTCCTCAAATCGGCTATATGGTCATCAACCTCCTTCGATTTCACAACCACGTCATCAATGTAGATTTCAACCAACAAGCCGATTAGGTCATGGAATATGTAACTCATGGCCCTCTGATATGTAGTTCTAGCGTTCTTCAAACCGAAAGTCGTGACAAACCACTCATAAAAGTTGATTGCACCAGGACATTTAAAAGCAGTCTTATGGATGTCTTCTTCTGCCATGAAGATTTGATTGTATCTAGCATTGTCATCCATAAAACTGATAATCTTGTGCCCTGAAGCAGCATCAACCAATAAATCGGCAATTGGTATGGGGTATTCATCCTTATGGATAGCTTTATTTAGATCTCAAAATCAATTCACACCCTAAGTTTGTCGTTCTTCTTGATCACCGAAACTACGTTGGAAACCCACTCGGCATATCGGCATGGCCGAATGAAACCAGCATCATACAGTCGAGTGATTTCGGCCCTAATTGCGTCATACATATCGGCTTTGAATCTCCTAGGTGATTGCTTAAACCGCCGATATGCTGGTTTGATAGGAAGCCGATGTTCAACAATCGATCGGCTAAGTCCTGGCATCTCAAAATACTCCCAAGCAAAACAATCTTTATATTCCTTTAAAAGTTCTATTAGCTTGGTTCTAAATTGAGAAGACAAATTTTTACTAATAAATGTCGGCCTAGGTCTATCTCGTGGACCTATATCAACTTCTACTAAGTCATCGGCCGAAATGAAGCCTTGTCCCAATTTACCATCGAGATCATCTACAGTGTCCTTGGTGTAGAAACTTGAACCCTCCACAACACCCTCAAAGCAATAGTCGGGGCTCTTCGTCTCCAATTGGTTGTATGTCACAATCGGACACTTTTTAGATAGTCTCCTTGCCAACCTTTGCTAGACAAGCAATCAACTCAATCCATCTCCCAAAGGGTTAAATCAGCATTGGCAATGTTTACTGACCTGTCGGCTGGCACGATTTCCACCTTGTCACCTTGTCATTGGATTAAGCTCTGATGCATGGTTGAAAGAATACAACAGTTTGCGTGAATCCAATCTCTTCCTAGCAACAGACTATATGATCCCTTCCCATCGATGACAAAAAATATTGCGGGAACAGTCTTGCTGCCGATTGTCAACTCCATGTTCAAAACTCCTTTGGTCTCCGATGGATTTCCACCAAAATCCTTGAGGACCATGTTGGTCTTGATGAGGTGATTTGAACTTCTGCCCAACTTCTTGAAAGTAGAATATGGCATTAAATTCACGACAGCTCCTCCGTCAACCAACATTTTGGACATCGGCTTGCCATTGACATGTTAGTGATATGCCCTAGAGGCAACATGGAGATGTTGGATATCACGTCAATGTTTATGTATAAATGAATAAAGTGTTATTCAGTTCCATGAAATAGACATCTTGTATTGATCAATAAGTATGTGACTTATTTATGAGACTCTATATGTATGAATCTATTTCTAAACGATCCCCGATCATATGTCATATTGTTGAAACAAATATGATTCTAAGATCGGCATGTTTATTGATTGATGATCATGTCTCATAGATCATGGGTATGGAGATACCAAATCAATAAACATGGACATATGTGTTGGAGAACACATTGTTGGATAGACCCACCATGAGACACTACAGGAATTAATGTGCCATTAGTTGGTCTCAGGTAGTGTTGGTACAAAGTCCTTAGACCTGATATCACCATGGATTCCAACATGTGTAGTAGCCTACTTTGGGACTACCAAACGCTATTCCGTAACTGGGTAGTTATAAAGGTAGTTTTCGGGTTTGCTATGAAACATGGAGTGGGATGTGAGTGATCAAGATGGAATTTGCCCCTCCTTTGGAGAGATATCTCTGGGCCCCTCGAGGTAATGGATTATGGAAATGCATGGCCATGCTAAGTTGATTGAGGAGTCAATCAACAGACAGATAATCCAATACGGTTCGAGTGAATGGTTAAGCTATTGAAGGGATGGCACACATCTTGCCTATAGCTTAACTGGTATCGTGAGGCAAAGGGATTTGTGTACACATTACAGGTTCAGAGCCGATATTATATTCTTGTATACTATGGTGTCAATATGTGCTGCTAGGCGCCGCTGTTGACAGGTCGGCTGAGTTGGACTCGAGCCGACGGTCGGCTAAGTTAGACTATAGCCGAAACCGAGTATACCTGAACCTACAGGGTCGCACGCTTAAGGGGATAAGAACAGGCATTCGAGTTGGACTCGGATACGGCTCGATCGGATAGGGATCCGATCGGATAGAGTCCTATGGGCTTACGACGTGTGGGCGGCCAACTCTATGAGATACGGATGAGATCCGATTCAAAATAGAGTCCTAATCGGCCACTAGTCCTAGTCGGCCAACTCTATATAAAGGAGGGAGGGGTGGAGAGTTGCTACACGTCAATTGCATCGCGTGCAACAGAAGTCGCCGAGATCAATCTCCACGGAAACCCTCCCCACCTTCGAGCCAAACCCTAGCCTTGCATCGCGTGCTAGCACACGGGTGTTCGGCGTTCTGTCCCCAGACGTGTGGATACCGGTAGAGGCGCTGCTACGTTGCGCGCTGTTGATCGGCTTCGGATCGGCTGCAATCGGAGCGATCGGCTGTGGTGGAATCGGCTGCGGTCGGGCGCATCGGAGCGAGGCGTGAGAACGCGGCCGGACGACTCGAATCGGCTGATTGGTGAATCGGCTGTCTCCGGGAATCGGCTACACTGTTTCGGATCGGATTGCCCTGATTGGCTATTCCGCTGCACTACACTCCAATCGGTAACGATCTATCGGCCCTTACTTGCAAGTGTTCCTGGTTTGCGCGGCAAAAGTTTTTGTTTTCGGCTAGCGTAGCCTCCGCGTAACCCTTCAGTGGTATCAGAGCTAATCTTGCTTAGTTCGGGTTTTAGATTGGATCTGGAACAAGTTTTGCGCACGGGTTGATTAGATCAATCGGTTTTACGGGATTTGTTGAGGAGAGTTGATGGTAATTGCGTTCCTTGATAGTGTATCGGAACGGCGTAATGTGATTACGTCGAAGCAATTTCCATGTAACTCGGTTGAGTTGGGTTCGAGATAGCGTTCCTTGATAGTGTATCGGAACGGTATAATGTGATTATGCCGAAGCTATCTCGTAGTCCGATCTTGTTTGCTGCCTCGTGCCTACGCAAACCATCTCCCTTGATAGTGTATCGGGACGGCATAATATGATTATGCCGACATGGTTTCCGTGAGCGATTTCATAGATTGGATCTATGAATTTCATAGATTGTTTTCGGCTAGCGGGACCGCCGTGTGCGTACCCCCTTATAGGACGTCTCGGTGCCGTAGCTCTGCGATAAGTAGAAAACGTTTCTACGCCTAACTTGTTTTTGCAGAGAATGCTTTGAGATGGTATGGCCCTATTGTATGTATGAGATGTATGAGATGCATGTGATGCATGTAATATTCTTTCATATGTGCAATCCCTGTAATATTCTTTCATACGTGCAATGCTTGTAATATTCTTTCACGACCTGCGAGTCGATGTAATCTTCAATTAGAGCTTCTATAGTAGTAGCTTAGTTTGAAGAAATCAAGCATTCGGCACTCGAAAGAACGGTGATGAAGATGGAGATCCTGTACACCGGCATGGAGATGGAGATCACCATGTGAAGGGGGCCATACTATTTCACTATATGCTATTCTTCTTGCTTTCATATGTGATATGTTTGTTTGATAGGATAGCATCCCTCGCAAAATTAAGTAGTAATGATGCCCTTCCAAATGTTGCACCCGTCACCGTTATGCTCGTCAATGGTGGGTGCCAAAGCGAGTGCCATTCTCTATCATAACACGAGGGGGTATATGTCAGACATATACATGCAGGAGCATTTGGTTTACTTAACAAGGCTATCAAAACAGTTTTGGGCCTTGGGGCATAGGTTGGGGCCGGGGCATTGAGATGCCACACCAACAACAAGAGTCACATAGAGATGTGATTAGCAAGGTGTTGCTTATCGATGTTACTAATTTTCTAGCAGTGATGCCAATGCTCACTAGAAAATTAATTAACATGTGGATCTTGACCCAATACGTAACCTAGAGGGAAGGTGGAAAATACGTAATGGGAGTCTAATGTTAAATTGTTTAACAATAGACATAGCATAAACATTGTGCTAAACTTTGCTTTTTCTGTTGTAGAATAAATGGCGGCTAATACTACACCCAGTACCTTTAATTTGCGATCTATTCTCGAAAAGGAAAAATTAAATGGAACAAACTTTATGGATTGGTATCGCAACTTGAGAATTGTTCTCAAGCAAGAGCGTAAGGAGTACGTTCTTGAATTACCTTATCCGGAGGATTTGCCTAATAATGGATGTGAGTGATCAAGATGGAATTTGCCCCTCCTTTGGAGAGATATCTCTGGGCCCCTCGAGGTAATGGATTATGGAAATGCATGGCCATGCTAAGTTGATTGAGGAGTCAATCAACAGACAGATAATCCAATACGGTTCGAGTGAAAGGTTAAGCTATTGAAGGGATGGCACACATCTTGCCTATAGCTTAACTGGTATCGTGAGGCAAAGGGATTTGTGTACACATTAGAGGTTCAGAGCCAATATTATTCTTGTATACTATGGTGTCAATATGTGCTTGCTAGGCGCTGTGTGTGGTCGGTGAGTTAGACTCGAGCGACGATCGGCTAAGTTAGACTATAGCCGAAACCGAGTATACCTGAACCTACTGGGTCGCACGCTTAAGGGGATAGAATAGACATTCGAGTTGGACTCGGATACGGCTCGATCGGATAGGGATCCGATCGGATAGAGTCCTATGGGCTTACGACGTATGGGCAGCCAACTCTGTGAGATTCGGATAGGATCCGATTCAAAATAGAGTCCTGATCGGCCACTAGTCCCAGTCGGCCAACTCTATATAAAGGAGGGAGGGGTGGAGAGCTGCTACACGTCAATTGCATCGCGTGCAACAGAAGTCGCCGAGATCAATCTCCACGGAAACCCTCCCCACTTTCGAGCCAAACCCTAGCCTTGCATCGCGTGCTAGCACACGGGTGTTCGGCGTTTTGTCCCCGGACGTGTGGATACCGGTAGAGGCGCTGCTACGTTGCGCGCTGTTGATCGGCTTCGGATCGGCTGCAATCGGAGCGATCGGCTGTGGTGGAATCGGCTGCGGTCGGGAGCATCGGATCGAGGCGTGAGAACGCGGCCGGACGACTCGAATCGGCTGATTGGCGAATCGGCTGTCTCCGGAATCGGCTACACTGTTCCGGATCGGATTGCCCTGATTGGCTATTCTGCTGCACTCTACTCCAATCGGTAACGATCTATCGGCCCTTACTTGCAAGTGTTCCTGGTTTGCGCGGTAGAAAATTTTTGTTTTCGGCTAGCGTAGCTTCCGCGTAACCCTTCATGACAAACCCCTTAACATACAGTAGCTTAAGGTGTTGATGTCCTGTCCCCTCTATTTTTTCAAAGATGGCCTATTCTGGGGACAAAACCAACTTGGCCAGGGATTCTTCCACAAGATATGCATGGGCTTGGTTAGCTTCATATTCGGCTGGCAATAGAAATATCATGTTAACCGATGCAGAAACAACAGCCTTTCCCTTAGCTAACCTTTTCACCTTGTCGGCTTCGACCTCATCAGCTGAGATCACCCTGCTCTTAACACACCACTCTTTCTTTGGGTGTTGATGCTCCTTCCTCTTCAGCCGATGATCGATGTTGGCTTGGACTTCCTGGAAACGTTCCCTGCTCTTCATCCTTTGTACCCTCCTCTTCTGACACTTAGTGAAAGTACCAGAAGGGCACCATTGTGGGTTCATGGTCTCATCTTCATCTTCATCAAAATCCTCTTGCAGAAAATCCTGATGAATTGGAGCTAACCTCTGATGAACAGGGAGTTTCTTTTGTTGCAACCGATTTCCCTCAGAACAAGATTGGCTAGACTCTCCAACATAATTGCTACCATAATCACTGCATCCTGGACAGTTCTCTATCGATGGCAGCCTCATCCCTTCATTCCAGCAAAATCTAAAAAATTCACAACTCCAATGGGGATCAAAGCTGTCATCTTCTTGATAGTACCTCTCTTCCTGTCTATCATGTTTCCTCTGATGGTTGTCGATGATTCTAACAGAATTATGCTTCCTAGACCGATAATCCTTCCTATCGGCTGCTCTCCCACTCGTGTGAACCATGTTGACAGGAAAAGGGTTGCCATCAAGTTTCATCGGCTTCTTTGAATCTTCAAATTAATTTTCCCTACTTCAATAGCCGATTGGATCTGCTGCCTGAATACTTTGTAGTCATTGGTGCTGTGAGATCCAGTGTTGTGCCACTTGCAATACTTCCTCTTTCTCAACTCCTCGACCGGTGGGATGACATGGCCAGCAGGAAGCTGAATTTTCTTCTCCCGAAGTAGCAGATCAAAAATTTTGTCAGCTTTGGTGATGTCAAAATCATACTCCTTCTCTTTAGCAGAATTCTTCACCCACTGACACGTGACAATCTTCTTATTCCTAGCCCATTCGGCTGCTGCCACTTCGGAGTCACTTTCCTCTTCCGATTCGAAGGCATATGCAACATGGCTAACCTTTTTGAAAACTTTCTTGGCCTCTTGGAATCTTTGCTAGTGGGCCAAGTGAGCCAAGCTCTCAAAGTCTTGGACCAAAAACCTCTCTCTGATGGGTGTCAACAATCCCTGGAAAGCGAGATCGGCTAGCTGGGAATCCGACAAAACCAAGCTATAGCATCTGTTTCTCATGTCTCTGAACGTTTGAATGTAATCCTGAACAGATTCATCATGCTTCTGCCTGATAGCTATTAGATCATACAGTTTCATCTCATGAATACCACTGTAAAAGTATCTATGAAACGGCTTCTCCAAATCGGCCCAGCTTTGCATAGAATTATATGGTAGAGAAGAAATCCAAGTGATACGTTATCCTGCCCTGAGAATTTTGAAAAGTCCGGAACCTTGTATCAGTTTGGCAGTGGTACCCTCTCAAAGTATTCTGGATATGGGTACCGATACATATCGTCGGTGTCCTTGGGCTTGAGGCCAAATTGTTCCCTCATCATGTCTGCAATCATGTCAGCCTAAGGCTTTTACTGATGTGCTCCTTGCACCTACTGCTGCATCGGCTCGAATTGATCAAGTTGAGGCAGGTACTGGGGTTGAGGTGGTACCCCATGCCGATACTGCGCCTGAGGTGAATGGGGCTGGTAGAAGGAATTGATAATGCCCCCCATGTGATGCCGAGGAGACTAATGCATCATGGGAGGCTATTGGTCAGGAACAAACTGAGAGCCGATCGGCTGATGCTGCGTGCCAAAAGCATGTTGAACTGGTTTTATGTGATTTGGCTCAACAATTGGCTGGCTTGTCTTGAACAGGGCAGGAACTTGTTCTTGAGGAACTTGATGGATGTTATGTCCCTCGTGCTGAGGTTACTGCTTAACCAAAAGCATAGGATTGAACTCTCGCTGTTTTGGTACGGATGATGATGCGATCGGCTTTCCGGGTGTCGATGCTGATGCCATCGGCTATCCTGGGGCTATGCCTGAGACAGGTTGCAATCCATCAGTAGTCAGAGCCCTATATATAGGAAATTTGCCCTCAGGAAGAAATATTGGCCCCTTTGCTTGATGTTTAGCAATCTTAGCATCAACCACCGAACTGATCATGTTGTTCAAGGTGTTAACAAGAATTCCTGATTGGTTGATCAGAACATAGTGTACAGCATAGTCAATGCGGTCTTGGAGTTGTTGAGTTCAGGGCCTTCTTCCTGTTTGGTATCCTGAAGCTTTTTTCCATGGCTGGAACTTCTCTATGGTTCATCAGTGTTTGGCAAAGTTACTCTGTACCATTGAATGACTATCCCTGACCGATTTGAACAAAGGAGTGCAAGAACTGGTTCTGTAGTTTATTCATCATCTCCTCATATTTGGCCTTCTGCTCTGGTATTAGCTTATCCATGGTCACAGGAATAATGTTCTCCTGGTCAACGTCGGAAGTCTTGAAGTCCACCATGGTGTCTGTCTTGTAATCGTGTCCCATCGGGCGTGCCAAAAAGCGTGCTGACTGTAAAATGTCACGCACTGGCCTGAGAGATTTGCTTTACTCTAGTGCAGGTCCAAATCTTGTATTTAAGTTCGTAGGGCGTGCTAGTTGGTTTGATCCTGCAACCAACAAGAAACAAAGAAAGAAAAATGAAGTTAGTCCGTAAACGATAGCCGATCCGCTGGTGGCCGATGGCGTATCGTTCAATATTGAGCCGATGTAATGTGCACTGAATCGGCCAAGGAAAATTAAATCTAATCGATCGGTTGTAGATATTCATAATATATAATCTAAATCTTGAAATACATTTAGACCAAGTGATTGGGATAGATTTGTAGCGTATCGAGACAGTATAAATCGCTTATGTCTAAAAGTACTTAATGATAAAGATTATACATATTTATAGCATAGCCGATGTCATGGATCTAATGCATATCGGTTAGTACTCCGATACCACTTTATACTAAGTTATCACTACAGATTAAATACGTTAAACAGGAACCGATCAAGTTTTAAGATGACCTAACAGATCGATAGCAAGCTTAACATATTTCGTCGTAGTGAGATCTCAATATAAAGGTCAGCTTTAGCATATCAAATAAACATATTAATAAACAAGACAGCTAAAACAGGTAAGATCCGCTGAAACCCCAATACTATCTCTAAAAGTAATCATAAGACAGGATCGATATTATGATTTTAATTATTACTTAATAGGTCGGACTCAACCGATGCAGCGTTAAGCATAAAGAGAAGAATAATATCTAAACAAGTCAATGAAAACCTTTCGAGATGGTGGATACACTATATAATCTAAGTCGACAATTATAGCTAACCCTATCGGCTGTTATCTAATAACAGAGACTAGCCGATTAGGGTTAGATAGCAATATCGTTCTATATTATATAGCATATATGATAACTCGACGATTTATATAAACAAGATTAGAGTGTCATAATGATGAAAGCACTAATCCTGAGAGCGCAAGCCGCCATAACAAATTTTACCTTTTGCTAGAGATCGATCTTGATGCAACCCAACTTAAAGTAAGAACTCGTCGAAATAATTGAAAGGAAAATGGTAGCGATGCGCCGAGATTGTATTGAACTGATTGTTGATAAATTACATGATCTTGGGTCGTATTTATACCCAGATACAAGAATGTCCTTGTCGGACACGATTCCTATATCTATTACAATTCAAATTACAGATAAGTCTCTTAGGTGGACTCTAACCGATATTATCTACAATAAAACTATTTAAAATGACCTAATTAATAGATACAATTGCCTTTCTTGGACTCTATCCATGTATGGCAATCCTCATGAAACACTTCAAATGAATCCGAAGATGTTTCCAATGTTATCTGACCAGAATCAGTTACATCGGCTTATCTTGTCTGATTCAGTATTATTGATGAGAAATGTTTCCCACACACTGGCCTAAGAGATCTGCTTAACTCTAGTGCAGGTCCAAGTTGGATCGCCTTTGATGACTTGTAGGGCGTGCCAGTTGGTTTGATCCTGTAACCAATAAGAAACAACGAATAGGCAATCAAATTGTAATTAGATCCTACTCGATCGACTCTAGCTATCCATAATACATAATTACCATTTCAAAGTGCATTTAGACTAAGTGATTGGGATAGATCGGTAGTATACCGAGACAGTACAAATCACTTATATCTAAAAATACACTAGAATAATAATTATGCTTATTTATAGCTTAGCCGATGTTGAAGATCTAATGTAAATCGGCTAATACTCCGATATGTTTTATATGAAGATATTAACCTGAACTAAATACTCTAAACCTAAGATCAATCTGCTGTTAATATGACTTAACAGATTGGTACCGGGCTTAGCATGTTTAGATAGATTAAGATCTTAATATAAAAGGCGGCTTTAACACATCTAACATAAAAGATGGCTAAAACAGATAAAATCGGCTGAAACCCCGATACTATCCCTAGAGACAGTCATTAAACCGAATAGATCTTAAATGATTCTAAAAGTGACTTAATAGATCAGATTGATGCAGCATTAAGTACAAAAAGATGCATGAGATCTATATAAGCTAATGAAAATCCTTCGAGATGGTGGATACGCCATATAACCTTAATCATCCCCTAGATCTAGCTTCATCGTCTACCGTCTTTAAGGAGATGCTAACCGATCGCAAGATAGATCTAGACATTGATCCAAATTATATGTCATATATGATAAATTAAGCAATTTGCGACATCAAGATCAGAGTATCATGACGATGGAAGCACTAACCCCGATAACACAAACCACTTGTAACAAGAGATTACTTCTCAGAGATCAAAATCCAATGCAGCCCGAAGATGAGGCAAGAACTTGTCGAAATCGAAAGTAAAAACAAAAGGTGATGATGCGTCGAAGTTGTATTGTGTTGTGTGTATAATTACATGGTCTCGGGTCATATTTATACCCAGATATACAATGAGTCTGTAACAGACATGATTCCTATTATAAATTGGATTATAAATATTCCAAACAAACCAACATTATCTATAAGGAAACTATACAAAATATCCTAATTTAAAGATACAATTGTCGTTGTAGGACGTTATCCGTAGATGGCAATATCTTCAAAGCACTTGGAAACCGAATACAATGATTATCTTCATGTTTTCCTTTCGAGATTGGTTCCATCTCTTGCTCCCAATGGAAATCGGCTATCGGCTATCCTGGTCCGTCTCGGACTCAACCGACTGACCCCACAGCTGATTCAGACTCAAGTCGGTGCGGCCTCTATTTCCAAGGATTGCGTGTTTCCTCCTATTCCGCTTCAATCTCTGTTTCAAACTCGGGGATTTGCTTACCAAATTTGGTCGTTAACACATGCCCCCCAAGTCCGCAATATTGGTAATGTTACGTATTTGTGCAATCCTATCCTCGGAGAAACCCTAAGTCGAGTCTGCTTCGGCCGACCCTCGAGCTCTCCGACGATCCCCTCGACTTTCTTGACTCCGCCACAGCAACTCCCCTCCTCCGGCAACCGAATCAAAGCGACGATGGCTTCCGCCGCCCCCTCTGACTCTGCTCCTGCCGAATTCGCTGAGGTATGCTCCATCGGCTGAATCCTTCCTTTCTCCATTCTTAGTCGTAGAATTGAATTTTAGACTTTACAAATCTTGATTTTGTCCCATTTTTTCGATTGTAGCATCTCGCTCATCAGACAGACATTCCCAGTTTAGTCAACGACCATAGATATTACCTAGGGCCTATCAGTAACACGGACCCAACTGAATTCATTATTGTCGAAACCGATAGGGTTCCCTATAGAGTGAAAAGCCTAGTTTAGGCCATTGGAATGGTACTTCCAAGTCCTGGCCTTCCACCGATAAATCCTAGCCCTCATGGTACAAAAGAAGGCATGCTAGCAAACACAGCCACTGGGAAGAAGTAGGCATTGCCCAATATGTGGCCCTTTTGGTAGCCGATATGCCCAAGGACGAACCATTAATATCGGCAGCCAGCTACTTCTGGAACAACACTCTCAACGCTTTCCTCTTCCAGCAAAGCCCAATGACCCCAACACTAGCCGACGTCTTTATGATAATAGGACTTGACATTATGTTGTTGGCTAATTCTGATCGGCTGGACAGCAAGGGCCAGTTTTCCTTCAAAACCAAAGCAATCGGAGGTTGGAATGGCTATGTCAGCATGAACATGGGGACGGAGCCCATCAGCGCTAGGGAGCACGTCGCATTTCTTATGATGTGGTTGAAGAAATTTGTTTTCTGCAGTTCTAACTATGGCCCAACAATAAATTGCCAAGTAATAACCGAAGCCCTCGTCAATAAGACAAAACTTCCCTTACACAAATTCCTCCTGGGCTACCTCTATCAGACATTGTGTCGAAGCTTGGTTTCGGTAATAGAAATTTGGGGGTGCAGTCAAGATCGCCAAGCTCGATGGGTTAAATGGAAAACAAGGTTTAGACAGGTTCAGGCCCTCTTGTGAGGTAATACCCTACTCCTGTTTCGGGGATTCGATCCGCCGAGTGTTTATTGATCTCGAGATCTCATGTGTCTAGTAGCTTGTATGTGCTTCGCATACCTCTGATATCCCCCAAGAGACGCCCCTTACCCCCCTTATATAGTCTTGAGGGACGGGCTTACAAGTCGAAAACCCTATCTTATTCTAAGTCGGTTTCCTCAATCTTACCAAGTTATAACTATGTGTCGTTGCCTTATCTACTCGGCAATGTAACACCCAAGTCATAGCCGGTTTACATAATTAGCAGGCGTAACCTATCCCTATTAACAGTCGGTCAAGCTTGCAATGAGGATATTCGATTGCCATAATCTCCACAGTAGCCCCCGAGTCCTTCGCAGTCGACGAGATAACTCTGTCTCGAACCAAAGCAACACACAGCCAAACAACTCATTGGCCGAGTGCTTCCGTTGCCAAGTGGTTCTGTCATCCCTGCCTGAATCTCCCGAGTGGCTCCAAAGATTGTGAAGGGCTGGAAAACATCCCAAAAAATTCTCAAAAAATAAATATCTAAGTACATCTCCTGATGCACCTAATTAGGTGTAGCCCCCGACTATGTGGTTAGTCAAAAACAGACTAAGCATATAGTCAAGAACTATAAAAAATCATTCTCATATAAATGCTTGGCTTAAGTCAAAGCAATCATAAAAAATCTCATCACTTGGCAAGCTCATGCTTATCTGAGTAAATTTGCCCGAGTCATCTCAGAACAAATAGCTCAATCAACCCTCGTGGGTAAAAAGCACTCGGTAAGCTCATGCTTATCCAAATTAACCTGCCCGAGTCATCTCGGAGCAAATAATTTAATCGACCCTCATGGGTAAACAAATTTTTCAGTCATCCAAAAAATACGACCAAAATATTAGATAGCTCCTGCCATAATATTGGTCTTAATCTAAAAAGATCTTCACCAAGGTGAAAAAATAGCATTGATATAATCATTTAATCAAATGCTCAAAAACCAAATAGTTCCTGTCATCAGGACAGCCATAGAAAACTTAACTGTTTGTCACCTTTCAAATTGCATCGTGCCAACCTCTCATGAAGTTGCGCAAACAGCAGCATGAAAGGATTTTAAAGGTATTGGGCTGCGTCACACGCGCATATTGCCAAGGCAAATCTGCTTAAATCCATCCACTTAAATCCCTAAAGACACGCGTCAAGCCACACCTTAGCTGGGCTGCAAGTCTCTCATGGGCTCGGCCCAATCGCGAGATGACTTAGCAAAACCCTCAAGTCTTTATATGAAGCCTCGAGGTTATCCCCACCACTTCATCTTCCCAAAAATTTCCTCTTTTCGCAGTACTGTTCACCAGCTCCTTGTGGAAAACACTAAGCTTGCGCGTGCCCGAATCCATCGATCTAAGAGCTCGCATTTCACCACAAGCTAGCCTCCTCATCCAGCTCCCAAAACCCCCTTCTCAAATCCCCCTTTCCCGAGCCAGATCTACTTCCCCCAAACCACATCCATGGCGAGAGAGAAAGAAATCCCTTTCGAGCAATGGGCGACTTCAGATGTGAAGGAGTCAACTCTTCGGGAGATGGTGAAGAACGGAGTTCTTCCACCTAAAGAGATCATTGGCTGGCATCCGGCGGCCGGTGAGGAACTCCCTACTCCCAACACCGGTGAGATCGTCGTTTTCACTTCTTTCTTCTACTGTGGCTTCGGCCTTCCTTCTTGTGAGTTCTTTCGGGGCCTTCTTGATTACTATGGCCTTCAGCTCTACCATCTGAACCCCAACTCCATGCTTCACATTGCTCTTTTTATCCATGTCTGCGAAGCTTTTCTTAGCATCCTCCCCCACTTCCAGCTTTTCCGCCGCATGTTCTATCTCAAGACGCACCCAAACAAGGATGAGCCCTACGTTGTCAGTGGGGCCGGCTTTCAGCTCCGTGGATCCCTCCGTAGGGATTATTTCTCTCTTCCTTTGAAATCCTCCAACAAAAGTTGGCATGCGAACTGGTTCTACATCGCAAACCTTGAACCCAGTCTACCCAACTTTGTCGGCCTTCCTCCGGTTCCAAGGCCTAACTGGAGCACCGTGCCAGTATCCCAAGATTGGGATGAAGCTAACAAGCTTTTCACAAATATCTTGGAGATTAAGAAGAAGGGCCTTCGGGGAGAACAAATCACTCGGCACTTCATCAAGAACCGACTGGCGCCTATCAAAGAGAGGTCCAATCCCGCATTCGAGTACGAGGGCAAAAGGGATCCCAATTGGAAGGACCGCAACTCTCTGAGCTACGAGACCCTGAAGACTCGCATGTACAAGATCTTTTCCTCTGGGATCGCAATCGAGCGCAGTCTGATGTTGCCTGTCCTCCCATTCAGCTTGTACCGTCCTCCTCCTTTGGTAAGCCGACATAACTTCTTCAATGTCTTTCAATCTTGATATTACATCTCTCACTGTACATAAAATCTTCCTTGCAGGAAAATGCTTTCATCATCTTGAAGTCGTACATAGTACACCATGACGATGCGCTAGCTCGGCCTGCCAAGAAACCAGCCGGCGGCGTCAAGATCCAGAGTGATCCAATTGGCAAAAGGGCTGCTGCCAACGAGGATATTAGTAGGCGGGCGAGTAAGAGGAGGCTGGTGATTGATGACTCGGATGACGATGTCCCAGCTCCTCAAGCTGAAGTGACCCCTCCGAGGCCATCACCCAAATTGGCACCCAAGATCTGCCGATCGACCAGGTATGTCTCATGACTGAAATCGTGTCCCTGTCGAAAACCTTTCTGCCTTTGTCCCAATCGCTCCCATCTTTGCCTTTGCAGGAGGCCTCAGAACATAGACCCCACTGGGCAAAGTGAGGGCCTGAAGACAACTGCAGCGGCCGAAGCGGCAAGGCCTGCAGAACAAGAATCCAAGGGCCCTCTCCCGAGTGAGAGTGCTCCGAGTGAGAAGCCCCCACCTCCCAGCGGGGATGTCCCAGCGGAGGAGCCCCCGACTGCCAACCAGGAAGCCCCGACTGGAAACCAGTCGGCTGAAGAAGAGACCCCGACTGCCACTCAAGGGACCACGACTGAGAACCAGTCGAGTGCGAGCCAAGAAAAGAAAAGCAGCCGGGAAGCGCCAGTCGAGGACTCGGCTACCAAAGCTGGTAAGCTCTGAAGCGATCTTCTGACTTTAATCTTCAATCCGTTCTTTCTCCGTCTTCACCTGTCTTCTTTAAATTGATCAGCAAGAGTAAAGGAGATCACCAGGCTGCAATCTTCAGGGACCTGGGTTCCTCCAATTAAAATAGAATGGCGCGACTCCGAGGGCTTGAAGCAAGGCATCGTCTTGAACAAGCAGAAAGAAAATGAAGAAAGAGACATGCTTGTTGACAGCCTGAATGAAGCAACCCGGCTGCTAAATGTAAGCATCGCCCTTCTGTGTTAACCTTATGGTTTCTTTTAGTCGATTAACTCTGAACTCGCATGCAGAGGGCGTATTGCCGGTCAATGGCTAAATCTGATGCACTCGAGAAGCTAGTCCCACACCTGAATTCCCTGGAGAACATCCAGCAGGAGTTGAAGACCACTCGAGAAGAGGCTGCGTTGAGAGAAGCTGCTCTGTGGAGGGAAATAGCCGCGCTCCGGGAGGAAAACCTCGACCTCTGGGGTTCAGTCGGGAGTAAGTTTAATCCTCTCGGTCTCTTTAAGCCTTTATTCATAGTTTGTTTTGATTTTGGCGTCAGCAAATTTTCTTGTTGAAGAGAACTCGACGGAAGTCCACATGCTCTAGACCCAGCTGGAAGAAGCTAACGCCAACAAAGCCGAGCTGGAGTCTGAGTTCGAAGGTAAATCCTTTCAAGATAGCATTCTTCGTTTAGCTTCATCTTCAAGTGTTTGTGTGATCATATGTCTTTGACAGCTTATAAGGTCAAAACCCGAGCCCAATTTGATGTCTTCGTTGAAAGGGTCCGAAGGGCCGAAAGCGTAAGGGACGATGTTGCTAACACGGCGACACTGATTCTCTTGTTGCTATTCCATCATGGGCTCGGGACCAGTTCATTGGACGCCGTTGAGGTCTTCGACAAGCTCAGGAGGGCCCCAGATCAATACATAGCCAATATCTCAGAGGCGGCCACCATGGGAGCAGGCTTTGCCCTTGCGCAGGCTAAGTCACTCTATCCTCGGATAGATGTTGACTCAGTCGGGGAGGGCTTTGCTGATGGCACATCAGACGAGCAGGCCTTAGAATTGATAAGTGAATCACAAGAACCAGCTAAAAAGGTAGCTGCTGATGTAGTTAACAATTTCCGATCTTGATGGCTTTGTAAATATTGTTTGTAAACTGTGATGTGAACTTGTAGATATATAGCTTATTTATGTTAACGCTTTGACCCGAGTCTTCCTAGAAAATTTCTTAAGTAATTTTTGTCCGACTTTCACCAAGCCTAAGCTTGATTAGGTCATCAAAAAATTCTCAGTCCTTATCTGTTGAACTCGAATCAAAATATTAAACAATGATAAACCAAATGTGAACAAGTTGTCGAAGAAAACCATGCTTTATTGATACATGTGCAGCCCCCGACTGTCAACTCAAGAAGTCATCTTCCTTGAGGTTGGTAGTCGAGAATAACATGAAACTTAAGGCAATTTAAGCATAGTATCATCAAAGATGTTCGATGTTCCAAGAGTTCTCCACCATGGATCCATCTTCATGCTTTATATGCTCCTGGCCGAGTCGCCTTAGCGATTATGTATGGTCCTTCCCATAGTGGAGATAGTTTGTGACGGTCCTTGGTGGTCTGAGTCTTGCGTAGAACCAAATCGCCAACAATGAAGGCTTGCACCCGAACATTGCGACTATGGTATCGTCTAAGTCCTTGAAGATATCTTGTCGACTGGATCAAGGCTGCCTCATGGGCCTCTTCCAGTCAGGTCAGGTCGTCCACTCAGTCTTGATCGTAGCGCTCATCGTTGAAGCTACGGACTCGAAGAGATTCGTACTCCATTTCATTCGGCAACATGGCTTCTGTCCCATAAACCAGGAAGAAAGGAGTTTGGCCGGTAGCCCGACTGGGCGTAGTCCGCAGTGACCATAGGACCGAAGGTAATTCTCGAACCCATTTGCCAGCATAAGGATTTAGCCTGTCGAACACTCGGGCCTTGATGCCTTGAAGAACCATACCATTGGCGTGCTCAACTTGCCCATTGCTTTTGGGGTGTGCGACCGATGCATAGCAGATTTTGATGCCGAAATCTTCACAGAATTCCTTGAAAACGCCTCCAGTGAATTGAGTTCCATTGTCGGTTATTATCCTGTTTGGGACACCAAACCGGTGCACGATGTTGAGGGTGAAGTCTCGTGCCTTGTCAGCGGTGATCGTAGCAACCGGCTTAGCCTTGATCCACTTGGAAAACTTGTCAATTGCAACGAACAGATGCATGAATCCTCCTGGAGCCTTCTTGAAAGGACCGACCATATCCAAGCCCCATACCGCCAACGGCCAAGATAATGGAATTGTTTGTAGCTCTTGGGCTGGAACATGGCTCTGTCGAGCGAAGAACTGGCAACCTTCACACGTTCGGACTACTTTGTCAGCGTCGGAGACTGCCATAAGCCAGAAGAAGCCTTGTCTGTAGGCTTTGCCTACCAACGTGCGTGCCCTCGCGTGACTTCTGCATATACCCGAGTGGATATCTTGGAGTAGTTGTCGTCCTTCCTCAGGCGTGATACATCTCATTAGGACTCCAGAGGGGCTTCTCTTGTATAATTCGGAGTTGACCACGACATAGCTTGGACAACGACGTCGGACTCGTTCCGCCTCATCCCGGTCCTCCGGCAGCTCTTGCTGAGTTAAAAATTTGATGAGCCATGTCCTCCAGTCGGCGTCGAGCATGGCGATTTGATTTGCAGCTTGCTTATTGGGAGTTGGTTTTGCTACAATAGTCAGCACATAGAGATGCTCTACGAAAACGTCTGTTGGGGCGGCTTCTCGCTTGGACCCGAATTGTGCCAACTCGTCAGCTGCCTCGTTGTTATGTCTCAAGGCATGGGATAGCTCTAGTCCATCAAACCTGTCTTCAAGTTTGCGAACTTCTTGCCGATAGGCTTCCATGGTGTCGTTTAAACAGGACCAGTCTTTCATTACTTGGTTGATAACCAGCTGGGAATCTCCATTCACAACCAACCATCGTATCCCAAGTGAAACGGCAAGTCGCAGGCCATGCAACAGGGCTTCGTATTCGGCGACGTTGTGTGAGGCTAAGAAATGAATGTGAAGGACATACCGTAGCCTTTCTCCAGTCAGGGAGATCAGCACGACTCCTGCTCCCAAGCCGGTGATCCTCTTGGATCCGTCAAAGTGCATGGTCCAGTATTGTAGATCTTTCCTAGGTACATCTTCTTGTTGTTCGGTCCACTCGGCCAGGAAATCCGCCAAGGCTTGTGACTTGATAGACGTCCTCTCCTTGAAAGTTAAGTCCAGCGGCATCAGTTCCAAAGCCCACTTTGCGATGCGCCCGGTCGCCTCCCGGTTATGGATGACATCACTGAGTGAAAAAGAAGTGACGACGATGACCGAGTGACCCTGAAAATAGTGCGCCAATTTTCTCGCGGTTATTAGGACACCATACAACAATTTTTGTACCTGGGGGTAGCGAATCTTGGCTCCTGCCAGCACTTCGCTAACGAAGTAGATTGGCCTTTGAATCTTCTGCACTCGTCCTTCTTCCTCATGCTCGACAACAAGAACTGAACTGACCACCTGGTGAGTTGCTGAGACATACAATAGCAGGGGTTCCTAAGGCTAAGGTGAGGTTAGGACGGGCGACGTCATGAGAAATTCCTTAAAATCTTCAAAGGCCTTGTGGGCTTCCGTAGTCCATTGGAAGTCGTCGGTTTTCTTCAGTAACCTGAAGAAAGGCATGCCTCACTCGCCGAGTCGGGAGATGAATTGGCTTAGCGCCGCCATGCAGCCAGTGAGCTTTTAGACATCTTTCTGGTTACTCGGGGGCTTCATATTTAAAATAACGTTGATTTTCTCTAGGTTAGCTTCAATGCCACGGTGGGATACCATGAAGCCGAGCGGTTTGCACGATGGCACGCCGAACGTGCATTTCTCCGGGTTCAACTTCATTCGAAGGCCCGAATGTTTACGAAGGTTTCTTCCATGTCGGCAATCAGGTCTTCCTTCTGCTTGGTCTTGATGACAACATCGTCGACGTAAGCTTCCACGTTTTTCCCGATCTACGTCTGAAAGCATCTTTGGATCATGCGCTGGTACGTGGCTCCGGCGTTCTTCAAACCGAAGGGCATCTTGATGTAGCAGTAAGCTCCAAACGGCATGATGAACGATGTTTTCAGGCAGTCGGATTCCTTCAAGCTAATTTGGTGGTAGCCCGAGTAACAGTCCAGAAAGCTCAAGAGCTGGCAGTCGACTGTTGAGTCCACGACTTGGTCGATTCAAGGCAATCCGAATGGATCTTTAGGGCAGGCTTTGTTGAGGTTGGTGTAGTCAACGCACATGTGCCATTGCCCTGTCTTCTTCCGGACCAGGACCGGGTTAGCCAGCCAGTCGGGATGGAGAACTTCTTTGATGAAGCCGGCGGCTGAGAGTTTTGTGAGTTCTTCCTTGATGGCATCCTTTCGATCCTGAGCAAAACGGCGTAATCGTTGTTTGATAGGTTTCGCGTCATCTTTGACGTGTAAAGAGTGCTTGATCACCTCCCTAGGAATTTCAGGCATATCAGATGGTTTCCAAGCAAAAACATCTTTATTATTTTGGAGGAAGGTGACGAGCGCGCTTTCCTATTTAAGATCTAGCTCAGCGCCGATTACAGCGGTTTTGGAAGGATCCGATGGATCAAGGGAGATTTTCTTCGTTTTGGCGTTGCCTTGTCCCGACTTGGCTATCTTTTTCGTGGGGATTTTACCCTCTCCAGAAGTTGATGCAGCCAGTCGGATTTCTTCTTGGCCACGTGATCTCTCACGAGATTGGGCCATATCGCAGCTTTCTTTGTCACAAGTGAATGCTTGTTTGACATCGCTGCGCAGGGTGATGACGCCGTTGGGGCCAGGCATCTTCATGCAGAGGTAGGTGTAGTGTGGTATCACCATGAACTTGGCAAGCGCAGGCCTTCCAATGATTGCGTGGTAGGCCGTCTCGAAGTCTGCCACATCGAAGGTGATGTTCTCTGTCCGAAAGTTCTCCTGAACTCCGAAGGTGACTGGAAGGGCGATGTGCCTGAGTGGCGTAGATGACAGCCCCGGGATAACTCCGTGGAAGGGGGCTGAGCTTGCCTTCAACTCGGCTCTTGGGATCTGCATCTCGTCCAGGGTCTTGGGGAACAGGATATTGAGGGCGATGCCCCCATCAATGAGGACGCGCTTCAGCTTTATGTTCCGAACCACCGGGTCTAGTACCAGGGGATACCGCCCAGGGTGAACCACTCGGTCAAGATGATCCGAGCGGTTGAATGTGATGGCCACCTCCGACCACCGTAGGTATTGTGGGACTTCGGGTTGTGCCACGTTGACCTCGCGGTCTGTCAGCTTTTGCTTCCTCTTGGACTCATAAGATTGTGGTCCCCTGAAGATGTGATTCAGCTCGCCCACGAGGTCTTGGAAAGGTTCTGAATTTTCAGTCGGGTTGTTCTTCTTGGTCCCCAATGGGCCGGCTTCATCAGTCGGCTTCTTGTTAAGTTGTGCCGCATATTGCTCGACGAATTGCTTGTAAATGAAGCAGTCCTTGGCCGCATGCTTGTGATTTGGGTGATACGTGCACTGGGCGTTCATGATTGTATCGTAGGCCGTGACCCGGGGATGCCGTTGGGAGTTGGACGTTGTGGCGACCAGGTCCTCGGGTAGGCACTTGCGATCTTTCTGGCCCTGATTGTTGTTGCCGTTATCCTTCTTAGGATGCCGGCCTCCTCCCAACTGCTTATCGTCCCTTTTGTCAGGTCGATCCTGCCGCGCCGCCTTGATTGCATCGTTGGATTTGGTGTAGGAGTTCGCTGTCTCGAACATTTGCTTTACCGTCTTCGGTGGCTTGCGCCCAAACTTTTCGATCAGCAACTCATCATGGACTCCCTTCTGGAAGGCGGCGATGATGATGTCGTCGGTGATGTTGGGGATCTTGTTGCGCTTTTCCGAGATGCGCCAGATGTAGTCCTTCAGCGACTCATCTGGCTTCTAGATGACGTTGTAGAGATCAAAGTGGGTCCCGGGTCTTTCGAAAGTGCCCTGGAAATTGGCGATGAAGTGGTCTCAGAGTTCGCTCCACGAGCAAATTGAGCCTCTCGGCAAGCCCGTGAGCCAGTTCCTGGCTGAGTTGGTGAGGGCAACAGGCAAGTAATTAGCCATGGCCTTGTTGTCTCCTCCTGCTATGCGGATGGCGAGAGTGTACATAGTTAGCCATGACTTAGGGTCGATCTTCTCGTCGTACTTCTCGATTCCTGTAGGCTTGAAACCACTCGGCCAATGCACTCGGCGCAGGTCCCGAGTGAACGCAGGTACTCCATCGTTGTTGCAGTCGGGCGATCTCCTTCGATCTTCGTGGGAGCGCTGCTCTCGTTCTTGATAGCGCCAGTCAAGGACTTCCCGCAGATCACTCGACGGGGTCCTTTGTAGGTTGCTTCGGTAGTCAGAGTTGTTGCTGCGGTGGGCTCGGTCGTGTACGGGTGGCCGTCCATGTCATTTTTCGCGGGAGTCGGCCGATTGCTCTTGATGCTTCCGTGTGGTTTCGTGGTGGGGGTCTCTTGACCTAGTGGTCGCCCGAGCTTGTTCGGGCCTCCTGTAATCCTTCGACCGCAGCGGCGGAAGTCAGCTTCTGTCGGGTGTTTCCGCGACGGACTCAGTCGGCCTTCGTGCTGAGGTTGATGGAGAGCAATTTGCTGTAGCCGCGATGATGGTCTTGATTTTGTCCAGGTTTGGTGTTACCGTGGCGGGTGCCGCCTCGATAATAGTGTCGAGGAGGGTGAGGGTGGCAACGGCATTCTGCTGAGGTGTCCGAAAGATGTTGGTGTTGTCGACTCGCGTCTGGAGTATGGCCTCCCGAGCGGATCGCCCAGTCGCCATTAGGTCTCGCTTCCTTCTGTCGGCTTCCTCCTTGCGCTTATTCTCATCTTCTGCCAGCTTGCCCTCTTGCTCAAGCCTAGCTTGTTCTTCTTCAGCGATCCTGTGGGCCATGGCTGAGTCGGTCTCGGCCACCTCAGCCATGAGAACGTTGAAGCACCTTGGATCGTAATCCTTGTCGAAGTCAGTGTCATTGGCCTCGTCCGTGGAGATGCCGTAGAGGTCATCGAAGTCTGAGGAGCTGAGGTATTCATCGAGCTCTGTAGATGAGCATGATCCTAACGGTTGGAGGATGATGGCGACTTCCCTTGAGCCCGGATTGCTCGAATCTAGATCGTTCCAGTCCAGGTCGTAGCTTGATGACAGCAGTTCTTCCGAGTGAGTTGATTTCGACTCGGAAGAAAGGAGTTTGCAATAGGTCTCAACGGCGTTTGGTAACCCAAACGGTACCGAGAGGGTTTTTCCTCCCGAGTGGATCGATTCCGACGGGGAGGTGAGAAGGTGGCTGTAGATTTCAGTGGCGTTTGGTGATCCGAACGGCGCCGACTGGATTCCTCCTTCCGAGTGGATGGACTCCAATTTGGAAGTCAGAACTTTGTCGTAGATCTCAGCGTTGTTCGGTAGCCCGAACGGCGTCGAGCGGGTTCCCCCTCCCGATTGGTCTGAATCCGAGTCGAGGAGGGAGATCTTGTCGAGTCCCTTGGTGGCGAAGTCATCGACGCCGATGAAGATCCCATCACGCTTGCCGACGAGATTGAAGAAGAAATCTTGACGCGCGGGCCCCTACCGGCGCGCCAAGCGCCGAAGCTTGGTTTCGGCAAAAGAAATTTGGGGGTGCAGTCAAGATCGCCAAGCTCGATGGGTTAAATGGAAAACAAGGTTTAGACAGGTTCAGACCCTCTCGTGAGGTAATACCCTACTCCTTTTTCGGGGATTCGATCCGCCAAGTGTTTATTGATCTCGAGATCTCGTGTGTCTAGTAGCTTGTATGTGCTTCGCATACCTCTGATATCCCCCAAGGGACGCCCCTTACCCCCTTTATATGGTCCTGAGGGGCGGGCTTATAAGTCGAAAACCCTATCTTACTCTAAGTTGGTTTCCTCAATCTTACCAAGTTATAACTATGAGCCGTTGCCTTATCTAATCGGCAATGTAACACCCAAGTCATAGACGGTTTACCTAATTAGCAAGCGTAACCTATCCCTATTACCAGTCGGACAAGCTTGCCATGAGGATATCCGATTGCCATAATCTCCACACATTGAACCAGGCATCAGCTAAGAGAGCAGTTGATGCATCGATCAGCACTGGAGGCCCTTGGTGGTTTCTACAGCTGCTGCTTGTATTGCTAACTCAGAAAGTCTCTGGATGGCCACGGCTAGCCGATGCTCGATTTCCTCCTGTTGGAGCCAACTGAAGATGAGGAGGGGAACGAAGTAACCACCCGGAGGTGCCTATCTTTCGGGGAAGCCGCAGCTACTCATGTTGGCTCGAACTCCTAGCTGAATAGTTCATATCTTTCTATGACGGCCTTGCGAAGAACAATCGGACTTTGTTTTTATATGAAGACCGAGCAGACTTTGAGTTGCCGATTGAACTGAACTTGGATGAAATAAACTCAGATAAATACCCCAAGTGCAGAGAAATCTTCACCACGGTGCTCACTCCTTGCATAGTGCCGATTGGGATACATCAAGGCTGAAACGTGTTGAAATCTTATGAATTTTATTACCCTGCGTCAGCTGGAAGGCAACTTGGTCTTGGACAGATGCCCATCAGCTGTTATTATGCCGACAAAATCGAGACCCGAGGGGTGATTGACTCAAGGATCATGATGAACAAACTGATGGAGATAGAGAGCCCACCCCTCGGCAGCATTGGGACCTTGGAGCTGGCCCACAAGAGAAGTGCGGCTTATGATAAGTGGTGGGTGGAGATCAAGCAACACATCTTCCATCAATGCGCCTCAATGTACCTCACCACTCTTCTGCCAGACAAAATCCCTTCTGTAAGTATCTTTACCCTTAAACATTTTCCTTTGAGGAATTAGTTGTCGTCATCTTCTAACACTTTACCACTTTTTTCCTTCGCAGACAACAGACTCAGATCCCTCCACGGTGAGTAATTCGGGCATTGCCATCAAGTATCGGCTGGGCCTCATCCCGAATGGTGGCGGCTGGGCCATCGGCTTCAACACGCCGAAGGTAAAGACATTGTTTTATAGCTAAATCTGCAAGGCCGTGTCGAGGAATAAGAGAGCCGCTCCATCGGCTGCAGGTCCATCAACTGCACCTACAAAGAAACAGAAAAAGTCGAAGCGTGCTGCACCAGCCGATAGCACGCCTTCCCTCAACCCGAGCATAGACGAGGCCATCAATAAAGCACTTATGGACAAAGATACTTCCCACAAAGTTGAAGAGGCGGCGGCACCAAGTAGCTCGAATCAAAGTGTAACCACACCGCCGGTCAATGAGCAGATTCAAAAAACCCCTTCGCCCTCGAAGCTACTGGTACGCATCTTTCCCTTTTTAACTCAATCTTCAAATTATACTCATTCGATCCTTGATCAAATTCTTTATTGTAGTACAAAAGATTAGCCAATCGGCCTCCTCGTCCAGCTTCACCAGTAGTTTCTAAACTTATCTTTTTCTCTTGCTCATTTTTACTTAGCCGATTTGTACTAACACTTGTCCTTTTTTGTAGCCACCTCGGTCTCCATCGGCTGCCCCCTATGCGTCAAGCGAGAGAACTCCATCGGCTATGGGCAGCCACCACATTGAAGAAGAATCCACACCAGCTCCTGCCGTCCAAGTAAGCATACTTCTCTTTCTCAAGAATTTATATCGACTATCCATGTTACATTTTGATCACCCCAAACTCCTCTGCAGACTCTAGCCGATCCGGTTCCATTCGACATCAAGGAATTCATCGGTGAAGAGGAAGAGGCCACCAGCCTGGACCAGACCACAATGGCCAATGATCTCAAAGAAAAGCTCCTGGATATCAATCGTCGACTGGACATTGATCTGGATCAACTGGTGATGGACTGCGGGCCGATTAGAGCACGCTTCAATGATGTTCAAAGTCAGCTTCATGAAGATTTGGCTGAAACAATTTCCCAAGATGTATTCATCGACCTACACCGATTCAAGTTGGAGCGGGCCATGCAAAGAATAATCGATAGACGAGCCCAAACCGACTTGGCGGCTACAATTGATGCCACTAAAAAGAACCGTGTGACTGAAAAGGCTAAGTTGGATGAGCTGGCGACCGGGCCATCGGCTACTAAGGCGAAAATCAGCCAGCTTGAAGCAAAGGAAGCCGAATTATAGGCGAAGCTGGAGCAGTGCAGGGCCAAGATCGCCGAAGAAAAGCAAGCACTAGCCGATCTCCCCAAGGCCACCGAAGAGCAAAGAGCTAAGGTGACTTCCACCATCAAGTTCTTGGGAGATTTAAACAAGTCAGCTATGGTGATCCCGGGCACCGAGGCAGAAGATATCGCCTCAATAGATCAAATCAAAGCCATCAAGCAAAAGGCAATGTCAGCTATCCAAGGCTTCCTCAGAATATAATAGGGCTAGTCTTCAAAACTTTTTGTCTCAGCTTGCTTGTACATATAACTTCTGTAATCAGCCTGATGCGCTTGAAATGTCTATCCCTGATTCTGATTAAAAAGTTTTCAAAGCCCAAAAAATTTTGAAGTCCTCTGATTCTGATTTCTGACTTTGTATGATATATGCCCCCCCTAATGTTGCCTTCAGGATTGATAAAATTATAAAAACCATCCAACACCTATTGGTTAAACTCAGCCGATTTGAAAAATCAGTGGGGAAAAACTTAGAGTGAAAATGTTCTAGAGGCGATGTGTATAGTCTCACAACACATCGGCTAACATGGATCGGCAAGGACTTAGCCGAATCATGAATTGATCCAAACGCTAGGATAGTACTTTTTCAAATATTTGTCGTTAAGAGCCCTTCCGAATACCTCTCCATCCAATCCTTCTAACATGTAGGCTCCTTTAGAGACGCATCTGTGGATCTTGAAAGGCCCTTCCCAATTAGGTGACCATTTGCCAAATTTGTTATCTCTTGTACCAATCGGCAGTATCAATTTCCAGACTAGCTCGCCTTCTTCAAAAGACTTAGGCACAATTTTTTTGTTATAATGACGAGCCACTCGTTCTTTATCTCTAGTCACCTTCTCCAAAGCACGCATCCTTGACAACACTAGGTCTTCAGATTCGTCCACCATCAGATTATAATAGTCATCGGCTGTCAACTGGTCCTGTAACTGAATCCTTCTTGAGCCGATGATATTTTTCCATGGCAAAACAGCTTCGTGCCCATAAACCAACTTGTAAGGAGGCACCTGGATTGATCCGTGACAGGTCATCCGATAAGCCCTGAGTGATTCGGCCAATCGGTTATGCCATTGCTTTGGGTATTCAGCGATCTTCCTCTTTATCAGCTTGATTAAACTTTTGTTTGAAGCCTCAGCCTGTCCATTAGCCTGAGCATAATACGGTGAAGAATTCAGCAACTTAATCCCCATGCTGTCGGCAAATTGAACAAACTCATCAGAGACAAAGATAGATCCCTGACCCGTAGTAATAGTCTGAGGGACGCCGAATCTGTAAATGATAAGCTCCTTGACAAACTCGATCGCATCCCCAGAATCAACCTTCTTTAAGGGAATTGCTTTCACCCACTTGGTAAAATAATTGGTTGCCACCAATATAAACTTGTGTCCCTTGCTCGAGGGTGGATTGATCTGGCCAATCATGTCGATTCCCCAACCTCTCAACGGCCAAGGCTTGATTATAGGATTCATAGCCGATGCTGGTGCCCTCTGGATAGCTCAAAACTTCTGACAATCCTAACAGCCCTTATAATACCTGAAGCAATCTTCCAGCATAGCCGACCAAAAACACCCAGCTCTCCGAAGTAACCACTTCATCTTATGAGTCGATTGATGTCACGCCCAAAAATTTATCCTAAATTTCTAGACTATTTTGTGTTTTAATTCCCTGTCCAGGACCAGCCAGGGTACACAAAATGACAAATCAATACACAGATCCAAACATAAATTAAAGTGTATAAATATACTTACAGTAGAGGCTCTTAGTCCTCACACTCGAAAGAAAGCAACGGCAGGGGAAAAAGACGATCCTAGCAGTGCTTCAGCTCCACTCCACAGACAAACTCAACTGGGGTTAGAGCCTTGGTCCTCTAACACCGTCTTCGACTCAGAGGCACTACACTTCTGAAAGGGGAAAGGAATTGCAAGGCTGAGTACAACCACCGTACTCAACAAGCCATGCCGGGTGAATGCAAATAATGCAAGGGGGTACAAAGAATTCATATATATAAGGTTATTTTGCAGAAAACCAGCATTTTAAAACATTTAAATATTTTAAGGCATTTCAATAAAACACGAGCCTATCTCTAGTAAAATTATTACCAAGTCGCACTTCAACGCGATCTTGCCTTAACTCAGGCCAACATGTGCTAACTCCAAATCTTTCAGTTTTAAACAGAATTAAACTCTAACTTGGGTACATTGCTCGGCTTGCCCATAACCGAGGGCGCGGCTATTCGAATAGATTTACTCTGATCAGAGGTGTACATCTTTACCCACCAGACATGTCTTCCTCACGTTTTGCGACGTGCCACATGCCACCATAGCAAGCCAAAGTTCGTCGGTGCCGAGGAGAGAGAAAGTCGAGCGGAGGGATGGAGGGAGAGCAAGGGAGCTCGAGGTGGTGTGAGGGGAGTGAGGAGGGGGGGGGCTCCCTTTTATAGGCCGGGGTAGGGAGGGGAAGGGCGCTCGGGAGGGGAATGGACGGGGAGCTTGCCGGCCGGCTATTCATGGCGGCCACTCAAAGGGGAGTTCAATCCGGCGAATTAGAGCACTAATAATTGGGAGAAACATGGGGGAATTGATGAGGAAGAGGAGAGGAACCGATTTTCGCATTTTACTTGAAGGGAAAACCACTGAGGAGGGAGATCAAACGGGGCAGCAGCACTTGTCTTTGCACGGGAGAGAGCACGGTCGGTGTGCCTACGGGAGGAAGACGACACTATAGCGAGAGGGACGTAATGCGACTTTTCCTTCCAAAATTTCTTGAATTTTTAACTATACTTCCAATGCACAAATAATTTCAAAAAAATCCTCAAGTTATATGGACCCTCAAAGTATTTATTAAAAATTCAACCAGATTATTTACTGATTAATTTATTCATTTAAATAATTACTTAAATACTCTTTGTATTATTAAAATTATTTGTGGAGCTCCAAAATTTCACAAAAAATTTTGGAGAGTACTTTAGGGTATGGAGAATATTTAAAACATATTTTCAGCCATGATTTTTAAAGGAAATTTTCTTTCCTTATTACTTTCGCTTGATTAATCTCGCTTCATTTTATTTAATTTCTAGAAAATAAATTATTTAATGATTTTTAATCCCGAACGAGAATCGGGACGTGACAAACCTACCCCCCTTACAGGAATCTGGTCTCGAGATTTGGAGCTAGAAAGAAAGAAGGTATGGTGGGGTTGGGTTGGTCTCGCCGAGTTCTGCGGTTTCTTTCGACTCACACTTGGTTGATTACTGTTCAATCGACCACGATCGGCTACGGGAGGTTAAACATCTTTCTTTCCTTGGACGCACAATTAACATTGGCAACTTCGGTACTCTGAGAATTGACCCTGTTGAATAGGAGCTTGACGGGGTTTTCTTGAAACCTTTTAAGTGACTTTAGTAAATTCGCAGATTTGGAATGTTCTTGGACTGCTCCTAGTCCGAACGACAAGAACTCCAAGAAACTGCTTTGTTTGCCTCTTATCTTGACTATGGATGTTTGTAGTTGCTGCTTCCTTAGACTGGATTGTTGACCTAGTAGTTCAGGTGTACTTCATAACTTAACGTGTTGGCTTGAGATGTTGTGACCCTCCCAATACCTGGCAATTGGCTCCTCGGGGTCCTGCCCAATCGTCTTGCCTAGTTGAGCCTCCAAGCGGAACCTTTTCGAGGTAGACCAAATTTTCTTTGAGTTCACCTTACCAAGGTAGTGGAGCTTTCGCCTGACTGCGACTGATGAGGTTACTACCCTTGAGAATAATCAACATCTTTGTTTTCTTTGGAATGATTTGTAGACTTGGTTCTTGGTCAGACCATAGAAATAAAATACTGAGGGTGCCCATTCATTCGGGAAGGTTTACAACACCACATCCAGTTGACGATGGAAAGTTCCATGTAACAGTGACTCTACTTCCTCTTGCCATTCTGGCTATATGGTGACTTTCCCATCGGACCTAGGCGACAAGGCGCTCGCTTCGGATTGACGAGGCATACCAAAACTCTTGATGATAAGTTGACCGAACCTTCCTTCCTTCTTGAGCACTTCATCTCATCTTCGGCTGATGTCCTGGCGTTCATGTCCCATGAACTATTTCTTACATCCCGACCTTGCTCGATGTAATCATAGTCGGTGGTATGCATTTCCTTCCAGCATGATGGCGGGATTGGTGCCATCATCTTCTGGAAACTTGGCGGTACACTGGCGGGAGTAATAGGTGCTTGCATTGAGGTAAACTGCCTTGATTTTGATATTGACCTAGAACTTGCATCTGAGCTTGCATCTCTTGCTGCTGATACTGTTGTTCTTATTGTTATCCTCATTCTCTTTGGTACTGACAAACTGCTGCCGAGATGAAAGAGGTGGAAAAGAGAGGTTGCTAAAGATAAGACCTTAACCCACTTAGGGCCTGTTTGGGACTGCTCTGCTCTCTGTTTTTTAGCTCTGCTCCATGTTTTTTAGCCAAACGGGTTCAGCTCCACACACGCAGCTCCAGAAAAAAAGGGAGAGTTGTGAGAGCACCTAAAGAGGTACTCCACAAACTCCAGTTTTTTGTGGAGCTGCTCCACGGTGGAGTTTGTAGAGCAGAGTTCGTGGAGCAGTCCCAAACAGGGCCTAAATACTGATCTGATGTGAGTGAACTTTTATTGTTCAAGTTGATTAGGCAAACAACCTAGTATGGTCACATCCCCACTGCTGATGTGAACCATAAACCTGCACAAAGCAAACAACACACGACCTAGGAACTACCACACTGACGCAGGGCGGCTTGGCTTGATCTTCTTGCTTGAAGCTTGAGGCTTGACTTGACTTCCACCGGTTGATGAGCAACTAGGTTTGTCCTCCAGGTTCAACATCTAAAAGAGGTGGAGGGGAAATAGAGAAATTTGACAAATTATTTTGCAAAGACTCCAGAGGGAGGGAAGAGACTTTTCGCAAATAGGATTTTTAGAAAACTTGTCCTTAAGGGTTTGACCATTTGGCTCAACCTACAGTGGAGATGGCTCTGATACCAACTTGTCATGCTCGGAAATTTATCCCAAATTTTCAGACTATTTTGTGTATTAATTTCCTGTCCAGGACCAGCCAGGGTACACAAAATGACAAATCAATACACAGATCCAAATGTAAATTAAAGCGTACAAATATACTTACAGAAGAGGCTCTTATCCTCACACTCGAAAGAAAGTAGCGGCAGCGGAAAAAGACAATCCTAGCGGGGCTTCAGCTCCACTCCACAGACAAACTCAACTGGGGTCTGAGCCTTGGTCCTCTAACACCGTTTTTGACTCAGAGACACTACACTTCTGAAAGGGGGAAGGAATTGCAAGGCTGAGTACAACCACCGTACTCAACAAGCCATGCCGGGTGAATGCAAATAATGCAAGGGGGTACAAAGAATTCATATATATAAGGCTATTTTGTAGAAAACCAACATTTCAAAACATTTAAATATTTTAAGGCATTTCAATAAAACACGAGCCTATCTCTAGTCAAATTATTACCAAGTCGCACTTCAACGCGATCTTGCCTTAACTCAGGCCAACATGTGCTAACTCCAAATCTTTTAGTTTTAAACAGAATTAAACTCTAACTTGGGTACATTGCTCGGCTTGCCCATAACCGAGGGCGCGACTATTCGAATACATTTACTCTGATCAGAGGTGTACATCTTTACTCACCAGACATGTCTTCCTCACGTGTTGCGACGTGCAACATGCCACCATGGCATGCGGACACAAGTCATGACATAACTCATCGCTTAGTACTGCCCTAAACAAAGAAGACCGACATAGACTTCCCCCGCCAGGCGCCCTGGGTCGAGCAGACAGTTTATGCCCCCAGGCATCTCGACTCGTTCTGAGCCTTCACTTGCCAGAGACGTCAGCCCATGGGCTTCAACCCTTCCTAGGGCTTCATCCATCCCCATCCGTGTCTTTTTTGTTTCTCACCGCACTAGTCGACGTGTTAAGCCTTACCCATTAGACAGGTGGTAGCACGGAAATGCTTTGCAACAGAGGCCCAAACCAAGCAAAACCAAGGTACGACTAGCAAAACCTAGCACCCCGTGCCCAGCCGAAAACATGTTTGGAGAATTTTGAAGGGGAAATTTATTGCCACGGCTAAACAGCCAAAATTTCCATCATTTACAAGTTATTCCTTAGTCTAATTATTGAAAACATCTCATTGCTTCTTTTCAAGCAGGGCTAAGCATATTCCTAAGTTTGCTAGTGAGTACGACATACATAAAGTGCTCAGTAGTTTTATTTTTCCTAGGGTTATCAAGGATCATAATAATACAAGTAATAGGGCTATAACAAGGAGAATTGGTAAGGATAAATAAAATAGTGATAGACGCGGGAATTTAATAAAGCAAAATGCAATAATTTAAATAAACATAATTTTGTAAACTGGGATAGCAATATGATCAAAATGACATGACTTGCCTTGCTCCTTCGAACAGATCTTCTTTTCCTCGCGAGAACGAACCTCCGAAACGACGAAGTCTACACGCTGGGACGCAAAACCAGAAAAATCCTAATAAAAACCAAATAAATAATACAAGAAAAGTAAAAAAACATGTAGATCTCAATTTTAGATGAATTTTGCAATTAGAATGGCCCAATTTGGAGTTTGTATGGATTAGATATGAATTTTAGAAGTTTTGGACCATTTAAATGGATTTTGGAAATTAAGTTGATTTATTAGGCAATTATTAATTATTTTTAGAAGGAAAAAGTCGGGATGACGACGGCGGGCAGTGCCGTCGGCGAGTGAGAGCGGAGAGAGGAGGAAGGAACTCACCGGGCGCACGAGGGCGAGCGAAGGAAAAGCCGACGTACTGGTGTCGACGCGGGGGACGAGGACGAAAACAACCGGGAACGGTGATAGGACGACGATGGCAGCCGGGGACAGCCGCACGGTGGTGAGGACGGTGTGGAACACGCTGCTGTGTTGCCGTTGACGGACACGATGAGGCCACGGGGCAACGTGCTGGCAAGGAAGAATGGCTTGCCGAAGATTGTACTGGCGAGGACGATCACGGGACGCTGGCAACAAACGGAAACCAAGCGGAGGCTGGTAAAGGAGACGACTCCACAATGCCGGGGAAGGAGGCAGCGACGTCGGATAACACTCCGGCAAGGCGGCAGGGGCTGCCAAAGTGGCGCCGGCGAGGCTGAGGGAGAGGCACCATGGGCAACGGGGTTTTGGTGTGTTCCGGGGAAAAACGGGCCTTGGCCGAGGTGGAGGGCGATGCTGCGATGCCGTAGGTGGCGATGGCACAGCCAACTGGCGCACGAGTGAGGAGGAAAAGCCGACCGGAGTTGAGCCGGTGAGGTGGATGGACAGGCCGGCACGGCGGTCTCCGGGCGAAACGGAGGTGAGGCCAGGGAAGAGGAGGTGGCTGCGAGGCCGATGGAGGTGGTGGCAAGGTCTGGCGCTGCTCGGCTTGACAGGGAAGGGCGGCCGAAGTTCGCCGATGCCGAGGAGAGAGGAAGCCGAGCAGACGGATGGAGGGAGAGCAAGGGAGCTCGAGGTGGTGTGAGGGGAGTGAGGAGTGGGCTAGGGGCTCCCTTTTATAGGCTGGGGGAGGGAGGGGGAAGGGCGCCAAGGAGGGGAATGGCCGCGGAGCTTGCCGGCCGGCTATTCATGGCGGCCACTCAAAGGGGAGTTCAATTTGGCGAATTAGAGCTCTAATAATTGGGAGAAACATAGGGGAATTGATGAGGAAGAGGAGAGGAACCGATCTTCGCATTTTAATTGAAGGGAAAACCATTGAGGAGGGAGATCAAACGGGGCAGTAGCACTTGTCTTTGCACGAGAGAGAGCACAATCGGCTGGCTGCGCGGAGGAGGAAGACGACACTGTAGGTGAGGGAGGTGAGGCCGGGGTAGAGGAGGTGGCTGCGAGGCCGATCGAGGTGGTGGCAAGGTCTGGCGCTACTCGACTTGACAGGGAAGGGCAACCAAGTTCGTCGATGCCGAGGAGAGAGGAAGCCGAGCGGAGGGATGGAGGGAGAGCAAGGGAGCTCGAGGTGGTGTGAGGGGAGTGAGGAGGGGGCTGGGGGCTCCCTTTTATAGGCCGGGGTAGGGAGGGGGAAGGGCGCTTGGGAGGGGAATGGTGGGGAGCTTGCCGGTGGGCTATTCATGGCGGCCACTCAAAGGGAGTTCAATCCGGTGAATTATACCACTAATAATTGGGAGAAACATGGGGAATTGATGAGGAAGAGGAGAGGAACCAATTTTCGCATTTTAATTGAAGGGAAAACCACCGAGGAGGGAGATCAAACGGCGCAGCAGCACTTGTCTTTGCACGGGAGAGAGCACGGTCGGTGCTTGCATGAGGAAGACAACAGTGTAGGAGAGGAAGGTAATGCGAGACTTTTCCTTCCAAACTTTCTTGAATTTTTATCTATACTTCCAATGCTCAAATAATTCCAAAAAAATCCTGAAATTTGATGGACTCTCAAAATATTTAATAAAAATTCAACCAGATTATTTCTTGATTAATTAATTTATTTAAATAATTACTTAAATGCTCTTTGTATTATTAAAATTATTTTTGAAGCTCCAAAATTTCACGAAAAAATTTGGAGAGGACTTTAGGGCATGGAAAATATTTCAAAAATATTTCCAGCCATTATTTTTAAAGAAAATTTTTATTTCCTTATTACGTCGCTTGATTAATCTGCTTTTCATTTTATTTAATTTCTAGAAAATAAATTATTTAATGATTTTTAATCCGAACGAAAATCGAGACATGACAATTGATGAGTACCACAAATCCCTTCGTGCACATCTCCTATGGCCACTTTTGCTTGATCAGTACTTAGGCACTTGAGTAGTACGCCATCAATCGTCCGATACTATAGATCATCATCGAGCAAAACATAGCGCAAAGCCTTGTAGCGTAATTTCCTTGAAGCTGACTGGGAAGGATTCTGTAGATAGTTGTAGATGTCATACCTCCAATCGTCGGCAACGATGGTTACAATCCCTACTTCAATTTCCCTTGTCATCGGCTTGTAGCCTGATGCCCCTTGAGCCAAATCATTTGCTTCCGAATTTAGCTCTCTAGGGATGTGCTTTAAGGCTACTAGCTGAAAACTATCCATCAACTCTCAGCATTTTTGATAATAGACCATCAGCGCGGCGTTCTTGCATTCATATTCTCCTGATAGTTGGCTGATGACCAACAGTGAATCACCCATTATTTTGATTGCATCGGCTACAACTTGCTTTAGCAGGTTTAATCCTTTGAGAACGGCTTCGTTTTCGGCTTGATTATTTGTAGCATTGGGTGTGATGGTAAAAGCGAACTCAAAGCTTGCCCCCCTGGGAGAGATTATCACCAAGCCGATGTCGTACCCGTTTGTGCAGACCGATCCATCGAAAGTTAATGTCCAAGGCATGATATCTACTGAGCCGATTGAATCACCTCTGTGTTCCACAATAAAATTGGCTATAGCTTGCCCCTTTACCGCCTTGGGCGCTTGGTACCTCAAGTCAAACTCTGTTAAGGCAAACACCCACTTCCAAATCTGTCGTTTTAGAACTAGAGCCGATAGCATATATTTTACTACGTCGGCTTTACAAACTATTGTGCACTCGTTGGCTAACAAATAATGCCTCAACTTAGTACATGAAAAATATAGGCACAAGCACAACTTCTCTACTGGAGAGTACCTTGTTTCTGCATCCAAAAGTCTTGTATTGAGATAGAAAATTGTTTTCTCCTTTCCTTCGACTTCCTGGATCAAAACTGAGACGATAGACCTCTCATCGGCCGATAGATATAGTTTGAATGGCACTCCCTTTTGCGGAGAAATCAATACTGGAGGAGAGCTCAGATAATCCTTCATGTCGTCCAAAACCTTCTGCTACTCTGCCCCCCAAGTAAACACTTGATCGGCTTTTAGCCGTAGTAAAGGTGTGAACGGCTCCATCTTCTCGGATAAATTGGCGATGAAGCGCCTGATGAAGTTAATTTTGCCGATCAAAGACCACAACTGTTTCTTATCCTGTTTCTTATCCTGAGGAGGTTGAATAGTTTTGATCGCGTTGATGCTCCTTCGTGTCACCTCAATCCCCCTCTCATGCACAAGAAAGCCTAGGAATTGGCCAGCCGATACGCCAAATGCACACTTTGTGGAATTCATTTTCAGGCCATATTTTCTAGTCCGCTCCAAAACCTTTCTTAAATCGGCTATGTGATCTTCCACTTCCTTGAATTTGACAGCAACATTGTCAGAGAAGACCCGGGCCTTCCGTTATAATTGCTAGATGAGATGATTCTCTCCAAATCACCCAACAAGCATAACGAAACGTCCGACGTCCCAAGAGAGGGATAAGTGAGATATTGCTGGACCTTTAGCCTGCCAGTCAACTTCAGCCTGAAGTGTGCCTGTCAAACCACTCGAAGGTGACGACCAGATGTGTTACACACTCAGGAGACTTGACAAAAAATGGCTAAAGACCTACAACATCTCAATAATTCCTAACTCGTACTCATGTGAATCTAGCTCCCAGGATGTGTGCTAGATTCACACTTTCATCGCAAGCATGATTATACATAGCGAATACATTTAATTGAACAGCACTTAAAGGATTACAACACTTAGATAATTACATAGGCCGACCGGACAAATAAATATATCAGCGAGCAGCGAACAACAGTGGCTTACTACCCATTCCACAAGCACACTGACTAGGGGTTTACCCCGTTAAGTTCTCATCATAAAAGAAATAGTCCATTACCCGCATCACTCAAAAGACTAAGTCTACACCTGCAAGGAAAATGGATATTCCAGTGGTAAGAGTCAGTACATTAAACAAGTTAATATACTGGCAAGCACCGAGACAAGCCTAACACTCTACATGTAGGACGGTTCATTTCAGCATAAAACAAGTTTTGTTTGCATAAAACATTTTCCAAAAAAATTTGTTTTCAAAGGAAATTTCAGCAAGCAAGATCTTAGCATATAGGCATCAAAGTAATCGTTAATCATACATAAATATACACCTCATTGCCCTCCATGGCAGGAAGGAGTTCATTCACAAAATTCAACATGATTTGAAGGAAATTTCAGCATTTAGGAGAAAAAGTACAAGTCTATACTCAATATATATCCACACGATGCTCGTGACCGTGAGAACGGCTAATCGATTAGTTTAGACTCTGCAGAGTTTGTACACTTTACCCACATGATGTGAATCGCTCACATAGAGTGAAACGCTCTAGTTTTGTTCGGTACCCATCGGTACCACCATACTCTGCATGTTGAGTACAAACTAGAGGTCACAACGAAGCCTTTACACTACTTAGTTCCTAGCCTTACACCAACACGATACGTGTTCTCCCATCCTGGGCATACTAGAAATATAACCCAGAACCATTAAGTGGCGGGCCCACGCCTTAACTTAACATCGTGGTGGCGGACACGACGGGAACCCACCCACGTGACACGATACCATTGTATTGGACAGACTTAGTCACCTAAACTACTACGACGGGGTAAATAGGAAGTTCCTCTGGGTTATCCGAACCCATACACACCGGCCTACCATAGTGCAAGGCTAGTCGCTAGGTGGCTTATTTGGCTTAGGCCATCCCATACTGGCACATGTGGTTGTACTATATACGAAATGAACACACGTGGAGTGAAGTCCTTAAGTTGGTCTGGGCACACACTCCCATTATCGGTACACAACTAATCACCATATGTACACCACTTGCGGCCCAAACCTAAAATCCATGTTTTCCATCATTTTATTTGTCAAAATCACAAGTATTCAAGTTCTGTCCAGTTTGTTAAGAAAAATAGTTTCATGTTTGTGATGAGCCCATAATAACAAGGAAAACATTATAAGCATGGCTAAGCAATATAGTACCCTAGACATCAAAACTCACATTATAAGGTGATATAGATAAATTTTCTCCTAAGATTAGGAATGAAAGTTATGGACATATGTGGGATTAAGGTAATATGCAAGTATTAGGAGTTGGTCTAGCAAGTTTAGCAAGATTTTAATTCATTACTGTACAATCAACATGTAAGATTTGCAAACATTTTTAATAACCTCCAAAACATAGGATCAAGGTGATCAAAGAGAGTGAGGTGGGACTTGCCTAGAAATGTCATAATCCTAATCTTTTCTTCACCGTTCAAGCAATCATCTATACAAAAATACACGTTATGCGATTAAACACCGAAATATGCGAAAAATCAAAAATGCTCTAAAATGCATGATTTTTGCACATTAGGTAGTTACTGATCTAAAATGAATTTAGGTGAAAAAATTTTGATTTTATCCTATCCCATTTAGGAGTTATGTAGTTTAGAAGTTTACTCGGGTCATATCGGCTTGATAGGTGCTGTTTGGACAGGGTCTCTATAATTTAATTCTTGCTAATTTGACTCTACAGGAGTGTGGAGATAGGTTTTCTAATACTAACAAGGTTTCATAATTTTTAGAGCTATTAAGAATTTCCTATGTATTACAAGTTATAACGTGTTCTAGGCCTACTGTGTTCAATATGTGCACAACCTAAGAGGGATAGGTCCAGAGCTTGTTTTATTTGCTAAGGATGTATATAAATGGATAATTTAGTTAACCCATTTAATCTTAGTTCATGATTTTATGGTTTATGTTATTCTAGCATTTATTATGTAGGCTAGAGAGGGTTTTAAGTTAATTCCTTTAACATGTTAATCTAGGAAGTGAGTTATGAGCTAGGTGTACTATGTTTTGGCAATTAAGGATGGATCTTAAGGTTCTAGTGGTCCATCATGTTTTTATTTATATTTATTTAAAGTTAGGGTACAATTCATATATACATCTATGCATATGTATACATATAGTGCTTAATCTATCTGATTGTGACTAGCACCTAAATTAACTATTTGAGGTCTTTCTATATTTTTAGTACTTGAGTTGCTAAATTTTATTTTACCTAATTAAAATTCATTACTTTGAGTTGCCAAATTTTACTTTACCTAATTAAAATTCATTAGTTACTGGGTTCATAGAAAGAAACTTAGTTCACTTCACTTTAAAAGAAAGGACTAAGAATGAATTAACTATAAATTTTATTAAATTTTATAATTTGTAAGGTGCATAAAAGGTTTATTCCTTATTTAAATATTTAGGTGATGTTGCTACACAGTAAGAACATATTTTTATTTTATAACATGAAAATATATGTTTTGGTGAATCTAAAAAATTGATTTTACTAAAAAGAAATTAAAATGAATTTTATATAAATCAAAGTTCAGCCTGCCTATAATACCCTATTTTAATGTTAATAGTTTATTTTAATGTTAATAGTTTTAGGGTATTTAGTATTATGTAGGTAACTATATATTTTTGTTTTTCCTAAATAAAGTGTGTAATTTGATGGATCTGTGGAATCTGAGTTTGCCAAAAATAAGTTAAATTAAATTTTCTATATATTTTAGAACTTTGTGATATCTCTATGGGTGACTCCTTATTTAAATTTTTGAGATAAAATTTCTATAGTGAGTGCCAAGTTTTATAGCTCGTGAGTTCATAGAAATTTGTTTTACCCAAAAATGAGTTAAATTAGATTTTATATGAATTTTACAAATTCAGCTAGTTTTTCTGTTCAAAATCCAAAGCTCTAGGAACATGTCTATAATCTTTTCTTTAAGAGTCCGTGGGTTTCATTCTATTTACATAAGAGTCCATGGCCCATAGGTCACTGAAAGAATACTTACAAATCAACCCTTCCATCTTTTATCCGTCTATTGTTTAAAATCTAAACGAATGGGTCCCTCTGGTCATAGGCACGGCAAGGGATGCAGCGGCTCGAGCAGAGCTCGGCCGCCGGCGGACATTGTCGGTGGCGCCGACAGTGAACGACGGCCGATCTCTGCGAGAAACATAAACAGAAAGTGTAGAGGGGCTCTTGGGGAAGCTGTGGATGGTCTCCGCACAAGAAACGGTGGCCGGAGTCAGCGGCGACGACGGCGCAAGCGGCGATGGTTCCCGGGTCGCTGGTGCGTATACTGTTGAGGCCCCGTTTTAGTGGGTTTGATGCATGCATAAGGTCCCTTTGGTACGAAGGAGACATACATGATGGAGCTCTAGGGTCGGTGAAGCTCGGTGGGCGGTGGCGAATGTAGGAACGGCCCGGCGGCGGTAGATTTCATTGGCTTCACGGCGACGGCTTGCGCTGGTCAGTGTGCTGTTAGGGGAAGATGTCCCGTAGCTTAGTGGGGTTCCTAGTGAGAAGCATGCGCAAGGAATTTAACCCTAACTTACCGAAAAGGGTGTATTCATCAGGAATGGCCGGTGGCCGGAGCGGAGGAAGACAGTGCCGATTCAGCGCCTCCGGGCTTCACAGCCTCACGTGCTGGGGCTGCGGTGCCTGGGTAAAGTGGAGATGGTGACGGCCAAGCAGCTCGGCCTAATTCGGTCTGTGTAGCGGGAACGCGACGATGCCGATGGCGGCGGTGACCGCGACGCCACGGACCCGACCTGTGCGACATGAACAAAGGGGGGGCATAGATGTGTTAGGCAAGAGAGGATCGCGTTCCTGAGAGTGGTTTGCGGAATTGCTCACCAGTGGGGTCACAATATCGATCGAACACCTGCGGCCGATGGCATGAGTAGCTTGTTTCCTTGCGATTTCGAGGTGAAAACTCTGGGTTTCTTCGGGGAACTTAGTGAGGGAGTGACGAAGATCACAGTGGCGAAAGGGTTTTTCAAATGGGAGAGGTTGCGCTGGCAGAAGTGGTCTCGGTGGTTTGAAGTCCAGCCGACACGTGTCACCGCTGTTTTCTTCCCTCCTCTCGTGGCTCTAAGTGGTGGAGATGTCTGCACAGAGTTAGTTTGAGTCTGAACGGCTGCCATGTGGGGCAGGGCATGGTAGGCTAGGCAGGAAGGAGAGGTGTGGGTGAGAACTTGAGTGCCACTGAATTTTGAAGTTATTTTCGGATTAATCCTCACCTCTAACTTTACAGCTTGATAAGTTAATACGTGGACCTGATAAATTCGTGAAAATTTTATTGGAGATAGATGAGCATACCTAGGTTCCATTTTCTTTGGTTTCACTCAAAAATTGTTAGTGGTTTGTTCTCAGAAATTAATTAAAGATAGGATACTTTGAGATTGGTTTGAATTTTTAGAAGCCCTATATAGAGGAGAAAAATTCTATAAAATTATATTTATTCATGGTTTTTTATACTAGTATTTGAATAAATTGTTTTTATATATACTTATGTGCATTTTAATGGTCTTTTGGGTAAGTTGGCTTTTTAGCTGATTGAAATTATTAATTAGCCTATTATGTGGCTATTTTGTTTAATTTGTTTGGGGTATCAAACCCAGTTGTTAAATTGCACAAAAATTTGTTTAAGTTGTACATAATATTTGGAACCTTCATGAATTTTTTTCATAATTTTATATCTTATGGTTTAACCTAGAAAATTAAGGTATCCTCCATAGGTTTATGCGTCTATGCTAGGTGCACGCGACTGTTTTATTCTTCGGATTCGTATTAAATTTTCTTTTTGGCTGAGGAATTGATCTTTGGATTAAATTCTTAAGTCTCATGCTTGCATCCAAAATTAGGAATTTGCTTGGTAAATTTAATCTGGCTAGACTACGCGTATATGACCTACGATGAGATGCGTTTTCAAAAATCCGAATATACGCAAATGACCTAAATCAAAATGGGTCTTATGTTAGTATGCATGCTTCCACGTGAGCTTGCATTTTTATCCTAGGCTATAAATAAAAAAGTTTTTACTTTGCTCTAGAATTGGGTCTACCATGTAAAGGCCTAGGTGGAAATCCTTTAACCTAAGCTAGAAAAAGAAAATTTTTGGTTCACAAAATTTGAGAAACCTTTACTTTATTTTATTTGGACAAAATTTTGTCGACCCTAAATTTAGGTATGTGACAATCATCTATGTAAATTTCCACCAGGAAGCCGATTAAGTCGTGAAAAATATAATTCATGGCCCTTTGATATGTAGCCCTAGCATTTTTCAGTCCAAAAGTCATGACAACCCACTCGTATAAGCCGATTGCCCCTGGGCACCTGAAAGCCATCTTATGGATATCCTCCTTGGCCATAAAGATCTGATTATATGCAGCATTGTCATCCATAAAACTTATAATTTTGTGGCTGGAAGCTACATCTACCAGCAAGTCGGCTATAGGCATAGGGTACTCGTCCTTACGGGTAGCCTTATTTAAATCTCTAAAGTCGATGCACACCCTAAGCTTGCCATTTTTTTATTACTGGGACTATATTAGAAACCCACTCTGCATATCGACAGGGCCGAATGAAACCATATCATATAGCCGAGTGATTTAGGCTTTGATCGCATCATACATATCGGCTTTAAACCTTCGGGGAGGCTGTTTGTATTGCCGATATCCAGGTTTGATGGGGAGCCGATGTTCCACAATCGATCAGCTTAGACCAGGCATCTCAAAATATTCCCAAGCAAAACAATCTTTATATTCCTTTAATAAATCAATAAGCTTGGTTCTAAAATGAGAAGGAAGATGTTTACTAATATATGTCGGCCTAGGCCTATCTCCTGGACCTATATCAACTTCTTCGAGCTCGTCGGCCGACATAAAACCATGCCCCAGCTTGCCATCGAGATCATTCACGGTGTCCTTGGTGTAGACGCTTGAGCCCTCCACAACGCCCTCAAAGTAATAATTGAGGCCCTTCGTCTCCAATTGGCTGTATATTAGAATCAGACACCTTTAGAAAATCGGCTTGCCAAACTTTGCCAGACAAGCAATCAATGCCATCGACTTCCCATAACGTTAAGTCGGCGTTTGCTACGTTAACTGACCTGTCGGCTGGCACGATTTCTACCTTGTCGCCTTGCCACTGGATTAAGCTTTGATGCATTGTAGAAGGGATGCAGCAGTAAGCGTGAATCCAATCCCTTCCAAGCAGCAGGCTGTAAGATCCCTTCCCGTCGATGACAACGAATGTTGTGGGCACAGTTTTGATGTCGACGGTTAGCTCGACATTGAGAACTCCCTTGGCCTCCGATGGGTTCCCACCGAAATCTTTGAGCACCATGTTTGTCTTGATCAGGTCGTCGGCTCCTTTGCCCCACTTCCTGAAGGTGGCATGAGGCATGAGATTGACGGCAGCTCCCCCATCGACCAGCATCTTCGACATCGGCTTCCCATTCACAAATCCTTTGACGTATAGGGCCTTCAGGTGCCAATTCTCAATCCCTTTAGGTTTCTCAAATATTGCTTTTTCTGGGGACAACACTAGCTTAGCCAAGGTCTCTTCAACTGTGTCTGCATCAGCCTCGGCAGCCTCAAATTTGGCTGGCAATATGAACACCATATTGACCGATGCAGGAGCTATTCCTTTACCTTTCGCTGCCATTTTGGCCTTGTCGGCTGGGCTCTCATCGGCTAGGGCAGTGTTTCTCTTTACGCGCCACTTTTTCTTACCCTATTGCAGCCGATGATTGATCCTCTCCTGGACTTCCTCCTCCTGCCTGTTGCTTTTCATTCTCTGAAGATTTCTTTTTTGGCTCTTTATGGACACTCTAGAGGGGCACCATTGGGGGTTGGCGGACTGCTCTTCTTCGTCTTCTTCTTAGTCCCCATCTTGGAGAAAGTACTGGTGAATTGGGCCGAGTCGTTCGTAGACGGGAAGTTTCCTTCGGTTGAGCTAAACGGCTCAGGGGATGAATCGGCTGTGGTTCGCAATCGGCTCTTCCCTGTACTCCTCTTCTCTGAGTTTGCTGTAGGCTAGGCAATTTTCCAAGGTGGGCAGCCGCATGCCTTGCTCCCACCAGAACCTGAAGAATTCACACTGCCAATGAGGGTCGCAGCTGTCATGGCGACGGATGTAAGCCGTTCCCAGCCGATCAGGTGTTCTCTGATAAGGTTTGCCGTGCCGGGCTGCTTCCTCCTCTTGAACTCTCAGTTGAAACCAGAGTCGGTTGTCCATGTGTCTGGGCCAACGATCGGCTATGCTGCCGCTGGTATAGACCATGTTGATGGGAGCCGGGTCGGCTTCAGTCCGCCTTTGATGGGTTTCTTGGTAGTCCTTGCTGGTCATATTTTCTTGCTTGGATCCAACTAAGTTGTGTGTCATTCTGGGCTACCGATCAGCTTGCCTTAAGCTGGCATGGACTATGTTGATGGGAAAGGGGTTGCCGTCAACCTTCATCGGCTTCACCGAATCTTCAAACTTGATCTTTCCCGTCTCTATGGCCGACTAGATTTGTTGGCGGAACACCTTGCAGTCATTGGTGCTGTGGGAGGTGGTGTTGTGCCACTTGCAATACTTCTTTTTCTTTAGCTCCTCGGCTGACGGGATGACGTTTTTGGCTGGAAGCTATATTTGCTTCTCCCGAAGTAGTAGATCAAAAATCCTATCGGCTTTAGTGATGTCGAAGTCGTATTTTTCTTCCTTAGCCGATTTCTTCAGCCACTGACATTTATAGCCTTCTTGTTTTTGGTCCACTCGTCTGTTGCCACCGCCGTGTTGCTTTCACTTGAGTCCGAGTCGGATGTATAGGTGACGTGACTGATTTTCTTGAAGACCTTCTTGGATTCCGGGAAGCGCTGCCGTCACTTTTTGGGCCAGATGGGCCAAGCTCTCAAAATCTTGAGCCGAAAACCTTTCCCTGATAGGTACCAAGAGGCCATGAAAGGCTAAATCGGCTAGATGTGAATCTGATAACACCAGGCTATAGCACTGGTTCCTCATGTCCCTGAAGCGCTCAATGTAGTCTTGAACCGATTCCTCGTGCTTCTGTCTAATGCTGGTAAGGTCCGACAACTTCATTTCATATGTGCCGGAGTAGAAGTAGCTGTGAAACTGCTTTTCAAGATCGGCCCAACTCTGTATAGAGTTGTAGGGCAGCGATGAAAACCAGGTGAAGGCCAATCCTGAGAGCGATAATGGAAACAATCGTACTCAGACCGCATCTGTAGCCATGCTTCTCCGCACTGAGCCAAAAATCGGCTGACGTGTTCGTAGGTTGACACATTATCTTGCCCAGAGAACTTTGAAAAATCCGGCACCTTGTACCGGTTTGGCAGGGGCACCCTCTCAAAGTATTCCGGATACGGGTACCGGTACATGTTGCCGGAGTCCTTCGACTTGAGGCCGAACTGATCACGCATGACATCTGCGATCAGATCGGCCCAAGGCTTGTTTTCTTGAGCTTGTACCTGCGGTATCGGCTCGTATTGCTCATGTTGCATGCGCGTTTGCCGATACTGCATATGCGGTGAATGAGGCTGGTAGTACTGCTCGAAGTTACCTCCTGGGAACTGATGTTGGAATTGATTAATGGCAGGCGACGGCTGAGACGCCAGCGGAGGTTGCTGCTCGGGGGGAAACCAAATGCCTCCGGAGTTTTGGGATGGATCCAATGTATGATTGCCAATCAGCACCTTATGTATGAGAGTTTGCCGATTAGTGTTGAACATGTTTCCTACCTGCTCCTGAGTCAATACCGGGGTGCGGTGGCCCTGGTGTTGAGGTTGTTGCCTGGTCAGGAGTATGGGTGCTAGTTTCATGGCCGACAACTGTATATTCGGGCCGAACAGGGGCTCCCACCGGGGGAGTCGGCTGTCCCAATGGAGGAATTGGCAGTCCATGCGTTGGCAGAGTCCTATAGGGGGTAAATCGGCCATCAGGGAAGTAGGTCGGACCCCTTGGCAATTGTTCGGCTATCCTTGAATCAACCACGGTGCTGATCATGTTGTTCAAAGTATTCATCAGAATCCTAGACTGGTTGACGAGCGCATGGTGGATAGCCGAGTCAATCCGATCCTGGAGCGTATAGAGTTTCAAGTCGTCTTGCTCATGTTTGATCTCCTCCATCTTCTGCTTCCCCTTGTCCTTGCTGGAAGTGGCTCCAGAGTCAAAGTCTTCAGGGATCTCAACCTTGTACTTCTGAATGATTGATCCAGAATGGATCTGGGTAAAGGATTGCAAATAGTGTGCTTGCAATCATTCTACCATCTGCGGGTACTCGGCTTGTTGATCGGCAGTGAGCTTGTCCATTGTGATGGGTATGATGTTTTCTTGATCCACGTCAGTAGACTTGACTTCAACCATTATATTGGACCCAAAAGTTGCAGAGGTCCCACCAGGCGTGCCAAAAGCGTGTTGATGATAAATGTTTCCCACGCACTGGCCTGAGAGATCTGCTTAATTCTAGTGCAGGTCCAAGTTGGATCGCCTTTGGTGACTTGTAGGGCATGCCAGTTGGTTTGATCCTGTAACCAACAAGAAACAAGGAATAGGCAATTAAATTGTAATTAGATCCTACTCGATCGGCTATAGATATCCATAATACATAATAACCATTCCAAAGTGCATTTAGACTAAGTGATTGGGATAGATCGATAGTATACCGAGACAGTATAAATCACTTATATCTAAAAACACACCAGAATAATAATTACGTATATTTATAGCTTAGCCGATGTCACAGATCTAATGTAAATCGGCTAATACTCCAATATGTTTTATATGAAGATATTAACCGGAACTAAATACACTAAACCTAAGATCAATCGGCTGTTAATATGACTTAACAGATTGATATCGGGCTTAGCATGTTTAGATAGATTAAGATCTTAATATAAAAGGCGGCTTTAACACATCTAACATAAAAGATGGCTAAAATAGGTAAGATCGGCTGAAACCCCGATACTATCCCTAGAGACAGTCATTAAACCGAATAGATCTTAAATGATTCTAAAAGCGACTTAATAGATCAGATTGATGCAGCATTAAGTACAAAAAGATGCATGAGATCTATATAAGCTAATGAAAATCCTTCGAGATGGTGGATACGTCATATAACCTAAATCAACTCCTAGATCTAGCTTCATCGGCTACCGTCTTTAAGGAGATGCTAGCCGATCTCAAGATAGACTTAGACATTGATCTAAATTATATGTTGTATATGATAAATTAAGCAATTTACGACATCAAGATCAGAGTATCATGACGATGAAAGCACTAACCCCGATAACACAAACCACTTGTAACAAGAGATTACCTTTCTTGGGGATCAAAATCCGATGTAGCCCAAAGACGAGGCAAGAACTTGTCGAAATAGAAAGTAAAAACAAAAGGAGGCGATGCGCCGAAGTTGTATTGAGTTTGCGTATAATTACATGGTCTCGGGTCATATTTATACCCAGATGTACAATGAGTCCGTAACGGACACGATTCCTATTACAAATTGGATTATAAATATTCTAAACAAACCGACATTATCTATAAGGAAACTATACAAAATATCCTAATTTAAATATACAATTATCGTTGTAGGACGTAATCCGAAGATGGCAATATCTTTAAAGCACTTGGAAACCGAATCGGCTATCGGCTATCCTGGTCCGACTCGAACTCAGCCGACTGACCCCGCAGCCGATTCAGACTCAAGCTGATACGACCTCTGTTTCCAAGGATTGCGTGTTTCCTCCGATTCCGCTTCAATCTCTACTTCAAACTCAGGGATTTGCTTACCAAATTTGGTCGTTAACAGGTATCGGCCGACGAATACCTTAGCCGATTCGGTCATCAGCCGACAAACTCCTTAGTTGATCGGTCTGCAGTTGGTGCGCACCCTATTTCTAAAAAACCCGATTCCCTCCAAATCGGCTTCGGCCTTAATTCCAAATCTGATAATTGGCTTACCAAATTTGGTCATCAACACATGTCCCCAAAGTCCGCTACATTGGTAATGTTGTGGATTTTGATCTTATCTTAGAGAGATTTTAGGGCTTCCCGTTTTGGCCGTCACCGCACCTCTTTAAATAATAATCACCGCTTTAGAGTTTTTCACGCCGTCACTCTTGCTTTCACCGCCTTAGCCACAACCGCCCCCAAATTCACCGGTGACCTCTTCGAAGCTCTTGGCAATCCTGCAGACGGTCTCACCCACGGCGACAAACTCACCTCCAGCGATGTCGACCTCAGCAACTCCCTCCGCGGCGCCGTCGGCCGAATTCCTTGAGGTAAGCCCCATCGGCTGTAACTCCTTTTTTGCTGCATTTGGTTTTTACCCTTCGTGATTCGCCTCTCCCTTTCTTTGTTATTGTAGCACCTCTAAAACCAAATTGCCATCCCTAGCCTTGTTCACCCCAATCGGTTCTTCCTAGGGCCAATCGGCAACATAGATCTCATAGAGTTTATAAACACCGAAACCAACAGAATCCCCTTTAGGTTGATGAACCCTAGCTAGGCACATTGGACCGGCACTTTCAAATCTTGGCCATCAACGGACAAAACCTGGCCAGCATGGTACAACAGGATATCGGCTAGTAAGCAAACCGACTGGGAAGAACTTGGGATAGCACAGCGTCTAGCCCTAACAATAGCTGATATGCCTAAGGATGAGCCCCTGTTGTCGGCTGCTAGCTACTTTTGGTCCAACACCCTTAATGCCTTCCTGTTTCGACAAGGACCAATGACGCCAACCCTCTTGGATGTAGTAATGATTATGGGCTTAGACATCACAGCATCGGCTAACCCTGTCAGCCCTAACACCAAATGCTAGTTTTCCTTCAAGACTAGGGCTATTGGTGCTCATCCTTACATATAATATTTTTAGGAGACCCTAAAGACAAAGTAGAAACTCCTAGTGCACTAGTGGACTGGGAGAACGAGTATGATTCCTAGGTCGACTTTACACTCGGGGTATCTCTGTGGAAGTGTCGTGTCTTTTTGTATTATATAACTTGTACTTGTATATAATTGGTTTGTAATAATAAACGAAGTTCCTGTATCTGTACTATTTCATGCATAACCAAACTCCTGGGAGGTTATGTGGTATTGTGGGAGTTGACCTCTCCGGAGGATACCCCATAGAGATGGTATCATAGCAGAGCTTGACTATAGGTTGACCTAGGTAAGTCAGACCAAATTTAAAGTATTGTTTTCAATGTAAAAAAAATTTTATCCACTCTTATCTCAAATTCTTGACCCTTCTTATCTATTTCTTTTCTTCGTACCTTCTTTTTATTAAAAAGGACTTTGTTTTACTTCCCTTCACAACTGCTTCAAAATATCGAGAAACACTAGGGGATAGTAAGTTAAAAAGTCGAATAGAAGTTAGTATTAGCTAACATTCTAGGATAGGGTTACCGATAGGTTAGGTCAATCCAAAGTCAGTTGACGGTTTATCCGTCAAGATAGAACGATGAGTCATGTGAAGTATTTTCTTTGTGACTTCTAGTTAAAGCATGGGACTTTTGAGTTCCATAGCAATTAGGGTAGTTCCCTGTTATTTTAAAAGTTTTTGAAAAGAAAAATCTTAATCATGACTCTGTTTATCACCCTTTTCTACTTCCTTGCTCCTTATTTTCATGCTGAATTCGTATCTTATTCGTTCAATTCTTACCTTTGAACACTATAATTAATGATTTTATAAATAAATTGTTATGGACCTATCCAAAGAATAAGATAAGATGTCAGGAACAGAAGGAGATGAAGCTGCAGAGCAGCAGATTATAGAGTAACAAGCTGCAGAACAGCAAGCCATAGAGCAGCAAACTATGGAACAGCAGACCACGGTCAACCAGGACAATGTTCTCAGGCTCATGGAAAGCATGGACCGGAACTACACTAGGCTATTTGAACAAGTCATCAGTCGTATGACATGACCTGGGGTACCTGGTGTAGAAGGATTAGTTATCGGGTCCAGGTGGATCGACTTCCAGAGGACCAAGCCACCAATGTTCGCTACTGCCCCTGAGTGTCACGCCCAGAAATTCAAACCCGAATTTCCAGACTATTTTGTGTATTTAATCCCTGTCCACGCATCAACCAGGGTACACAAAATGACCAATCAATACACAGGTCCATACGTATAAATAAAGCGTATAAATACTTACAGGAAAAGAGGCACTTAGTCCTCACATTCGAACTTTGATGAAACTGATGAACCGTCGAGAACTGCCTTCGAAACAACCAAGGGTTCCTATTGTTGATCTCACAAGTTCACTTTTAACCCTTGAGTAGAGGTGGTTCACCGTGACGAATTTTCCATAGCATACTTGGGTGGCTGGATATTCTTAGCCTGACATTTGGATCCATTTGACTCTGAGTAGGACGATGGGGAATTTTCTAATGTCGTTCTCCGGGAGACATCGAGGTGGTTTTCGAGAACTGGAATGGTTGCCTTGAACTAAGGATAGCCATTCCTGATCCATTTTCACTGCTAGGGGCGCTACACTTCGTGCTTTCTGGTGAAACTTACAAGATTGAGAGTTCAGACGTTTCTCCCATGATGTCATTACTAAACTTTCGTCATTCTTCTCATTTCCTTGAGGTGTCCCTAATTCTGACTTTTAAGGAGGTCGCATCAGCTAAATATTACTGTGGTCTGAACATTCGCATTTCCTTGATCCGTGTTCACACCACTAAGGTGCTATTGCCAATCACCACGTCCTTATGACTCTAAAGGTTATGGGATTCCAGTTATCCTTATATAATGTTCCACTCGAACATTTCGTGCACCTTCCCATACTCTTCAAGTATCCATTATACGACCCTTTTGATGTATCTCCTGAGGTTAAAGGTTTCAATGGTCTAACCATTCACACATCCTTGATCAACTGTTTACTTCTTGTTGTTAGCAATTTTGTCTTGAGGCCTAACCGAAACTGGAATCAGCGCGGAGAGTGAAACTCTAGGTTTCATATAACATTGGCAGTCACACAAGCTAACTTGCTTTTGGGATGTTCGAGATGAATCATAACATGAGAGAGACTGTGCATCTCAATCTTTATTCCATAATCCCTTCTTATTACATAACTTGTCATGAAACTTCTATGTACAAGCGTAAACTTCCTTAAAGATTACACACTTGTAGACTGTTGTCTGCTTGACTAGCAGACGTCTTGACCAGTGTGACCTTTACTCCTGTGATTCTGGCCGGGTTGACTTGATTGGTCCTTGCTTACAAATTGGTGTTCCAACAGGAACACTACTTCGCATGCAGACACTTTTGCCTCCTTAGTAGCTGCAGTAGGTAGGACCTTCTTGCTTGGGATGTTACTCTTGTTCGGTGGATTGCTAAGCATCTGGGCTGAGGCAACACGGGCGCCTCGATAGTCTTCACGGTACCCTCATGACTTGGTGCTGGCGGCAATCGCTGCGGTTTCTGCTGAAGGAGAGTATCGTTCCTTCTCAGCTGGGGTGAATCACTGCTTCCTTGGCACTGCTTGCCCTGCTGCTGATTCTGTAGCTTGGGGATAGGTTGGCGGGTGAATCTTAGAGCCATTACTGGTGCCATTAACGACAACACGTCATGGTGGAGATTTCATGCACAGGCGATGATTGATATTCCTTGGGCTTACAGGCGCCTTTTGGTAGGACTGGACCATGCCGTTTCCAGAATTGAAACAGCTTGCGTAATACTGGTGTTGCAAACAGCGTTGGTACTTAAAGGATGGTGGCGCTTGAGCACTGGACATCTTCCAAGTACATCACCTGTTTCCCCACAGTTGAAGCAACGATGAGCTTCCTTTGCTAGTCTTGATAGTGGACATTTATTAGAATAAATGTCCTGGATTGTGACAGTTGAAACAAATCAGACCCGTTTTATCATTGTGTGCACTCGTCTAGGTCTGCAGACTCACGACTGGAACTGAAATGTGCACTGGCTTGCGAGCCTCGTTTTCCATGCCTTTGTTACTACTGGTGGTCTTCACAGGGGTTGGAGCTGGTTGATGATCAAGAGTGTCATCACCATTGGTGGTGCCAACCACGAGTGGACAGACAAACTGTCGGGTTGTCCCATGGTCTTCCTCACCTTTGGTTAGAACCGAATTCAACCGACAGCTCTTGGGCACATGGTTTGTTCCTCACACAAGAAACATGTGACCTTGCTCATGAGGCATTCTTCTAGTAGATGGGTGTCGTCACCACAAAGGCAGGTGTGGTTGCACATGCTCGCAGGGTGTCCAACTTCTCCACAGCGAGTACACGCTTTGAGCTCCATTTCTTTTTCATAGCTGTCATCAGAGATTGCTTCCCCATCCTCATCGGAGGATACCTCTTCTGACTCATCATCCTTTGGCTTGGGTGGGCCATAAAGCCTGAGATGACGGGTTAGCTGACGTGCACCACGGAAAGTGTTCCTTCTTAGGCGTCGGGGAATCTTCCCCGCATCTTCGGGACTAAACTCTGTACCAGTGACGATCATCTTGCTGGCACATCTTGTATTCCATTCTGGTGCCTTTCTCTTCTTTGAGTTGGACGGCGGAATACCAAAACTCTAGCTAATTGGTTGAACGGAAACTTTCTTCCTTCGGGGACACTGCATCTCATCATTGGTCTGTGTCCTGGCGTACACTTTCCATGAACTGTTCCTTGCATTACGATCTTGCTCCTTATAGCCGTAGCAGAGGTCATGTGTTTCCCTTTGGCTTGATGGCGAGGTTGGTGCCTTCATCTCCTGAAAACTTGACGACAAACTCGCGGGAGTCACCAGGGCTAACATCTACTATTGCTGTTGATTCTGCCATTGCATCAATTGCATCATCATGGCCACTAACTGCATCTGATTGGTCACTACCTGGGCTAGGGTTGGATTTCGGGGAGAAGGAAGTGGAGTCCTCACAGGGTTGTTCCGAGCTGATCCAAGGGACTGTTGTGGTCTTGATTTACTGACACTGCCCCTGACTTTACCCATCTGTTGCCGGAGAAGAAAGGAGAGGGGAAAGAAGAGGTTAAACTAAAGATGAGACCTTAGTCCACTTGATTACTGATCTGATGTGGGTGTACCTTTATTGTTCAAGTTGATTAAGCAAACAACCTAGTATGGTCACATCCCCACCACTGATGTAAACCATACCCCTGCACACAGCAAACAACACACGACCTAGAAACTACCGATACTATTCTTCCGGGAAGGTTTGGGTTTAGGCAAACTCCGGGAAAACTTCGCTTGAAACCTCGGGAAGCGCTGACTCGGAGCTGCTCAGCTGGAACTGCTTGCTTGAAACTTGGACTGGACTTGGTTTCCGGATGGCACTCTAGGCTAAACAACTAGAGAGTTGGAGGGGAAAGGAGAGAAATTTTGACAAATTGTTTTTCACAGACTCCAGAGGGATAGAAGAGATATTTTTGCAAGTAAGGTTTTTACAAAACTAGTCCTTAAGGGTTTTGACCATTTGGCTCAACCTACAGTCAAGAAGGCTTTGATACCAACTTGTCACGCCCAAAAATTCAAACCCGAATTTCCGGACTATTTTGTGTATTTAATCCCTATCCAGGCATCAACCAGGGTACATAAAATGACAAATCAATACACAGGTCCATACGTATAAATAAAGCATATAAATACTTACAGGAAAAGAGGCACTTAGTCCCCACACTCGAAAGAAAGCAGCGACAGCGGGAAAAGGCGATCCTAGCGGGGCTTCAGCTCCACTCCACAGGCAAACTCAACTGGGGTCTGAGCCTTGGTCCTCAAACACCGTCTGCAAGCCACACCAAGGAATGCAGAAATGCGAGGGGAGGCAAGGAGAGGCTTGTGGCTACTTTGTGAAAAGGCGGTTGCAAAACACTTTATTTTGGAAACTGGGAAAACTGTTGAGTAGTTAGGTCAATATTAATTCTCCACTGAACAATGTTATCCCCAAGTTGAACAGGCCCAACCAAATCCCACCTGGTCTAGTCCAAATTATTAAGCCAAATTATTAGAGTGGGACTAATCACGGTGAGCTCGCTTGATCGCCCATTACCACGGGCACGGCTATTCGAATAGTTCTACTCTGATCAGAGGTGTACAACTGTACCCACAAGACACAGCCCCACGACACGGTCTCCCGTGCGTCGGAATACCACCATGGTACCCCGAAAGGAAACTGTGATAGGACCTTTTGTATAACCCCCCACTAACCAAGCGAACCCCACTAAGGTTTTGCCCCCACTCCCATGCCTGGGATGTGGGCAACCCCCTTGAGTGCCTCGATGAATCCGGCAGCCCAACAACCCTTATACTGGGGCTGACTGAAACTCCTTCCCGCTCACCCTTGCCAATGGGTTCGTCAGCTATGAGAGGCTACACTACGGGACCCACCTTACCCATTTCAGCTTGTGGTTTGCACGGTCATTCTCCCGAGGGGTCCTGTGAACCGGTCCTTAATTGCCATGGGTGCGACAAGCCAAAACCATGCACCCACAGCCCACCATTTAGTCATATTTTAGTTGGAATATTACGACCAATAAAACATGGCCAGGTGTTCCGAGCTTACAGCTCACTTGAACTAATTATAGATAGTGTGATTATCCCATTTAGTGAGCTAGTGGTAATTAAGCATGGCTAAGCATATAATTCTAGCGAAAGTCATGTAAGTGACTAAAGCTAGTCAAATTATCACCCATTGTTTGACAAAGGATGGTTATCAAGAGGTATGGCCCAAGCAAACAGATAGGTAATCCCATCATTTCATGTAATTAGCAAAACAATGCAATTTTATTTGCAAACAGTAAAATATTTATAAAAATGGGTTCAATATGCTTCAAGGGAAGTGTGACTTGCCTTGCTTCTTCCAACCAACTTCCGAACTCTTCGCGAGCGCGAACTCCGAAACGACGGAAACTACACGCCGGTACACAAAACAAGGGAAAAGCCCTAATAAAAACCAAATAACAGTACATCAAAAGTAAACCAACATGTAGAGCTCTGTTTTAGATAAATTTTGCAATTTGAATGACCCAATTTGGAGTTCGTATGAATTAGATATGAATTTTAGAAGTTTTGGACCATTTAAATAAATTTTGGAAATTAATTAAATTTATTGCGCAATTTTTATTTATTTTTCAAAGGAAAAAGGCTGATGCTGACGTCAGCGGGCACGGGCGCGGCATGACGTCAGCGAACCGAATGCTGACATCAGCGGCTAGGGCTGACATCAGCCGCGGCAGCGACGCGGTCCACGGGCCGGCGACGGCAAGCGACGAAGGGCGGCGGAGGAGGGCGAAGAGACGGGGAGGGGAGGCGGCTCACCGGGCCCGGCGGGAAGGCGGCGGGGCAAACGGCGGCGAACGAGGCGGAGGCCGGCGCTCAGGATGATGACTCGGAAGGGTGCGACGGAGCCGATGGAGGGGACAGCGTGGCTTGGGGAGCAGCGAGGCGGCAGGAACAAATGGCCGGAGGTGGCTATGGCGGCGGCGGGACGCTCTGGCGGCGGTCTGAGGCTGTGAGGTGGCGGACGGGGTGCGCGGCACGGTGGCGAACATGGTGGCGGGCTCGGACAATGGTGGCGACGCTTGGGGCGCGGTGGCGCTCGGCGGAGCGGACGGCGCAGCGGAGTGAGGAGAGACGTGGGGAGAGCGGGAGGGCCTCAGCGAGCTCGGGCACTTAGGGGAAATGGGAGAGGAGAGCGCGGCGATCGCTTTTATAAGCCGGGGAGGCGCGGAGAAGGTCGGCGCACAGCGAGATCAGCGGGGAGAGGTGGTGGCCGACGGCGGCAATCGCGGGGAGTTTTTGAGGGAAATAAAGGGGGAATGGCTGGCGGCTTGAATGCGGCGTCAAAGCACGCGTGGGAGCGGCGAGGATGCGCGGGAATCACGGCGCGCGGGCACGGCTTGCAGCGACAATGGCGGCCGGGCACGAGGAAGGAGATGACAGGTGGGCCCCACCTGTCATCGGCTCGAAGAGAGGAGGAAGGCCGGATGGACTTGGTGGGTGCGCGCGCGGGAGACGAGCCGTGGCCTCTGGGCCGGCTCGGGGAAGGAGAGAGAAAAGGGCGCGTCGGCTGAGGCTGGGCCGATCGGGCTGGGCCGGTCGGCTGGAGGGGATTGGGTCATCGGCTTGGCCGGCGGCTGGCACGCGAGAGAAGGAGGAAAAGTTGACTTCAAGGAGGAATGGGCCGAAAACCAGCCTGAGATCCCAGGGGGGATTTTCAATTTGTTTTTCTTTTAAATTAATCCCATAAATGGTTTTGGAATTTTTATAAATACTTCCAGTGCTCAAATACTTCCAGTGCCCATAAATGGCTGCACCGGAGTTAGCAGAGCTGAAAAGGCAAATAGATGAGTTGGAGGAGAAAGGTTATATAAGACCAAGTGTCTCAGAGTGGGCAGCCCCAGTGTTGTTCGCAAAGAAGAAGGATGGAACACTAAGAATGTGTATAGACTACAGGGCATTAAATAAGGTCACAATTAAGAATAAGTACCCCACTGTCAAGAATTAATGATTTATTTGATTAGTTAAGAAAAGCCAAAGTATTTTCAAAAATAGACTCGAGATCAGAGTACTATACACTAAGAATCAGAAAGGAAGATATACCAAAAACAACCTTTATTACCAAGTACGGGCTGTATGAGTTCACAGTAATATCCTTTGGAGTGAGTAATGTACCTGCCATTTTCATAAATATGATAAATGAGACATACATGGAATACTTGGATAAATTTGGGATAGTACTCATAGATGATGTTCTCATCTATTCCTCCAGTACAGAAGAATATTAAGGGTATTTGAGATTAACTCTGGAGAAGTTATGAGAAAAATGGTTGTATGCTAAGTTCTCGGGATAAGAGCTGTGAATAAAGGAGGTACAATTTTTGGATACATTATAACTCCAAAAGGAGTAAAAGTGGACCCGTAGAAGGTTAAGGCAGTGTCGGAATAGGAATAACCATCAACAATAAGAAATATTAGGAGTTTTCTTGGAATGGCAGGATATTACCGGCAATTTTTTGAAGGATTTTCCAAGATAGATCGACCTCTTACCAACTTGTTGAAAAAGGATATACCCTTTGAGTGGACAAATAAATGTGAGAAAAGTTTTCAGGAGTTTAAAAAGAGATTGACCACCGCACCAGTGTTGGCATTACCAGACAACAGAAAAGATTTTCAGGTCTATTGTGACGCTAGTTGTCAAGGACTGGGGTGAGTATTAACGCAGGAAGGAAGAGTTGTGGCTTACGCATCCCGCCAACTCCGACCACATGAGCAGAATTATGCAACTCATGACTTGGAATTAGCAGTGGTGGTTCATGCCTTAAAAATATGGAGGCATTATCTGATTAGGAGTAGATGTGAAACGTTTACGGATCATAAAAGTCTCAAGTATATTTTCACACAACCCGATCTGAACTTGAGGCAGAGGAAATGGTTGGAATTGATAAAAGACTATGATCTGGACATCCAATATCATCCGGGAAAGGCTAATGTTGTAGCTGATGCCTTAAGCCAGAAAGCATATTGCAGTAACAGTAGTATGATTAAGGAGTGTCCAAAGTCGTTACAGGAAGAAATCCAAAAACTAAGGTTAGAATTTGTGGGTGAATCAAGTGTGGCTCAAATAGAAGTGAAACCCAGTTTGGAAGATGAAATAAAGAAGGCACAACAAAATGACCCATAAATCCATAGGATTAAACAAGAATTATAGGAAGGCAAAACACTAGGCATTGCAAAGGATGCCAATGGAGTGCTTAGATTCCAGGAACGTATCGGTGTTTCAAATATGAAGGAGTTAAAGGAAATGATTTTGCAAGAAGATCAGGATTATAAGAGAGAAACTGAGAGTTGCTCGAGTAAGGCACAAAAGTTACGGTGATAATCGGAGACGAAACTTGAGTTTTAAATTTGGAGATTTTATCTATCTAAAAGTGGCACCATTTAAGGTTGTACATAGGTTTCAGATAAAAGGGAAACTGTCTCTGAGGTATATTAGACCATATCAGATTCTTAAGAGAAGAGGAGAAGTTTCCTATCAGCCACATCTATCACCGGAAGTTAAGTGAAGTACGCCTGATATTTCATGTGTGGCAACTCATGAAGTGTTTAAGACAACCAACCGAAGAGGTACCACTACAAGATATTGGGTTACAACCTGATAACCTATCCAGTAGAACCAAAGAAAATACTAGAAGTGGCTGAATGGAAGCTACGGAACCATAGTATAAGGTCTTGTTGAGGTCCAATCAAGGAATCATACAAAACAAAAAGCAACTTGAGGAAAGAGAATCAAAGTATGAATGAGGTTCCCACAACTGTTCGAAACTCAGTCGAATCTCGGGGACGAGATTCTTTTAAGGAGGGTAGATCTCGTAACATCGCAAAAATTCACATTTTTTAAAAATACTCAAATTAACATAGAAAATTTTTGTGAATAAATTTATTATGTATTCTAATTTTAAAACATTTAAAATCTTTTAAAAATTATTTGTTTTCTTTATTTATTCTTCTTATTTTAATTTAACAATCCTAAATTTATTAATTCTTGCCCTTATTTTTGAAAAATCTCAACTTAATCTTTAATTCAAGGAAATTCCTAAAAATTGAATTCAAATTAATTTCAAACCCTAAATTAAATTCTTTCTAAATTTTCCCTAATTCTAATTTAAAAATCAAACATCAATTAAATCTATATTCTCTATTTTTTAAAAATCTCAAATTAATTTTTAATTCAATAAAATTCCCAAAAATTGAATTTTAATTAAGTTTAAACCCTAGAATAAATTCTTTATGTGTTTTTCCCAAAATTTTCCCTTTTTCTTTTATTTTCCTTTTTCTCATTTTTTTCCTTTTTTTACTTTTCTCCTTTTTCCTTTTCCTTTTCCTTTTCCTTTTTCTTCTTTTTCTTTTTCCTCTTTCCCTCCCTTCCTTCTTCTTCCTCCGTGCCCTAGCCGAACCACGGTTACCGCCTGGTTTGAACCATTGCGCTATGGGAGCCGTCTCGCCCAATGGAGCGCGCAACCGCCCTTAGAACATCCCTATCCCCTGGTGCAAACGGAAAAACACCATTGGAGCAACCACGTCGTCGTCCTCATCCGCACCAAACCGACTATGCCGAACCGCCATGGCCGTAGGCGTTATCCCGAACACAAACCGACCTCCAAGCCCTATATATAGACCCTGCCAGGCTAAGATGTAAACAAAAAAGTTGATCCTTACCTTCTCCTCCATATTTCCCCTAAGGTTCCCCTAGCTATTGCACTCTACATTGTGTGAATTTTGAGAGAACCCAAGGGAAGAACTCCAAGAACCCTAATTAGCCGCCAAGAGTAAATCCTAAAATTTGTTGCCTCTAGTTGATTTCTTCCCAAATTGAAGGTATGCCGATGATATAAACATCTCTAGCTTTAGTTACCCTAGGATTTTCGAGCCAATAAACCACCGAAAACCGTCGCCGGCGAGCACCGCCATTAGTGCTCTGCTTCGGCCACTGGCGCATGCACGGTGCTGGCTCAACCTGTTATATTTTCAGCCAAACTAATACCATAGTTATCTTCCCCACAGTCCCTAGAAGCTTTCACACCCATTACTTCTGCCGTATCGTTATCAGTTGGCCACCGCGACGAGCGTCGTCGCCGTCACGGTCACCTCGTCGTCGTCGGGCCGTTTCATTGCCTCCCCGGCCCGGCGAAGCTTGAAAATGAGTTCTCCAAGTCTTCTAGATGGAGATAAGCCCTTAACCTTCGAGCTTTAGCCATCCTCGCCACCGTGCGCTCTCATCTCCCATGGGCGCCGGCGCAAGAGAATAAGACAGAGAGGAGAGAGAAAGAAACAGACAAGGAGAAGAGAAAAAGAAAGAAAGAAAAGAGAATAAGAGAGAAAATAAAGAAAATAAAGAGAGAAAGAGAGGGAGAAAATATAGAAAGCCAAAAAAATAATTTTAGGAAAAATTAGTTTATTCTCTAGTTAACTAATAGATTCTTTCGTTTCTTTCAAACTTTATAATTTCAAATTTTTTCTCCTATTTCTTTCAAATTTATTTTATTTTAAAATATCTTTAACTTCTAATTTTTGTAAATCTTTTTATATTAAAACAAGTCTAAATTTTAAATTTTATGATTTAACAAATAACCCTAAAAAATAGTTTAACCCCTTTGACTTCCTCCAAATTTTATAAATGTAAATCCATTATATTTTTCTCAAATCTATCTATTTTCCTTTCTAAAATATATTTCCTTCAACTCTTTTTTATTCAAGTTCAAACTTAGACTTTAAAATCTAGGAAATAATCTTCTTATTTAAAAATTTAAAAACTATCCATTTTTCCTCTTTAAAAATATTTTAAATACTCTTTTTATTTCACTTTATTCTATTCAAACATAAATTCTAGGTCCTAAGATCTAACAAATAACTTTCCCTTTAAAACTTCAAAAAAATTCACCTTTTAAACTCGGTTTAAATTTTTATATTTATTTGATGTTTCTTTGAGTTGTTCGTTTGATTTGTTTTGTTGAATATCGATAGGTCACGACGTCGAGTTCGCATAGGTAACTAAACTCAACATTATCGTCGACATAAACATCCTCGCTACTATTCAAGGAAAAGAAGAATTTAAGACCACTGGTCCTGAAGGCAAGTCAAACTATTCTTGACCATTTAGTTTAAAAGTAATAAACTATCATATTTTTATAATATATCTAGTTAGAAATATTTTGTGGGATGGGTTAGATAGTTTTACATTATTATTTTATGTAGTCCTACATGTTCTTTAGACTTTATATGTTAACATTTAGTTCATATAGAATATTATCTCATGCATTAGAAACATTGTATCATTTCATGTGTAGGAAAGAAGAAGTTCATTATTTCATGTTATTAAATATATTCTCCTTCTCCTTAGATAAAATATTAATGACTTAAAATATTGAAATAAGCATCATGACATGTATTGATATTTCATGTATAGCCATAGGAAATTACTTCATATCTTCATGAATAAGAAAAAGGAAATGGTATGATGAGCAAGTGTATGATGAGCAGCTATTAAATAGGAGATGGATCCACCAGTTACTGGTTAGAAGTGGTGCTCCTATTAAGATAGAACTCAGGTCTCATTCACACATTAGAAAAGGTTAGAACTATATAAATGCTATGTTACCCTTAGTCTGGCTAACTACGGTTAATCCTCGGGTAAAGCTGGGCAAACGCTGCAGAGTTTATTGTATTCGAATACGCTGTACTCCCGGTTAATAGAGTTGTGTCTATGGGTGAATCCAGTATAATGGCATGAGTACTTTTCTAAAATGCCACTATAAAATTTGAATATTCATATATAAATACTTTTAGGAAGGGGTAGAATATAGAATCAAGTTAAAGTTAAGTTCATGATTAATATTCTTAGCTGTGTACATAAAATATCCTATAAAAGGATAGGATATATCATCATGCTAAAGATTAATTTATAATTCATGTTCCTCTTTAAAATATCATCCATGTTTACCCATATATAGTTGAATTAAGTTTAGTTTGTAGAGTTAAGGCTAGGTTTATATTATTCCTTTTTAGATATCATGCATATCCATTTATATGTAGCATAGAATCATGTTAGAGCTAGGCTTATGTTACTCTTTTTAAGATATCTTGCATATTTATTTGTTTCTATAGTTTGAGTTCAATTTGGCTTGCTGAGTACCATTGGTGCTCATCCTTGCATATAATATTTTTAGGAAACCCTCAAGACAAAGAAGAAACTCCTAGTGCACTAGTGGACTGGGAGAACGAGTATGATTCCTAGGTCGACTCTACACTCGGGCTATCCCTGTGAAAGTGTCGCGTCTTTTTGTATTATATAACTTGTACTTGTATATAATTGATTTGTAATAATAAATGAAGTTTTTGTATCTGTACTATTTCGCGCATAACCGGACTCCTAGGAGGTTATGTGGTATTGTGGGAGTTGGCCTCTCCGGAGGAGACCCCACACCCTCACTCTCTCCGCGTCGCTGCATCACACCGCCGCTCGCCGCCGTGCTCCAGCGGAGCTTTGCCACTACGTGGGGCCATGCCACGCTGTGCTGCCACCACTTATGGCTCCACCGCACCCGGCCACACCCCGTCCGCCACTTCCCTAGTGCCGCATCCGCCACGCGCTTGAGCCGCCACCTCCGTTGCCGCCCTCCTGCCGCCTTTCCCCACCACCTCGTTCCTCCCCAGGCTGCGCCGTCACCTCCTCCAACTCCACGACATCAAGCCGAGCCTTGGCCACTCCTCCGCCGTTGCCGAGAACCACTGGACCACCGCCCGTATCGCACCCCCGAGCACCGGCCGCCGTCCATCTATTATTGCCATTCGTCCGTGCCACCTACCCCTCCCATGCGCGCTCGGTAAGGCATCCCCTTCCTCCCCACTCTCCTCCACCGCCCTCCCGTGTGCGCCACCACATCGATTGTCGCCACGTCAACCCTGACCGGCTGGGCGGCGGGAGCCGTCCCCTTCTCCCCGAGCCATCTGATCTACCCGACGGTAGATTGGGGCCGCCCACCTGGGCACCCCGTCGGTGCCACATCAGTGCCACATGAGTGCCACATGGTGCACCCGCCCGGCCGCGCGTGGACTCGGTCCACCATGGACCGCCTCCTTCGACGCCGCCACCCATTGCTGACGTCAGCCTGACGTTAGCCCTAGCCCTTTTCCTTTGAGAAAATATTTAATAATTTTGCAATAAATTGATTTAATTTCCATAAATCCATTTAAATGGCTCAAATCTTCTAAAATTCATATCTAATTCATACGAACTCCAAGTTGGGCCATTCAACTTGAAAAATTCATTAAAAATTGAGCTCCAGATGTTTTTCTACTTTCTATGTACTGTTTATTTGGTTTTTATTAGGGTTTTTCTTATTTTGCGTGCCAACATGTAGACTCCGCCATTTCAGAAGTTCGCGCTCGCGAGGAAAAGAGTTTGGAAGATTGTTTGAAGAAGCAAGGCAAGTCACACATTCCTCCTTGAAGCATATTGAACATACTTTATAAAATGTTTTATCGTTTGCAAATAAAGTGCATGTTTTGCTAATTACATGGGAATTGGGACTACTATCTGCTTGCTTGTGCCATGTTTACTTGACATCCATCCTTTGTCAACCTGGGTAATAATTTGATTAGCTTGTGTCAATTATGTTCACCTTGCTAGAACTACACATGCTTAGCTGTGCTTCATCACTACTAGCTCACTTAATGGGATAATCACATTAATTACTTTAGTATTTAACGAGCTACGAGCTCGAGACATCTGGCCATACTTATTGGTCATAATTATCCAACTAAAATATGACTTAATGGTGAGTTGTTGGTAGGGTTTCCCAAATCGTTTTTGGGGAGGTTACCGCCACCCCGCGGTAAGGCGGTTTTCGTGGTGTATACCGTCGTTTAAAAAACTAAAACCGTTATCGTACGCGGTAACCGTGATAACAACATAGTTACTACGTGGTTTGGGAAACCCTGGCTGTGGGTGCATGGTTTTGTTTTTCGCACCCATGACAATTAAGGACCGATTTGCAGAAAACCCTGAAAGACTTACCTTACTTACCACAAGCAAGAATGGGTAACTACTAGACTTGTAGTATAGCTCTTTCCTTTATGATGCACCTAGGCAAGGGTGGGCATGATGGAGTTTGTGTTAGTGATATGCCCTAGAGGCAACATGGATATCATGGTCAATGTTTATGTATCGATGAATAAAGTGTTATTCCGTTCCATGAAATAGAAGTTTTGTATTGATCAATAAGTACGTGACTTATTTATGAGACTCTTTATGTATGAATCTATTTATAAATGATCCCTGATCATATATCATATATATGGAACAAATATGATTCTAAGATCAGCATGTTTATTGATTGATGGTCATGTCTCATAGATCATGGTATGGAGATACCAAATCAATAAACATGAACATGTGTTAGAGAACACATTGTTGATAGACTCACATTGAGACACTAGAGGAAATTAAAGTGTCATTAGGTTGTCTCAAGTAGTGTTGGTGCAAAGTCCTTAGACCTGAGATCATCATGGATTCTAACATGTGTAGTAGCATACTTAGGGACTACCAAATGCTATTTCATAACTGGGTAGTCATAAAAGTGGTCTTCGGGTGTGCTATAAACATGTAGTGGGATGTGAATGATCAAAATGGAATTTGTCCCTCTTATGGGAGTGATATCTTTGAGCCCCTCGATGTAATGGATTATGGAAGTGCATGGTCATGCCAAGTTGATAGAGGAGTCAATCAACAGATAAATAATCCAATACGAGATCGAGTGAATGATTAAGCTATTGATAGGATGACACGAGTCTTGCCTATAGCTTAATTGATATCGTGAGGCTAAGGGATTTGTGCACACCTTACAGGTTCAGCCAATATGATCTTTGTGTATATTTTGGTTCAATATGTTCTGCTAGGGGCCGCTATTGACAAGCCGATCGAAAGGGTATTTTGGGCCGGGGCCAATTGTACACGAACCTATTGGGTCGCACACTTGACGGGAAAGAACAGGCAGTCGAGTTTGACTCGGATATGACTCAATCAGATAGAGATCAGACCGGACAAAGAGTCCCGATTGGCCTTTAGGCCCTGTCGGCAACCCTATATAAAGGAGACGAGGGGTGGAGGGTTGTATGCGCAAAAAAATAGCCGGATCAATCTTCTCCACGGAAACCCTCCCATGTCCGAGCCGAAACCCTAGCAGTGCATCACGTTCTAGCACATGGGTGCACGAAGTTCTCTCCCTGGATGTGTGGATACTGGTAGAAACATCGCTACGTTGCGGTGTAAGTTGGCGGCATTGAATTTCCTCGAGATCCAGAAGGTCGGGATTGGGTCGGGCGGTCGGGAGATCGGAGGACTGGGCAAACTGGCATGGCGTCATTGGCGTCAGCAAATCGACACAGAGTCATCGGCATCGGCGAATCCTAGCGCCATCGGTCGGTCAAGCGGCACGTGTGGAGGTTGGCAGGGTCGGGCGATTCAGACCCGGGGTCGGCGAGGTCGGCTGGGAGTGTTCCGAGGTCGGCAAAGGTTGTTCCGAGGTCGGCAAGGCCTGTCTAAGGTCGCCTAGCAACAGATTGGCTATTTTCGCTGCATTGCGCGTCAATTGGTAACGATCTAAAGACCCTTACTTACAAGCTTTCCTGGATTGCGCGGTAGAAAATTTTGTTTTATGCAATCGTAGCCTCTGCGTTCTACTACTGTTTGGATGGGTCAGGCAAGGCCTATGCGGCTTTCGGATTCACCCAGGCACAAGGGGGGTTGCCTACCCTAGATTTGGGGGTAGGGGCGAAACCTAATGTGTGGTGTCACTTGCAAAACTACAAGTAATATAGCCTTTTGTGATGATTCGATTATGTCATTAAACATGTTTTTCATCACTGTTTATGATCTTTGATGTTTCAGTGATTAATTTTGCATCGTCACAGAAGGTGCACCACTAAACACCTTCTGTGACGAACCAACGAAAACGTCATAATCTAGTGACAAATCAAAATCGTCAAAAAGCATAATGAAAATGTCATAAACTGACGAGAGGGTGTGTTGCCATGTGTCATGCCACGTGACGAATGACATGGCGGCTGACGTGGTAGGTGATGTGGCGACGACTTTGTGACCAATATAATCGTCATAATTCATGGGTCAGCCCAAGAGGATCCACTGCATTCATGGGCTATTTTTGGGCTTTGCCCATTTAATTGTCAATTTTAGAATGCTTAGCCCATTTAAAGGCCTTTTTTTCCTGAAATATAATATAAAATAAATAAAAATAGAAGGCGTAACCCATTTGGAGGCCCGTTTTAGTTTGAGTTAGATTTCTTTTCTAGCCCAATAGTAAATTAATTAATCTAATTTTCAATGTATACAATAATATTCATAATTTTCAATGCATACAATAATATTCACAGTAATATCCAAATTACCATGAATATCCACAATACTATGGCATCATAGTAATATTCACATGATTTTTATATCAGAACAAAAAAGTGACAACTAATGACAACAAAAGGTAATTTGTCCCCTCGAACATTTATTTCCACGGGACATGTGAATCTTGTTTACTTGGTAAGATGACAAGAGTACTTTCACGGGTCACAGTGAGAGGGCATCCGTCTTATTGGCACTCATACATACGGATGTATGTGCACCAATGAGTTCAACAGCCAGAGGTGGGTTTCAGTACTTCATATCTTTTACCGACGACTTTAGTAGATATGGCTATATCTACTTAATGAGGCATAAATCCGAATCCTTTGAAAAGTTCAAAGAATTCTAGAAAGAAGTACAGAATCATTTAGGGAAAACAATTAAGTTTCTATGATAAGATCATGGTGGTGAATACTTAAGCCAAGAATTTGGTAATCATCTAAAAGATTGTGGAATTGTTCCACAGTTGACTCCGCCAGGAACTCCTCAATGGAACGGGGTGTTAGAACAGAGAAATTGCACCTTGTTAGACATGGTGCGGTCCATGATGAGCCAATGTGATCTTCCACTATCTTTATGGGGATATGCTCTTGAAACAACTGCGTTCACACTAAATATAGTTCCATCTAAGTTGGTGAAAAGGACGCCATATGAGATATGGACAGGGCAGCCCCCTAAATTGTCTTTTCTCAAAATTTGGGGATGTGAAGCTTATGTAAAGCATTTATAGTCCGATAAGCTTACACCCAAATCTGACAAATGCTTCTTTCTGGGTATCCCAAGGAAAGAAAAGGATATTATTTTTATAATCGGGAACAAGGCAAAGTGTTTGTCCCCCGGCATGGTGTTTTCTTGGAGAAAGAGTTTCTTTCAAGAAAGATTAGTGGGAGCAGGGTGCATCTTGAAGAAGTTCAAGAAACACCAGAAAACGTTTCAGCTACCACAAGACCACAATAGGAGGAACAATATGTTGCACCATCTGTTGTAGATACACCAGCCCCACGTAGGTCCGAAAGATCACGTTGTGCGCCTGAGAGGTACACAGGTGCGGAACACCGTGATATATTGTTGTCAAACAACGATGAACCTAAGACCTACGAGGAAGGGATGGTGGGACCAGATTCCAACAAATGGCTTGGAGCCATGAAATTCAAAATAGAATCCATGTATGATAATCAAGTTTGGAACTTGGTTGATCCATGTGATGGTGCCAAAACCATTGAGTGCAAATGGGTTTTTAAGAAAAAGGCATACATGGATGGAAATGTTCACATCTATAAGGCGTGATTGGTGGCGAAAGGTTTTAAACAGATTCAAGGTGTTGATTATGATGAAACCTTCTTGCCCGTCGCAATGCTAAAGTCTATTCGGATTATCCTAGTGATTGCTGCATATTTTGATTATGAGATATGACAGATGGATGTCAAAACGGCTTTCCTAAATGGAAACCAAAGGGAGGATGTGTATATGATACAGACTAAAGGTTTTGTCGATCCACAATCGCCAGGAAAGATATGCAAGCTACAGAAATTCATTTATGGATTGAAGCAAACATCTTGGAGTTGGAATATTTGTTTTGATGAGGTAATCAAAGGGTTTGGTTTCATCATAAATGAAGAGGAGGCCTGTGTTTACAAAAAGGTCAGTGGGAGCGCAATTATGCTTCTAATCTTATATGTGGATGACATATTGTTGATTGGAAATGATATCCCTATGCTAGAATCCGTCAAGTTTTCATTGAAAAATAGTTTCTCCATGAAAGACTTAGGGGAGGCAGCATACATACTGGGCATTAGGATCTATAGAGATAGATCTAAGAGGCTAATTGGATTAAGCCAAAGTACATACATTGACAAGGTGTTGAAGAGGTTCAACATGCATGATTCCAAAAAAGGTTTCTTGCCAATGTCGCATGGCATTAATCTCAGCAAGAATCAGTGTCCTATGACACCTGATGAGCGGAGTAAGATGAATATGGTTCTATATGCTTCAGTAATTGGATCCATCATGTATGTTATGCTTAGTACACGCCTAGATGTGTTGTATGCTTTGAGTGCTACGAGTAGATACCAGTCGGATCCAGGTGAAGGTCACTGGATTGCCGTAAAGAATATTCTTAAGTACTTGAGAAGAACTAAAGAAATGTTCCTAGTCTATGGAGGTGAAGAAGAGCTGTTGTAAGTGGTTACACAATGCTAGCTTCCAAACAAACAAAGATGACTATATATCACAATCTGGGCTTCCAAACAAACAAAGATGACTATATATCACAATCTGGGTTTGTGTTTTGCCTAAACAGAGGTGCAGTCAGCTGGAAGAGCTCCAAGCAGGACACTGTTGCTGATTCTACAACGGATGCAGAGTACTAGAGCAATGGGTATTAGATACTTACATGGTTGACTCTAGTGTAAGTGGGAGACTGTTAGTGATGTGTCCTATAGGCAACATGGAGATGTTGGATATCATGGTCAATGTTTATGAATCAATGAATAAAGTGTTATTCTGCTCCATGAAATAGAAGTCTTGTATTGATCAATAAGTACATGTAACACCCCAAAAATTGGAAACTTAAAAATCAAGATTTAAAATTTGGAGCTTACAAAAACTTTTGAATTATTGCATCTTGTCGTAATTATTTGCCTCTCATTTGCGAGATTTATTGCGGGTTACAAATAAAGGAACATTTATTCGAAAGACGGAAAAGTAAGAAAAGGTTTCGGAAATCCTAAAAGAAAAGGAAATTCCAAAATAAATATTAGAAATAAAAATTATAAACATATAATTGCGAAAAGATAAGGTTTAATTTACTTTTGGACCAAGATTTTATTTTTGGGAAGATATAAAAATTATTAAACTATAAATAAAAAGGAAATTGTAAAAATTACAAACATTGATATTCACTTTCACTTTTTGAGGGATCATGTTGAGAAGAGAGATGTTGAATTGAAGTTTTTGGACACAAAATTGCAACTTGCTGACATTTTCACTAAACCATTGGATTCTTCTCGCTTTGCTTTTCTTCGAGGATAGTTGGGAATTATTCATCCTTTTGGCATGTTTTGAGGGGGAGATTTGTGCTCTTGTTTTTATCAAGCAATTTTTGAATAATATAAATTGAGAAAAGGAGAGCTTTATCCATACATATTGTATTTTCATGTGCATACTAGCAATACTGTGAAGATTTATTTGTCACTAGCATAGCTTATATGTGTTCTAGTATCTTTATGTGATCTAGATTTTATTTTTAAGTGAAATGATGCATGACACTTAATATCATACTTAAATTAATGAAATATGCAATGTTGATACTAGTGCTTGTGTTGATTTATAAATGCTTATATATGCACTGTGTTGAATTATTATTCCTCAAATTGCTTTAAAATTGCTCATTGTGTAAGAGAAGAAAATATTATCTTTGAGCGGAAAAAAATGAATACCGAATCCCCGAAAAGCAGTCTTGACGACAAGGACGTATTCGAAGTGAGCAAAAATAATGGGTACCGAATCCTTGGAAACAGTCTTGATGACAAGGACGTACCCGGAATAATTGAGAGAAAAAATATGAGCAAAGAAAAATTTGTCTCGAATAAATAAGAAAAAAATTATCTTGATTATTGTGTGCAAAAAGGTAAATTTGAGAAAGAGTAATGGTTGCAATAGGTATATATATTTGGATTTATCTTTCAACCTATATGCTTGTAAAGATGTTGCATTATAAATCTTTTGAATCCATGAATTTTGATTGCATTATTTATCTTAATTATAAAGTCTTTGATTCATGACTATACTTTAGTGCATATTTGCTATATAATTGATGAGTTCATTTTCTTATTATTGCAACACATGACATGACTTGCTCTATGTATGGTGCTAAGCTCTTCAATAATCATGAACATAATTCTTATGCTTGATGAAATCATTTTCAAAAGGGGAGAACAAATGGGAGAACAACAAGTTAAAAAGTTCAAAAAGGGGAGAACAACAAGTTAAAAAGTTCAAAAAAGGGAAAACAAAACAGAAACCAGTGCAAGTTTTTCAAGTTCAAAGGATTTTCTTTCTTTTCAAAAGGGGAGAAATTTTCTTTGATTTTTGAGCACTCAAATGCTTTTTGCCATGTTTTTTAATTTTCCAAACACCAAAACAACACTTTTTACTTGGTTTGCCAATGTGTTCATCAAGGGGGAGATTGTAAAATCAAAGTGTGTTTGATTCTTCTATGGTGTTGAACAATTGGCATGTGTGATTATTGATTTGTTGGTTTTGTTATTTGGAGATTATTGGCAAAATGGATTTCAAGGTTATTTGGTTTTTGGATGTGAATAGTACTCTGTTGTTTGCATGGTCCGGTTAGACCGGGCTTGTGTTGCCGGTCTGACCGGAGGTCACTGTGCGGTCAGACCGGGCAGGCACTGCCGGTCAGACCGGTCGACACAGTCCGATTGCAGGTCGATTTTGTTTCAGTTTCGGTTTCACATTGTTTCCTTGTTTATTCGTGGAAGTTTCGTGTTTCTATGCGCATGTATGGTTGTTTATGCTGACAATGAGTCAAGTTGGAGATAGCTTGTCCTCGGATATGGTTTCTTTGTTTAGTTATGTGCAGGTAATCTTTACACCTTGGAAAAGTGTCGTCGGTGATCGAGTTGGAGTCAACTTGGAGATAAGGTGACGTCCAAGATGGAGATCATGCGGGATACTAAAGGGTAAAGATTGATGCACGTGATTGGTGAAGTTTCCATATGGCATACGATGAAGATATTGTGTGCGTATGGAATACGGAGTTTCAAATTTGGGAAGTCCAAGATTGCGACGTGTGAAATATGTAAAGTTCGTTTCTTGTACGAGAAGGTTTCCTAGTAGATTAGGACTTCTTGTATGAGTAGGATTCATGGCTTTGGGCTGCGTATCGTGTGTATAAATAGAGAAGAGAGGCATGGCTTCTTGGTACCAAGTTTTAGACAGAGTTGAGTTGAGAAAAGTTTAGGGTTTCAAGTTTTGGTCAAAATTTTGTGAGGAGTGCTGTAGATTGCACTTTGTAAACACAGAGAGATTCAATAAAGTTTCAATCTACTTTGAGAGATCTTCGATTTGTGTTTTCTCGGGTGCGGCGGTTTTTCACCGGTCAGACCGTTCACAATACTGCGGTCAGACCGGAGTTCATCGGCAATCGACTAATCAGGCGAATTGGCTAAGTTCTGGTGATCGGCTACATGGGCGGTCAGACCGGGCATATACTACCGGTCAGACCGGCGGTGATTTGGCGGTCAGACCGCACGCCATCGAGTCGTGAGGGTAAGTCGTATTTCAACTGAGATTTGTTTTTTGGGTGTACCAACCATTCACCCCCTCTCTGGTTGGCTTAGTTTGGGAGTTCGATCCTACACGCGCCCTTGCGCCAGCACCGCGCCGGCCCCCCTTTTTCACCACGCCGCGTGTCGCCACGCGTTCCTGGCCCTCCCCGCGCCATACCGCTGCCGTACCACCGCCGTCGCATCGCCGCACTGTGGCGGCGCCGCGCCGTCGTCAGCCACGCCGCTAACGCGTGCGACAGCGCCACGCCACTCCGCGCCTCATGCCGTCGTCGCGTCACCCCGCAGCCGGCCGCGCCCACATAAACCCCCGGCCTCTCCAACCCCACCTCGCCATCCCTCTCTTTCCCCCTCCCCCCCGTTCCCACTCTCTTTTCCTCTTTTTGCCCATGCCGTCGCCGCCCCGTTCACGCAATCCGCCATCGTCGCTACCTCTTTGCGCCGACGTTGCCGCGCCGGGTAAGCCACCCTTTCCTCGTAGCCGCGCCTCGCGTGCCCGTGTTCCGGTCGGCCGAGTGAGAGTGAGGGAGGGGGTGAGCAGAGAGAGAAGAGAGGAGGAGGAAGAAGAAGGGGGAGGCGGGAGGGACGGGGAAGAAGGAGGGAGGGGAGAGAAAAAAAGGGAGAAAGAAGGAGGGGAAGAAAAAAGAAAGAAAAGAAAAAGAAAGAAAAATAGAAAAAGGAAATATAAAATTTTGGAAAAAATATTTGGGAAAATTTTTGAGTAAAATATAATCCTTGCTTGTAATCAAAAAATTTTTTTGGGGATGAATAAAGACTAAATATAATTGCGAGAATATTCCGTTATCACATAAATGAATTATCACCTTAGGAATTTTATTAAAATATTAATTTTATCATACGAATCTCTTTCTAAAATTTAAACTTCAGATTATTATATCTCGCTCGTTTGAACTCGGATTTCGCGAAACTCGAACCTAAATTCATCTAAAATCGTAGACTAGTTTTAGGAGGCGCTTTTGCGATTTATTTGGCTTTGGTGATTTTTATTTGAATTCTAATCGAGTTCAATTGGATTTCTCGCACGTATGAATAGAGTCAGAGGGAGCTGTTGATTTCACCGAAGACCCTGGTCAACACGGGTGCGAGCAAGGCAAGTCATCACTCCATTTGAACATGTTGATCCTATTTGCGAAATGATGTTGACTTAAAATTCAAATGTGCATGCTATACACAAAAAGAATACCTATGCTTGATATGCCATGCCTTTATTTTGTTTACCTTCAGATATATTCTTTGTAACCCTCGATATGGTGTAACCGAAGGAAAACTTCGGTAAATGCTTAGCCATGCTTATATTAGAATCATGCATATTCATGCTTTTATAATGAGCTATATGCTTGGGCAACTACCTTTGGGAAAGGTCGTTGAGATACGGCATGTGGAGACATGAGCGCCACATTGCCTTGAACATGATGAAATGAGTTCTGATGAAAACCAAAATACAAAACCCATGTTTTTGACTGGGGCGGCTGGACGATTTGGGTGGATTCCGGCAAAGGCAAGTACCGTCCCTGGTCAGCTAAGGACCGAGCCATGAGACTTATAACATGGAATGAGCCAGTACAACCGTACTTCTCAAATGGGTCTAGACCTAGCAGAGTAGATAGCCGAGGGGAGGCAGTACCCCTGCATAGTGGTTCAGGTGTGGAGTTGAGTTAAGGGCCTACCGGTGGGGGCTTACCGCTGGTGGGTGCCTGGATTGAGATGAGGTTGAGGGCCTACGTGTGGAATGAACATGATGGTTGGAAATCGAACTTAATTATAACTTACAGATTGAACAAGTTTTCCCTTACCACGGGAGTGCCAGAACTCCTCTCACTGCTAGGAACTGTTTACGGCTAGAGTGCAAGAGGACTCAAGTTCATGGAGCGGGTACTGTCGAAGTGAGGTTATCGAAAAGCTTTGCCATGACTGTCTCATGTGTTGGGACGTAGGCTCATTTGTTGGGCAGTCACGGAGTACGGGTAAAGTGTACATCCACTGCAGTGTGAGTAAATCAATCTATTCGAATAGCCATGCTCGCGGAAATGGAGCGGCGTGACAAGTTTCTCTCTTGGCTAGACTCTAAATTTTAAAATGATGGGATGTGTTTGCATGATGATTTTTATGTGCTGGTGGATCAACTTCTAGAAATGCGAGAAGGGGTAGACTCCCCAGAAAATCATGACGATCCGGTGGCGGGAAGGTATCCTTGGGATCACAATGGATGGTGGACAGAACCGTCGCCGATTTAATGAACTATGGAAATAAAACTTGATCAGGCTTAGGTCTTAGGTTTGTGAAAAGAATTGCAAAATTGGCTTTATTCAAAAGAACCACAGCCATTCTTTGGTTATCCCCTATCATATGCATCCTTGTTGTAGTGACTTGCTGAGTACGGTTGGTACTCACCCTTGCTATACGCACAAACATTCAGATGTGGATAATGAAGACCCTGAAGACTCGTACACATACTACTAGGAGGGTGTGGAGGATGATGGCGTCCAGTAGGTCTTAGCTCCGGTCTTTGCCTGTGCCAATGGCATGTCGCTGCCTTATCTAAACTCTGTTTTTTATTGTATTCCGGACTGTTTGGTCCTATGTTCTAGACATTGCCTTCGGGCTCTATGTTGTAATATTTTGTGTGTGTCGATGAATGTATCGTGCACCTGATGATTCAACAATGTATTCGTGGGTAACAAACTACTCGATCCAGGGAAATGGTACTATGAACACGATTGATTCCCATTGCAAAAATGGGGGTCTACAGAGCTGGTATCAGAGCATGCGACTGTAGGATAAGACCAATGGCGCCCACCCCCTTTATAGCTGGCTAAAGGGAGAAATCCCTAACTAGGATTATTTTGAAAATAAAAACATTATGTCTATAAAACAAAATGTGTTTTCCCTTATACTCTTATCTCCTTATCTCCTTATAAAATTAATTTTGCTCTCACTTCCCCCTGACTGTGGAGTCCTTGCAAAATGATTTGCCAAATTTCTCTCTTTTCCCCCTCAACTCTCCATTTGCTAAGCCTGGAGCACCATCTGGAAGCCAAGTCAAGTCCAAGCTTCAAGCAAGCAGCCCCGAGTCAACACTTCCTAGGATCAAGCGAAGTTTTCTCAAAGCTCACCTAAAACCCAAAATCTTCTCCCGAAAGAGTAGCATCGGTAGTTCCTAGGCCGTGTGTTGTTTGTTGTGTGCAGGTGTATGGTTTACATCAGTGGTGGAGATGTGACCATACTAGGTTGTTTGTTTAATCAACTGAAACAATAAAAGTATACTCACATCAGATCAGTAGTAAGCAGATTAAGGTCTCATCTTTAGTTAACCTCTTCTTTCCCCTCTCCTGTCTTCTCCGGCAACAGATGGTTCATCTACGTCGAGCATCGGCCGACAATGAGAACCCACCGGAGCCCAACCCTACCACTTTGGCCGAGGTCATGGCTGCACAAACCCAGTTGTTGCAGGCCATCGCCAACAATCAAGAGGCCATGGAAACTCAAGCCTTGGCAAGTTTATGAGAGCCAAGCCACCCACCTTCGCTACGACAGAGGAACCTATGGATGCAGAGGATTGGATGTGCATCATAGAGAAGAAGCTAACTCTTGCGCGCGTGCATGAAGCTGACAAAGTGATCTTCGCTGCAAACCAACTAGAATGACCCGCTAGTGACTGGTGGGATACCTATAAGAAGACACGAGCAGAGGATGCTGCGGAACCAACATGGGAAGAATTCGTCGCCGCCTTTCGTGAGAACTTCGTGCCGGCAGCACTAATGCGCATGAAGAAAAGTGAGTTTAGGAGACTAGGCCAAGGGAACACCACAGTGCAGGAGTACCTGAACCGGTTCACCCAGCTTGCCCGCTACACGACCAGCGACTTGATGGATGAAGAAGAGAAGGTCGACAAGTTCATCGAGGGATTGAATGATGAGCTGCGAGGGCATATGATCGGATAGGACCATGCAAACTTCTAGAGTTTGATCAATAAGGTTGTGAGGTTAGAGCATGACTAGAAGACGGTGAAGAACAACCGCAAGCGGAGACTCGCTATGACCCGCCCACTTCAGGGGGCGTCTCAGCATCCCAAGGGAGCCACCCCATCTGGATGGAAGCCAACCGTCGTGGCAACTAGTCGTCTTGCTACACCTAGCAATGTCAGCAGGCCAACTGTGACCCAATTCCGCACTCCGACACCGACTAGCCGCTCCTGGAAGGAAGAATGTGAACTGCTTCAACTGTGGAGAGTTTGGGCACTTTGCCAACCACTGCCCCAAGCCACGCAACACCCCTCTTCGTACCGGTGCCAATGCAACGGTTGTACATGGAACTACTACCCCTGCTGCCGAACGCGATCTTTTTAGGACACCGCAACCCAACACATCTACTACCAGATTCCGCCATGGACAAGTGAATCATGTGCACACCAAAGAGGCACAGGAAGATCAGAGAATGCTAATGGGTGTGTTTTCTACCAACTCCACCTAGTTAAAGTCTTATTTGATTCCGAAACATCGCATTTGTCCATATCATCAAAAATAAGCAAACAACACAACCTACACCGGGTGGAACCTAAGAGACCCATGTTAGTACATTCACCCAGGGGAGATATAACCGTACCCCATGCCTGCATCAATGTGCCCATTTGAATTAGAGACGTAGGATTTCTTTCAAACATCATGGTACTACCGCCACAAACACTCGATGTCATTCTCGGGATGGACTAGTTGACTAAGAACAAGGGAGTTATAGACTTGGTCGAAGGAGAAGTCGCCCTGTCCACCCCATGGACTTCACCGACAAGCATAACCATGGACCGAGACTCGATGTTGTGTGAGCGAGCCGCAGGAATAATTACCCTACTACCCATGACCGGTATGCCAGTAAGTTCAGGATTACCCGAACATATTTCCTAAGGATTTGCTGATAATGCCTAAAGCAAAGCTTAAAATTTATTTAAGGGGGTAGAGTGACATGACCATGGATCCTTAAATTGCGCACCATGTTATAGCAAAACCAAACCTTCTTCGGATGGTCTCCCGTCAACCACAAAGTCCCTGGATCACAATCATACCATATAGGGTCACTATCCATCTATGAAATAAAGGTCTCTAAAATTTTGGAGTAGCAAGTCTATTATACAACTTAAGAAAAGCTTAACATTAGACATACTAAATCTTGTATGTTTGAAGGATCGTTCTTTAGACGGGCACCGCCACCACCTGTTAGTCAATTGGACATTACGCTCTGTTCTCAGAAGAACAAGGTGTAGATAGATCTGAGACTACCAAACTAGTTTATCTTCAAATTCACAAATCTTCCTAGCCAAAAACTCTTAAAATTTAATGGGGTAACATAGCATGTCAGCTTCGATAATGTGAGACCTAAAGGCCTTTGCACACTCCCAAAATCAAATTTTGTAACCAAGAAGGCTATGGGGAAACCCTTCAATCTCATTGTCTTAAAACTAAAACCTCATAACTTTGGGTTGGGAAAGAGCTAAACTATGATCTTAGTAACATTAAACCCAGTACTCTACCGCAGCCATATTCATTTCTGTGTATTTGAATCATCCTTCCAGACACTACAAAAAAAAATTACATTCAACCAGGAAACGCTATCCACACATATAAGATCCGAGTTTCCTCAGAACATAATTAGTTTCATGTGCTTTACAAGGGATACTAGTTGGGATGCAAGTAGCAATCCTAGCAATCAATGACATCCAACCACTCTTCTGACGAGCAAAAACCAACAACAACCTAAACAACCCGAGCACCAGTTTAAACCAAAAATCCAATGTGCTCCTAATATAAAAGCAAAAGAGAGGTTCAGGCAATGGCCGCCAGATCCATACATAAGGGGACAAATTCTAGGGACCATCCATTGACTAATTAATCTATTAGTAATCCCAAAAAAGAGAGAAAGACAATAGGTGTCAACACGACGAGCAGACAAACCGCCTCACAAAGGAAATCCTGGTAACCATCCTCTGTCGCATTCTGCCACAGCCTCCAAACAAAAATCAGTGGGTATAGCACCCAAGCCAGTAAAGTACTAATAGCCGTTCCGACATACCGCACTTTTGTCCACACCCATGGCAAAGCATCAGCCCCTTTTCGCCAGAATGCAGCCTCCGCGACCGAAGCACCTCCACACCTTTATCCTCCGAGCATCGTCACCGGCGACGAATCCACCCATTCCCTTAACCGATGAGGAAACATCTCCTTCCATCCTGGACCCTGCGACTACAAGCCCTAACCGCCGACGAAGTCCTCCTCTGCCAGGAACCCATCGCTCTACTTCGCCTTTGTCATGTGACCCTCGCTCCATCCTTTCTTCACTTGAGCTACTTCGCGTCCACTCACTCTCCAATCTGCTAGCCGGGACAAGTGTGAGAGACAAGCCACCTCTCTCTCCCCTTCCCCTTATAAATGAAGCAAGGGCACACATCAAAAGAATCCCTATGGAAATATTAGATTAATAGAACCACTAAGTCTAGAGCACCTAGAAAGGTTTAAAAAATGGATAACATAGTTATCTGAAACAGAGAATCGCAAATATACAGTAGGGATCACCTTAAGAACTCCGTGATAGATTTCTGCCTCATCCTAAACAAATATCATATCCATCGTTTGTTGGGATGAAGTCTTAAATGGATCAGTCCTATATAAACTAACAGACTTCCAACCACAACCCAACCCAAATCTCGGGGACGAGATTTATTTTAAGGGGGTAGGTTTGTAACACCCCAAAAATCGAAAACTTAAAAATCAAGATTTAAGATTTAGATCTTACAAAAACTTTTGAATTACTGCATCTTGTCGTAATTATTTTCCTCTTATTTGTGAGATTTATTGCATGTTACAAATAAAGGAACATTTATTCGAAAGACGAAAAGTCGAAAAGGTTTCGAAAACACTAAAAGAAAAGGAAATTCCAAAATAAATATTAGAAATAAAGATTATAAACATATAATTGGGAAAAAATTAAGGTTTAATTTACTTTTGGACCAAGATTTTATTTTTGGGAAGATATAAAAATTATTAAACTATAAATAAAAAGAAAATTGTAAAAATAAAGTTGGGCAAAACTAAAATTTAAAATTTAGTTAAATTTATAATTGGGCCAAATTATATTTTCAATCTTATAGGTGAAAGGAAAGAAGGAATAAATAATAAAAAAGAAAAATCGGGAAAAAGAAAGAGCGCACTGTTCGTTCGTCGCCAGGTGTTCGACGCCGGTCTCGCCCGCGCAAACGCCGTACCGCGCGCACATTGCACATGTCGCCGCGACGCCACGCACCGCGCGTGACACGTGCCGCATCGCGCCACCCTTGTGCCCGCACCGCTCCGGCCCCCCTTTTTCACTGTGTCGTGTGTCGCCGCGTGTTCCCGGCCCTCCCCGCACCATACCGCTGTCGTACCACCACCGTCGCGTCGCCGCGTCGTCGTCAGCCACGCCGCCGTGCCACGCCGCTGACTCAGGCGACAGTGCAGCGCCACGCAACTGACGCGCACAACAGCATCGCGCCACGCCGCGCCCCATGCCGCCTTCGCGTCACCCCGCAGTCGGTCGCGCCCATATAATCCCCCCCGGCCTCTCCAATCCCACCTCGCCATCCTACTCCCCCCTCGTTCCCACTCTCTTTTCCTCTTTTTGCCCCGTGTCGTCGCCGCCTCTTTGCGCCGCCGTCGCCGCACTGGGTAAGCCGCCTTTTCCCCGTAGTCGTGCCTCGCGTACCTATGCACCGATCGGCCGAGTGAGAGTGAGGAGGGGGTGAGCAGAGAGAGAAGAGAGGAGGAGGAAGAAGAAGCAGGGGAGGCAGGAGGGACAGGAAGAAGAAGGGAGGGGAAAGAAAAAAAGGGAGAAAGAAGGAGGGAAAGAAAAAAAGAAAGAAAAGAAAAAGAAAGAAAGAATTAAAACGAAAAAATAAAATTTTGGAAAATATATTTGGGAAAATTTTTGAGTAAAATATAATCCTTGCTTGTAATAAAAATTCTTTTATTTTGGAGATGAATAAAGACTAAATATAATTGCAAGAATATTCTGTTATCGCATAAATGAATTATCACCTTAGGAATTTTATTAAAATATTAATTTTATCATACGAATTTCTTTCTAAAATTTGAACTTCAAATTATTATATCTCGCTCGTTTTAACTCGGATTTTGTTGAAACTCGAACCTAAATTCGTCTAAAATCGTAGACTAGTTTTAGGAGGTGCTTTTGTGATTTATTTGGCTTTGGTGATTTTTATTTGAATTCTAATCGAATTCAATTGGATTTCTCTCATGTATGAATAGAGTCCGAGGGAGTTGTTGATTGAATCGAAGACCTCGGTCAACAAGGGTGCGAGCAAGGCAAGTCATCACTCCATTTGAACATGTCGATCCTATTTGCGAAATGATGTTGACTTAAAATTCAAATGTGCATTCTATACATAAAAAGAATACCTATGCTTGATATGCCATGCCTTGATATTGTTTACCTTTAGATATATTCTTTGTAACCCTCGATATGGTGTAACCGAAGGAAAACTTTGGTAAATGATTAGCCATGCTTATATTAGAATCATGTATATTCATGCTTTTACAAAGAGCTATATGCTTGGGCAATCGAATTTTTACTTTTTGGCTCTTTTTAAAAACATTATCACAAATAGCCCCTTGACAGTTTTAATTCAAAAAATGGACCCCCAAGCTCGGCGCCATTGTTATTGGCGCCGAGCTTACACATCTCGGCGCCGTCGATATTGGCGCCGAGCTCGGCGCCGTTGTTATTGGCGTCGAGCTCGGCACCATAGATCTTGGCGCTGACCTATACTAAAACAAATAACTTACGCAGTACATGGCGTTCTTTGATGTTCTTCACGTCACTAAGAGCTCGGCGCCAATATCAACGGTGCCGAGCTCGGGGTCCATTTTCCAAATTAAAACTATGAAGGGCCTATTTATGATAATCTTTTCAAAAAAGATAAAAAGTAAAAAAGTCGGCTTGGGCAAATACCTTTGGAAAGGTAGTTGAGATACGGCATGTGGAGGCATGAGCGCCACATTGCCTTGAACATGATGAAATGAGTTTTGATGAAAACCAAAACAAAAAACCCATGTTTTTGACTGGGGCGGCTGGACGATTTGGGTGGATTCCGGCAAAGCAAGTACCGTCCCTGGTCAGCTAAGGACCGAGGCATGAGACTTATAACATGGAACGAGCCAGTACAACCGTACTTCTCGAATGGGTATAGACCATTTTTGATTGTATTTTGGACCGTTTGGTCCTGTGTTCTAGACATTGCCTTCGGGCTCTATATTGTAATATTTTGTGTGTGTCGATGAATTATCGTGCACCTGATGATTCAGCAATGTATTCGTGGGTACCAAACTACTCGATCCAGGAAAATGGTACTATGAACACGATTGATTCCCGTTGCAAAAACGGGGGTCTACATACATGACTTATTTATGAGACTATTTATGTATGAATCTATTTGTAAATGATCCCTGATCATATATCATATCTATGGAACAAATATGATTCTAAGATCTGCATGTTTATTGATTGATGATCATGTCTCATAGATCATGGTATGGAGATACCAAATCAATAAACGTGAACATGTCTTAGAGAAAACATTGTTGGATAGACCCACATTTAGACACTACAGGGAATTAATGTGTCATTAGTTGGTCTCAAGTAGTGTTGGTGCAAAGTCCTTAGACGTGAGATCATCATGGATTCCAACATGTGTAGTAGCTTACTTAGGGACTACCAAACGCTATTTCATAACTGGGTAGTCATAAAAGTAGTCTTCGGGTTTGCTATGGAACATGTAGTGGAATGTGAATGATCAAGATGGAATTTGCCCCTTCTATGGGAGAGATATCTCTGAGCCCCTTGATGTAATAGATTATGGAGGTGCATGGCCATGCCGAGTTGATTGAGGAGTCAATCAACAGATAAATAATCCAATACGATATCGAGTGAATGATTAAGCTATTGATAGGATGACACGAGTCTTGCCTATAGCTTAATTAATATCGTGAGGCAAAGGGATTTTTGCACACCTTACAGGTTCAGCCGATATGATCTTTCTGTATATTTTGGTGTCAATATGTTCTGCTAGGGGCCGTTGTTGACAAGCCGGCCGAAAGGGTATTTTTGGCCAGGGCCAATTGTACATCGCACACTTAACGGGAAAGAACAGGCATTCGAGTTTGACTCGGATACGGCTCAATCGGATAGAGATCCGACCGGACATAGAGTCCCAATGGGCCTTTAGGCCCAATCGACAACCCTATATAAAGGAGATGAGGGGTGGAGGGTTGTATGTGCAACAAATAGCCAGGTCAATCTTCTCCACGAAAACCCTCCCACATCCGAGCCGAAACCCTAGCCGTGCATCGCGTGCTAGCATACGGGTGTTCGGAGTTCTCTCCCTGGATGTGTGGATACTGGTAGAGACATCACTACATTGAGGTGTAAGTCAGCGGCATTGAATTTCCTCGAGATCCAACTAGCCGAATCTAATTCAGCGATTGGGTCGGGCGGTCGGGAGATTAGAGGGACGGGCAAACCGGCTCGGCGTCGTCGGCATCGGCAAACCGACACGGATCCATTGGCATCGGCGAATCCTAGCGCCATCAGTGGGTCGAGCTGCGCGTGTGGAGGTCGGCATGGTCGGGCGAGATGAACCAATGTTTCGAGGTCAGCAAAGGTTGTTTCGAGGTCGTCAAGGCCTGTCCGAGGTCGGCTAGCAATAGATTGGCTATTTCCGCTGCACTGCGTGTCAATTGGTAACGATCTAAAGACCCTTACTTGCAAGCTTTTTCTGGATTACGCGGTAGAAAATTTTGTTTTATGCTATCGTAGCCTCCGCATTCTCCTACAGTTTGGATGGGTCGGGCAAAGCCTATGCGGCTTCCGGATTCACCCAGGCACAAGGGGGGTTGCCTACCCTGGATTTAGGGGTAGGAGCAAAACCTAAAGTGTGGTGTCACTTGTGCACTACAAGAAACATAGCCTTTTGTGACGATTGGATTATGTCATAAAACATATTTTTTCGTCACTGTTTATGATCTCTGATGTTTCAGTGATGAATTTTGTATCGTCACAAAAGGTGCACCTCTAAACACCTTCTATGATGAACTAACGGAAACATCATAATCTAGTGACAAATCAAAATCGTCATAAAGCATAATGAAAACGTCATAAACTGATGAGAGGGTGTGTTGCCATGTGTCATGCCACGTGGCGAATGACATGGCGGCTCACGTGGCAAGTGATGTGGCGACGACTTTGTGACCAATATAATCGTCATAATTCATGGGTAAGCCCAAGAGGATCCGCTGCATTCATGGGCTATTTTTGGGCTTAGCCCATTTAATTGTCAATTTTAGAATGTTTAGCCCATTTAAAGGCCTTTTTTCCTGAAATATAATATAAAATAATTAAAAATAGAAGGCCTAACCCATTTGGAGGCCCGTTTTAGTTTGAGTTAGAATTTTTCTATCCCAATAGTAAATTAAATAATCTAATTTTGAATGCATATAATAATATTCATAATTTTCAATGCATATTATAATATTCACGGTAGTACCGTGAATATCCACTATACTATGACATCCAAATTACCATGAATATCCACAATACTATGGCATCATAGTAATATTCACATGATTTTTATATCAAAACCAAAAAAATTGACAACTAATGACAACAAAAGGTAATTTGTCCCCTCGAACATCAATTTGCTCCTTCTCAGTTGGGCTCTGACAAAAATAACAAAGAAAAAATGCCTTGTAACTGTACAATGCACACGATGAACAGTGCAGAAAAATAACCATTAGTTTTTCGACAGCTATTCTCACCTAGTAGGGTCAGCATCATATGAGTTCTACCATTCTCTCAAAAAGTTCATTGAAATTTTCCACATAAATATATACACTGAAATTTTCATGTGATATGAACAATAAACAGAATGTGTCATTCTTTAAGTGAAAAGATTATTCAGCAATACACACTAGTACGAGAATGTCTAATAGGTGGCGGTTCGGAACCCCAATAGGTATCGGTTTTGTACCCGAGAGCACCTATTGGCCGGCACCAATGACAAGAGTTATTGGTGCCGGTTCTTCACCCGACACCTATTGGGCCAAATAGGTGCCGGTTTTGTATTGAGAACCGACACCTATTCGGAGTAATAAGTGCCGGCGACTATTAAAAACCGGCACATATTATGACTAATAGGTATCGGTTCTCAATTGAAAACCGGCACTTATTTCGACTAATAGGTGTCGGGTCTAGCTTCCAACCGACACCTATTTGGGATGACAGGTGCCGGTTTTTGTTTGAGACCGACACTTATTTGGGATAATAGGTGCCGGTTTTTTTTGAGACTGATACCTATTGGTCGTAATAGGTGCCGGTTTTTGTTAAAAACCGGTACCTATTTTCTTGAACGTACAAAAAAATTATATTGAGCATAAATATTCCTACATACAGCCACACAACAAGCAGTCACAAAACATTTGAATTCCCATAGCAGGTCACATTTTGCAATGGTTCATACATCAAACATTATCACAGCTCATACAAAAACATTGCTGACAAGCATTGAGTCAGATCCATGCAAACTTAACTGCATTATTCTTCACTGCTTCCTCAATGAGCCCAAACAATTCCTTGCTAACCCTAGCCTGGAATTTCACACCTATTTTCTCACTTCTGGACCAAGTCCTCAATTTACAGATAATCATGTTTTCTTGGTATCTATAATTATAGAGCATCAAAAAACGATCATCAACTTTGCACATTACACATACAACACATACATGATCTCAGGTACACAGCAGAGAGCCATTATGGGTGCCAAATATTTTGACTGCAATACATAAAAAACCATATTATGTTACACACGTGAATCTGATCTAGTATGAATTATCTGCATATGGTACTAGGTGTCTGCAAAATTGATTCAGAACAGCCATTAGATAGGCCAGTATTGCTCCTACATGATATAACAGGTTAAGTTTCATGTCATCCACATTCACTAACTTCAAAAGATGCTTTAAGCTGCATTTAAAAACCAAAATTAACCGAAGAACATCACCACATGGAGAAAAAACTGCAAAATAAACACATTAGCATTATCAGATACTTTTCAGTTTTCAATCTTGTGAATCCCCAGTTTTCCTTAGAAGCATAGTTTATTTTATCCAGCAGCAACAAATTGATCAATACTAAGGAGATCAGGCACACTATCAATCACCATTACTTAGTCCACAAACATACACTAAATTTAACATCTTGCAGCTAGCTACAATAATATCATGGATCACAAGCATAGCGTTCTTAGCTAATACTACATTTGTCTACTCTGTTTGATCTTAGCTAACACTAGGGCCACTAGCCTCAAGGAAACCCACTCATGAAACGTGATATGCGCCAGTCTCTGGGATGACATGTTCGAAGATGAACCCGCAGAGTTGTTCAGCGAGGGCGAAGCAAACATGTGGCAACAACTTACTTGTTGGGAGCTTTAATTTCTGCAAATGAAATGATTGAATATGTGAAAACGCACTATGAGTTTAGAAACGTGTATTTCCGTCTTAAAAAAATTGATGAACCTCCGCATCCGTAATGTTCCAGTTGTCGATCTCCATGAAAGTCCACATAAATTTCATCGTGTAGAACCCACATGTGCTCGTTCCTTGATTTTGACGTTGGCACCAAGGGTGGCAGGTTACCCGGAATGTATTTGAATAGGGAGCGTGTCGAATGCACTTCTTCTTATACTTCACTAGTGTCTTATTGAGGATGTCAATTACGGATTGGAAATCTTCTCGCGGTTTCCTCAATCCATCCAGAACGAGGATTTTGGAATCATTTAAATGGATCACAAGAAGGATCCAGTGGTTCCTACATACAAAGGGACAGGGCAATTAACACCGAGTAAGGACAAATGGTAGGTGGAACGATAATTGCCTCACTTACTTAAAGTTGTAGGGCAGAAGAATCGTATTCATGTCCTGAAGCTTCACAAAGGAGCTGTATAGGTAGTCCAACACCATTTTTTGGGACGTTGGGCCTCCATCAATCTGATTGGAATTGACAATCGCTGGATCGAGGAATGCTAGTTTGTTACAAGTCGCTCTACATTCAAGCGCCCCCATTCTGCATAAGGAAACAAGTTAGACAACTTACAAAGGCTAATAAGGGTATGAACTTAGAAATACTAGCTAGGGATTCGAGTATGCTTACAATGCCCATATTTGAAGTATAGATACGTCTAGCTCCCTCAGATTGTTTAGCTGAAAGTCCTCGTTCTTGTAAAAGACACCGAACGTCTCCTTACCCTCCTTTGCCATCTGTAGGTACCACTCTTCTACCCTTCTCATCTGAGTGCAATTTGCAATGACGTTGCGATATTCGTCGGTGGTCAAAGGACCACCTAACTTGAACTTAGCTGCCAAAGGTGCCTTTGGAATATTGTCCACATCAGACAAACTCTTCAGCCCTGCACTTTGGAGAAATTCTTTCTCATTCTTCTTGGTGTCTTTTGTGAATTGAGCCTTGGAAAAATCTTGCAATTTCTTTTTCTGGATCGTGCGTTGAAAGTCTGAAATAGGTTGCTTCGGGGCTGGTGGCCTTGCCATGCGAATGAAGTAGTCCTGTACTTGAACTGACACTTTCGGGGATGGCTCCGACTTTGTAGAAATAGTCGCTTTCTTGGCCTTCTTAAGGGTAGATGGTTCAGACATATCTGTAGATTTGCACAGTCGACCCCTCTTTTTGGGTTGGTCATCAGGAGCTCTTTGTGCCGTCGGAGGAGACGGGCTCTTACGTGGCAACGGTGGTGGAGTTGGCATTCTTTGGGGGGAGACAGCAGGCCCGCTAGAGCTAGACCCGCCATCGCTTGGCTCGTCATCACCATCTCCTGAAGGAAAGACAATGAACCTCTTGCGCCACACGATGACGTTGTGCATAGCTTCTCCAAGAGTGTTCACCCCTTCCTCTGGAGGAAATTCAAGCTGGATGGCCCTATATCTGCTCGACACGTCCTACACTTCAACCCTTGAGTAGCCAGTTGGTATTGGATTACCGTGTATCCTTCCTCCCTCCACTACAGGATGTGCCATACCGCGTGCCACCTCTATAGTGAGGTTTTGACTCTGCAGTGGCACATGCAACCTACATGCAGTACGTACTGTGATTGCGTCCACAGGGTGACGAGTCGTCTCCGGTTCTTGAGGAACCTTAGTTGAAGCGCAACTGCTTTTCCTCCCTGTTGGACTGGCTAAAAGGCCAGCATCGCCGCCAATCCCCGCCTGAAGTAGCAGTGCCTCCATCTTCTGAACTTTTTCCATTAGGACTCTCATCTGTTCTAATTGGTATCTATGTATGTCCTCAGGAAAACCTTCCCTCCATGGTACGAGGCCTATTCCCCTTGTGCGTCCCGGATGCTCAGCGTTCTGTAATGCAAGTGTGAGCTCATCTTTCTCCCTGCTTGGAACAAAAGAGCCCTCAGAAGCCTGATGATGTGCATCATGTAGCCAACTCGCCTGTATCAGAGAGTGATGCCCCTCGGGCGTATTGGTAATTCTTTCCTCGTTCGCACCAGTCCTTTGTCTCAATCTCGATCCCCTTTTCCAACAGCTATTCCTCCCTCGCTCGCCATTTATCTACGTTTTTAGCATAACCGCTACGGCTGAGACGATGAGGGAACAAATTTTTGGCCGCATTGGCTTGATTCCTTTCGCTAACCTCCTTCGCCTCATCTGATGTTCTATAGGCCACAAATTCATCCCAGAAAATGTGGCACCTACGATAATTGGGATCTTCAAAATTTGGTGTCAGCCCTCGCTTCACAAACTTCTGGTAAGGTCTGTCTTGAACTTTCGGAAGGCGACGCTCATCCTCTCAAGGGCCCTCGCTTGCGAGTTCTTCGATCCGTGGGAAATTGGAATGTCCGCTTCAACTTGTCCCAAGCAAGGTCCTTGTCTCGTCGGTACCGTCCACTCCAATTGATCGGATCACTACTCTTCCAGATCGGTACTTGATTGGGATGTCATCCTTCACGATGACACATATAGCATTTGAGTATGGGGTGAGTACCGACGCAGAGTGTAGGGTTCCGTCGGATCTAATTTGTTATAGTGTAAAGGCTCGAGGGCATCCTGGTTGGACCTCTCCCCCTTTTTGTCGATGAGGTCCCGGTATCACCGAGTTCACAATGGCCGAAGGGGTACCCTCCTCCACGCTTTCGGGATTCAAGTTAAGAAAGCCACTTGGGCTACCGGACCACCGTCGTTTTCTCCGGAAATTGCAGGCCTCTTGTTATCTTGTTCCGGGACATTTTCTACACTATAATGATCAAAAGTTTGACAGAGTTAAAAAAATGCAGAAGGAAAGAAGAGGAGGGGAAACAAGAAGGAAAGAAGGAAAGAAGGAAAGATGGAAAGAAGGATTCAACGCTACAACTTCCTTTTAATGGAATATGACAACCAAAATTTGCATCTCTACAACAATTAGCATCTCTGAAATGATTAGCATTTCATAGGTAGAGTGTCTCGATGTTCAAATTTTGATTTACATTACTTCAGAAAAAGGATATCATTATATAAGTAAATCATTAGCTGCACAAAATTACAACTGAAGTTGCACATAACCGAAAACAGCAAGTAGAATAGGCTAGCAGTGCAATATGCATATAAGCATTTCCTTTTTTCGGGGAAAAAACAACAGAGCAATAACACCAGAATCAGAACGTTGTTCAAAATTAGCAGCTGTTAATTGTTCTTAAAAAACTTCTACTTTTGAATTTTACATAGAAAAAACAAGTAACCACTTTCATTCACAAAAACAGAAAGCTAATGGTACTTGCATATATTGTATTGTACATACAGCTAGCTAGAATACAATTTGTACAGAGTGTTGATTCCCATTATACATTGTATGAAGCTGACCAAAACCATGTGTGAGAATAACAAATAAGTAAGGATGATATCTAACTATTTGTTAAGGAGCATTCCATTATGAACTTCAAAAGGACCACATGTTATTGTTTAGTGCATTAGAACATCTCTTCAACAAAAGGAAACGTAGAAGTATACAAACTTGAAAACTTATAACTTTATTCAGAAAGGAAAATGTGAAGGTATCAAGCAGCAGCTAGTTGTCACATGTCTCAGGGAAACAGTAAGGTATGTTTGCTCCCGAGTTGAACATTTATTCAGTTGCAGTCCAAAATGTTCACAACACATACATGGAGTAGCATGCCATGCCATCAGAAATCGATTACACACAACACACGAATATGGATGCTACGGAGGGGAGCAACGGCTTCTGTTGGTGGCCCACTTTTTTTTTGTTTAGGGACTCAAATTTAGGATTAACTCATGGAAAGAAAGATAGGTCGTGCCTTAATAAATCCTAATTACAAAATCCCAAGAGATTGAATTTTGGGTAACTCTTGGTGATGCTCTAAATTCAGGAATTAATGCCACATCCTCAATATGTCGATCAAGAAACATATATATTACACATCATTTACCTAAACCCAAATCCGACAACTCACAATTTCAAAGAAGAAGTAAAGAAGAACATCGAAATTTCAAATTTTGATATTGAGAGGAAAAAAAGGGTAAAGGTGTTCCACCATCTCTTTCTCTCTCCCACCATGGAAACCTAACCAACGGCTTTTACTACCTAAATTGAGGGTTCCAATCCAACGAACGCAACTTGTACAAATTGTACAAACCATAATTCCAATAACATCAAGGCAAAGAAAAGATGACATGGGCGGAGGCCGAGGAACTTACATCGGATTGTCGTACATCGGGGTCCGGGTCGAAGTGCTTCGCAGCGGGCAGTGAGGGCGGCCGTCGGTGGAGGGATGACGCCGGCCGGAGGGTGACGGAGGCAGGCCGGAGAGCAACGAGCGGCGGTCGGACGGCGGATGTCACTGGAGGACGGTGGTCAGACGGCGGATGTCGGAGGGTGGGTGGGCGACGCTGGACCGGTGGGCGGGCGGATCTGGACGATGACGGCGCTGGACAGGTCGGAGGCGGATGTCGCTGGAGGACGGTGGTCGGACGGCGGATGTCGAAGGAGGGTGGGTGGGCGACGCTGGACCGGTCGGAGGCGGTCGGAGGGTGGGCCGGCGGATTTGGACGACGGCGGCGCCTGGGCGAGGTCGGAGGCGGTCGGAGGGTGGCGGGCGCCGAAGTGCGGGTGGGCGGCTCTAGATAATATATGGTAACTTGATAAGTGTTGGCTCCCCATAACAAACCGGCACCTATTTGGATAAATAGGTGCTGGTTGTTATTTAGAACCGGTACCTATTAGGATAAATAGGTGCCGGTTGTTATTTACAACCGATACCTATTTGGATAAATAGGTGTCGGTTGTTATTTATAACCGGCACCTATTATCCAAAACCCTAACTCATCAGTTCCACTTATCTTTTCCCTTCATCATTATATGCATGCACCTAAGGTTGCCAATGGGCCTGATATGCATGCTACCATTGGTTCTATAATTCAATTTGTCTATCCACATGAGACGACTTTAAAGGGTTATTTACAATAGGTAGAGAGAACGGGACTGCATGCAAATATATTCATTCAGTTCCAAAATTACATATTCATGGTTGTTACAATCAAACTCCAACTTATAAGTCGATCACTATTACTCCTTCTTCATGATCACTGCGAACATATGGGGCTTTCTCCTCTTCTTCGTCTTCTTCTTCGTCTTCTTGACTTTCTTCACCTTCGTCTACATCTGTTGCGAAAGGTGGTAACTCGTCAATTTGATCGTAGCCTTCCTCATCGGTGATATTCTCAACTCCGACAATGTTTCGCTTTCCATTGAGAACTACGTGGCGATCAGTCACCGATGAAGGGTCCTTGACATAGAATACTTGTGTTACAGAGTTTGCGAGCACAAAAGGTTCATCTTGATAACCCACATTGTTTAGGTCCACGATGAACATCCCGTATTTGTCAATTTTCAAACCACTTGGAATTTTGACCCATTGACACTGGAAAAGTGGTACCTTCAGCGATCCATACTCAAGCTCCTAGATTGCCTCTATATAGCCATAGTATGTTTGTTTTACCCCATTACCGTCGAAGGCATCTATACGGTACACCACTATTCTGGTATTTGCTCTTGGCATCCTGCGTTCTCGTGTAAAATGTATACCCATTAATATCATACCCTTGGAATGAATGAATAGTGCTCGCAGGCCCTCGGGACAAAACGTACAACTGGTCACTATCAGGATTCGCAGCCATGATATGCTTCTGTAACCAATCACTGAAATGCAGTCTATGCTGCTTAGCGATCCATGCTTCTGATTTGCCTGGGTTCTCGGTTCGGAGTGAGTTGTAATGCACATCAACAAATGGAGCCACCAAGGCCGACTGCTCGAGCACTGCGAAATGTGCTTGCCGTAGTGTTTCAAGGCTAGGAGCGAATATTGCTTTATGCCCTAAAGTCCCTTTCCCAAGTAGCCTGCCCTCGTGTCGGGACATTGGCACACCAATGGGACGTAGATCCATATAGTCGATGCAAAACTCAACCACCTCCTCTGTTGCATAACCCTCTATGATACTCCCTTCCGGTCGAGCTCTGTTATGCACATACTTTTTTATGATCCCCATGAATCTCTCGAAAGCCCACATGTTATGAAGATAAACTGGGCCGAGAATCTTTATCTCTTTCACGATATGTATCACTAGGTGAACCATTATATCAAAAAATGATGGTGGAAAACACATCTCGAGTTGGCAAATGGTCACGATTACATCTGCTTGGAGCTTGTCTAGTGTGGTTGGATCGATCACCTTCTGATATATAGCATTGAAGAACGAGCACAACTTTATGATTGGGTTTCGCACCCTGTCTGGCAAGATGCCTCTAATCGCAACAGGGAGTAGTTGTGTCATTAGCACGTGACAATCATGTGACTTCACGCCCACTATTTTCTTCTCTCTAATGTTGACAAGTCTTTTAGTGTTAGCGGAGTAACCAGACGGGACTCGGACACTCTGCAGGCACTCCAACAGGCTGATTTTCTCGTTGGCACTGAGGGTGTAGCACGCGGGAGGGAGGTATTGTCGGCCATTGGGACGTTCTTGAGGATGTAGCTCAGACCTGATGTTCATGTCTACGAGGTCTCTCCGGGATTTCAACGTATCCTTTGTCTTGCCAGGTATGTTCAGCAGTACTCCCATCAAACTCTCACATACATTTTTCTCAACGTGCATCACGTCGATTGCATGACGGACATCCAAATCTTTCCAATACGGTAGTTCCCGGAAGATAGATTTCTTCTTCCAGAGAGGCTTCTCACCACCCTTGCCCGCCGCGCGTGTATTGCCATGCCCCTTACCAAATACATGTTCAATATCTTTTACCTCTTCAAAAATATCTCTGCCTGTATGATGTATCGGAGTTGTCCCCTTCTCCACTGTGCCATCGAAATCTCTTCTATTGCTACGATCGGTGACCGGCGGGAAGAAACCTCCGGTGGCACATGTACACGTCTTTCCCGAGTACCTCGGCCACCTACTTGCGTGTCCCGCATGCACCGCACACATGCACAACCACCTTTCTTGTTTGTCCGGATGTATTGCCACCGCAGGTAATCTTGAATGGTAACTAACAATATTGCCCTTAAGGTGAAGTACTCTCTTTGTAAGCATCCCACATCGCACCCCGAACCCATAGTGCGAAGATCATCTACTACTAGCGAAGTAGACATCGATATCGTTGCCGGTTGCTTGGGCCCTTGGATTAGTAGTGGCATCATGATATACTTGCGCTTCATGCACAACCATGACGGAAGGTTGTACATAACAAGTGCCACGCCATGTCTTGTCGATTGCTCATGTCACCGAATGGATTCATCCCGTCGTGCTCAGCCCAAACCTTACATTCCTTATCTCGCGTGCAAAATTTTTGTACTTTCTATCTATCTTTATCCATTGAGACCCGTCGGCGGGTGCCTTATCATCCCATCCTTCTTACGTTCTTTGGCGTGCCACCGCATCATCTTTGCATGCTTTTTGTTTGCATACGGCGCTCAATCCGAGGGATTATAGGAAAATACCATACAACTTTAATGGGCACTTTCCTCTTCTTTAGGACGGGGCCACGTCATCATCGGCATCGTCGTCGTTACCTCCACCCTTATGCCGTGGTGCTCCACAAGCGGACATGCATCCAGTGCATAGTCACCCCGGTATAGGATACGATCATTTTGACATGCGTGAATTTTTTGCACCTCCAGCCCGAGTGGGCAAACAACCTTCTTTGCTTGATATGTCGTTTCTGGCAGTACGTGACCCGCTGGAAGGAGGTCTCCGATCAATTGTAGAAGCTCGTGAAGCTCTTGTCGCTCCGGCCGTTTGTTGATTTCATCTGCAACAACAAGAGGACGACGTGTAATTTGGTGTGCTCCTCGTTGCAACCTGGATAAAGCGGTGTTTTTGAGTCCTCCACCATGGCTTTGAATTTCTCGTATTGTCCGTCATCGCCGTAGGCTGTCTCTCCATCCCGCAACATCTGATCCAACCCATCCGATTCGTCATTGTCGTATTCACCTTTGTCAGCAGGTAACTCCACATTGTCTTCATGCATTGCATCGCCATGATTGTCCACACCGTCATTCTCATCTTCACCGTGATTGTCCGACATGTGTGATTACGCATAAAACCTCTTGTTAGCGGATGCTCGTGAACTTGTTTTGCGGGAAACTGTCTCTCCTTCTTGCAATCAGAACATGGACAATGCAAATATTCTGTCATGCTCAACGATCGGGAACTCGTGCCCCCGATCACGAACTTGGTTACTCCCCTGGCATACTCCAAGGTACCCCGCTTCGCCATCGTTCATCCCTCCTTCATCCATCGGTCCTACGGGAATTTTTAAAAAATGTGACGTCTTCATATAAATGATATTATTTTATTTTGGTTATATAACTCTACGGTGATAGTCTCTTCAAATTTGACAATCCGAAATACTTTGAATTAAAGAAAAAGACACAAATGACATAAATGGTGTCATGCATCTACTAACATATACACATAAATCACAAAAGAATATCATAAAGAATCACGTACACAAATAATAAACAACTAAAATATACTAACCTTTAATTTTTCTGAAAATTTTTGGCAAAACCTTCCCTCCTCTGTTTCGTTTTACACATGAAGACCGAATAAAAATAAGCTAAGTGGCTGAAAGGTGGCATTTATAGGTGGTCGGAATATAGGTGTCGGTTTTTAACAACAACCGACAACTATATTACGAAGCTTACAGCGTAAGGAACCTTATAGGTGTCGAGTGAAGAGCAAAACTGGCACCTAAAGTATAAGTGTCGGTTTTTACTGTTGACCCGACACCTATTTAGGACAATTAGGTGTCGGTTCCTTTTAAGAACCGCCACTTATACGATAGGTGCCGGTTTTACTGTTTACTCGATACCTATTTCGCACTATAGGTGGCGGTTATTAACAAGAACCGGCACCTATTCTTTACATGCTACCTATATCCATTATAGGTGCTGGATTTGTTTTAGCCGGTACCTTTTTAGGCGACACCAATGAGCCTTTTTGTAGTAGTGACAATGTCATCCAATCCAGATAATTTCATATAATGAAATATGAGATTTGAACATAAGACTCCATTAATTGGGATATGGATCAACATAACATTGTTTTAAAACTATTTGTTATTTAAACTATGTTCTTAAACTATTTGTTATTAAAACTATGAAAAATAAAGTAAATGAGTCCGGTAGCTACTTCTGCTTGGAGTATCCTATCAATCCAACAAGCAGCGTATCCCAAATAGCTCTGTATAAATCAGAAGGGACTATAGGTTTCTGCATTAAGAAATAGAAGTTATTGGTTAGATGAATAGCATAAGATGAACCTATGAGCAATTAAGCACCTGCACATACTCCTGCAAGCACAGCTGCACATATCAAATTCTTCTGATAGTTACATTAAGGTTCTATTTGTCATGGATATTTTTCTTCTAACAATAAACATAAGCTGTCAAGCACATTTCCCAAAATACTATGTTGATTATATCTTGACAAACTTCTTACTTCTGCCCTATAGGATACATCTGTGCTGCGATGCTGTCTGCAGAAGCATGACAACTTGGTAAACTTTACCAAGCACCTCAAGGTCCAATTACTGGAAGCTGATTCTGATTCATCATCAAAAGGATTGGGTTCATCAACTGATTCATCATCATCCTCTACACCCAGGAAAAGAGCGTCTTCTGGCCGGAGTAAGTTATTATATTGACTTATTTTCGTTCAGATTGTAATGCAGCTTACTAGTAGTGTACATATTTGTTGGTTTCTTAATGGAATATTAGGAACACCTTTTTTGTTAATGAGATGTCCCTCATCTTCTGCATTTTGTTTTTAAGGAATGATCCGCACCAGAATTCCAAGATTGCTCGTTGCATGGTATCCATATGCTTTCAAGCTGTTTTTTTTACTTGTCAATCTATTAAATTTGATGTGATCATTGCGGTGTGTTTCTTCAGTACTTACATTTTCTGCATTGAATTATGAAACAAGTGACTTGTAGTACTACTACTTAAGCCAACTGTAGTAAACTAGATTGACACTTACCAGTAATGTTTGTGCAGCAATTCAGGACTTAACCACGTTCATTGGACAGGAAGATAAAAAAAGTTGTCGATATTCAATATTGCCTATATTTTTGCACAGTAGAGCTTTTACTATGCTCTGGATTGTTTCAAACATTTATTTGATATTTGAGATCTAATCGACCTGATACTTTCTAGGTTATAAGCCAAAACCCAGAGCTAAGAGCACATGCAACAGAATGGCTAAATAAATTCCCAATAATTATGTTTTTAGTTATTCATAAAAAATTAATTTCCAATACAGCATCTCTTATCCAACAGAATTTTTAAAATCTGGTTTTCTATAAATTTAAAATTGCTTTGGACCTGATTTCGGCGGCGTTATAGGATGCAGTGGCAGTGGAGGATGCGGCGGCGGGAGAGGATGCGGCGGTGGGAAGGGAAAGGAGGGGGAGGAGTGCAGCGGCGTCGGTACGAGGAGGTGACGGGGAGAGGCTGCAACGGTGGAGGATGTGACGACTGTGTACGAGAAGGGGTCGAGGAGGGGCGGCGATGGTAGAGGAGGCGGGGAAGGATGCGGCGGCGGGGGATGAGCAGGACAGGCGCACGACACCAAAAACGCGCGCGCGGGAAGAACCGTAATGACGCAAAACTGATATTGGGCGCCAGACTCGGTTAGCTATTTGTGAAGAACAAAAATGATGGGAATGGAACCAATTTTTTTTGGGGGGGAATGAGATATAGGCAATCTATTAGAAGATAAATTTCGTTCAAATTAGTTAAAAATAAGGATTTTGGAGGATATTGGGAAGCTGTTGCATATGCTCTAAGAAGGTACGAACAGAGGAGGAAAAGAGGTTCATGCGAAAAGTAAAGTATTTCCTTGCGACATAGCTTGTCGTTGTTCTTCTATTCCTTTCGCTTATGGGTGGAGCCAACAGTTCTGAGCTAGTACAAGAAAGAGAAAACTCCTGAGGTACCTGCAAGAGCAGGCGACGAGGCGGAGGGCGTCAATGGAGAAGCCAATGCACTTGTCGAGCTTTAGCTCCTACAGCATGTGTCCGTGGGCGCAGACAGAGGCGGCGATGTCGGCGTCGGTGATGGTCATGCAGCGGAGGTGGAGCGCCTTGAGGCACTTGAGCGGCGCGGCAAGCTCGTCGATCCAGGGCAGTCCCAGTCGTCGGGGATGAACACGGGAAGCGCTCCCGGAGGTGCATGGGGCGCGCGGCATAGCAAAAGGAGACGGTGACATGCTTGCACCGTGACCCGTGACCGGAAAGGAGGAGGCGGCGGTCGGCGGCGGTGCGGGAAGGGGAGCGGAGGGCGAGCCAGGGGTTGATCTATTTTTATATCCAAACCAAATGGATCGTGGTCGTTGATGCAAATCCAATGGCTCGCATGCGCTACGGTTTTAAGTTGGGCTTAATTGGGCGAAAAATAGTGAAAAATAGCCCAGTTTGAGAATTTTTTTACCGATTTTTCATTATTATATTCAGTTTAAAAATAAATAGGTATAAATGTAAATAATTTTAAGAACATATCATTACATAAATTTTTTACATGTAGTAGAATGTGTATATTTCATAGGAGTTTCAAATTTTTTGAAGTCATCTACTATTTTCTAACAATTAAATGAATTTCTGAGTACTTTTCAAAATTGATTCCGAATTGAACTACATGTACCTCTAATAAGGTTTAAAAAAATCAACAAAAATATATTTGTGATCCTATGTTTCATTATATCCCATATCCATGAATTAGATGGAGAATTCAATGGGTTACTATTGATAATTAAAACCTTACATCTCTTAATTGGACTAAAAAATTGTAATAATATCTAAATTTGGTTAGAAAATTCTATAAATCGACATGATATTTTAATTTTGGTCCATAATACTGCCATAAAACATTCAATCAGTTTTGATCATAAGACTATATGTTGTTCATAAATGGTTACACCTCTCATATAGTTTCATCTAAATAAACTATAAGTTTTTATGTTTGTATACCTTTTAATATATTCGATCTTGTATGTATCTTAAATTTTAGCATAAGCTTAACATTAACTCAATATCAAAACATATGGAGTTATATTGCCACTTGTGTTGTAAAAAAATATTTTTTTCTATTTCTTAAGTAGTAACGTAATGGACCCTTGCGTATGAACCTATAGAAATAATTTGTTACATAGCCCCATAGATTTTTTACATGGAGTAGACTGCGTGCAAGTTGTTATGTAGGAGTTTCAAAATTTTTAAAAGTCATATACTATTTTCTAACAATTAAATGAATTTCTACATGTTTATCAAAAATAATTTTGAATTGAACTACATGTACCTTGATCAAGGTTTTAAAAAATTGAAATTTAGGTTTATATGTTTCTTTATAACCCATATCTCACTGTTATTTGAAAAATTCAATTGTATGCTATGGATAATTGAACCTTCAATCTCTAAATTGTAATAGAATAATTTTAACAATATCTAAATTCAAAAATTCTACAAACTGGCATGGCAACATACTTTGTATCTATAAACTTGTCATAAAAATTTGAAATGGTTTTGATAAATGAAACTATATATTGTTCACGGAGGGAAACATCATATAACCGCTGGAGTGGTTGCAAAATTACTTTAGTTTTGTTAATCAATCGGAGAAGAAAGCTGGTGCAGTAATTGATGAGTTGCGGTGGTAGTGTTAGGTCTTCTGTTCGAGTCCCGTATCGGGCATCATTTTTTCTCTAATTAATTTTCTAAGTAACTGACTCTTGAACCTATAAAAATATTTTATTATATATATCTATAAATTTTTTATATGAATTAGACTGTATAGATGTTGTTCCATATGAATTAGACTGTATAGATGTTGTTCCATAGGAATGACTCTTATGAATGAACCTATAAAAATATTTTATTATATATATCTATAAATTTTTTATATGAATTAGACTGTATAGATGTTGTTCCATATGAATTAGACTGTATAGATGTTGTTCCATAGGAATTTTAAATTTTTCAAATAATATACTACTTTTTAACAATTAAATGAATTTGTGTGTGCTTTAATAGGGACGTAAAACAGACTTTTTCTTCCTAAAAAGTTCTAGGTTGAAAAAAACAGGGAAAAACAGACTTGAGATAAAGGCAGACCAAACTGGACTGAATCGAGGATGGGAAACAGACTTCCAGAATTTGGCTCAAATCTGGAAAGATAATTTTAAATCACTTTTCCATTTAAATTAATCGTTTAAGAAATCTTTGAATTTTCATAAATACTTCCAATGCTCAAATAATTTTAATTCTTAAAGATAGTTGCACACTCAAAGTATTTAATAAAAATATAACTAGATCATTTAACTATTAATTTATTTATTTAAATAATTACTTGAAATGCTCTTTGTACCATTAAAATTAATATTTGAGTTAGAAAATCGATAAAATTTGAGAGAGTATATTTAATCATGGAGAATTTAATAAAAATTAAATTCACCCATGTTCTAATTAATAAATTTTATTTCTCACATTTAGTTCACTACAAATTAATGAAATTTATTATAGATATTTTGATGTTCAAATTTTCATATATTTTATTCAAACACTTTCTTTAATTATTAAATAATTTCAAAATTTCCATATATTTTTTATTTAATTATTAAATAATTTTCATATATTTTTTATTTAATTCGTCCATACTAATAGGTGGGACCCGACCGCGTGATTTTTTTCCATTTTCGGTGAAGTAAGCCCCAATGACATGGGGGACCCTACTGAGTAGGATGCACATATGGCACTAGTTGCCATGTAGGACAGTTGCCACATAGGACATTGGACTTCTATTTTTTAAAAAAAATAATCCAAAATGTCTAATGACAAAGCAAACGTCATAGAAATTCGTCACTGATAGGTTGGGGCAACAAAGCATTACGTTTTCTAATTGGATTTATGATGCTAAATTTTTTTTCGTCACTAAGTGACCTTGTCTCACATAAAACGTCATAAACGAAATGATTTAGCGACGAATATGTACAATGTCCTTCTAAAATCGTCATAGAAGGCCACATGTGTTGTAGTGTTGGTTAGGGGAAATTATGTGAAGGGTCTTGTATGGTGATGTGTCCGGCCAGACACGGTGACATATGGTGGGTTGTATCTTGTGGGTATAGTTGTACATCTCTAATTGGAATAGAATTATTCGAATAGTTATGCCCGCGGTTATGAGCGATCGACCAGCTTCACGTGATTAGTCCCAAACTACTAATTAAATTGGCTTAATAAATGTTCAGGTAGGACGGTTGGGCCTGTTCAACGTGTTGTAGCGTTGATCAGCGAAGAATTAACCTTAGACTTAATTAATCAACAGTTTGACTATTTTTGAACTTTAAATATTTATAACCGCCTTTATGCAAGTAACCACAAGCCACACTTTCTCTCACCTTGCACGTCTGCATCATTGGTGTGGCTCGTTGAGTATGGTGGTTGTACTCAGCCTTGCTATTTCCTCCTTTTTCAGAAGTGTAGTGCTTCTGAGTCGAACACAAAGTTAGAAGACCAACACTCATACCCAGTTGAGTTTTGCCTGTGAAGTGAAGCTAAAGCCTCGTTAGGATCATCCTTCTTTTTCGCTGTTGTTTTTTTCGGTGTGAGAAATAAGTGTCTTGGCTATAAGTATTTACGCTTTATTTACGTTTGGATCTATATATTAGTTTATTATTTTATATACCCTGACTGATTCTTTAACAGGAATTTATACCCAAACCAATCTGAAAATTTGAAACATGACGGGTCTTCTCTTTTATCGACATGTGAGACTAATACCTGCACTCTGCACTTATCTTAATTAACTTGATTAATTTCCTAATATGCTTTATCATTTATCATCAAAACCGGTATGAACTTTCAATCGCTAACACCCTGTTCACGTTGCGACGTTCAAAATAACCTCCCATGACAACCGTATACCTGTTTATAGCAAGCTTAGATGATTCTTTTTTCTTCAGTAAGATGGCGTAGCTATAACGTGAGTACACATACAAATTAAGCAATCGGAAATCATCCGATGGCTAAAACTTAATTGTGGATTAAGTGTTTGTTGTTTTGCCTTTTATGAAGAATTTTTAGAGTTATCTCAAATTTGTTAGTGGCTTTAATAAATCTAGTAGAAGGGTTCTATAAGACGTATAAGGTGCTTACAAATCTATAGTTTATAATTATCTGTCGAAGAGATTAGACATTAATATTTTTATTAATTAATTACTATTAGTGCCTATGTTACTGAGCTTTTTCCTAATATTTAAATTTCTATTACGTGTTACCGTGGACATGTATGTTTTTTTCTAGATTTAAGTTATACCACGTGCGTATTCAGCTATGTATATTAATAAAGTTATATAAGATGATATAATTTAATGTGTATTGTCATTCATCATATTTAGTTTCATATACACGAACAAGTAAACTATTAACTTTAGAGTGATATTTGACAAAATTACTACCATCACTCTGAAAATATAATAAGTAAAAACATCAAAACTTGATGCACTAATCATATAATCTATATTATTAATTTAATTCTACAAAATATTATAAATTCAATGAAACACTCTTAGAAAAATAACTAAAAGAGACATGAAAATTTGACTTTTTAAACTATTATGGTCGATTAGAGGACATAGATAAATAAGATCGTCAAGATACGTACAATAGCGTAACTATTTATCTATTTATCATAAATAGATGGTTAGTTTATTTTGAACAGTTAGATTTTAATTAGCTTTTCCTATCCTTTTGTGTTTTTTTAAAAAAAGAGAGACGGCTTTGGTATTTTAAAAACAGGAGAGACGGGATAAAGAGTGATCGATCTAGCAGTTCGGCTCCTTTTCCTAGGGGTGGCACCCACCGGGTTCGGGTGTGGGTACAAAGGAAACCCACCCATGGCTAAACTCATCAACCCAAACAAAACATACCCACGAAAAACCCACGGGTGCAGATTTAAACCCAAACCCAAACCCACGGGTATCCATCGGGTTTCGGGTATCCACGAGTATCTTAGCCTAAATTCATAAAACTCATATCAGATTTATACAAAGAATATAATTGTTGTTACAAAAACAACAATCTTTTGTCTGTCAGTATATACTTCAGTTGGACAGCCTAACCGCAGCCGCAGCCGTTGCAAATCAGCATACAGGAGCAAATCTTGCAATGTATAATCAGCAAATCAACTTTTCAACATTGTATAATTAGCTTTTCAGCTTTTCAGCAATGGGAGCTGCAGCAATGAGCAACAAATCAGCAATGGCTCGGCAGATAAAGCGGCCACACATATACATACATGTATAATCAGCAATGATTGCAATATATTTTTCTTGAGATGGCCATAAATTCACGAGTCATTACAATAGATAACTCCAGTTCATGTCTAGCAAATAAAATAGAGAGTAGTCACTACATTTTAAAGCTAAAGATCATAGAACACCAAACTTCAACCGATTCTAAAGATCATAGAACACCAAACTTCAATTGATGATGTCTGCGTCAAGTTCATCCTAACAACAAAAAACGATTAGAGATGTAAAGTAGTCATTTAAATTTAGTAATAATCAGAGATATACAAGAGCAAGTAATTAGTACATACCGGTGCTTCCTCTTCATCATCAAGACAAGTCATCAATGCATTCGTAATCGGAGACTCGGGACCTAAATGTAAGACATTTACAAGTTAGTGCTATGAGATTATATATTAAAGAAAGCAACATGTTGTAAATTACACAAGAACTAGAATATGTACCTAGCATGTCGGCACGAGACCAATCTTGCATACACATTAATGCCTCCACCATTTTTGGAGCAAGTTTACTACGGCTTGGGCTTATAATTCTTCCACTCGTGCTAAAGACTGACTCTGATGCAACTGTCATAACAGGAATAACCATGACAGCTCGAGCAATCTTTTGCATAGTCTGATACTTCACCCCAGCGTAGTGCCACCAATTGATAATATCTAGCTCCATTGTTCTAGGTAGCAAAGGCTCATCTAAGTACAAGTCCAATTCCGTGCGTGGGTGAGTAGTTGACACTACTGGTTGGGAAGACAAATACTGATCAAATATATCATCAGCTACATTGCTAATTTTGGCATTACTAGCAGTAGAACTAGAAGCACCTACACTATCAGTTGTGGCAACAACCTCCATGTTACCTTGGTATTCCAACACCAATTCATATAACAAATCTCTAACTTTCTTCACCTCACTAGCCATTGCTATAGGCCCATAAATCTGGCTAAACATAGCATACAAGAACTGCAGTTTATACCGAGGATCTAAAACAGTAGCAACTGCCATAAGACCATGAGTGTCTGCCCAATACTTGTGAAACTTCTCTTTCATAAATTTTGACATCTCTTCTACTATGGGAATACCACTAGCTTCCCATTTGTCAATAGCCAAGTAAATACTACAAACTTTTGGAAAGAAAATGTTTGTTGTGACATATTTGGTGCCTGACAATAGTTCTGTTATAACATAAAACAACCTCAACCTCTCACAAAGTTGCTCAGCAAAACTCCAATCATCAACTGTTGGACGAAAAGGAGCACACAGTCTTTCACGGTTTGCAAGACGATCAAACCCAGGTATGTAATTTAGTGCAGTACTAAGCATGAGATAGGTGGAATTCCATCTAGTTTTAACATCAAGAGCTATCTTTTTATCATAGCTAAGGTTCTCAAGTGCAACAGCCTTTTCAAACCGCTCATGTCTTTTTGGTGTGGCTGTCCAAAACTGAACACTATCACGGACTCTTTCAATGCCCTTTTCCATCACAGACAATCCATCTTTCACAATAAGATTAATTATATGTGCAGCACACCGCATATGCATTAGTTTACCATGAAGCATGAGAGAGGAAAGGGGCATCTTATCTTGCATTTTCTCCATAATACTATCATTGGTGGTGTAATTGTCAAGAGTCACAGTTGAAATCTTCCTCTCAATCCTCCAATCCGAGAGTACATCATGAAGGACTTCACTTATAGCTTTAGCTGTATGTGGATGTGGTACATATATGAACCTACAATAGCCAAATAAAATGTCATACACTTATGGCAAATAACAAGCACAACAATTAAAAGAAATGGCTTCACTTATTACTTTAAAAGAAAACTTTTCAGCTCCCAATTATCATCAATAAAATGAACTGTCACTGCCATATAACCTTTCTTTTGGTGATTGGCTGTCCACATATCAGTAGTGACAGCAATGCGAGACTTAATTTTCTGAAAGTATTTGACCATAGAGATCTTCTGCACTTCATACATATTCAATATGTCCTTCCTAATAGTGTTTCTTGACACTACTTTAAACAAAGGTTGCATTGCAGCACAATCGCAAAGTTGACTGTTTTAGCCCTTTCCTAGCTTGCTTAGAATCACAAGTGATTAGGTGGTTACGCAAGTGACTTGTGCCATTCTTTGTTTCCGCTGACAACAATTTATGACACCAATTACATTCAGCTTTGGCTTTACCTCCAACCTTTTTTTTCTGTAAAATCTACCCACACTTCAGATTTCCTCTTCTTACTCACAAGTGTTACATTATCTTCTACATCTACCACATCAACCCCAGTACCTTGTGTCTGTGTTTCTGGAGCTGCACTTGATGAGGATGAATGTGCTCTTGAGTGAGCAGCACCACCTGAGGATCGAGTGTGGTTTCTAGAACCACCATCAGCACCACCAAAGGACGGAGTAGACATGCTAAAAATAAATTTATAACACTGTCAAAAACTGAGTTTATTTGTCCTACTAACCATATGGATAAGTGGAATATTACCTTGTAAGTGGATCTGGAGGTTGCAGCTACCGGGAGGGAGGGGAGGTTGCCGGCATGGTAGAAGGCCGAGGGGGCGCCGGCCGCCAGCCTGTAGCGCCTCTCTGAGACTGAGAGGGCGCCGGCAGGGAGAGAGGCCAAGGGGGCGCCGGCCGGCCTACCAACACGGGAGGGAGAGGGGGCGCTGCGCCGGCGTGAGAGGGAGGCCAAGGGGGCGCCGGTCGGCCTACTAGCACGGGAGGGAGAGGGGGCGCCGTGCCGACGTGGCCGTGTGGGAGGGAGGCCAAGGGGGCGCCGGCCGGCCTACCAACACGGGAGGGAGAGGGGGCGCTGCACCGGCGTGGGAGGGAGGCCAAGGGGACGTCGACCGGCCTACCAGCACGGGAGGGAGAGGGGGCGCCGTGCCGGCATGTGAGGGAGGCCAAGGGGGCGCCGGCCGGCCTACCAACACGGAAGGGAGAGGGGGCGCCGCGCCGGCGTGGGAGGGAGGCCTAGGGGGCGTCGGCCGGCCTACCAGCACGGGAGGGAGAGGGGGCGCCGCGCTGGCGTGGGAGGGAGGCCGAATCGTCGCAGGCGTGAGAGGGACCGAGGGCGAGCGACCTCGCCCGCCACCAGCTGTGCCTGTGCAGAAGCGAAAGACTTGGAATTTGGGGGTGGTCTGGGGCGCCGGTGCCTAGGGTAACCCTAGGGTTTTTCGGGTGGGGTCGAGTGGGTTCGGGCGGGTTCGGGTATACCGTGGGTTCGGAGTAAACCCGCGGGTAGAAAATAGAACCCGTATCCATACCCACGAAATTCGGGTTGGGGTTCGGGCATACCCACGGACGGATTTTACTATCCATACCCATGCCCATCGGGTACGAAACCCGCAGTACCGTGCACCGTGGGTAGGATTGCCATCCCTACCTTTTCCTGTAGACGTTTGGTCATCCTGGTTTTTTATCTCATCTAACCGAGAAGACAAAAGAAGGAAAAGAAGAAACGTGGGGCCCGGCGTACGTACGTACTTTATATACGTGTACATAGGAGCAGGGTACGGAAACCGTGAAAACCATGACGGCGGTTTTCGGCCCTTCTACGGTGTGACACGGTATTTTTACGGTTTCATTTAAATAATTTGTGTGAATTAAAAAAAATTATTTTATCAAAAAATATATTTATTTTTATCAAAAAATAAAATTCGCGCGGTTTTCCGTGAAAATCATGGTTTTCACACGGTTTGAGCGAAAACCACGGCATGGCACGGATTCAAATTTGGTTTAAATTTAAATTACATTTTTTTTGTTTTTGACGTGGTTTTTGGCACGGTTTCATGGTATTTTTCATGGTTTTCGCGCGGTACGGATGAAAACCATGGCACGTTTAAATTCAAAACGATACACTGTTTATATCGTCACGGTTTTTATGATTTTCGTGTAAAAACCACGTTACTACCGGGTTGCGAAACGGTATGGTCGCAGGAGATATAAAACCTTAATAGGAGTGGCATACGACGTGGAACGCTTAGAGATAAATCTAATTATTATTATTCTTAGAAAAAATGGATAGAACAGTGTGAACAATAGTTCCAACTGATTGATGGCTTAAATCAACAGCATTGTATTAGTGCAGCTCGTGATATGAACCGATAATAATAATAACTGTTGGTTCTAGAACTTTTGAACGGAATTGGATGTGAAAAAGCAAAAGAACCCATAATGTTGCTTTACCATCTTCTGTTTACGTCAATCAGCAGTGGTAGGCCGACAATGATAACCTATTTTGTGATAGTGTTTGGCTCATGGTTATGCCCTCGTCATTTGAACATAGTCTTAATTTCGTGATAATTTTAATTGATATGGTTGCAGCTAATCTGAAATTGATCACTAAAATTATGACTAGTTGATAGTCATGAAATTTACTCCTTTATTTAACTTTACTAGTAAATATACATGTGCATTTAACTTTACTAGGAAATATGTCCGTGCATTGCCAACGATATCAATCTAAGACGGCGACGCGGAGCTCCGAGCATCGACGGGAGGAAGAGGCGCGGCGCGGATTAATTTTATATGCTATGTGTTACAACAGACGTCATTTTATTTTATCATAATTATTTGAAAGTTGAAGTATCATGTAATTCCAATTTATATTTTTTTTCTTTATGTCTTGATTAGGCATATTTCAGCATTGGGACTGCGTGTTAATTTTATAAACACTCAAAAGGTTTTTTGCAAAATAGTCAGACAAATTGCGGGTTAATTTTATAAACACTCAAGAAATTTTCTACAAAATAGCCAAGTAGAACAAAATTTTAGGTGAAAACACTACTTACTTTATAAATACTAGTAAATATGTCCGTGCGTTGCAACGAGCATCATTTTATTTTATCATAATTATTCTAAAGTTGAATTATCATATAATTCTAATTTATAGTTTTTTCTTTATGTCTTAACCTGAGGCTTATTTCAGCATTGGGACTGCGGGTTAATTTTATAAACACTCAAGGGTTTTTTTGCAAAATAGTGTTGACGAGAAAAATCAACACGCCGCCCTGGGAGATCTGCTTAGCTCCAGTGCAGGTCCTAGAATCGATGAAGTGCGGGCGTGCCAGTCAGTTTGATCCTGCCACTGACAAGTCATGTAAAGCAACCGATTATAAAATGTACCAACCGATCAGCTGATATCCAGAACAGCCGATTGGTCGACAGTCGATGCTGATATCAACCAATGTAGTTAAGAGTCTTGATCCATCGGCTGTGTACTTAACATACATCTATATAAAGGTGATCGGCTGACAATAACATAATGATATATAAATTGCACGAACCAATCACATGATAAAGTAGATACTAATTTAAAGATTAAAGCACACATCGGCTGCAAGTCCGATGACATAAAATCCAAATGATCAAATATTCAATGAAGCCTCTGCTGCAATCGGCTAGATCTAACTTGTGTACAATCCCTTGCAAGCCGATGTGATATCCAAATAGCTTATCGGCTGAAACCCTAATGAAACCCGTAGTGGCAGTCAGCAGGCAGGCTAGAGATTACGGTTCTAATCACGACTTAGTAGATCAAATTGATGTAGCACTAAGTATGAAAAGAAAAGTAATATCTAGAAAATCAGCCCTTGGCTGATTTTCAGGGTGGTAGATGCCTAAACCAATCTAATCTAGTAAACAGTTTAGCCGATAACGACAGAGACCCTAAAACGAGAGACAACCGATAGGGCTAAACTGAAATACTAAGATTAGATTAATAGAGACATATGATAAATAGTCAGGCAAAGATATCAACTGAATCGAAGCAATCCAAGAGGTCAAATATACTGATGCAGCCTTGGACGACGCCGACGTAGTCAATACGATTGCCTGAGCCGACGGGACTTTGGACTTACCCCTTCACCGGAGATCGAAGCTGATGCAGCCCCGCGTCAGGTGCCAAGTTCCGCCGGATGATAAAATAGAACAGATAAAAAAAAGGTGACGATGCGCCGAGTTGTATTGATCGAGAGATAGATTACATGAACCCTGGGCTTACATATTTATACCCGTAGGGTGACAAAGATCCTAACAGATTACAATCCAAACTTTCCTAAAAATAAAAGTAAATAGATAAAGTCCTTATCAGACACTAAACAGACTTTACTAAAAGATAAAACATGAAACTAACAATCTCTTCCTAATAGATACAAGCCGTACCTTCCCTGGACTCGGTTTCTTCTGGATAAGATCTTCTCAAGCCGAATCTAACAAGAATCCGACTCCTGGAGATATGGATAACAGAAAACCCCATCGGCTGATGCAGAACTCCAAGCCGATACTGACTCTGAGCCAATCCTAACCCTTAGCCAATAAGGACTTCGGGGCTTACCAAATTTTGGCGTTAACAAATAGCCAGGTGGACTACGGGTTAATTTTATAAACACTCAAAGGGTTTTCTGCAAAATAGCTAGGAGGCTGCGTGTTAATTTTATAAACACTTAAGAGGTTTTCGCAAAATAGCCGACGGATGCGGGTTAATTTTATAAACACTCAAGGGGTTTTTTGTAAAATAGCCAGGCAGAACAAAATTTTAGGTGAAAACACTACTTGCTTTATAAATAGTTATAATTATAGACTAGCAAAATGCACGTGCGTTGCAAGGGAGGGAAGCAGGCGGAGGGTAAAGGTCTAGGCGGCGGCACGGGAGCTCCAAGCGATGACGGGAGGGAGGGGCGCAGGCGCGGCGCGGGGCGCGACACGGATGGGGACGGAAGAGAGGAACGGAGGAGGTCTTTTTTATCCAAGCCCTCCTTTTCTTTTTAGCATTGGGACTACGGGTTAATTTTATAAACACTCAAGGGATTTTACGCAAAATAACCAAGCAGACGAAAATTTTGGATAGAAACACTACATGTTTTATAGATAGTTATATATATACATATATATAACTTTGAAAGCAAGGGTGTCTTCAACTTTGTGTACCACTGGACCTTGATTATGAAATAGTATGAGATAGATATTTAGTCTAAGTTAATTTAATTTCATCAAATTAAGTAAAAAAATAATAAAAATAGATATTGACTTACTGATACTTTAAACCGATTGGAAATTTGGTAAAATTTTAAAATATTTACAACTCGGATATTATTAATTAAAAAAATATATTGATGAATAGGATAAATTACATGTTATCATCAATAGGCATGCGAACCCTTGCATCTCCTTACAATTTACTTACCCCAATTGACTACGGTCAAACATCATAGCCAATAGGGCCTGATGTAGCCTCTAGGGCCTGTCTGTGATTTATCATAAATATGAGACTAAAATATAAAATCGTCAAAAGCTACATGATATCGTCTTCCTCCCGTCCTCACGTGGAAGGTGACAACGCTCGGCCATGCCTTTGGCCGCCGACGATAGGAGGATGTTAGGGAGGCATCTTGCCTCACAGGCGCTTCTCACCCTTGTTCGACGGCGGCGCGCTAGCTCACGCGTGTAGCGTATGCTCGACTGCCGCTCAGGGCAATGCACGCGAGGCAGGAGGCGCGTGAGTCGGGCTCGCCTGCTGGAGGTGAGGAAAGCGGGACAACAATGGAGAGAGATGTTATACGAATCAGAAATTTTATAGATCTGGAGAAAAAACGATTTGTGATCAAAAAGTTATATAAGCTCTATCGTACGTATATTTTTTTTAAAATAGTCGAGCGGCTCGGGTTAATTTCGAAAAACTCAAAGGGTTTTCGCAAAATATTAGACATAACAAAATTTTGGGTGAAAACACTACTTGCTTTATACATATTATTATAGATATAGATTATAGATAATTATCTATATCTCTTTGGGAAAAAAGGAAATTTAAATAAAAGGTTTTGGTCTAGCGTCAATTCAGGTCAACAGGATTCACAAAGTACCAGTAAAAAACCTTTTCAGCCAACCAAAACCATCTAAAAACACTTCAAAACACACCACCAACCTCGCTTCCATCGCTTTTGCGCTCGTGTGGAACGGTGAACTTTAGCCGATTCTGAGTAGTGGTCGGTGGACTACCCTCCTCTCAGCTCGCCTCCTCCTCTCCTCCCCGCCTCGCCGCCAACTCGCCAAGAGCCCCCGCAAGATTCGCCCGCCCCGCTCCCCACCATGGCCAGGTCGCCGGAGCCGCCGCGGTACTACGCCGCCGCGGGTTACCACCGCGCCTCGCCCTCCTCCTCCGTGGCGGCGTCCTGCGTCGTGGCTGCGCTGTTCATCCTGCTGGCCGCGGGCGGAGCGGCGGCGGTGCTGTTCCTGCTGTACCGGCCGCAGGCGCCAGCCATCGCCGTGACGGCCGTGCAGCTCCCCTCCTTCGCCTCCCGGAACGGCAGCGTCGCCTTCACGTTCCAGCAGCTGGCCTCCGTCCGCAACCCCAACCGCTCGCCGCTCGCGCACTACGACAGCTCGCTTCGCGTCGCCTACGCCGGCGGGGAGGTCGGCTCGATGTACATCCCCGCGGGCCAGATCGACGGTGGCCGCACGCAGTACATGGCCACTAGCTTCACCGTCCCGGCCTTCGCCGTCACCTCCTCCGCCGCTGCTTCCTCCTCCCCGGCGCAGACCATCAGTGTCCCCGCCTCCGGCCCTTCCCCGGCGGCGGTGGGCGCGGTGGCGCTGCAGCAAGAACAGCAGCCGCAGCAGCAGCTAGCGGCGCCGCCGGTGATGGAGGTGGACTCGCTGCTGGTGGTGAAAGGGAAGGTGACCATCCTCCGGGTGTTCACCCACCACGTCGTCGCCGCCAAGGTGTGCCGCATCGGCGTCTCGCCGGCCGACGGCCGCGTGCTCGGATTCCGGTGCTGACCAGACCAGGCCAAGATCTGACTCCCTCCATTTGCCCATTTGGTTAATTGGTGGTGTCCTGTCAATCTCTTCAATGAGTTCGTGTCAAATTTGCAAGATAAGTTCGTCTGTTTGTAACTTAGAATTTTTCTTTTTGTGATTTTGTGAGTATGTATTTTTCCCCTGAATCTTCTCATCTTTGGGAGATTTCTGCAGCCTTCTTGTTGTAATTTTATAGATTTCTAGGTGTTTTTAGAGTCCAGGCCAAAGAAAGATTTGGTTCTTGAGATGTTCAATTCGACAATTGGTTCTGCTAAGCAAACATAGTGAGGAAATTAAAGCTAATAATCACAATGTATCAAAATTCTGTTTTGGACTTGTAATCTTATCCGTTCTTGCATTATAATTGTGACATTTTTGCATCGGAATCAGTTCCAGTTAGATGCCTAGGATGACTATGGATGCAAGTTGAAATATTCTCACAAATGCAAGTTGAAATGTTCTTCCCATATTCGCCAGAATTAGCAGATATTTATTGGACATGATTGGACATTTACCCGTGTCTCGCGGCACTTTGCTGTAATTTACTGTTAGAATTTACTGTTAGCCTGAAGTGTTTGGTGAGCATAATTGTTGGATCTTGATAGGAACAGACGAGGGGAGTGGTTAATGCATTGCTGGTCACTCACTTGGGTGATCACTACACTCGCTATAGCGTCAACCATGGAGCACGTCTGCACGTGCGATGCGACCAATCGTTTCTCGTCTTCATTCTGGCAATCCTACCAAATGATCACACTTGTTCATGCTGTAAGTCCATTAGAACGTTCAGATTGTACTCGCTCAGTTTATGACAGATTATTAAAGGGATTGTTTGCAGTAGATTATTATCTATTTATTATAGAAATAAATTAAGTATTTTTAAAAATAAACTTAGCTAATAGCTTAAAATAAATGGTCTAAATAATACAGTGAAAAAAGTCCTTTTTAAGAAAAATATAATTTTTGAAGCATAAAACAAAAAATCTGTTTTCCATGGTTTGATTAATAATCTTAAAAGAACTACATCTTGTTTTGGCGGATTGGTTACACGTAAAACGAGAAACATGATTAACATATGATTAATTGAGTATTAATTATTAAAACTTATATAAATGAATTTATTTGACTTTTAAAAACATTTTCTATATAAAAGTTTTCGTAAAAATCAGTTTAAAACACATGTTAAAAAAATAAGGAGTATTTTATATGGTTTCATAATTTTTTTTGACGTTTTGAACGTGATTAAAGTGTTAGAATTTTAACCATAAATACTTTAAAATATAAAGTTTAAAGAAATATATATATAGATTTGTCTTAGAAAACATTATAACAATAAAAAGTAAAAATATATTTATTTATCGTATATATTATAATAAAAATATAGTTAAATTATAATTCAAAGATCGAATCATTGTTATGAAATCGAGGGAGCAGCTTAAGCTCGATTAGCTCTTCATAGCAGACACTGGACATTGGAGAGCAAGGCTTGCAATGTGGAGGCGAACGCGTGAGGCTCCCCCGACACCGAGAGCAAAACAACAAAAGCCATCCACCTGCGCATGTCTGCTGCCCACCGCTGGGCAGTGTGGTCACTGGCAAACGAACCTACATCTTCGCTGTACCTGTACGGCTCCGTGATTACTCAAACGAATACTGCTATTATGTGTGTAACCTTTTCTTGTAAGGCAATACTAGTACTAGTACTAGTAGTACTTGTACCAACCGTCCGTAGTGGAATACTTGTGCCGTTCGAACGTATAATAACTGCATTGTGTCACCGCTGCAGTCAATAGCGGAGCAGTTCGCACTAGTCAATAGCAGAGGACAATGGCGGCAACTCTGAAATGCTTCAGCGCACCGAATCTTTGCTGCATAGGATAATCCTTCAGTCCCATAAATACTTATCCAGATTCTTAGTTAAGATTGATCTTCTTTTTTACAAAGGATGTAGTGAGAAAACAGTACGAAAATTCACGAGACCGCAGCACAGACTGTTTTTTTTTCTGTTTGTAGGTATATAGAAAATTTGATTTTTTTTTCTAATTTCTATCCTTGTCGTACAAAAGTCGTCAATAAATAGTGAAATTCATAGATATCGAAAATTTCCAACGACACCAACACCGTTTTCATAAAAGTAATTTTTTTATAAAAATGATATTGTTTCTAACCATTTTCCTTCTTAGCATAAAGTACCATGCTTCTACTGCAGAGGAGTGCATCTATCCATAGAACTGGTGAAGATTGTGCTGGATACTGTCTTTGGAACTTTTTGTTTGGACAGTGTTCAAAAGCCACCACAGTTGAGACTTCAGAAGTTTGGGCAGTGTTCAGATGACACCACAGTTGAGCCATATGACCATGCATTGTTCCTAGGAGTATTTTAGAGTTCCAGTAGACAAAAATTCCTTATAAACCAATAAATGCTATTCTTCTTACAAGGTTATTTTAGACCAATCTTGCAAGATAAACACCACAGTTTTTCCAGAACTTCAGTGTGCTAGGCAAAACTGTCCTGTTTCCTTCCTCAAGAAAGCAAGAAAATGGAGCAGGATGTAAACAGCACAGGAACAGATGGATGACAGACGTTTATTGGCCAACTTGTGGGATTTCTTGAATTCGATATACACAATATTACTTTACAGTAACGTTTTACACCTCTAAAATTTGCTTCTTATCATACAACAGCACTGGCACGATCACTGGACTATCGAAAACAGGACATGGCAATGGATAAAAATAACAAGCCAGCCAAATAGCACAAATCGTTCATCTGTCGTACGCTTTGCTCATCAGCTACAAAGGTTCGGTATGCAGGCCCCATCCGGGTTGGTCTGCTCTTTCCAGATACGGCCGGTTACCCTCAGCTTCAGCTCCTTCCTGTCGCCACCGGAGAAGAAGAGCGCCATGTTCCTCTGGATGATGAGGCCGTCATGGCTGTCCCGCACCTTCCGGTGGCTGTCGCGGATGCTCCTAGGGGTGCCTTCCCACACCATCTTCCTGCCATTGCCACCAACCTCTAAGCTGTAGGTGTAGTTCCTCGCTTCGTTCTCATCCCCCATGAAACGGAGGAAGGCCATATAAACTGGTGCCATTCCAAGCTGGAAGGCCTCAAAATGCAGGCAGAAATACTGCCCGAAACAATGGAATACCTGATTCAGAGGAAAGATCATATGAACATTGATAGTAAATAGGTATCCAAAAATGAATACAATGAGCTATTATAGTACTTACTGTTAGCATCCAGGTGGCATTCTCAACCTCGCGTGGATTAGATTTGACATATCTGTGGTTGAATGTGCAGCCACTGTGCATGTCAACTTTGTGATCATCCCTCAAATGTGCAACAAGGAAAGGAATATCACCGGCCACAGCACATTCAGAACCAGCATAAGGGCAGTTATATGGCCTGAAGCTGCACTGTGCTTCGTGCTTTATCTTGCTGTAGTATGGAAAAATTTCTGGACAACCTAAAGAACAATACTTGCAGGGAAGCTCAAGTGACTCTGCTACTTTCTCCAGTGCCAAGCACCTAATATCACCGAGCTCTTGTCTGCAGGTAGGGCACCGGTTGTGGACTCTAGCCTTGCATGTTGAACATAAAGTGTGTCCATTTTGGCACTGTAAAAAAATAAAATTAGTCACAACTAAGTAACAAAACTATGCTAATAGTAAGTAAGAAAACTATGCTGATAGTACATACTAGATGATGACCAAATATTTCTAGTGCAACATAATCGTGATCATTTGTTATCGACTTTTCTGTAAAATATGCTTCGACAGCAGCACAATAATTGGAACTTTCCTTTGCAATGTAGTTTTACAAAAATTCAAAGGATAGCCAAGACTCACTATACAGAACAAGTGCAGATAGTTTAGGGGGAAAAAAGGAGAAAAGAATGTGCGCAGCAACAGGATCTAAACATAACGAATTGTGAATTCATCTCTGATATGTGCCTAGCACAGCGATTGTAGAATAAAGATCATACAGTAATAGCATGTAGGAGAACAATATGTGACTGTGAGTACTAGCATATTTATCTATTGTAAGGAAAGATAATAATGATCATTCGAAAGATAAAATATTGCATGCATATATAGAAAAGAGCATTGACTATAGAACATTTGGTGTTACTAGAACTTGACAATACTTGGACCATACCTCACCATGTCCACGATACACAAGATTATGCTTCAATTGAAGCCCTCCAAAACATTCATTGGCTACAGAGAAACTAGTAATATGCCCGTGCTAACGCTATGGTGTCACGATATTTGCTTAATAAACTATTAAAACTTTATTTCATATAATTGAAAATAACTTTTGTGGAATCTGTCCATTTGAGCTTTAATTCAATCCAGCGTGAGGCCCACTTAGCCAGCGCTAATTTTAAGCGAAGTGAGGTGAGGAGGTTGCAAATTGCTAATTGTAGGATGGTGTGATGAAACTGGTACATTTTATATTAGTATAGATAAAAGAGAACCGAATCGGGAGGCCGGAGTCAGCAAGGATTAGATCCCATGGCAGGCAGCTGGACTGAAGGAAGAAGGCTGCAGTAGAGGTGATCACAGTGGTGGCCAGGCTCAAAAGAGAAGGCCAGTGAAGATGCAGTGACAGCTATGGCTGATTGATATGCTCCATCCACATCAGCAGGAAGAGCTCAGATCAAATGGACCATATAGAAAAGACATGATAGATTGAAGAACCCTAAACCAACTTGTTTCATAAGCCAAGCCATTGAGGGAGACGAGTCCAGTCCACCGTATCCAAATTATAATGGAAAGTAGCAATGCGACTTCACTCCCTTACATTCTTCTCTCAGATGCTACTTTCATTTGATTTATACTCTATACTGTCAGTGCTACACGCCTACATCACTAGGACAAACTCAGGAAAAAAAACAGAATATGGTTACTAATCAATTACAAGAGCAAGTTTCATCCTAAAGAAACCAGCAGAACAACCAACCTATCAAGTATGCTAAAGTGAGTGCCAGACTAATCATAACAACAATTAAGCAAATAAAGTAAATGGTTAAGAGTCTTACATGTGATAGTTGTCTAACTTCTAAGAGAGCACAACCTTCAGTTGTTATCTTAGAATTCCAGCTCACCTCCATCAAGATGAATGTTCTCCCTTGTTAATGCACAGCCTACACTATCACTACTACTATCGAGGCATCAAATGGAAGAATTGTGTAGTAATACATTTGCAGCAAGACTGGTTAATCACCCATTTCTCAAGGAGGTCCCAATAATTAGAAGTATCAACTACTACAAACAACAAAATAGAACATTGACATCAACAAGCTAACAAGTATGCAAAGGGACAATTCTTTCCCAGTATTCCAAGGCATTTGGAGCTTGGGTAAACAACAAATGCAATAAATTATCCCCAAAAGGGTCCAAATTAACCAGCACACAAGGAAGACCACGGACCTTAGCACGCACAAATTCAGATCCAAAACGGAAATTATGTTTCATTTAAATTTTTTTCTCAGACAAACTATATCAGCAAGGATGTCAGACAAAAAAGCCCCAATCCGCTGAAGAAATTAGAATCGACGAATCCGAATGGGCCTAATTCAAATTCCCAGCCTAAGGTTACCCAAATCGCATAACCCAATCATACATGTAGAGACGAGAATTTCCCCAATTCGAACTGCACCAAATTCGCGAACCACACGCCAATTAACTTGAAACGAAAACAGCTACCGCAAAGATCCCGCGTTTGTAAACTGACACCCACAAATCCACACCAAACTGAATAAAGCGCAAACCCATTTCAAATCCAGGCGCGCGCAGAACAGAACGTCCCCAAATCGAAAAGGCGCGGAGAGAGGCGCAAACCCACCTGGTGGATGGGCGGGAACATGGAGTTGGTGCAAACGGGGCACTCGAGCAGCTCGTGCACGCTGGTGGCCGGCGGCCCGCCGCCGGGTCCCCCTCCGGCGACCGCTCCCCGGCGCCGCGGCCCCGGCGCCGCCGCCGCCCCAACCCCACCCCCAGCGACATTCACCTTGGGGAACGCGCGCCCGGGGGCGACACCGACGGCAACTCCGCAGGGAGGTGCGGCGGGTGCGGCGGAGGCCGTGGTGGTGGTGCACCCGCCGCCGTCGACGTCGTCCACGTCCATGGACGAGTCGGGGAGGGAGAGGCACTCCACGCTGTCCATGTCCATGGCCGCCGCCGCCGCGTAGGTAGAGGCACGGGGGGACGATGCGCGGGTGGTGGCGTGTGGGTGGGAATTGCGATGGCTGGGTCGACGAGACGACGACGACGTGGTGATGGTGGTGGTGCCTGGTGGCTGGCTGGACACGGGACGGGGGGTGTCGTCCTCCTCTCCCACCTCCGTTGTGTAATTGATTTGTCACGGCGTTTGTTGGGTTGGAACTTGGGCGACGAGTGGAGAGACAGCGGTGGTTCCACGCCGGTACACCGTAACGTCAGCATTCGTTACCACGCTAAGGGCAGGCTCTATACCTATAAATTTACGCAACATATTTAAGCAAGTTGGTTTTTATATTTATAAACTTCGATGAGTTATCACGGATTATTTTGATTGCTATTTTCATTTATGGAGCAATGGTACTCCCGATTGAGAGAAGGAAAAGAGGATGTGGAAATTTGAACAGGAGAAGGAATGAACTAAAGTTATCTTCAAGAGTTCAAAAAAGCTTGCTCGCAAGCGGGAAAGAGAGTCTCTTTTGCCAAGAACTTAGTTCTTTCTCCCGTTAAGTTTTCTGCCAGAAAACATTCAATCTCTTTCGGTGCTTTCTCGGTCCCCATCGATGACTCTTCCTGCTTATTCTCTGGTAATTTGATCTTTGAGAGCTTAGCACCCAATCCTGTGAAAGAGAAAGTCGGGACTGTTCTTCGCTCCTGCTTGAAACGATCGCCTGTTCAACAGAGCCGTACTCGCATTCATGAAGCTAGTATGAGCGCCAATCCGGTGGTTTCAAAATCTTTGCCTGCTCATTCTCCCACCACCATATCCCCGGTTTTAGGGCTTTGTACCTCTTGTCTCAATCCAGGTCATGTCGGAGCATTAATTGCTCGGGGAGAACCCGTTGTAGACGGTGCAAAAATTTTGGCCACACCTTCAAGCGTTGCTTGTCACGTCTGCACTCCATTCATCGTCTCGTGTGGCGCCTGAAAAACACCTCAGCACGGGATCATATCAGTTTTTTCGGCGGTGTGACTCTTGTCAAACCCGGTTTATCCTGGAGTCCAAGAGTTGGTTCTTGGAAACCATCAGACGTCGTCCTTGATTTTCGCACCCACATTTACCACGAACAAGAGCAAAAACTATCTAGTTCTCCCCCTCTGCAGAAGTAATCTGCCTCACTGCTTCATCGTTCCCCAATTCCAACTACTTCTGCAAAACCCCAAGTTAGCCTCTCGGTCGCCCCAACCCTTCACACCAATCTTCCTTGCAAATCTTCCACTATGGCTAACTTTCCGGTTAACCCGACGCCCTTCCTCATCGGCGACCTCCATGTTGAGCATGGATGGGCTCGCCCGGCGAGGGGGAGAGTTGCTTTGGGAGGGGAGCCCCCAAGAGGTCACAAAGAGTATGCGATTGTATCCCTAGAGACGATGCCGCAAGATGAGAACCACCTTCGTCAAGCGCTCACCAATGTGTGCAACTTCTTGGAAGAAGACCAACAAGTCCGCATTGTGGATGCACACCTTTCCCCGCTGGGGCTTGGGTTGATCAAACTTCGCTCGGTGGTGCAACGAGACAGGTTGGTGCGTAACTCCCCATTCCACCCAGGACATGATCATGTCATCAAGGTGGTGAAGAATGACGAAGGTATAAATACCAGATCCTGCACCCATACAAGGATTTGTTGGATTATGCTTTTGGCCTTTCCCTTGGACTATCAGAATGACACCTACATCCAAGCGGTAGTGGCCTCTTTTGGACGATTGTTGGATTGGCAACGGGACGCCAACAGATCAAGGATCTTGGTCCGCATGCTCCTTCTGAGCACAGATAGAGTCCCGCGTAGTATTGTGCTCTCTGCTGGCTCGCTGTTCGACAACACGGGTAGATCTTGGACTGTGCCCGTCTTTATTCTCAACGGCCAGTTCCCGGATCAGTTTCTGGCTGACGAGGACCTAGTCCCACAAGACGGGCAGCCCCATCAGATTGATCCAGTTTTGTCGAACCTTGCCCCACCGGTTTCGGACTGGCAGCAAGAACAGCAAGGGGGGAGACCACCTGGGTGTCGTGGGTGGAGATCCCCATCAAGGAGAAGGCTAGCAACCAGAATAAGTGGATACAACATCAACCCGTGCAGCAGCTACCCCAACCACAAGATGCTAACAACATGGATGTTGACGCGGGCGATGATGGTTGGCGAGCCTGGGACCCTCTGATCCCTGAGCACCCCCCATGTCCCCCAACACTATGTCGATATTGATCACTCAGGGTCTTCAATGCGGTACCTATGAGCACAACAACCGGACATCCCCCTGGAGGACCTCATCAAAGCCCTGAATGGAGAACAAGATAGCTCCTCTTCGAGTGAGGTCTCCTCCCCAGCCATGAATGAAGAGCAGGCGTGCTTTGAAGCAACGCAGGCTAGATGTGCAAACCTGGCTTTCTATGGGCGCAGAGACATTCTGAACAACCGGTTTGAGGTTGGCGAAGCCTCCACTGCCCCTGTTATTCTAAATTCATGCCTACTTCAGAACAAACGAGAGCAGCCTGCTCCGCAAGGGCAAGGGTAGGGGCGTGAGCTGGTGCCATGGCATCCAGTCCCTGACGCCATCGCTTTACAACTCTAGCCCATGGTGGACAGCTCTCTCAGGGCGGCCCGCTTGAGCAAGGAAGTCGCCACCCTAGGAACCAACGAGAAGCTCCCCTGAGGGACACCAAGCGATCTCCTTCCCTTCTCCCCAGAAAGGGCAGAAGAACAAGCTCCAACCTGGTAAAAAACACTCTTGCCCTACCCTCCAAAGTTTCGGTTAACAGCTATCTCACCCCTATGGTTCAAAATAATGTGAGGCGTAGCCCGAGGAGGAATGTTAATACAAATGGTTTTTTCTGTCCCACAGTGAAGCTTGATGCCAACCCCTCCAAGAAGAGGAAGATAGTTGTGGTCCAGATCGATGAGAACACTGGTCGAGAAGGACCGGTCCAGTTCTCGGTGTTGCAAGGATGGGGGATTGACTGTGGGGTGGCTCCTGGAGAGATCACCAAGGATATCCTGATGCAAACTCCTGATGCTAATGATGAACCTAACATGCATGCCTCCAATGTGGCCGACCAAATCTAATCCCCAAGCCGTCCTCTCCCTTCCCCTCATCCTGATTTTGTTAAGACTTGTTCTCATAACTCTTGTGATGCCTTTTGGAACATTCGCGGCCCCTCGTGTCGTTGTAATTTGCTTTGGTACTCTGTTAACAATTTCTATGCTTGCTATCCCTCATTCTGGTCCACCTCTGTTAATCTCAACCTGTCTGGTTGGGACAACCTTTCGATCTGCATGTTAATGCTATGCATCTCAGGCTTTCGCCCCTCCCTCCCCTTTTCTCCCAATGATTAATCATGATTGGATCATTATGTGTTTGAATATTAGGGGAATTAATGCGCCTGAGAAATGGGAGGCGGTGAGAAATAAAATAGAGGAGAGTGCATGTGCTATGGTATGCATTCAAGAAACCAAGAGGGAACACTGACATGAATTATGTTAGGAAGCTGGCTCCCAAGCACTTTGACTATTTTGACTTCATTCTCTTAGTAGGTGCTTCTGGCGGCATTCTAGTGATCTGGAAGAGCAGTGTCTTCATGGGTGTTCTTTTTGATAAGCAGAGCTTTGCCATCTCTATTGCGTTCAATTCAACACAGGCCCATATGACTTGGAAGATGACTGTTGTTTATGGTCCCTGTGAAGAGCCTGCGCGTTCAGATTTCATCTCATGGTTCAAAAATCATGATATTGTTGACAATGACAATTGGATCTTTCTGGGGGATTTCAACTTTTACATATCATTGAGCAACAGAAACAAGCCGGGGGGTAATCTTTTGGATACTTTGACATTTAGTGAGGCGATTGGACATCTAGGGCTGATTGAATTACCCATCAAGGGCAGAGCTTACACTTGGAGTAACATGCAGGCTGATCCATTGTTAGAGCAGCTGGATTGGTTTTTTTTCTTCCACCAATTGGACCATAGAGTTCCCCAATACCACAGTGTTGCCCTTGGTTAGAATCACATCGGATCATGTCCCCTATAAAATTGTAATCAGCACTAACATCCCAAGGCCAACATCTTTCGGTTTGAAAATTTCTGGGCAGAACAACATGATTTCATGGACTTTGCGCACTACTAGAAAACCCCCTGTAGCTACGTCAGATTTAGAGGTAGACACGCTATATTTCGTCTCTATGTCAATGTAGACACGCTTTCATAGAGCGTGTTAGAAGCGTCTTTGTACGTAGCGCGTCAGGCCATGTAGATATGAATTCTTGAAGCGTTGCTACTAAAGAAAGAGACATTTCATAAACACATTATATGAATATCTAAAAATATAGATACAATTTTGCAGACACATATATAAAATGCTTATAGTGGTGTAGTTACGTAGTAATGTAATGCTTCATTGTATGTTAAGAAACATAGACACAATTTATAGATACATATACAAAACATGCATACTAATATAGACGCGTTTTGTAATGACACCTTATAGCGCAGCAATTATTGTAAAGACGATTTAGTAGAGCGTGACAGATGACATGACACGTGTCATGGCGGATGATGTGGCACATGACATGGCACATGATGTGGCGGGTGATGTGGCACGTGACATGGCGGGTGATGTGTCAGGTGACGTGGCGGGTGACACGTTTCATAGTAACACCAAAATACGTGTTAACAAATGTAGAAACAATATCGTACATACATTTTTATTACGCGTCTATGGATTTAGACACGTTTTATAGTTACACCATATTCTGAATTAAGAATTGTAGAGACGATTTATAGATACATCTATTTTTGTCTGTACTAATATATAATGATTTTTTTATTTTCATTTATAATTGTAATATATCTTGAAATTTTCTAATTGGCTAATAATTTATAAATAAACGATACATGACATTGCATTGACAATTAATTATTTGCTTTACCAAAAATAAACTGAGTACTTTAAACCAACAAGTGCAGTACTTCAGGTACTGTGAATAAGACAATTGTCTTGATAAAGAAACACAAAATTGACAGTATCATACAAATAGTAACAAATAAAACATATGCTTCATTGTCCGTTTTTTCCCTTCTTCATCGCAGCTTCACTTCTCCCTTGAGAACTTGTAACTTTCTTCACCTGCAACGGGGCGTGGGGTTAGATGAATGACACGTTTGAAGATACAATGAAACCGTAGGTTTAATCTTTTAAAAAAACTTATATGTGAACGGGGCCAAGGAATAGTATAGCCAACAACATCTAGCAGTGTACGAATATCAAAAATAGGCCTAGGTATCAGCTCATCTCCTTTATTTCTAATGTCAATGTTTTCAAGTCCTTCAACATAAACCCCAACATATTCCTTTCCAAGCATGGTTCCTCCAATCTCTCGTCTACAATCATTAGTCACTAACTGCGCTTTGGCCACAATTCTTCCTTTGTTTCTTATGGAAAGAAGATAGACTGGATAATGTCTCTACCATTTTGCAAAACATGAAGATAAGAGTCGTGTACATTTAACTAATTTAATTACAAAAGAAACAAGCGGAATAGAGGCATACCAATTCTGACGGTTTCAAACTACTGGCTTTAATTCTTCGAGTCTTCTAGAATAGGCAGAACTTATATTAGTCAAAATATAACATCACTAAAGCAAGTTAACTCATTATAAACAATATTGCAATGTTAGCTTAGACATACCATGTTTACCAATATTGGATCTTCTGAAAAATTTGGGGCTGCATTACCATTATCTTCATGAATTGATCTATGAAAATGTGCTTCCTACGGTAAAAAAGGTTGGAGTCAAAAACCAGTCATGGACATCTCAGGTTGGAGTCAGAAATCAGTCAAGAACAGCTAGCTCAGAGTGTTATAGATGCACGTTTTCTGTATTAGTGGATGTGATTAGTACAGAGATATTGCACTTAACTGTGCTTGTTTTGCTTCGATTGCAAAAATCAGTCATGTATATAGCAATAGTCAATATAAAAATGCATCCATAGTAGTAATTTAGTTTCCATTCACATTGCCATGTTGCCTGATAGGTTATACAATAGAAGGATAATCATGCTACAATAATAATGCTAAGGGCATTAAGTTGTAACATGCACATGTATGTCTAAAATACAACAAACTGTAACATGTACATGTATGTCTAAAATAGAAGCACATTTAACTTGGTCTACAACAGGCAAAATGAAAGATTACCTTGGCAACTGTTTGCTCACTAGGTAAAGACGTACGGGCTTCGCTGGATGTCTCATGCTCCAAAGTCATATTACATAATACATTAGCAAAAACTTTAATATTATTTTTGTAGCTAAGTACATTAGAAATAAAGTATGTACTCTATTACTTGCACTTCAATTGTGGGAGAGTGCACATTACCAATTGAGTGTGCAGGGCTATGATCAATATGACTTTATATTTCTACAAGTTCATCCTTGAAAAAAATTGAGGGATGGATTACTTCTAGGTGGTAGGCATATATAAAGTTCGTTGTAATATGAAAAGTCACATATATGTAAAAGTAATAGATTGAACCATTAAGATATTTAGAGCATAATAGCGTATCTAATCATTGTTATGAATGAGAAAAAAATGTAGTTGTCATTCTGAAGAAGGAACGGATGCTTACTTCATCATCATATAGATCGGCTACCATTTCCTTTATGAAATCCTCTTCAGGAAACTTTTTTAACATGAAACCAAGCCAGTGCTTCATGATACCACCCATGCGTTGCATCTTATTCTCCATTTCATTCACTTTCTCTTGGTAGCTCCTTTCTTTCGCATTTTGAGTGAAAAAAGTTAGACCTTGAGACACTCGAACTTCACTCCAGTACTTATCATCATAGTACCCTCATGCTTTCAACTCTTTAGCAACTATCTCATTGAACACCTCATTAAAATCTTGAGCTGAAAGACTACCATTGTTGTTTTGTTGCCTTTTTTCTAATTCCTCATATGATGCATTCTATAGAAATAAAAACAGTGCACTATCACAAAATGGTAAACAGAAATTCAGAGTGAACATACATGCTTAGGATCAAAAAATGTACCATTACTACATCCACTTTGTGGGTAGTGTAACTTTCTTGTGAGAAGCCTCCCATAATTCAAGCCTATTAATCTTCCTTTTATGGTTATCTTCCTGCACAAGAGAGTAAATTGAGGCTCATTACAAATCTCAATTAGATGATTGTGAATAAAATAATTAACTTCAGATGAATATATTTCACCATCTCTTTTTTCAGCCTAGCATGGCTTTTTCTGCCTGATGTGTGTGTATTCTTCTGTTCTTTTGCAATCCTAGAGTTTGTCGCACATAGTTTCTGCAAGGATAAAAGAGTGATGAAATGTTGTTACACTCGTTGATTTCAAACTGCAAATAAATGTGTCGAAACTTGGTTTCGGCAATAGAAATTTGGGGGTGCAGTCAAGATCGCCAAGCACGATGGGTTAGAAGGAAAAGATGATTTAGACAGGTTCAGGCCCTCTCATGAGGTAATACCCTACTCCTGTTTCGGGGATTCGATCCGCCGAGTGTCTTTATTGATCTCGTGATCTTGTGTATCTAAAGCTCTTGCTTATGAAATATGCTATCGGATCTGATATCCCTCAAGGGACGCCCCTTACCCCCCTTATATAGTCTTGGGAGGCGGGCTTACAGATCGGAAACCCTATCTTACTCTAAGTCGGTTTCCTCAATCTTACCAAACCGTGACTATGGGCCGTTGCCTTATCTCAATCGGCAACGTAACACCCAAGTCATGTTTGGTTTACAGATATGGCAGACGCAATCTATCCCTACCTTCAATCGGATAAGCTTGCCATGTAGATACCCGATTGCCATAATCTCCACAGTAGCCCCCGAGTCCTTTTCAGTCGACGAGACAACTCAGCTTCAAACCAAAACAATACGCGGCCAAAAAACCTCTTTGGCCGAGTGCTTCGGCGCCGAGTGATTCCATCATCTCTGCTGAATCTTTCCGAGTGGCTCCAAAGACTATGAAGGGCTGGAAAATATCTAAAAAATTCTCAAAAATAAATATCTAGGTGCATCTCCTGATGCACCTAATTAGGTGTAGCCCCCGACTATATAGTTAGTTAAAATCAGACTAATCATATAGTCAAGAACTATAAAAAATCATTCTCACATAAATATTTAGCTCATGCTAAAGCAATCATAGAAATCTCATTACCTGGCAAGCTCATACTCATCCGAGTGAATTTGCCCGAGTCATCTCAGAACAAATAATTCAATCAACCCTCATAGGTGGAAAGCACTCGGCAAGCTCATGCTTATCCGAGTGGATCTGCCCGAGTTATTTCGGAACAAGTATTTTAATCGTCCCTCATGGGAAAACGAGTTTCTCAATCGTATGAAAAATATGACCAAGTTATTAAATAGCTCTTGCCATAATACCGGTCTCAATCTATAAAGATCTTCACCAAGGTGAAAAAATAGCATTGATATAATCACTTAATCAAATGCTAAAGAACCAAACAACCCTTGTTATCAAGGCAGCTATAAAAAGCTTAGTTGTTGGTCACCTCCCAAATTGCATCGTGCTAGCTTCTCATGAAGTCAAGCAAACCGTGGTATGAAAGGATTTCCAAAGGTATAGGGCATTCGGACACATGCATATTGCCAAGGCAAATCTGCTTAAGCTCATCCGCTTAAGTCCCTAAGGACACACGTCGGGCCACACCTTAGCTGGGCCGCAGATTCTCTCATGGGCTCAGCCCAATCACAAGAAAACCTAGCGCAACCCTCAAATCTTTCTATAAAGCCTCGAGGTCATCCCCGCCACTTCGTCTTCCCGAAAAATTCCTCTTTTCACAGCGCTGTTCACCAGCTCCCTACGAAAAACCCTAGACTCGCGCGCACCCAAATCCATCCACCCAGGAGCTCGCTTCTTGCCACAAACCAGCTTCCACAGCCAACTCCCAAGATCCCTTGCTCAAATCCCCATCCTTTCCGACCAGATCCACTTCACATCCAAACCACACTCATGGCGGATGAAAAGAAAATCCCCTTTGACCAATGGGCCACATTAGATGTGAGGGAATCCACCCTCAAGGAGATGGTGAAGCACGGCGTGCTTCCCCCCAAGGAGATCATGGGTTGGCACCTGGCGGCGGGTGAAGATTTTCCAACCCCGAACACCGGTGAGCTTGTTGTGTTTACCTCTTTCTTTTATTGCGGGTTCAGCCTCCCCACTTCCGAGTTCCTCTGGGGGCTTTTGGATTATTATGGTCTTCAACTCTACCATCTGAACCCCAACTCCATGCTTCACATCGCTCTCTTCATCCACGTATGTGAAGCTTTCCTTGGCATCCTCCCCCACTTCCAACTCTTTCACCGCATGTTTTATCTCAAACCGCATCCAAATAAGGACCACCCATGCGTTGTTGGTGGAGCGGGTTTTCAACTCTGCGGATCTCTCCGCAAGGAGTACTTCTCTCTTCCCTTGAAATCTTCCAATAAGGGATGGCACGCGGTGGGTTCTACATCAGCAATCTCGAACCCAGCCTGCCCAGCCTTTGTCGGCCTTCCCCCTGTACCCAAGCATACCTGGAGCACTGTACCAGTGGCTCAAGATTGGGATGAGGCCAACAAGCTGCTAGCGAAGATCCTAGCAATGAAGCAGAAAGGTCTTCACGGCGAGCAGATCACTCGGCACTTCATCAGGTGCCGACTGGCTCCAATCAAAGAGCGGGTGAAGCCAGTCTTCGAGTACGAAGGCGGGAAGGACCCCAATCGGGAAGATCAAGACCCCCTCAGTTACGAGATCCTGAAGATCCGGATGTACAAGATCTTCTCGACTGGAATCGCAGTCCAGCGCGCCCTCATACTACCGGTTCTTCCCTTTAGCATCTATCGGCCTCCTCCTCCGGTAAGCCGACTGACCTCTTTGTACTGTCTTGCAATCCTGATGTTATGCCTCTTAGTATTGCGGGATTTCTCTTGCAGGAAAATGCCTCTGTTATTTCAAAACCGTACAAGGTCCCTCATGATGACGTGCCGCTTCGCCCTGCCAAGAAGCCGACTGGCGGGGTGAAGATTCAAAGCGATCCAGTCGGGAAACGGGCGGCCCAGAGTGAGGACACCAACAAGTGGGCGAGCAAGAGGAGGCTCGTCATCGATGACTCGGATGATGACATCCCAGCTCCTCCAGTCGAGACGCCCCCTCCAAGGCCATCGCCGAAGGCGGCGCCGAAGATCCGCTGGTCGTCCAGGTATGCTTCATGACTGAAGTCCGAACTTTTTGTTGAAAATTTTCTTTGTCTTCATTCTAATTGCATTCGTTGTTGCAGGAGGCCCCAGGACATAGATCCTGCCGGGAAGGGTGAGGGGCCTACTCCAGCTGCTGTTCCCGAGGCACCTAAGCCTGCGGAACAAAGGCCCCGGAGCCCTCTTCCAAGCGAAAGTGCTTCCGGCGGAAAGCCCTCGCCTCCGAAGAAGGATATCCCGAGGAAGGAGCCCCATTGCCAGCGGGCGTCCGGCCAGGAGCCGGTCGGCTGGCAGGGGAACCCAGTGTGGCTCGAGAGCCCAGGCCCGAGGACCGTCGGCGCCGAAGAAGGAGGCCGGCGTGGCTGCTCACCCAAGAGTGCAGCCACTGAAGCCGGTAAGCCTTATATCAAAGTCTTGTCTTTACTTCTTTAGTTTAAATCCTTCGTGTCTTCATCTGTTCTTCCTAATCTGCCAGCCAAAGTGGAGGAAATCCCTAGGTTACAGTCTTCTGAAACCTGGGTTCCCCCGATTAAAATCGAGTGGCGAGACTCGAAGGCCGGAGGCGGGGCATCGTCTTGGACAAGCAAGCGAAGCGAAGAAAGGGATGCCCTTGTCGACGGCCTAAACGAGGCGACTCGGCTACTCAACGTAAGCCTAGATCTTTTCTCTATCTTGTATCATCATTTCTTTCCAGTCGGTCAACTTCGGATCTTGCGTGCAGAAGGAGTATTATCGATCCATGGCCAAGTCCGAGGTCTTTGGAGAAGCTGGTTCCTCATCCGAACTCCTGGAGGACGTCCGGCGAAGTTAAAGACCACCGGGAGGAGGCCGCATCGAGGAGGCGGCTCGAGGAAGGAGATAGCCGAACTCGGGAGGAGAACCTCGACCTCCGCGGTTCAGTCGGGAGTAAGTCCAATCTTCCCAGTTTCTTTATGGGTTTTGTACTGATCTCGGTCACTAATAGCCATCGTGTTTGTAGAAAATTTGTCGGAGGTCCACTCTCTCCGGGTCTAGTGGAGGCGGTCGGCCTCGACAAGACCGAGTTGGAGGCCGAGTTCGAAGGAAGCTTCTTCAAAGTAACATTCTTTGTGCTGCTTTATTTCCGAGTACTTTGCGTGAGCAGATTTTGTTGGCAGCTTACAAAGTCAAGACCCGAGCTCAATATGACGTCTTGCTCGAGCGGGTCAAACAAGCTGGGAGGGTCCGAGAAGATGTCGCCAACGCGGTGACGCCAATCCTGTTGTCCTTGTTTCATCGGGAGTCGGGGCTTGCTCGCTGGAGCCATTGGAAATCTTCGACAAGCTACGGAGGGCTCCCGACCAATATCTGGCGAATATCACCGAGGCTGCCACCATGGGGGCTGGTCTTGCTCTTGCGCAGACCAGATCTCTCTACCCCCGGGTGGATGTCAACTCGGTCGGGAAGGCTTTGCCGACGGCACCTCGGACGAGCAAGCCCTAGACCTGATTAGTGAGGCGCAGGATTCGGCTAAACGGATAGCCGTCGATGTAGTGAACAATTTCCGTCCTTAGTTGTTCTGTAATCGTTGTCTTGTAAACATTGGATGATTGTGATGCTCTGATGTAGGCTTGTGAATATTCAGTCTATTTATGTTAATGTCCTGATCTGAGTTTTTATGTGAAATTTCTTAAGTAATTTTTGTCCGACTGTCACCGTGCCTAGGCTCGATTAGGCCATCAGAAAACTCTCAGTCTTTAAACACTGAACTCGAATCAAGGAACATTAATCAATGATAAACCAAATCATGCACAAAAGTTGATGAGGAAAACTATACTTTATTGACATATGTACAGGCCTCGACTGCTAACTCAAGAAGTCATCTTGCTTGAGGTTGGCAGTCAAGAAAAACATGAGACTTAAGTCAATTTAAGCATAGAATCGTCGGAGATGCTCGATGTTCTAGGAGTTCTCCACCATAGATCCGTCTTCGCGCTTTAATCGATATGCACCTGGCCGAGTCACCTCAGCGATTATGTATGGTCCTTCCCATAAGGGGGATAACTTGTGACGGTCTTTGGTGATTTGAATCTTGCGCAGAACCAAGTCGCCAACGATGAAAGCTCGTGCTCAAACGTTGCGACTGTGGTATCGTCTGAGCCCTTGAAGATATTTCACCGACTGGATGAGGGCTGCCTCTCGGGCCTCTTCCGGTCGGGTGAGGTCGTCCACTCGGTCGGGGTCATAGAGTTCATCGTTGAAGCTGCGGACTCGGAGGGATTCATACTCCATCTCATTTGGCAACATGGCTTTCGCGCCGTAGACCGAAAGAAAGGAGTTTGGCCGGTAGCCCGGACCGGGTGTGGTCCGCAGAGACCATAGGACCGAGGGAAGCTCTTGAACCCACTTGCCTGCGTAAGGGCTTAGACGATCGAACATGCGGGCCTTGATGCCTTGAAGGACCATGCCGTTGGCCCGTTCAACTTGTCCGTTGCTTTTGGGGTGTGCGACTGATGCATAACAGATCTTGATTTCGAAGTCTTCGCAGAATTCCTTGAAGATGCCTCCTGTGAATTGAGTCCCATTATCGGTTATGATCCTGTTTGGGACGCCGAAGCAGTGCACGATGTTGAGGAAGAAATCCCGTGCCTTGTCAGCAGTAATTGTGGCAACCGGCTTGGCTTCAATCCACTTGGAGAACTTGTCGATGGCGATGAATAGGTGTGTAAATCCTCCTAGAGCTTTTTTAATGGGGCCGACCATGCCTAAGCCCCATACCATGAACGGCCAGGATAGTGGGATTGTTTGTAGCTCCTGGGCTGGGACATGGCTTTGTCGGGCGAAAAATTGGCAGCCTTCACAGGTTCGTACCACTTTGTCCGCGTCGGAGACCGCGGTAAGCCAGAAAAAACCCTGTCTGTAGGCTTTGCCTACCAAGGTGCGTGCTGCCGCGTGGCTTCCGCATATGCTCGAGTGGATGTCTTGGAGCAGCTGTCTCCCTTCCTCGGGTGTAATGCATCTCATTAGGATTCCGGAGGGGCTTCTCTTGTATAATTCGGAGTCAACCATGACATAAGTTTGGCAACAACGTCGGACACGCTCTGCCTCATCCCGGTCTTCCGGCAGCTCTTGCTGTATTAAAAATTTGATGAGAGATGTCCTCCAGTCGGCGTCAGTCATGGCTACTTCGCTTGGAGCTTGTTCGTTGGAAGTTGTCTTTGTCGTGATGGTTGGCTCATAGAGGTGTTCAACAAAAACGTCCGTTGGGGCGGCTTCACGCTTGGACCCGAACTGTGCTAGCTCGTCGGCTGCTTCGTTGTTGTGTCTCAAGACATGTGATAGCTCGAGTCCGTCAAACTTGTCTTCAAGTTTGTGGACCTCTTGTCGGTAGGCCTCCATGGTGTCGTTTAGACAGGACCAGTCCTTCATTACTAGGTTGACGACCAGCTGGGAGTCGCCTTTCACGATGAGCCGACGTATCCCGAGTAGAACTGCGAGCCGCAGTCCATGTAGCAGGGCTTCGTACTCGGCGACATTGTGTGAGGCGGAGAAGTGGAGGTGAAGGACGTATCTTAGCCTTTCCCCAATCGAGGAGATCAGCACAACTCCTGCTCCCAAGCCGGTTATCCTCTTGGATCCATCGAAGTGCATGGTCCAGTGTTGGAGGTCTTCCCGAGGTACGTTTTCTTGTTGCTCGGTCCACTCGACCAGGAAATCTGCCAGGGCTTGTGACTTTATGGACGTCCTCGCCTTAAAAGTTAAGTCTAGTGGCATCAGCTCCAGAGCCCACTTAGCAATGCGCCCAGTTGCCTCCCGGTTGTGGACGATGTCGCCGAGTGGAAAGGAGGTGACGACGGTGACCGAGTGACCCTGAAAATTGTGCGCCAATTTCCTCGCGGTTATCAGGACACCATAAATACCTGAGGGTAGCGAATTTTGGCTCCTGCCAATACTTCGCTAACAAAGTAGATCGGCCTCTGGATCTTCTGGGCCTATCCTTCTTCTTCGCGCTCGACCACGAGTACCGTACTAACCACTTGGTGAGTGGCTGAAATGTACAGCAGCAGGGGCTCCTGGGGCTGAGGCGAGGCCAGGACAGGCGGCGTTGTAAGGAATTCCTTGAAATCTTCAAAGGCCTTGTGGGCTTCCGCGGTCCACTGGAAGTCGTCCATTTTCTTTAGCAATCTGAAGAAGGGCATGCCTCGTTCGTCGAGTCGAGAGATGAAACGGCTTAGCGCCGCCATGCAGCCAGTGAGCTTCTGGACATCTTTCTGGTTACTCGGGGGCTTCATGCTCAAGATAGCATTGATCTTCTCTGGATTGGCTTCAATGCCGCGATGTGACACCATGAAGCCGAGCAGTTTGCCTGATGGGACGCCGAAAGTGCACTTCTTCGGGTTCAACTTCATTCTGAAGGCCCGGATGTTTGCGAAAGTTTCTTCTAAGTCAGCGATCAGGTCTTCTTTCTGCTTGGTCTTGATGACGACATCGTCGACATAGGCTTCTACGTTCTTGCCGATCTGCGTCTGGAAACATCTCTGGATCATACGTTGGTATGTGGCGCCGGCGTTCTTCAGGCCGAAAGGCATGGTGATGTAGCAGTAGGACCCAAACGGCGTGATGAACGATGTCTTCGAGCGGTCGATTCTTTCAAGCTGATCCGGTGATAGCCCAAGTAACAATCCAAGAAGGCGAGGAGTTGGCGTGTGTTGAGTCTATGACTTGGTCGATGCGAGGCAGCCCGAATGGATCTTTGGGACAGGCTTTGTTGAGGTCGGTATAGTCAACGCACATGCACCATTGCCCCGTCTTCTTGCGGACCGGGTGGGTTGGCTAACCGATCGGGATGTAGGACTTCTTTGATGAAGCCGGGCCAAGAGCTTTGTGAGCTCTTCCTTGATAGCGTCTTTTCGATCTGCGTGAATCTGCGTAATCGTTGTTTTATCGGTTTGGCATCATCTTTGACGTGCAAAGAGTGCTCGATCACCTCCCTAGGAATTCCGGACATATCGAGATGGTTTCCAAGCAAAAACATCTTTATTATTTTGGAGGAAGGTGACGAGCACGCTTTCCTATTTGGGATCTAGTTCGGCGCCGATTACGCGAGTTTTCGAGGATCCGATGGATCAAGGGAAATCTTCTTGGTCTTGGCGTCGCCGGTTCCTGATTTGGCTATCTTCTTCGCGGGGACTTCGCCCTTTGCCGAAGTCGATGCAGCCAATCGGATTTCTTGCTGGCCACGCAATCTCTCGCGAGATTGGGCCATGTCGCAGCTCTCCTTGTCGCGGTGAAGGCTTGCTTCACATCGCTGCGAAAGAGTGATGACGCCGTTGGGACCCGACATCTTCATGCAGAGGTAGGTGTAATGTGGGATCACCATGAATTTGGCAAGTGCAGGCCTTCCGATGATGGCGTGGTAGGCCGTTTCGAAGTCGGCCACCTCGAAAGTGACGTTCTGTGTTCGGAAGTTCTCTCGAGCCCCGAAGGTGACCGGGAGGGCGATGTGCCCGAGTGGTGTAGATGATAGCCCCGGAATGACTCCATGGAAGGGGGCTGAGCTTGCTTTCAATTCGGCCCTCGGGATCTGCATCTCGTCCATGGTCTTGGCGAACAGAATATTGAGGGCGCTGCCCTCATCGATGAGGACGCGCTTAAGCCTTATGTTGCGGACCACCGGGTCCAGGACGAGTGGATAGCGCCCCGGGTGAACCACTCGGTCGGGGTGGTCTGAGCGGTCAAAAGAGATTGCCACTTCCGACCATCACAGGTACTGAGGGACTTCGGGTTGGGCGCGTTGACCTCTCGGTCGGTTAGCTTCTGTTTCCTCTTGGATTCATAGGCTAGCGGTCCCCCGAAGATGTGATTGAGCTCTCCCACGGGGTCTTGGAAAGGTTCGGCATTCTCGCCGCGTTGTTTTTCTTGGCGCCCGATGGACCGGCCTCATCAGTCGGCTTCTTGTTGAGTTGCGCAGCGTCTTGCTCGCGAACCTGTTTGTAAATTGCTGATCCTTAGCCGCGTGCTTGTGATTGGGATGATGAGTGCATTGAGCGTTCATGATGGCGTCGTAGGCGGCGACTCGGGGGCGGCGTTGAGAATTGGAGGTTGCGGCAACCAGATCCTCGGATTGGCGCTTGTGGTCTTTGGCCCTGGTTGTTCTTGTTGCCGTTATCCTTCTTAGGGTTCCCGCTTCCTCCCGCCTTGCTTGTCTTCCCTCCTGTCGGGCCGGTCTTGACGAGCCGCCTTGATGGCATCGTTGGATTTGGCGTAGGAGTTGGCCGTCTCGAACATCTGTTTCACCGTCTTCGGTGGCTTACGCCCGAACTTCCCGATTAACAGCTCATCATGGACTCTCTTCTGGAAGGCGGCGATGATGATGTCATCGATGATGTTGGGGATCTTGTTGCGCTTTTCGGAGAAGCGCCGAATGTAATCCTTCAAAGGCTCGTCCGGCTTCTGGATGACGTTGTACAAGTCGAAGTGGGTGCCGGGCCTCTCGAAGGTGCCCTCGAAGTTGGCGATGAAGTGGTCCCTCAGCTCGCTCCACGAGCCGATTGAGCCTCTTGGCAGGCTCGTGAGCCAGTTCCTGGCTGAGTTGGCGAGGGCCACGGGCAGGTAATTGGCCATAGCCTTGTTGTCGCCGCCTGCTGCGCGGATGGCGAGAGTGTATATGGTAAGCCACGACTCGGGGTCAGTCTTGCCGTCGTACTTCTCTATTCCTATTGGCTTGAATCCATTCGGCCAGTGCACTCGGCGGAGCTCCCGAGTGAAAGCTGGCACTCCGTCGTCGTTGCTATCGGGTGATCCCCTCCGATATTCCCGAGTGCGTCGGTCTCGCTCCTGGTAACGGTGATCGAGGACTTCCCGCAGATCACTCGGCGGGGTCCTCGGTTGGCTGGTTGGGTAGCTGGAGCTGTTGTTGCGGCGAACGCGGTGGTGGACGGGTGGACGTCCATGTCGTTTGTCGCGGGAGTCGGCCATTTGCTCCTGGTGCTTCTGCGTGGACTCGTGGCGTGGGCCTCTTGGCCTAGTCGTCGATCGGTCTGGCTCGGGCCTCTTGTAGTCTCCTGACCTTAGAGGCGGGAGTCGACTTTTGTCGGGCGTTTCGGCCACGGACTCAGTCGGCCTTCGTGCCGAGGTGGAGGGATGACCGTTAGCTGTGGCTGCGACGATGGTCTTGATTTTGTCGAGTATTGGAGTCACGTCGGGGGGCGCCGTCTCCATGACGGTGTCCAAGAGTGTGAGTGCGGCAACGGCGTTCTGCTATGGCGTCTGGAAGATATTGGTGTTGCGGACCCGCGTTTGAAGGATAGCCTCCTGGGAGGATCGTCCGGCTGCCCGTAGATCTTGCTTTCTCTTGTCGGCATCTTCCTGCGTTTCTTCTCCTCCTCGGCCCGGCTTGCGCTCTTGCTCGATCTTGGCTCGCTCTTCCTCGGCAAGCTGCGGGCCATGGCTGAGTCGGACTCGTCGGCTCGGCCATGAGGACATCAAGCACTTCGGCTCGTAGTCCTTGGGGCGTCGAGTCGTTGGCTTCGTCGAGGGATGCCATAGAGGTCGTCAAAGCGGCGGAGTGAGATATTCGTTGAGCTCGAAGATGAGCATGAGCCGAACGGCTGGAGGATGACGACGACCTTCCTCGATCCTGGGTAGCTCAGATTTGGATCGTTCCAGTCCGAGTCAGAGCTTGAGGACGCGAACTCCTCCGAGTGGGTCGACCTCGACTCGGGGGAGTGGAGCTTGCCGTAGATCTCAGCGACATTTGGTAACCCAAACGGTGCCGAGAGGTCTTCTTCCGAGTGGATCGTCTCTGTTGGGGAGACGAGAAGATCGGTGTAGATTCCGGCGGCGTTCGGTAGTCCGAACGGTGCCGAGTGAATTCCTTCGTCGGAGTGGGCGGCGCATCTTGGACTTCAAGATGTCGTCGAAGATCTTGGCGCAATTCGGGAGGCCGAACGGCGCCGAGTGGGTCTCTCCTTCCGACTGGTTCGAATCCGAGTCGAGGGAGGAGAACTTGCCGAAGTTGTTGGTGGCGAAGTCGCCGAATCCTGAAGAAGATCCCATCACGCTTGTCGGCGAGATTGTCGAAGAAGTCTTGACGCTCGGACCCCTACCTGGTGCGCCAACTGTCGAAACTTGGTTTCGGCAATAGAAATTTGGGGGTGCAGTCAAGATCGCCAAGCACGATGGGTTAGAAGGAAAAGAGGATTTAGACAGGTTCAGGCCCTCTCGTGAGGTAATACCCTACTCCTGTTTCGGGGATTCGATCCGCCGAGTGTCTTTATTGATCTCGTGATCTTGTGTATCTAAAGCTGTTGCTTATGAAATATGTTATCGCATCTGATATCCCTCAAGGGACGCCCCTTACCCCCTTATATAGTCTTGGGAGGCGGGCTTACAGATCGGAAACCCTATCTTACTCTAAGTCGGTTTCCTCAATCTTACCAAACTGTGACTATGGGCCGTTACCTTATCTCAATCGGCAACGTAACACCCAAGTCATATTTGGTTTACAGATATGGCAGGTGCAATCTATCCCTACCTCCAGTCGGATAAGCTTGCCATGTAGATACCCGATTGGCATAATCTCCACAAAATGGTAAATAAAATGAAGGCACCTTATGTGGTTCTCGGCACCAAAATCTGACAAGAGCTTTCCATTGAAGTTCATTCACTTTGTTTGGTTTCTCATTTATGATTTCATCTAGAGATCTCTCTTCACGATTGAAATATTGTTTCTTCAACTTCGATTTGTAGGATCGCCACCTATTGTTAACAGTTCTTAGCACCCAGTCCCTTGTAAGGTTCAGTGTTTGGGAAGGGAACTGAAAGTGTTCCTATAAAGAGGTTGATGTTACTAGATGGATGAAACTTGAGGTATTTGACTGAACTAGGTACTAAGATTAAATTTACCTCCATATCCTTGATTATTTGTTGCTTGTGAATATTGAACAGATCATTGTCCCATCATTCAATGTGTAAAGGAGCTAATGATGGTTTTTCTGTTATCTGTCCAAGGTACTGACCAAGAATGGAGGCTGACCTTTCATTAGGGACATCATTTTCATCAGTCCCTACAATTACCTTTCCTCCTTGTAACTCCACTAGATTTGAAACTCTGAAATCCCCTAAAATTTGTCTCACCTCTCCATTTGGCCCTACATATAGGAAATAGATTGATTTGACACTACATTTACATATGCAATAAAAAGCATGAACTTACATATTATCTTAATGGGGGTTCGTGTCTATTGGCTTGGGAGGCGGGGTAATAAGGATCAACATCAGGAGGACCCTATAGGTCATCATCCTGCTCATTCTCTGGTAAGTTGTCTTGCTCATTCTCATTCTCTGATATGTTCCCCTGCCTATTCTCAGTAGGTTCTGCATCATGTTCTTCTTGAATGTTCAAGTTCCTTAACCGTCGAAGTGGTCTTACCATGATTTCTTCTGAATACACATAGAAAAATAGAAACCTTAGCTTGCTAGATAGTTGGCATGGGACAGTGGACAATATGTAGATAAATATAAATTCACGACTCTTTTGAGAAAACGTCTTGTACAAAAACTATATACTATAGTACAAACAACTAACAGACACGCTACATATATGATGCTCCTCAACAAGAAAATGAGACTTCAACAAAAACAAATTTTATTTAGGAAGTGTAAATACCTCAAGCAATAGAAAAAGAAACAACTAAAAAACTAACTAATATTCCGTTTGAAATATGTCCAAAACAAACACATAGCCACATAGGAAAGATATGACAAGCTAAATAGGAAGCAATGCATAGCTAAAATGGTAAGCAGCGTAAGCTGTGAAGCTTAACGGTGATAGGGAAATATATTTTATCTCAGCTATGTACTGCAAGAAGAAAAAGAGAAGAACTCCCGTCATGAAATATCTCTTGTTAAGAGTTAGACATGATGTACAAATGTGCTCACAAGTAAAAACTAGGCATATATATATATATATATAGCTTGTTTTGATTGAAGTATATATATGTAGTACATATACTACTTACTGAAGATAATTTTGCTACCTGTGATAGCACGAGATAACAGGCTAGTAGTCTACATTAACAGGTTTGAGGATTGTTCAGATCTTGCAGCAGCTTTGGTTCTAAAAGATGTCCACATGATCACCGAGTGCGCAAAATTTGTGACAACTATTTAAAGCTGATTATTTTTCTGAATCAAAAATTGATTATTCCTATAACTAGAAAACAGAGGAAAGCTTATCATAAACTTACTGAATTAAATGGTGCATCAACAGGATGGAAATCCACGTGGTACCTTGGCTCACGTGAATTCCCCCAAACGCGCACCTGACATCAGCAACAATTCAGTGCAATTATCCTCTGTTTTCCCTCTTGCGAGGCAATTACTAAAACATGGCCAAGGTAGAGTTAGTTCAGCAATTAATCGTTCTATTAGCAATTTCAGATCACAAGCACACAAAGAACAGCCTTCAACTACAGAATTCTGCCAATATAGAAACTGCAGGAGCCAAGGAAATCCTAATCGAACAAAACAATCATGAAATAGACAAGTATTCCACCAATATACGAACAAACTGCAGGAGCTCAAGCCAATCTGCCAGTTTCTGTGTGCTGACGAAACACAACAACACCCCAATCTGCCAGTATGTGTGCTGTGCAATTGTGCATGCGGTTGCAAGTGTAATTACTACTGCAAATACAACGGATCTGCCGTTTGTGCATGCACTCTGGCAGTTGATGTGTAGGGGAATAGACACCGGCGGTCAAGTGGCAAAGGAAGAAACGAGACATACACCTGTGCTAGGCTGAGCATGACGGATCTTGATTCTTGCCGGAGTCCGAGGCGATTACCTGAACAATCTGATCGGAGGAGATGGTGAAGAGGAGGGGGAGGAGGAGATGGGAAAGTGGGTACTGCCCCACGGTGCAGAAAGATGGGAATATAATTTTGGGAGAAGTGTGCGGTAGGTTGAGGATTTTTAGGAGAGGTCACGGATTTTCGGGAGATTATTGGCACGCACCCGGCGCAGCCTGCCGCCACCGCAAAAAATGTCTCAGGACTGGTAACACACACAAAATCAATATAAGTAAACTCTCATCATTACAGCCAGTGAGGAACAATGGCTCAATGGTAAGCTGCCCAAATTGTATGCTGTCAACCTGAGTTTGAATCCCTGGTAAGGCTCTATTTTTTAGCCTTGCCTCCATTTTTCTCCTATTTTTAATATGATTTTATCAGATTTTAGCATGCAATACAAATTAAAATCAAGTTTTGTATCTTAGCAAACATTACATAAATTTAGTTCATAATATTTATTTTTTAAGATTTCCAACATATTGTTTTATCATTCTTTGCTTTTTTAAATTATTATCTTAAAATTTAAATTTAGTTCGTAATATTAATATGTATTTTTTAACATTTCCAACATATTGTTTTATCATCCTTTGCATTTTTTAAATTAGTAGCTTAATATTTTATGAAATTTTATCACCACTGTGAGATAAAACCATATAAACCTTTTTATTTTTATGACATAATGTTTTTCCCTATTTTAATATGATTTTAGTATGCAATACAAATTAAAATCAAGTATTTTATCTGAGCAAACATTACACAAATTTAGAACCATTGCCGACAGAACCATATCGTTTTGTTCAATATCACCTAATGTTTATTAAACACCTTTATGTATATTATATTTCAAATTCACTTCATGCTTATTATTCGCCAGGACGTGGCCTTTGTCTTCCCCGTCTTTGCTGCCGCCAATGATTCAAGAGCAGCAGCAGCCGTTCTACGAGCTCGTCAAGGACGGCTGCGGCCTCGAGAAGGTCCTGCCCTCCCGGTCTCGGTGGGGATGATTTAGTGGCGTTTTGCACAATCCATGCTCGCGAACTTGTAATCTAGTTGTATGAGATGTTAACTGAACTTGGCCTCCTCTCTCCCGTCCCTTCTCTCCCCAGGGGTTGCAATTTCGAAACAAAATTTCAAAAATTTTGGATGTACCCCATGGAGAGGTACGCAACTACATTTAGTTTGCACAGTCGTTGTCAATATATAATTTTTACAACTTACACTTGTCCATAATTGCATATTTGCATATAGATTTTTTGTTCGGCTAAAGGCACTTGTGAAGAATAGAGCTCACCCAGAAGGATCAATTGATGAAGGATATTGCATGGAGGAGTGCCTGGACTTTTGTGCTAGATTTTTAGAAGGACCTACACGTTTTACTAGGCCATCCAGAAATCCTGAATCTTCTGATGAAAAAAAGGCCCGTACTTGTTTGATAGTGTTGGTGAACCAATTGGAAAGTGTACTGCGGTCAACCTTGATAAGCATTTTCTTGTTTAGGCACATCGATACGTCTTGCGACATTTCGATGAACTTGAGGATTTACGCAGGTTTGTTCATATAGTGCTCCATGTTATGTTTATTTTTGTACTAATTTGATGACATGACAATTATTCGATTGTTGTAGAGAATTCTTGGAAGAGGAGAAAAGCAGAATGGGGCCATCAACAAATTTGACACCTTGTTACATTGAGAAGTTGATCGATGAACACTTTCCTGATTGGTTGGAGCAAAAGGTGTGTAAATCTTAAATTGATGCATTTTAGACATACCATATATATAATAGATGGAATGGATATAATATAATTTATTATACAAATAGGTTATCCTAGGGGATGGAACAAACTTCACAGCAAAGATTAGAGCATTGGCTGCAAAACCTAGCAGATTTGGTGTGAGATGCAGTGGTTTCCGTATTAATGGTTTCAGGTTCCACACTATGAGCCGTGAGGCTGCACGCTTGACACAAAATAGTGGCATAGTGAACATAGCACATGATGGTGTGAATTATTATGGCAGATTGTCAGATATAATTGAATTATCATATGCAGAGTACAAGGTAGTGCTTTTAAAAGGTGAATGGTATGATGTTCATCATCAAGCTGGATTGCGTCAAGATGAGTTTGGATTTAGCCTTGTGAATTTTTCTCGAAAGATACACACAGGACAAAATTTAGAGCATGATCCTTTCGTCTTCTCTTCACAAGTGCAACAAGTCTTTTATGTCCAAGATCCAAAAGCTGAAGCATGGCACACCGTGGTGAGAGTTATACCACATAATAATTTTGACATGGGTGCTGAATTGTTGGCAGATGAAACAGATTAGAAGTCGCAACAAAATACATACAGGTATTTTAAGTTAGATACTTATGTTGTTTCGCAATGCATGAAAAATTGGAATGTGTTCTAGCTATGTGGATCCCTTACTTCTGACCAAGCAAAATATGTGCCTGTTTCACAATGCAATAGCCTTAATTAGTGATAGACAACTGTTTTAGCTAAACCTAAGAATGTGACTGTTCTACATTGATCTTTGTTCGGATTAATGGATTTTAGAAGGAGAAGCAACATCTGCTCCAGAGGTCAACATTCTATCATTTACATGAACAATTGCAATCATTTTACTTGACATATTCTGTGCAAAACCATATAGATTGTTTGTTTTTCTTTAAACTGGGGATTTGGTTAATCTAATTTGCTGTCCTAAGGCCATCTTTATTGTTAAGATGGAACGCAAAAATCTGATTGTTAGTTAGCACTTGTTTGTATGGATATTTTATAAGCAGTCACAATAATGTGCACATGTGTTCATACATGTATATGGATTGGAATGTACTGATATTTAATCCTGACAACCAGCTTATTTTCCACCTTCAAGTCAGCTACCTCTCACAAACTCTATTATTATTTCCCTAGTGCCTCCCATTGTTGAATCTAAACAAACTGCAAGCATTGTCTTTTTAATTTCTTGCGCAACAAGCATGCTTTAGTGATAGATGTTACGCCAGATTTAATACAAAGATGAGCTCAGATTATTCTTTCATGTGATTAGTAAAATGGTAGTGGCTTTCTGAGAGATTGTTGAAATATTGAATTGGCCCTTTTTCGTTCATTGAATTGTAAGAAACATTAGAATTCATACCGATTACTTCATTACTAGCTGGATGGTCAGATTGACATTAAAATTGTAACTAATAATTTTAATCTGTACACTTTTAACTGATGGAGACATGTGACATATATGCAGGTTGCAACTGGATAAATTGCAACCACTGGATTGGTCTCACTCGGTTACGTCCAGAAAGTATCAAAAAAAGGTCAGTGTTATGTAGTAACATTATGAACACTTGCTTTTATTTTCTTTATACCATCTTACTCTAAAAGTTTCTTATTGCAGGTTTCCCTTGCATCTGATTTCATGTACAATCGTATGGCGAAAGATGTAACGGCAAAATCCTTGCCATCTCAGTTGCTTGGAATTCCAAGATATCTGATGCATTTTTGCCAACAGAATTTTAGCGTTTGAGAAGCATTCCTAGTCTTCATAGTTGAATTTTATTGTGCCACATATGTTGTCATATTTGAAGTACAATTTTGAATTGGCAGATCCTTCGTCTTGTTTCTACAATCTTATGCAGCGAGATCACTGGAAGAAATACTACATATTTGGGTAAGGGAGGGTTCTTTGAGAGTGAGGCAGTGTTGGCTGTTTCTTTGGAGACACATGAACGATTATAGCAGTTGGCATTTGTCGACAAAACTAATACAAATTTAGTTTTGCATTCATTTTATGTTCAGTTCTTCATGGGTTTGCTATTACATAAAAGGCTTGATTAGGATAATATAGTTATGAGCTTGGTGTTGACTGGACTGGAGTAGCAAACCTGAATAAGTTGGGTTTGCCTTTCTTTTCACGGGACGGACGAGAGGGGCTGGTTGCTGGTACTCCGTACTCTCTTCTCTTTGTCCCCGATGATTGATGAATGGAATGATGCCGCGTACTACTAAGTGTTGTCTGATTGAGTGGCAGAAATGGCATGTGGTTACACTGCACTGATCTAAGGCTTGAGGGTATCGTATCGCGGAGTTTCTGGTTGGGTATCCATGCGCAGGCGCAGCCGAGCGAGCAAAGGGGTCACATGACGTTGTCGAGCAAGCAAAGGGGTCACACGACGTCGTCGGCTAGCGAGAGAGCTAATTCAAACGCGTTGATCTTTTTTGTGCGATATCTCGTTGATCTTTTTTGTGCGGTAACGTTAGTTGTACTCGAATAACAAGAATAACCTATTGGGTAATTGGGCTCTTGGCCCATTTAATCAATTTCGAGGCCCACGACAAATGCTAAAAATGGTTTAATACCATACAGAGAATTTAGACGAATTTTCACTGGCTTAAATAAGGGGACTTCCTGACTACTAGTTGAGAAGCCGAGAGGGAATAGAGGAAGACTGCGTGCTCGTCTCACCGATTTCGATATATATTTTCTTAATTTCTAATATAGTTTATAAGCCCTAGGTCATACATAAAGGTTTATAAAATTTTAATATATATTTTCTTAATTTCTAGTATAGTTTATAAGCCCTAGGTCATATATAAGGTTTATAAAATTTCAATATATATTTTCTTAATTTCTAATATATACATATATATATATAATTAAGATGTTCAATAAACATTACCTGATTTTTATACTATATTATATAGACGTCCAATAATATTTACATGTCTATTGATGGTTATTTGATACGCTTTACGACACATCTACATGCTATTCACGGTTCAATGCATGTTAAGCTTTATATCAATTCGATACGTTTTTCTAATCAAGTCAGAAAGCATCTACACCTAGATATAAATAATTGTTTGATATGCTTTACAACGTGTCTATGGGATAATGACGCTTCAAAGCGTGTCTAATTCCGTGTCATTTCCTATTGATGGTTCGTTGATACGTTTTATGACGTATATACATGCTATTCACGGTTGAAAGCATGTCAAACTTTGTATCAATTCGATACGATTTTCTAATCATGTCAAAAATCATCTATACCTGGCTATAGACAATTGTTTGATACGCTTTACAATGTGTCTATGGGATAATGACACTTCAAAGCGTGTCTACCTCCGTGTCGTTTTGAGACGACTTCAATAGCGTCTTAAAAAAATGTCTTTATAGGACTAGTAACACTATAAACATGTCTAATATCGTAATAGTCTAACACGTTTTCAAAATCATGTCAAAAAACATATTTACGTGTTGAAGTAGATACGCTTTTAGACTGCGTTACTACTACAACGTATCTACAGGGGGGTTTTTCTAGTAGTGGCGGCAGGCTGTTGGCTTTCTTCCACAACACATGTAGATGCAGCGAAAAACATCTCAAGGAAGTTCAAGAACTTAAGGGTAGGCTTGAAAGTTTGGAGTAAAAATATCTCCAATCTTAGAGCTTTCATCAACAACTGCAATATAGTCATTGGTTTTCTTGATTCCCTAGAAGACAGAAGAGGTCTCTTCTTTACAGAAGCTAACCTAAGAAGGATTGTTAAGAAGCAACTACATACCTGGCTCTGTTACAAGAATATATACTGGAAGAATAGATATATGGTCAACAGGATAAAATTAGGCGATGAATGTACCAAATTTTTCACAGCATGGCTACTATTTCCTTTCGAAGAAACAACATAGCCCAAATCAGAAATGATAGTGGAACTCGGGTCCAAGAACATGCAAGTAAGGCAGGGTTTTGTGGACGACTTTCACGAACAGAATGGGAACTACCTCAGACCCGGTACTGGTCTTTGACCTTCAGATAAGGCCTTGTTGGCCTCGTCCGACCATTGGAAATCTTTGCCCTTCCCGACCAGCTTGAAGAACGACGCTCCGTGCTCACCGAGTCGGGAAGTGAATCTTCCGAGAGACGTCATGCAACCCATGAGCTTCTGCACATTCTTAACGCAAGTTGGCTTTCGCATATTTAGGATTGTCGAGATCTTCTCGGGGTTTGGGTCGATCCCTCGGCTGGAGACGACGAAACCTAAGAGCTTGCATGAGGGCACACCGAAGACACACTTCTCGGGATTAAGCATCCATCGGTACTTGTGTAGGTTCGCAAAGGTTTCAGCTTTGTCGGACAGGAGGTCATCGGGGATCTGCGTCTTAATCACGACATTGTCTATGTAGGCCTCGACATTGCGACCAATCTGGCTAGCCAAACAACGTTGGACAGCCCACTGATAGGTCGAGCCGGCGTTCTTTAGACCGAAAGCCATCGTGGTGTAACAGAAGTCCTCGAATGGCGTAATGAAAGATGTTTTCTCTTGGTCGGACGCTTTGAGGCCTATCTGATGATAACCTAAGTAGCAATCCAAGAAACACAGGAAGGAACACCCCGAGGTAGAGTCAACAACTTGATTGATGCGGGGAAGAGTAAATGGGTCTTTAGGGCAATGCCTATTGAGATCAGTATAGTCAACACACATTCTCCATTTCCCATTCGGGATTGGCTAACCACTCCGGATGATACACTTCACGGATGAAACCCGCATCTAACAATCTAGTCAACTCCTTCTGGATCTCGTCCTTGCACTCTTGAGCGAACCGACGCAGCCTCTGTCTGACCGGCTTGGCATCGGGGAGGACGTGAAGCTCATGTCCGCCAGTTTCCAAGCGAACATATCGATGTTCACACGTAGGAAGTCAACGAGCGTGCTTTCCTATTTCTTCCCGAGGTGTGAGCCGATCAACGTCATCTTGGAGGGATCGGTATCTGAGAGGACAATGATCTTGGACTCGACGAAACCCGTGGAGGGTCTCGATAGGGGCAGCTCAAGGCCAGGGTCGCCTTCCCTCATCGACGCCTTCCCTTTGGGATCGGCGCACACGGGCGTGAATCCTCCGACGCGTGCCGAAGGGTCAGTGGCTTCACCCAGGGCAAGGCTCTCTTATTCACAGGTGTGAGAGGTCGCGACATCCCCTCGCACGGAGAATTCCCCATGGGGCCACGGTATCTTGAGGACCAAATACGTGTAGTGGGGGACCACCATGAGTTTGGCGAGGGCAAGTCGGCTGAGCACCGCGTGGTAAGCCATCTCGAAGTCCGCCATATAGAACCTAACAAACTTGGTCCGACAGTTTTCCTATGTCCCAAATGTAACGGGGAGGGAAATGACCCCGAGGGGCAAGCTTGCCCGGCCAGGGACAATGTCGTAGAACGTCGAGTCCGTGGGATCGAGAGCAGAGGGTTAGACCCCAAGCTCACGGAGTGTTCCTCGAAAGAGGACGTTGATACAGCTCCCCCCATCGATGAGGACACGCTTGAGGCGCACCTTGAGCACCGTCGGGTCCACCAGTAGTGGGAACCGACCCGGCTTCAGGATGTCGGCCCACTGATCGGCCCAAGAGAAAGAGATCGGGGCGTCCGACCATCGGAGGTGCTCAGAGGGCTCGGAGGATATGGCATTCACTCGTCGGAAGAGGAGGTTCTGTTGGCATCGACTCTCCGAGGTCGCCTCGCCCCCGAGGATCATACTAACGGTGTGGGTCGGCTCCTGGAAGCCTTCTTCCCATCGGTGATCTTCTTTCCAGCGCTTCAGGTCTGCACTCCTTCCTTTCCAAGGCCTCGAAGGTCAAGGGTTCTGAGCCTCCTGGGCCATGTGGTCCTGGAGAGTGTAACACTGTCGGATGGTGTGATTGCCTTCCGGGTGAAGGAAACATGGCCTATCCAATGCCTCCCAGAATGATTCACCCGACGGCTCTCCCCTTGAGCCTGGCCTCTCGATGGCCGTGACTTCTAGGGTCAGCTTTCGCTTCACCCCATCCCGCCGAGCTCGTGGGAGTGGTCGGCGGTCCGGCCTTCTTGGCGAGCGATGTTTGGGATTCACCCGCTCCTTGCACCGGGACTCCCTTGGGAGGCGGGACTCGGTAGCGACCATCTCATGTCGTTCGGCATCCTCGACATTGGCGAAGCTCTCGGTGATGGCGATCACCTCAGCTGGAGTGGTTGGCTTCGTCCGGACAAGGAAGCGGAATAGTTCGAAAGGCTTTCAAAGGCCCTCGGAGAAAATGCGCATGACATCATCATCGGTAATGCTCACAACCGTTTTGCGGCGCTTCGAGAAACGTCAGATGTAGTCCCAGATAGACTCGCTAGCCCCCTGCCGGACCTGGCGAAGGTCGTAGCGAGTGGTTGGACACTGCCAAGTACCATGGTAGTTGTAACATCCCGAAAATCGAGAACCGAAATCGGAACGTAAAAATCGGAACTTTCAAAACCGTGGCTTATTGCTTCTTCTCGGGTTTGTTGCTTCTTATTTGCCAGCTCAGTTGCATAAATTTAGTCGTGGTCAATTCCTTTTCGGTGTATTTGGAGGTTTCGGAGTTGTCAAAACGGTGGTGCGAAAGCCGCATCGGGTTTTGAAAAAGAATTTGAGGGAAAGTGCGGATTTGCGAAAGCGCGTTTGGGAGGTATAAAATAAAATTTTGGTTGGGAGAAGATAAATTAAGACACAAAATAAATAATAAAATTCTCGGGAGGCGTACTCGAAATTTGGAAAATTTATCTTTTTATTAAAAATGGGTAAATTATGAAAATAGGGAAAAAGAATTTAAATAAGTATGAAAAATAATTATGGAAAAATGAAAGTCAAGAAAAAGTTTAAAATATAAAGTTAAAAATTATTTTTAGAATATTAGGATTTATTTTGGAATTTTTAGAAGGAAAGAAAATAGAAAATGGGAAAAGAAAATAGAAAATCGGGAAATAAACTAGGTGCACTGTTCATTGGTCACAAACCGTCGACGCCGTCCCGGCCCGGCCTCGCGCCCGCGGCGCTGCGCGCGCCGCGCTGCACCCGCGTGCGCCACGCGTCGCGTGAGCGTGCACGCGCCACGCCCGGCCCCGGACAAGCCCCGCCGCGCGCGCCCGCCCCGCGCCGAGCGCCGTTGCCGCCACGCGCCGCCGCCCGTCGGCCGCGCCCGCGCCGCCATCCGTCGCCGCCACACCTCGGCCCCGCGCCCGTGCTCGCCATCCGTCGCCGCCACACCCCGCCCCGTCCTCGGCTTCGCCACGTGCCGCCGCCGCGCGCGCCCGCGCGCCCGCCGCACGCGCGCGCCGGCCCCGACACTCGCGCGCCGCGTGCGTTTCGCCGCGCCGTCGCCCGCCGGTCCCCCCCCCGTTCCTCTTTGCCTCGCTCGGTTGCGCCTATAAAGAGGGGGCAAACCCCCATCTATCCCCACATCGCCGCCCTAGCGCCCTCTCCCTCTCCGGTCCCCTTCTCTCTTCCGAGCGCCGCCGCCGTCGCCCTAGCCACCGAAGCCGTTGTCGCCGTTGTTGCGCGCGCCGCCGACGCCCGAGCCCCGCCGCCCCGACTGTCGTGAGCCGCCGTCGCCGTAAGCCCACGCCGCCACCCCTTTTTCCTCTCATGCTAGCGCCGGCCGCCGCCTCTGTTCCTCCTCGCACGGCACGGCCGAACACCTTGCGGGCATTGAACAGTGCGCAGGAAAAGGAAAAAGAAAAAGAAAAAAAAAAAAAAAGAAAAAAAAAAAAATAGGGAAAAATTAGGAAAAATTTTGGAAAATTTGGAAAAATATTTTGGGATGACTTGAGTAAAATTTTGGGCAAAAATAAATTATTTTCTCGCATATTTTCTCACTGCAAAATTTGAAAAATCGGAATCGGACGTTTTCCGAATTTCATTTCGCATCGTTTTTCAATCCGGATTCCGTTTAATTCTTTCCCGCCATCGAAATAGGTTTCGCTTTTATGCTCAAACCCTCAAATTTCGAGCACGAATTTTCTTCGCTGATATTTTCAAACGTAAATTCCAAATTTAATTGCGATCGCCGACTTTGCGAAAACCCTAGGTCATCGCTCGATTCCAAAACCCGGATTTTCCTCGCAACTCTTGTCCTAACTCGAGTAGAATCTTCGGCAAAACTTTTGGAGTTGTTTTCATGGCTTTTGTGGCTCTTTTCGATCTCTCGGTGTTTTGTTGAATTCTAACTGAATTCAACCGATCTTTCGCACGTACGGTAGCGCCCGAAGAAACCGGCATCGACACCGCCGAAGATCCCACCCTCAAGTGTGCGAGCAAGGCAAGTCATCACACTCTTTGAACATATTGATCCCAATTGCGAAATGATGTTATTTTAAGCTCTAAACATGCATGCTATACGAGTTACCTATACTTGTTATGCCATACCTTGTCATTGATTACCTTTAGAATTATTCCTTGTAACCCTCGATGTGATCAAATGACCAGAGAATAGCTTCGGCAAACCGCTTAGTCCTGCTAAACTTAGATTATGCATACTCATGACTTTATGAAAAAGCTTTGTGCTTGGGCAACTACCTTAGGGAAGGTAGTTGAGATTCGGCATGTGGAGACATGAGCGCCACATGGCCATGATGAACTAAGTTGGTGGAAATAGAAAGTACTATACAAATGTTTTAGACTCGGGCGGCGGATGATTTGGGTGGATTCCGGAAAAGGCAAGTGCCGACCCTGGTCAATTAAGGACCGAGCCATGATATAGCCGAGAAATGAGCCGCACAACCGTACTTCTCGAATGGGTATAGACCTAGCCGATTAGATAGCCGAGCGGAGGCGGTATCCTTGCATAGATGGTTCTCTATGAGGTGGTTATGGGATGAGAATGAGGCTGCGGCCTTTGTTATGAATGGTGGAATTAAACTGATGTTAATTAAACTTAAAGATTTGGAAAGACTTCCCTTACCCCGGGTGCGCCAGAACTCCTCTCACTGCTAGAAAAGGACGGCTAGAGTGCATGAGGGCTTAAGTTCATGGAGCCAGTACGCCAAAGCAAGGTTATCGAAAGGCTTTGCCGTGACCGTCTCATGTGTTGAGGCGTAGGCTCATTTGTTGGGCTGTCGCGGAGTACGGGTAAAGTGTACATCCACTGCAGTGTGAATGAATCAATCTATTCGAATAGCCATGCTCGCGGATATTGAGCATCGTGACAAGACTTTCGCTTGGCTAGACTTTGAACTCAAAATGCTGGGATGGGTTTGCATGATGATTTTATTCGCTGGTGGATCAACTTCTCGAGATGCGAGAAGGGGTGGACTCCCAGAAAACCATGACGAATCGGAGGCGGGAAGCCATCCTTGGAATCACGATGGATGGTAGACAGAACCGTCGCCGGGTTAATGAACTATGAAATTAAAACTTGATTTGGCTAGTCGGTAGGCTTGTGAAAAGAATTGTGAAAACTGGCTTTACGCAAAAATAACTCTAGCCGTGTTCTTTGAATAACCCTATCATATGCATTAATTCTGTGTTGGCTTGCTGAGTACGGTTGGTACTCACCCTTGCTATACGTACAAACCTCCAAGTGATGGAAATGAAGAACCGAAGACCCCTACGCGTACTACCCGGAGGGCGAAAGAACCGACGGCGCATACTAGACCTTAGCCCCGGTCGTTGCTCGTGGCAATTGACGAGCCGCCGCCTCTCTCCTGCCTTATCTAAATTCTGTTTTACGTTGTATTCGGACCCTAAGGTCCTGGGATGAACAATGCCTTCGGGCCTATTAATGTAATAATGGTATTGTAAGACTATTCGTGCATGTGCACTTGATTATCCAAGATCGTATTCGTGGGTACCAACTACTCGATCCAGGGAAATGGTACTATGAACACGAAAGATTCCCGCCTCAAAAACGGGGGTCCACAGAGCTGGTATCAGAGCCATGCGACCGTAGGCTAAGACCAAATGGCGCCCTACCCCTAACTAGATGGTTAAAGGGAAATATCCCTACAGTAGGATCAGTTTTAAACTATTATTTCCGAAAATGCAAATATATCTTTTCTACATCTGTATTTCCTTTTTACCAAATGATTATGATAGCTCTCTCCCGCTAACCCTAAGTTGCCTGTAAAAGCAGATGTCAAACCACGACGGAACCTGGGAAGTCACTATTCCGCGAGACGAGGGGTTCGTGGTCCAACTCCAGTCCCTACTATGGTGTTTGAGGTACCCGGAACCACCCACCTATCACACCAAAAGGCATGGCTCCGAAGTGTATCCAGCCTAGGAGGCAGCGGTATCCATAGAAGCCCGCATGGGGAGTGAGACATCCTACTGCTTCTACACTCGCTACCACCGGGATCTAGCAGAAGCAGCTATTCAGGATGCAGCTCGCGAGGCCTTCCTTCGCCTTAATGCGGAACACCGTGCCGAACTCACAATGACAGAGTTCGTGCATCATCCTTACCGCGAAGAGGGCAACCCGGTCTGCACCGTGGAGGCTACCCCCTGCTGCTACAACCCGATGGTCACGCGTTTATCGCGTTGGGCGGAGACAGCAGACGACTGTTACGAGGAGGCCCTGCTCGAGATCAACGACCAGCAGTCACGCCTCAATGATCTGGTGAACAGCCACCAAGGCTGTGGAGACCAGATAAGCATGCTGCAGACTCAGCTGCAGGCCAATGGTGCCCAGTACGAGCAACTCTCGGACCGCTACATGGCCCGTGGGGAAGCTCTGGTAGAGCTGGAAGAGCAGCTCAGGAAGAGCAAGCAGCAAATCAACCAACTAGAGGAGCAGCTGCGCACTCGTCCTGTCTACGCTGCAGGTACTTCCACCGAGCCTATACCATCACCTCCCGCCCCGTGCCCGACCACTATTACCTCATGACTCCAGCATGCTTGGATACTTTTCAAGCCATGATGGAGCAAGCTTTATGTTGAGCACAGGCGCACCGTACTGCAGTAGACCCCTTCGCCGCGTCCATGGGACCCACCCCGAGCTCCGTACAGCACCCTCCGAGCCGGATCGGGAGAGGGTAACCCCATCCGATCTACACCGACACGGAGTCCGAGGCGAGCCCATGGAGATCAAATGGGAGTCTAGCGACACCGACCCAATGGAGGAGGAAGCTCCCCTCGTCGCCCGACTCACACGGAGGCCCCTCACCCGCCGCACCGCTCGCAAGAGTACGCGGCCACCGAGTCGGAAGATTCGGCGTGACTCCGAGGCCACCACCTCCGAGCCGTGGGGACTTCGGTTTGCTTCGGCGGGACCACCCACTTCCGGCGCCCGGCTCTTGCGGATGGTTGGATGACTAGGCGGGAAGACCTTCCCGGCTCGGCGGCACGGACCACTCCCTAATCCCCTTAATTAGTTGATGTAGTTGGACGATATAACTATTGTTGCTATCCTGGCATGAAGGACTCGTGTGTGTACAGTCCGTGTACCCTTATGTAATATGATGAACTGAGCATCGCCTTGCGATGTCTTAATTCGTATGCTTATTATTATTTCACCTTGACTCGTTGATTGAAGATCATTCGAAAGAACTTGAAGAAAAATTCCCGTGAACTATAACCTAAACGAGTCCGATCTCTTGATTCATCTCACTTCTTCGATGGCACATCGTCGCAGAGCCGCAGCGACCAACGAGAACCCGCGTAACCTAACCCCTCCACCCGGCGGAGGTCATGGCTTTGCACCCAGCTACTCCAAGCGATTGCTAATAATCAAGGAGGTCGAGGAGGATCGAGTCCGGGAGAATTCATGAGAGCTAAGCCACCCACTTTTTCCACGCCGAAGAACCTATGGACGCCGAAGATTGGCTAAGAGTGATAGAGAAGAAGCTAACCCTCGTCGAGTCCGAGAAGCCGATAGAGTTGTCTTCGCTACTAACCACTGGAGGGTCCCGCAAGTGACCGGTGGGATACTTATAAGGAAACACGAGCCGAAGACGCCGCGAACCAACATGGGAGGAATTCACGGCTGCGTTCGTGAGAATTTCGTGCCAGTCGAGTTATGAGGATGAAGAAGAACGAGTTCGCAGATCGCGTCAAGGGAACACCTCGTACAAGAATATCTGAACAAGTTCACCCAGCTTGCCCGTTACGCCACCGTGACTCCGCCGACGAGGAAGAAAAGATAGACAAATTCATTGAGGGACTAAATGACGAACCGAGGGGACCAATGATCGGGCAGATCACACCAGTTTCCAAAGCCTCATCAACAAGGTCCCGGCTTGAGCATGACCAAAAGATGGTAGACAATAACCGCAAGAGGAGGCTCGCTATGGCTCGCCCATTCCGTGGAACGCCACAACGCCCAAGGGAGCCACCCCGTCGGATGGAAGCCAAACGTCCCAGCAACCGGACGTTCTCCCGCTCCGACCATATCAACAGTCAGCTACACCTCGCCTTCGTACACCCACACCAACCCTAGCCGCTCCAGAAGAAGGAATGTGAGCCGCTTCAATTGCGGAGAATTCGGGCACTACTCCAATAGCTGCCCAAAACCACGCAACACCCCCGTGCGCACGGCGCCAATGCAACGCCCGTCCGAGGAGCCCCCACCTCGCGGCGGACGAGGTCCTTCGGACCCCGCTACCCAACGAGGCCGCCACCGGGTTTCGACGTGGCCAGGTGAATCATGTGCGGGCTGAAGAAGCTCAGGAGGACCAGAGCGTATTGATGGGTATGTTCTCTATCAACTCTACACCAGTTAAAGTTTTATTCGATTCTGGAGCCTCGCATTCATTCATATCTTCCCAAGTAAGCAAACAACACCACCTACACCAAGTAGCACTTAAGAGGCCTATGTTGGTACACTCACCTGGGGGAGACATAACCGTACCCCATGCCTGCATTAATGTGCCCATACGGATTAGAGACGTGGTGTTTCTCTCAAACCTTATGGTGCTATCACCACAAACCATAGATGTCATACTCGGAATGGATTGGTTGACCAAGAATAATGGAATTATAGACTGCAGTCGGAGGGAAGTCACGGTATCCACCCCGTGGGGATCACCGATGAGCATAACTATGGATCAAAACCCAAAGCTATGTGAACAAGCTGCGGGAGTGTTCACCATGCTACCTCTAGGCGGAATGCCAGTAGTACAAGAATACCCGGACGTGTTTCCCGAGGAATTGCCCGGAATGCCCCCGGATCGCGACATAGAGTTTATCATCGATCTAATGCCCGGTACGCCCCCATATCCAAGAGGCCTTATCGAATGCCGGTCAACGAGTTGGAGGAACTCAAGAAGCAAATAAGAGAACTACAAGAGAAGGGATTCACGCCCCAGCTCTTCTCCCTGGGAGCCCCAAGTACTCTTCGTCAAAAAGAAGGATGGGAGTATGAGAATGTGTGTGGACTACCGATCGTGAATGAAGTAACTATCAAGAACAAGTACCCGCTGCCGGATCGATGACCTATTCGATCAACTTAAGGGTGCACAGGAGTTCTCAAAGATTGATCTACAGTCAGGATACCATCAGTTGAAGATTAGAGCCGGAGATATTCCTAAGACGGCGTTCTCTACACGTTACGGCTTATACGAGTTCACAGTGATGTCCTTTGGATTGACCAATGCCCCGGCATATTTTATGAACCTGATGAACAAGGTATTCATGGAGTACCTGGACAAATTCGTAGTGGTATTCATCGACGATATACTTATCTACTCCAAGAACGATGAGGAACACGCGGAGCATCTACGACTAGTACTGGAAAAGCTACGAGAGCACCGGCTGTATGCAAAGTTTAGCAAATGCGAGTTCTGGCTCAAGGAAGTCACTTTTCTTGGCCACGTGGTTTCAGCCGGAGGAGTAGCAGTAGACCCCGCCAAGGTCGAAGCCGTTATGGAATGGAAGGCACCCAAGTCAGTGACGGAAGTTCGGAGTTTCTTGGGCTTGGCCGGATATTACCGACGGTTTATCGAAGGGTTTTCCACTGTAGCCCGACCTATGACTCAACTTCTGAAGAAGGAAAAGAAGTTTGAATGGAATGAGAAGTGCCAAAAAGCCTTCGACCAATTAAAAGAAAAGTTAACCACTGCCCCAATCTTGACCTTACCCGACAACCGAAAGGACTTCGTGATGTACTGTGATGCATCCCGGCAAGGATTGGGAGGAGTGTTAATGCAGGATGGGAAGGTCGTAGCGTATGCCTCTCGGCAGTTACGACCCCACGAAGAGAATTATCCCACACACGACCTGGAATTAGCCGCGGTTGTACACGCATTGAAGATCTGGAGACACTATCTGATCGGGAACCACTGTGATGTGTATACCGATCACAAGAGCTTAAAATATTTCTTTACTCAGCCTGATCTCAATCTACGATAGAGGCGATGGCCGGAGTTGATCAAGGATTACGATCTAGGAATCCACTATCATCCCAGCAAGGCAAATGTAGTGGCCGATGCGCCGAGCCGCAAAGCCCAATGCAACCACCGGGATTGGGAGGTATGGCCAGCGAACTCCAAGAAGAAATGGCTAGACTCAATCGCACTGATTCCTCACGGAGAAGTGAACTCACCGAAATCCAACCCCTACGAGAACTCAAATAGAGGAAGCCCAAAAGGGAATGAGGAAACCCGAAATCAAGGAACGCATGGCCGCGGACGCGCTAAGGAGTTTTCGTAGATGACAAGGGAATCCGTGGTACAAGAAAAGAATCGTGTGCCGAACGAGGCGGTTTGAGAGGATTGATCTTAAAGGAAGCCCACGAATCGGCATATTCGTTACACCCGGAAGCACGAAAATGTACCAGATTTGAAAGGAGAATACCGGTGGCCTAATATGAAGAGGGATGTAGCCGAATACGTAGCCGTGTGCGATGTGTGCCAAAGGGCGAAAGCCGAACATCAACGCCCAGTGCTTGCTGCAGCCACTCAAGATTCCCGAATGGAAATGGGACGAGATAGGTATGGATTTCATAGTAGGACTACCTAAGACCGCGACGGTTACGATTCCATTTGGGTAATAGTAGATCGGCTCACCAAGACTGCATTTATTCCCGTGAAAACTAACTACAACAGTGCCAAGCTAGCGGAACTATATATGAGTAGGATTGTGTGTCTCCACGGTGTACCAAAGAGGATTATATCGGATCGTGGTACCCAATTCACATCTCATTTTTGGAGCAAGGTCCACGAGGCACTCGGCAGCCACCTCGCCTTTAGTACCGCTTACCACCCCGCACGACGGACGACCGAGAGGACGAATCAAGTGCTAGAAGACATGCCGAGAGCTCGTGCGTTGGATTTCACCAAGGATTGGGAGAAATGTTTGCCGTACGCCGAGTTCTCTTACAACAATAGCTATCAAGCCGTCGAAGATGTCGCCAAACGAAGCTTTATTTGGTCGCCATGTCGAACCCCATTGATGTGGTCGGAAACCGGTGAACGAACCGTATTCGGACTCGACATAATCAAGGAGGCCGAGGAGAAGGTTCGCTTGATCCGGACCGACTACAAGCCGCTCAATCACGACAAAAGAGCTACGCGGATACTCGATGAAGAGAATTGGAATTTAAAGAAGGTGACTACGTGTATCTAAAGGTCTCACCACTACGGGGAACTCGAGATTCAAAGTCAAAGGGAAACTCGCACCACGATACGTGGGCCCATTCTTGATAAGCGCTAGGAGAGGAGAAGTGGCTTACCAATTGGAACCGCCCGAGAACCTCTCCGATGTCCACCAGTGTTCCACGTGTCACAATTGAAGAAATGTTTGCGAGTACCGAAGAGCAAGCTCCTTTAGAAGCCATCCATGTCCAAAGTGATCTTACTTACCCGGAGCATCCAATCAAGATACTAGACGAGGCGTAAAAGAAGACACGGACCAAATCATGGCGCATGTACAAGGTACAATGGAGCAATCACACGGAAGAAGAGGCTACCCGGGAGAGCGAAGAGTTCCCGAGGACAGAATACCCACACCTACTCAAGAACGGTAAGAAATCTCGGGACGAGATTTATTGTTAGGGGTAGGTCCGTAACATCCCGAAAATTGGAGAACCGAAATCGGAACGTAAAAATCGAAACTTTCAAAACCGTGGCTTATTGCTTCTTCTCGGGTTTGTTGCTTCTTATTTGCCGCTCAGTTGCATAAATTTAGTCGTGGTCAATTCCTTTTCGGTGTATTTGGAGGTTTCGGAGTTGTCAAAACGGTGGTGCGAAAGCCGCATCGGGGTTTTGAAAAAGAATTTGAGGGAAAGTGCGGATTTGCGAAAGCGCGTTTGGGAGGTATAAAATAAAATTTTGGTTGGGAGAAGATAAATTAAGACACAAAATAAATAATAAAATTCTCGGGAGGCGTACTCAAAATTTGGAAAATTTATCTTTTTATTAAAAATGGGTAAATTATGAAAATAGGGAAAAAGAATTTAAATAAGTATGAAAAATAATTATGGAAAAATGAAAGTCAAGAAAAAGTTTAAAATATAAAGTTAAAAATTATTTTTAGAATATTAGGATTTATTTTGGAATTTTTAGAAGGAAAGAAAATAGAAAATGGGAAAAGAAAATAGAAAATCGGGAAATAAACTAGGTGCACTTGTTCATTGGTCACAAAGCTGTTCGGCCGCGTCCCGGCCCGGCCTCGCGCCGCCGCGCGTCGCGCGCCGCACGCGCTGCACACCCGCGTGCGCCACGCGTCGCGTGAGCGTGCACGCGCCCACGCCCGGCCCCGGACAAGCCCCGCGCGCTGCGCCCGCCCCGCCGCGCGAGCGCCGTTGCCGCCACGCGCCCGCCCGTCGTACCGCCGCGCCCGCGCCGCCATCGCCGCCGCCACACCCCGCCCGCGCCCGTGCTCGCCATCCGTCGCCGCCACACCCCGGCCCGTCCTCGGCCGCCACGTGCCGCCGCCCGCGCCGGCCGCGCGCGCCCGCACTCCGCGCGCCCGGCCCCGGACACTCGCGCGCCGCGTGCGTTTCGCGCCGCGCCGCGCCGGTCCCCACCCCGTTCCCTCTTTGCCTCGCTCGGTTGCGCCTATAAAGAGGGGGGGGCAAACCCCCATCTTGTTAGTGATATGCCCTAGAGGCAACATGGAGATGTTGGATATCACGTCAATGTTTATGTATAAATGAATAAAGTGTTATTCGGTTCCATGAAATAGACATCTTGTATTGATCAATAAGTACGTGACTTATTTATGAGACTCTATATGTATGAATCTATTTCTAAACGATCCTCGATCATATGTCATATTGTTGGAACAAATATGATTCTAAGATCGGCATGTTTATTGATTGATGATCATGTCTCATAGATCATGGGTATGGAGATACCAAATCAATAAACATGGACATATGTGTTGAAGAACACATTGTTGGATAGACCCACCATGAGACACTACGGGAATTAATGTGCCATTAGTTGGTCTCGGTAGTGTTGGTACAAAGTCCTTAGACCCGAGATCACCATGGATTCCAACATGTGTAGTAGCCTACTTTGGGACTACCAAACGCTATTAAATCTGGGTAGTTATAAAGGTAGTTTTCGGGTTTGCTATGAAACATGGAGTGGGATGTGAGTGATCAAGATGGAATTTGCCCCTCCTTTGGAGAGATATCTCTGGCCCCTCGAGGTAATGGATTATGGAAATGCATGGCCATGCTAAGTTGATTGAGGAGTCAATCAACGACGGATAATCCAATACGGTTCGAGTGAATGGTTAAGCTATTGAAGGGATGGCACACATCTTGCCTATAGCTTAACGGTATCGTGAGGCAAAGGGATTTGTGTACACATTACGGTTCGAGCCGATATTATTCTTGTATACTATGGTGTCAATATATGTGCTGCTAGGCGCGCTTGTGAGTCGGCTGAGTTAGACTCGAGCCGACGATCGGCTAAGTTAGACTATAGCCGAAACCGAGTATACCTGAACCTACTTGGGTCGCACGCTTAAGGGGATAAGAACAGGCATTCGAGTTGGACTCGGATACGGCTCGATCGGATAGGGATCCGATCGGATAGAGTCCTATGGGCTTACGACGTGTGGGCGGTCAACTCTATGAGATACGGATGAGATCCGATTCAAAATAGAGTCCTAATCGGCCACTAGTCCCATCGGTCAACTCTATATAAAGGAGGGAGGGGTGGAGAGTTGCGACATGTCAATTGCATCGCGTGCAATAGAAGTCGCCGAGATCAATCTCCACGGAAACCCTCCCCACTTTCGAGCCAAACCCTAGCCTTGCATCGCGTGCTAGCACACGGGTGTACGGCGTTTTGTCCCCGGATGTGTGGATACCGGTAGAGGCGCTGCTACGTTGCGCGCGTGATTGGCTTCGGATCGGCTACGGCATCCGTGAATCGGTTGATTGGCGAATCGGCTGTCCCCGGGTATCGGCTGTCGGCTTGCGAGAATCGGCTACACTGTTCCGGATCGGATAGCCCCGATTGGTAGTTTCCGCTGCACACTCCAATCGGTAACGATCTATCGGCCCTTACTTGCAAGTGTTCCTGGTTTGCGCGGTAGAATTTTTGTTTTCGGCTAGCGTAGCTTCGCGTAACCCTTCAGTGGTATCGAGCTAATCTTGCTTAGTTCGGGTTTTAGATTGGATCCGGAACAAGTTTTGCGCACGGGTTGATTTGATCAATCGGTTTTACGGGATCGTTGAGGAGAGTTAATGGTAATTGCGTTCCTTGATAGTGTATCGGAACGGCGTAATGTGATTACGTCGAAGCAATTTCCATATAACTCGGTTTGAGTTGGGTTCGAGATAGCGTTCCTTATAGTGTATCGGAACGGTATAATGTGATTATGCCGAAGCTATCTCGTAGTCCGATCTTGTTAGCTGCCTCGCGCCAACGCAAACCATCTCCCTTGATAGTGTATCGGGACAGCATAATATGATTATGCGACATGGTTTCCGTAAGCGATTTCATAGATTGGATCTATGAATCGGCTAACCGGCTAACCGGCTAGCGGGACCGCCGTGTGCGTACCCCCTTATAGGTCGTCTCGATGCCGTAGCTCGCGATAAGTAGAAAACGTTTCTACGCCTAACTTGTTTTTGCAGAGAATGCTTTGAGATGGTATGGCCCTATTGTATGTATGAGATGTATGAGATGCATGTGATGCATGTAATATTCTTTCATATGTGCAATCCCCTGTAATATTCTTTCATACGTGCAATGCTTGTAATATTCTTTCACGACACCGCAAGTCGATGTAATCTTCAATTAGAGCTTCTATAGTAGTAGCTTAGTTTGAAGAAATCAAGCATTCGGCACTCGAAAGAACGGTGATGAAGATGGAGATCCTGTACACCGGCATGGAGATGGAGATCACCATGTGAAGGGGGCCATACTATTTCATGATATTCTACTTGCTTTCATATGTGATATGTTTGTTTGATAGGATAGCATCCCTCACAAAATTAAGTAGTAATGATGCCCTTCCAAATGTTGCACCGTCACCGTTATGCTCGTCAATGGTGGGTCCGCCAAAGCAGAGTGCCATTCTCTATCATAACACGAGGGGTATATGTCGACATATACGGCAGAGCATTTGGTTTACTTAACAAGGCTATCAAAACAGTTTTGGGCCTTGGGGCATAGGTTGGGGCCGGGGCATGGAGATGCCACACCAACAACAAGAGTCACATAGAGATGTGATTAGCAAGGAGTTGCTTACCGATGTTATTAATCTTCTAGCAGTGATGCCAAAGCTCACTAGAAAATTAATTAACATGTGGATCTTGACCCAATACGTAACCTAGAGGGAAGGTGGAAAATACGTAATGGGAGTCTAATGTTAAATTGTTTAACAATGGACATAGCATAAACATTGTGCTAAACTTTGCTTTTTCGTTGTAGAATAAATGGCGGCTAATACTACACCCAAGTGCTTTTAATTTGCGATCTATTCTCGAAAAGGAAAAATTAAATGGAACAAACTTTATGGATTGGTATCGCAACTTGAGAATTGTTCTCAAGCAAGAGCGTAAGGAGTACGTTCTTGAAGTACCCTATCCCGAGGATTTGCCAAATAATGCCACTTGCAACGCACGGAGAGCTTACGAGAAGCACACTAATGATGCCCTAGACATAAGTTGTCTCATGCTTGCTACAATGTCCCCGAGCTTCGAAGCAATATGAGAGCAGTGATGCTCACACTATTATTCGGGGACTGCGTGGCATGTTTGAGAACCAAGCTCGGGCCGAGAGGTTCAACACCTCGAAGTCCTTGTTTGCGTGCGAGCTTGTTGAGGGGAATCCCGTCGCCCGCATGTGATAAAAATGATTGGCTACATTGAGAGTCCGGAAAACTAGGTTTTCCCCTTAGCCAAGAGTTGGCTACGATGTGATTCTCCGCCGCTCCCTCCGAGCTTCGAGCCATTCATATTGAATTATCACATGAACAATATGGATAGGACCTTGGCTGAATTGCATGGGATGCTAAAGACAGTGAGGAGAGTATCCAAAAACGGTCATCATGTGATGATGATGCGAAGGCAAAGCGCAAACCACTGTCAAGAAACTTTGTACCAAGAGGAAGTTAACTCCCGATGAGATCGCGAGTGCCTCTAATGCAAAGAAGGGCAAGAAGGGTCGGCGGCATCGATGTCGTTTGCTTCTATTGCAAGGAGACAGGCCATTGGAAGAGGAACTGCAAGAAGTACATGGAGGATCTCAAAAAGAAGCAAAGTACGACTTCGCGGTATTAATGTTATAGACATTAATCTTGCTACTTCACCTACGACTCTTGGGTATTTGATACCGGATCGTAGCTCATATTTGCAAATCGTTGGGAATGAGAAGAAGTAGAGGATTGAGAAGGGCGAGGTGAACTGCGCGTCGGCAATGGAGCAAGCGTTGCTACGCTTCTTGTCGACAGTACCACTTCATCTACCTTCGGGATTAGTTTTGGAATTGAATAATTGTTATTGTGTTCCAACACTATGTCAAAACGATATTTCCGCTTCATGTTTGCAAGCGGAAGGATATGATTTTAGATCAATGGACAATGGTTGTTCAATATATCTTAGAGATATGTTCTATTTTCATGCTCCATTGGTGAATGGATTGTACGTTTTGAATCTTGAAGCGTCTCCCATCTATAACATTAATACGAAAGGCAACTCTCTAATGATATAAACCCCACGTTTATCCGGCATTGTCGCTTAGGCCATATAAATAAGAAACGCATGGAGAAGCTCCATAAGGATGGATTGCTTCACTCTTTTGATTTTGAATCATTTGAGACATGTGAGTCTTGTTTACTTGGTAAGATGACAAAGGCACCTTTCACGGGACACGGTGAAAGAGCAAGTGACTTGTTGGCACTCATACATACCGATGTATGTGGACCAATGAGCTCAACGGCCGAGGTGGTTATCAGCACTTCATTACCTTTACCGATGACTCTAGTAGATATGGTTATATCTACTTAATGAGGCATAAGTCCGAATCCTTTGAAAAGTTCAAAGAATTCCATAATGAAGTACGAATCATTTAGGGAAAACAATCAAGTTTCTACGATCGATCGTGGAGGGGAATACTTGAGCCAAGAGTTTGGTAATCATCCGAAAGATTGTGGAATTGTTCCACGCTTGACTCCGCCAGAACTCCACAATGGAACGGAGTGTCCGAACGGAGAAATCGCACCTTGTTGGACATGGTGCGGTCGATGATGAGCCAAAGTGATCTTCCGTTATCCTTTCGGGGATATGCTCTTGAAACACATTGCGCTCACACTAAATAGAGTTCCATCTAAGTCGGTTGAAAAGACACCATATGAGATATGGACAGGGCAACCCCTAGTTTGTCTTTTCTCAAAATTTGGGGATGTGAGGCTTGTGTAAAACGTTTACAATCGACAAGCTCACACCCAAATCCGACAAGTGCTTCTTTGTGGGATATCCTAAGGAAACTAAGGGATATTACTTTTATAATCGGGAACAAGGCAAAGTGTTTGTCGCCCGACATGGTGTCTTCTTGGAGAAAGAGTTTCTTTCAAGAAGGGTTAGTGGGAGCAGGGTGCATCTTGAAGAAGTTCAAGAAACACCGAAAACGTTTCGCGACCACGAACCACAACAGGAGGAACAAAGTGTTGCGCCACCGGTTGTAGATACACCGCCCACGAGGTCGAAAGATCACGTCGTGCGCGACAGTACAGTGCGGAACAACGTGACATGTTGTTGTTGGACAACGATGAACCTAAGACCTATGAGGAAGCGATGGTGGGACCCGATTCCAACAAGTGGCTTGGAGCCATGAAATCCGAAATAGAATCCATGTACGACAATCAAGTTTGGAACTTGGTTGATCCCACGATGGTGTCAAAACCATTGAGTGTAAATGGGTTTTTAAGAAAAGGCCGATATGGATGGAAATGTTCACATCTATAAGGCGCGATTGGTGGCGAAAGGTTTTAAACAGATTCAAGGAGTTGATTATGATGAAACCTTCTCGCCCGTCGCAATGCTTAAATCTATTCGGATTATCCTAGCGATTGCTGCATATTTCGATTATGAGATATGGCGAGATGGATGTCAAAACGGCTTTCCTAAATGGAAACCTAAGCGAGGATGTATACATGATACAACCTCGGGGTTTTGTCGATCCAGAATCGCTCGAAAAGATATGCAAGCTACGAAATCCATTTATGGATTGAAGCAAGCATCTCGGAGTTGGAATATTCGTTTTGATGAAGTAATCAAAGGGTTTGGTTTCATCAAAAACGAAGAAGAGGCCTGTGTTTACAAAAGGTCAGTGGGAGCGCAATTGTATTTCTAATCTTATATGTGGATGACATATTCGATTGGAAATGATATCCCTATGCTTGAATCCGTCAAGTCTTCATTGAAAAATAGTTTTTCCATGAAAGACTTAGGGAGGCAGCATATATATTGGCATTCGGATCTATAGAGATAGATCCAAGACGCTAATTGGATTAAGCCAAAGTACATACATTGACAAGGTGTTGAAAAGGTTCAACATGCATGATTCCAAGAAAGGTTTCTTGCCCATGTCACATGGCTTTAATCTTAGCAAGAATCGGTGTCCTCGGACACATGATGAGCGGAATAAGATGGGTATGGTTCCATATGCTTCGGCAATTGGATCCATCATGTATGCCATGCTTTGTACACGCCCGGATGTCTCGTACGCTTTGAGTGCTACGAGCAGATACCGTCGAGATCCAGTGAAGGTCACTGGATTGCCGTAAAGAATATCCTTAAGTACTTGAGAAGAACTAAGGATATGTTCCTAGTCTATGGAGGTGAAGAAGAGCTCGTTGTAAGTGGTTACACCGATGCTAGCTTCCAACAAGACAAGGATGATTATAGATCGCAATCGGGTTCGTGTTCCGCCCGAACGGAGGCGCGATCACTGGAAGAGTTCCAAGCGGGATACGTTGCTGATTCTACAACGGAGGCCGAGTACATTGCGCTTCGAAGCTGCAAAGGAGGCTGTTTGGATCAAGAAATTCGTTTCGAGCTTGGTGTGATGACTAGTACGACGGTCCAATGTCTCTCTATTGTGACAATAGTGGAGCCATTGCACAAGCCAAGGAGCCGAGGTCACATCGAAGTCCAAACACATACTTCGGCGATATCATCTCATCCGCGAGATTGTGGACAGAGGTGATGTCAAGATATGCAAAGTGCACACGGATCTCAACATAGCCGATCCGCGACAAAACCTCTCCTCCTCCGAAGCATGAGGCGCACACAAGAGCAATGGGTATTAGATACTTACATGATTGACTCTAGTGCAAGTGGGAGATTGTTAGTGATATGCCCTAGAGGCAACATGGAGATGTTGGATATCACGTCAATGTTTATGTATAAATGAATAAAGTGTTATTGGTTCCATGAAATAGACATCTTGTATTGATCAATAAGTACGTGACTTATTTATGAGACTCTATATGTATGAATCTATTTCTAAACGATCCTCGATCATATGTCATATTGTTGGAACAAATATGATTCTAAGATCGGCATGTTTATTGATTGATGATCATGTCTCATAGATCATGGGTATGGAGATACCAAATCAATAAACATGGACATATGTGTTGAAGAACACATTGTTGGATAGACCCACCATGAGACACTACAGAATTAATGTGCCATTAGTTGGTCTCGGGTAGTGTTGGTACAAAGTCCTTAGACTCGAGATCACCATGGATTCCAACATGTGTAGTAGCCTACTTTGGGACTACCAAACGCTATTCGTAATCGGGTAGTTATAAAGGTAGTTTTCGGGTTTGCTATGAAACATGGAGTGGGATGTGAGTGATCAAGATGGAATTTGCCCCTCCTTTGGAGAGATATCTCTGGGCCCCTCGAGGTAATGGATTATGGAAATGCATGGCCATGCTAAGTTGATTGAGGAGTCAATCAAAGAGATAATCCAATACGGTTCGAGTGAATGGTTAAGCTATTGAAGGGATGGCACACATCTTGCCTATAGCTTAACCGGTATCGTGAGGCAAAGGGATTTGTGTACACATTACAGTTGAGCCGATATTATTCTTGTATACTATGGTGTCAATATATGCTGCTAGGCGCCGCTGTTGACAGTCGGCTGAGTTAGACTCGAGCCGACGATCGGCTAAGTTAGACTATAGCCGAAACCGAGTATACCGAACCTACGGGTCGCACGCTTAAGGGGATAAGAACAGGCATTCGAGTTGGACTCGGATACGGCTCGATCGGATAGGGATCCGATCGGATAGAGTCCTATGGGCTTACGACGTGTGGGCGGTCAACTCTATGAGATACGGATGAGATCCGATTCAAAATAGAGTCCTAATCGGCCACTAGTCCCATCGGTCAACTCTATATAAAGGAGGGAGGGGTGGAGAGTTGCGACATGTCAATTGCATCGCGTGCAATAGAAGTCGCCGAGATCAATCTCCACGGAAACCCTCCCCACTTTCGAGCCAAACCCTAGCCTTGCATCGCGTGCTAGCACACGGGTGTACGGCGTTTTGTCCCCGGACGTGTGGATACGGTGAGGCGCTGCTACGTTGCGCGCTGTTGATTGGCTTCGGATCGGCTACGGCATCCGTGAATCGGTTGATTGGCGAATCGGCTGTCCCCGGTATCGGTGTCGGCTTGCGAGAATCGGCTACACTGTTCGGATCGGATAGCCCGATTGGTTTTCCGCTGCACACTCCAATCGGTAACGATCTATCGGCCCTTACTTGCAAGTGTTCCTGGTTTGCGCGGTAGAATTTTTTGTTTTCGGCTAGCGTAGCTTCTGCGTAACCCTTCACATCTATCCCCACATCGCCGCCCCTAGCGCCCCTCTCCCTCACCGGTCCCCTTCTCTCTTCCGAGCGCCGCCGCCGTCGCCCTAGCCACCGAAGCCGTTGTCGCCGTTGTTGCCGCGCGCCGCCGACGCCCGAGCCCCGCCGCCCGACCGCCGTGAGCCGCCGTCGCCGTAAGCCCACGCCGCCACCCCTTTTTCCTCTCATGCTAGCGCCGGCCGCCGCCTCTGTTTCTCCTCCGGCACCGGTCGAACACCTTGCGGGCATTGAACAGTGCGCAGAAAAAGGAAAAAGAAAAAGAAAAAGAAAAAAAGAGAAAAAGAAAAATAGGGAAAAATTAGGAAAAATTTTGGAAAATTTGGAAAAATATTTTGGGATGACTTGAGTAAAATTTTGGGCAAAAATAAATTATTTTCTCGCATATTTTCTCGGTGCAAAATTTGAAAAATTGGAATCGGACGTTTTCCGGAATTTCATTTCGCATCGTTTTTCAATCCGGATTCCGTTTAATTCTTTCCCGCCATCGAAATAGGTTTCGCTTTTATGCTCAAACCCTCAAATTTCGAGCACGAATTTTCTTCGCTGATATTTTCAAACGTAAATTCCAAATTTAATTGCGATCGCCGACTTTGCGAAAACCCTAGGTCATCGGCTCGATTCCAAAACCCGGATTTTCCTCGCAACTCTTGTCCTAACTCGAGTAGAATCTTCGGCAAAACTTTTGGAGTTGTTTTCATGGCTTTTGTGGCTCTTTTCGATCTCTCGGTGTTTTGTTGAATTCTAACTGAATTCAACCGATCTTTCGCACGTACGGGTAGCGCCGAAGAAACCGGCATCGACACCGCGAAGATCCCACCCCTCAAGTGTGCGAGCAAGGCAAGTCATCACACTCTTTGAACATATTGATCCCAATTGCGAAATGATGTTATTTTAAGCTCTAAACATGCATGCTATACAGAGTTACCTATACTTGTTATGCCATACCTTGTCATTGATTACCTTTAGAATTATTCCTTGTAACCCTCGATGTGATCAAATGACCAGAGAATAGCATCGGCAAACTGCTTAGTCCTGCTAAACTTAGATTATGCATACTCATGACTTTATGAAAAAGCTTTGTGCTTGGGCAACTACCTTAGGGAAGGTAGTTGAGATTCGGCATGTGGAGACATGAGCGCCACATGGCCATGATGAACTAAGTTGGTGGAAATAGAAAGTACTATACAAATGTTTTAGACTGGGGCGGCCGGATGATTTGGGTGGATTCCGGAAAAGGCAAGTGCCGACCCTAGTCAATTAAGGACCGAGCCATGATATAGCCGAGAAATGAGCCAGTACAACCGTACTTCTCGAATGGGTATAGACCTAGCTGATTAGATAGCCGAGCGGAGGCAGTATCCTTGCATAGATGGTTCTCTATGAGGTGGTTATGGGATGAGAATGAGGCTGCGGCCTTTGTTATGAATGGTGGAATTAAACTGATGTTAATTAAACTTAAAGATTTGGAAAGACTTCCCTTACCCCGGGTGCGCCAGAACTCCTCTCACTGCTAGAAAAGGACGGCTAGAGTGCATGAGGGCTTAAGTTCATGGAGCCGGTACTGCCAAAGCAAGGTTATCGAAAGGCTTTGCCGTGACCGTCTCATGTGTTGAGGCGTAGGCTCATTTGTTGGGCTGTCGCGGAGTACGGGTAAAGTGTACATCCACTGCAGTGTGAATGAATCAATCTATTCGAATAGCCGTGCTCGCGGATATTGAGCATCGTGACAAGACTTTCGCTTGGCTAGACTTTGAACTCAAAATGCTGGGATGGGTTTGCATGATGATTTTATTCGCTGGTGGATCAACTTCTCGAGATGCGAGAAGGGGTGGACTCCCCAGAAAACCATGACGAATCGGAGGCGGGAAGCCATCCTTGGAATCACGATGGATGGTAGACGAACCGTCGCCGGGTTAATGAACTATGAAATTAAAACTTGATTTGGCTAGTCGGTAGGCTTGTGAAAAGAATTGTGAAAACGGCTTTACGCAAAAATAACTCTAGCCGTGTTCTTTGAATAACCCTATCATATGCATTAATTCTGTGTTGGCTTGCTGAGTACGGTTGGTACTCACCCTTGCTATACGCACAAACCTCCAGCTGATGGAAATGAAGAACCAGAAGACCCCTACGCGTACTACCCGGAGGGCGAAGGAACTGACGGCGCATACTAGACCTTAGCCCCGGTCGTTGCTGTGGCAATTGACGAGCCGCCTCTCTCCGCTGCCTTATCTAAATTCGTTTTTACGTTGTATTCGGACCCTAAGGTCCTGTGGGATGAACAATGCCTTCGGGCCTATTAATGTAATAATGGTATTGTAAGACTATTCGTGCATGTGCACTTGATTATCCGAGACGTATTCGTGGGTACCAACTACTCGATCCAGGGAAATGGTACTATGAACACGAAAGATTCCCGCCTCAAAAACGGGGGTCCACAGTAGTTGGCAACGAAAACATCACAGAGATCATCCTAGGAATCGATGGAGTTCTCGAGGAGGCCCGCGAGCCAGTTAATGGTAGTCGGTGCCAGCATGACCGAGAGGTAGTTCGCCATCATGTTGGCATTGCCGTTTGTGGCTTGAACAGCTGTACAAGACAACTGGATCCACAGAGTTGGGTCAGTCTTGCCGTCATAGGGGTCAATCCCCGTTGGACGGAAACCTTTGGGCCATGTGACCCACCGTAGTTTGGCGGTGAAGGCCGCAAAGCCGTCATGTCAGGGCACGACGCCGGGGGCTCCATCAGGAGGCCCATGCATCCGGTAGTACTCGTCACCGCGTCGCATCTCCTGTTGCCTCCGGTCGGCGGCTCACCACCGACGGACCTGCACTCCACTGTGGCCATGATCTCGAGCGTCGAGCGCTCTCGGTGGGGCGCTCGGATGGGCTCGGGATGTTGAGCTGCGCTGCGGCTGCCTTGGTCATGGCCATGGCCTTCCGCACCTCAAAAGAGTCTGGAAGACCATTGAGCGCACGCTCGATGGCGATCATGTTGGTTGCGGGCGTTCGGAAGACCTGATGTCCCTCGAACTCCATGGTGAAGTCGGACACCAGGTGTCGGGGCTAGATGTGGGGTCGTCGACCCTGCTCGCGCCGCACGACCTGCTCGACGTTGCGGGTACGACGCGCGTTGCGATGGGCGTCGGACTCTTGAGAGCCCGTGGCCTCATTGTCAGACACCACTTCAGCCATCATGACAAAGTTTGTGGGCCAACGGTTACCAGGAATGAACATTGGGCTGTGGAACCGCCTAGCAGACGCTGTGCGAGGAAGAGAGGTGTGGCGAGCGACCTTGCCAGGAATTGCCGCGCTAGTAGGTGTGGAAGTGCACCCACCAGCGCGCAACGGCAAGGCAGACGACCCTCGCGACAAGGAAGCAGAAAGCGTGGGGTAGAACCGATTAGGGCACATGACCCGGGTCCACATGTCGGCCGGCCGCTGAGCCACCGCGCGGGCAGCCGGAGGCCCAGGCTGTCGAACCCTGGCGGTCGTGTGGGTCTTGACGTCCGAGGCCACCGGGCGCAAAGTCACGTGCCTAAACCTCACCACCACATGCGGCAACGTGACCATGCGCTCCATCTCGTCGGAGGCCACCTGAGAGAGTGAGGCGACGGAAGTCATCGGCATGGAACACCAGGGTGCCGAAGACGAAAGTCATCCTGACAGGAATAGCGAAGTCGGTGGGGAAGGAAACCGCCATCAGACCGCACGAAACAAAGAGCAGCGCCCCTACCAAGCGCGCCGACTATCGATGGGTGGGTTGGCAGTTCTCAAAGGGGGGTGCCCAAAGAGGTGAAAGAGAACGTTAGAGAGGTTGTTCCCCGATGGATCCGATGGTCGACTCGACTCCGGAGACGAGCCAAAGAGTAAGAGACAGGGATTATACTAGTTTGGCCCTCCCGAAGGATGATATACCTACGTCCAGTGTTCTTTGTTGGGGTCTGTGATGAACAAGAGTTACAAGGAGGGGTTCTTGGGGCTCGAAGCAAGCTAACCAAGAATCGGGAATCTGAAATCCTTTGTCCCCTTGGCCTCCTCGCCCTGCCCTCCCTTTTATAGCTCAAGGAGGGCAGTTACAAGTGAACTTGGGGGCCAACAAAGCTATCTCTAATATGCTAAAAGGTGAGTACAAAACTACATCTGAAAAGGTACAAAGCGATCTGCTAGGTCCTGTACATCGTGGGCATCTTGTGCTCTCTCTATCTTGCCTTGGGATCCCTCCTCCGTCTGAGATACATGTACTGTGCTGTCGGGTGACGTCAGTCTCTGCCGGGGCTGTCTCCTCCCTCTTTCTTCTTGCACGCCAAGTTTTGTCCCGAGGGTGGTCGAGGTCGGGCCGTAGTTGACGGGGTCGAGAGAGGCGAACCAAGGTTGGACTCGGGGTAAGGTTCGGTCGTCCGACCCCGCAGGAGGGGGTCGGGCCATCGACCACGTCCCGAGGACACTCAGTTTTCACTTCACTGGGACATAGATTCCAGTCCACAAGGTACCCCGGGGTGACACCCCCCACAAAACCCGCATCTAACAGTCTAGTCAACTCCTTCCGGATCTCGTCCTTGCGCTCCTGAGCGAATCGGCGCAGCCTTTGCCTAATCGGCTTGGCATCGGGAGGACATGGAGTTCATGCTCGACCAACTCCCTGGGTACTCCCGAAATGTCCGCCGGTTTCCAGGCAAACATATCAATGTTCGCGCGAAGGAAGTCGACGAGCGTGCTTTCCTATTTCTCCCCGAGGTGTGAGCCAATCAGCGCCGTCTTGGAGGGGTCGGTGTCGGAGAGGGAGACACCTTGTACTCGGCGAAACCAGCGGAGGGTCTCGACACTGGTGGCGCCGGGCATGGTTCGTCCTCGACCATTGGTGCCTTCCCTTTCGAGTCGACACGTAGGGGTGTGAATCCTCTGACGTGAGCCGAGGGATCGGCGTCCTCACCCAAGGTGAGGCTCTCGGACTCGCAGGCATAGGAGGTGGCGACGTCCCCTCACACGGAGAATTCCCCATGGGGCCCCGGTATCTTGAGGACTAGGTACATGTAGTGGGGGACCGTCATGAACTTGGCGAGGGTCGGACAGCCGAGCACCGCGTGGTAGGCCGTCTTGAAGTCTGCCACGTAGAACCTGATGAACTCGGTATGGAGGTTCTCCCGCATTCCAAATGTCATGGGGAGAAAGATCACAACAAGGGGCAAGCTTGCCCGGCCTAGGGCAATGCCGAATGGCGAGTCCGTGGGCTCGAGAGCGAAGAGGGAGAACCCAAGCTCGTGAAGGGTTCCTCGGAATAGGATGTTGATGTTGCTTCCCCTGTCGATGAGGACAAGCTTGAGGCGCACCTTGAGCACCACCAGATCCACTACTAGCGAAAACCAGCTCGGCTTCGGGATGTCGGCCCATTGGTCAGCTCGAGAGAAGGAGATCAGGACTTCCGACCATCGGAGGCACTCAAGCGGCTCAGTGGAGATGGCATTCTGATGCGATCCCGCTAGGGTTTAGTCCCGATCTTTCGATGAGAGGTGGAGGATAACTCGATTGGGAAACAGAGGCGACGTTCACGGCCCGACTACAACCGTCCAAGGACGATGCGCCTTAGCAACTGATACACCGTCTCTGATGGTTGACGCGATCTTGCGGTGCGCGACAACCCAGCCACTAGGGCACTCGTCCTGCAAGCAATCGAAGAACAAGCAAGAACAAGTAAAACAAGCACTGAAGTTGCTATATTTTGAGAGGAAAGATTCAATCTGAATACACGATATGGTGGGGTTCCGAAGACAAACAGACGGACGGTCTAGCCGACACGCGCGCTGTGTGCAAGTAGCAAAAGGCTAACTCTAATCAACAAAAACCCGCCCTTCTTGGTGGCGGCTGAAAGATTAAGTAGAGGGGAGAGACGACCACAGGGGTGCCGGAGTCGTGCTAAACCCTAGAACACGCCCCTAATGGGCCCAACTTGATACACGGCCCATTGGGCCAAAAGAGGTGACGCAGCACCAAAGACAGAAAACACTCGGTAGAAAAAAAGGACAATTGCAGCCGCTCCAGGACAGATATTGACATGGGGCTGGATCCATTTGAAAGTAGACTTGATAACCTTTCCATCAAGTACTTGCACGCCCAAATCGGAGTTTGCATGAAATCGTGGCGGCCGTTAGAACTTGGCACTGTGCTGCAGTCCGAATCCACCCCGTGCGAATCCTCTTCCCGTTGGATCCTCTCCATCGTTCCTGAGTAAAACAAAAGTGCACGCGCCTCCAGGGTATAAAGAAGAGGAACATAAACTTAAGAATGAACTCACCTGATGGTTGAGTTGATGTGCACGAGCGCGGGTTATTGGGCCATGAAGTTGTACGTGTGGAGGCGTGGATGTATCGGTAGTATTGATGTCCTTATCATCCTCCCCTTCTTGCATTGGAATCGTCCTCGACTCAAGCTCATCTTCGTCTCCCAAATATGGCTTTAAATCTGCAACATTAAAAGTGGGACTAACCCCAAAATCTGCAGGGAGATCAAGCTTGTATGCATTTTCATTAATTTTTTCAAGCACTTTAAAAGGTCCATCAGCTCTAGGCATCAACTTAGACTTTCGCAAATCAGGAAACCGTTCCTTTCGCAAATGTAACCAAACCAAATCACCAGGTTCAAAATTCAATTGACGTCTACCTTTGTCACCAACAAGCTTATAGTTAGCATTCATGCGCTCAATGTTTTCTTTAGTTGTTTCATGGAGTTTTAACATCAACTCAGCACGTTGTTTAGCATCAAAATTCAGTTTTTCAGAAGATGGCAAAGGCATTAAATCAATAGGAGCACGAGGCAAAAATCCATAAACAATCTCAAAACGGCACATCTTTATAGTGGAATGCAACGAACGAACGATTGTATGCAAATTCAATATGAGGCAAACATTCTTCCCACATCTTAATATTTGTCTTTAAAACAGCCTTAACATAGTAGACAAAGTCCTATTCACAACTTCAGTTTGCCCATCAGTTTGGGGATGACAAGTAGTAGAAAACAAAAGCTTAGTCCCCAATTTAGCCCACAAAGTTCTCCAAAAATGGCTGAGAAATTTAGTATCACGGTCTGAAACAATGGTGTTTGGCACACCATGCAAGCGAACAACCTCCCGAAAGAACAAGTCAGCAATATTAGTAGCATCATCAGTTTTATGACATGGTATGAAATGTGTCATTTTAGAAAACCTATCCACAACCACAAAAATGCTATCTCGCCCCCTCTTGGTCCTAGGTAAGCCCAACATAAAATCCATTGAAATATCTTCCCAAGGAACACTAGGAACAGGTAGAGGCATATATAAGCCATGGGGGTTTAAGCGTGACTTAGCCTTTTGACATGTCGTGCACCGAGCCACAAATCGCTCCACGTCTCTTCTCATCCTCGGCCAAAAGAAATGGCTAGCAAGGATGTCCTCCGTCTTCTTGGCACCAAAATGCCCCATCAACCCACCGCCATGCGCTTCCGACAACAACAAACGAACGAGCTAGCTGGAATGCATAGCTTGTTAGATCTAAAAATAAACCCATCATTGAAGACAAATCTGTTCCATGTCCTTCCATCCTTACAGTGCAACAACACGTCTTTAAAATCATCATCATTCACATATTGGGCTTTGATTGTTTCGAGGCCAAAGATTTTGTAGTCAAGTTGTGTCAACAAAGTATATCTCCTAGACAAAGCATCAGCAATGATATTCTCCTTTCCCTTCTTGTGTTTAATGACATAAGGAAAAGATTCAATAAATTCAACCCATTTAGCATGCCTACGATTCAGTTTGCCTTGACTACGAATATGTTTTAAAGATTCATGATCAGAATGTATGACAAATTCCTTGGGCCATAAATAATGTTGCCATGTTTCCGAGTTCTCACAAGAGCATACAATTCTTTATCATAAGTAGAATAATTCAGAACAGGCCCACTCAATTTTCCTGAAATATGCAACGGGTTTCCCCTCTTGTAGCAAAACACCACCCAATCCAATCCCACTAGCATCACATTCGAGTTCAAAAGTCTTATTAAAATTTGGAAGTTGGAGGAGAGGTGCATGTGTCAACTTATCTTTTAACATGTTGAAGGCGTTCACTTGTGCGATGCCCCACGTGAAAGGCGCTCCCTTCTTTGTAAGCTCATTCAGCGGTGCAGCAATGGTGCTGAAATCCCGCACGAAGCGCCGATAAAATCCTGCAAGTCCTAAAAAGCTTCGAACCTGTGTGACCATTTTAGGAGGCGGCCAACTCTGAATTGCCTTGACCTTGGATTGATCAACCTCAATTCCCTGCGGAGTAACAACATAGCCAAGAAACGATACACGATCGGTGCAAAAACTGCACTTCGCAAGGTTACCAAACAAACGTGCATCGCGCAAAGCATTAAAAACAGCACGTAAATGATCAAGGTGTTCCTCTAAAGATTTGCTATAAATCAGAATATCATCAAAGTATACCACCACAAATTTGCCAATGAAAGAACGCAAAACCTCATTCATCAACCTCATGAAAGTGCTAGGTGCATTAGTTAAACCAAAAGGCATCACTAACCACTCATATAATCCAAACTTAGTTTTGAAAGCTGTTTTCCACTCATCTCCCAACTTCATACGAATCTGGAGGTATCCACTACGCAAATCAACTTTAGAGAAGACAGTAGAGCCACTCAATTCATCAAGCATATCGTCTAACCTAGGAATTGGATGACGATATCTAATGGTAATGTTATTAATAGTCTACAATCAACACACATACGCCAAGATCCATCTTTCTTAGGCACCAAAATCACCGGCATAGCACATGGACTAAGAGACTCTCGTACGTACCCTTTATCTAGCAACTCCTGAACTTGACGCTGAATTTCCTTGGTCTCGTCGGGGTTGGTTCGTATGGCGCGCAGTTGGGTAGTGAAGCCCCGGAATCGATGGATTTGATGCTCAATTCCACGCACGTGGCAGCCGTGGTACATCCTGGGAAAAACATCCTCATACTCCCTGCAAAAGATTAGTGACCACAGGTGGAAAAGAAGCAGGTACATCCTCAAAGGAAAACAAAGCATCCTTGCATACAAAAGCATAGCAAACAGTTTCAGTTGTATCCAAATTGGCAACATTAGATTTAACAGCAAGCATGCAAGAACCTTTCAATTGAATCACATTTTTATTGTCAGATTTAGATTCTCTCTTGTTATGTTGCACATGTTCTTTGGCTACAATCTGATTTTCACTTATAGCATGGACCCGATTCTTCTCTTTCTTAGCTCTAGCAACATCATCCTCAAAAACAGCTTCAGGGGTCATGGGATGCAACACAATTTTCTTATCATGGTACATAAAAGAATATTGATTTGATCTACCATGATGCATAGAATCCATATCAAATTGCCATGGCCTACCTAACAGAATATGACAAGCTTGCATAGGTACAACATCACACTCAACAACATCACGATATGTCCCAATTGCAAAATTAATGCGCACCAGCATTGAGGTTATCAAAATTCCTCACAAGTGTAGCAAGGCTGGTGTCAATACGCGCGACCGATGCCTCCAACCCGGCGAGCCTGGTTGTGGCATCGATTTGTGTGGCCTCCAATTGCCCGATCTTGTCATTCGTCACCTGCAGATCTGCATCAAGTCCTTCTGTGTGCCGCTTCACTTCTCTTGCAAAATGTTGTATGATGCGTCTGGTGCGTGGAGAATGGGATGCACCTTCTTCTTCCTCCGAGCCTGCCATGGTTAATATAACAAAACAAAAACGAAAACAGTTGACAAGAATTAATCCCTACAACTATTGGGGTGTGGCTACGAAAGGCGCTTGCTCTCGCTTATCTCACAAGTTCTTACCAGTTCTTACCATGCTCACAGGAGGGGTGACGACAACCGAAAGTCTGCAACCGTGGAACGAGGTCTATCGGCGCCGTAGCAACAAGGCCTGTTGTCAAGCTGTAGTCGTATGTGTGGAGCTATAGGAGGGCTGAAAGTAATGCACAAGGAAGTACTAGCAACCACGTTAGTCAAAGCAAATTGAGTAAACGCTCAAGGTCGGTACCGTGCTGGTCCTAGGCTAGACGAAATAGAGACGCGAGCCTAACCACAAAAAGGACGCCACAAGATACAAACCCAAACAGACATGATCACAGGAAGGTGGAGACAAAGGGGACTAAGGGGAAGGAGACAAAGGAGACAAAGGAAGGTTCTCACGAGTCGGCCCCTTTTCTTTCTTTTTTTTTCTTTTTTTTGTTGTTCTCTCTCTAGTGCTGAGGAGAGAAATTCGACTTTTTTTTTATTTTTTGATATTTTTTCACAACCAGGGGCACACTAGAACCAACCACAAAAATTCTTAGCTCAAACGGACAAAATATGAGGCATGTGCAATTTTTCAAAGTTTTACCGAATGGGGTTCCGAAGCTTCTCGCCACGAAAACAGAATTTTGCAAGTGGAATTTGGCGATTTTAAGATTGCCAAACCCAACAAAGCGGGAACAGACGGATGTAACTTTTCGTAGATGTCCGTGGATATCTTATTTGCCTAATTTCAAGCCCGTATGAGAAAGATATCACTGTTTTAAGGCAGCAACTCGAATCAGGGTTCTATTTCCTTTCTTGAGATGGCTGGATCAAAGGCAAGACAGATTACAGATGGAAACAGATCAAACTATGGAAGGAAAATAATTGGTGGGTGGCAGCGATGGTGGTGATGACGGCTAAAACAAAGGTGATGGCGGCGATGGTGAAGGTGGCGGTATGTGGTGGCAAGAACTCGAAACTCTAATCGCCTAAACACTAAGACTAGCACATTGACACAACCATGCAATCGAAGACTCAACAAGCCCTAACTAAGCAGTCCTAGTAAAAAAAGGCTCAAAGGGTTTTTAGGATTGATCTAATCTACTATTTTTTTTGGCCTTTTCTGGACTATAGGAAACAAAATTAAACAACGAAGGGCAAAAAAAATCTCTCACCGATCAACCGCGCTCTGATACCAACTGATGCGATCCCGCTAGGGTTTAGTCCCGATCTTTCGATGAGAGGTGGAGGATAACTCGATTGGGAAACGGAGGCGATGTTCACGGCCCGACTACAACCGTCCAAGGACGATGCGCCTTAGCAACCGATACACCGTCTCCGATGGTTGACGCGATCTTGCGGTGCGCGACAACCCAGCCACTAGGGCACTCGTCTTGCAAGCAATCGAAGAACAAGCAAGAACAAGTAAAACAAGCACTGAAGTTGCTATATTTTGAGAGGAAAGATTCAATCTGAATACACGATATGGTGGGGTTTCGATGACAAACAGACGGACGGTCTAGCCGACACGCGCGCTGTGTGCAAGTAGCAAAAGGCTAACTCTAATCAACAAAAACCTGCCCTTCTTGGTGGCGGCTGAAGGATTAAGTAGAGGGGAGAGAGGACCACAGGGGTGCCGGAGTCGTGCTAAACCCTAGGACGCGCCCCTAATGGGCCCAACTTGATACACGTCCCATTGGGCCAAAAGAGGTGACGCAGCACGAAAGACAGAAAACACTCGGTAGAAAAAAGGACAATTGCGGCCGCTCCAGGACAGATATTGACATGGGGCTGGATCCATTTGAAAGTAGACTTGATAACCTTTCCATCAAGTACTTGCACGCCCAAATCGGAGTTTGCATGAAGTCGTGGCGGCCGTTAGAACTTGGCACTGTGCTGCAGTCCGAATCCACCCCGCGCGAATCCTCTTCCCATTGGATCCTCTCCATCGTTCCTGAGTAAAACAAAAGTGCACGCGCCTCCAGGGTATAAAGAAGAGGAACATAAACTTAAGAATGAACTCACCTGATGGTTGAGTTGACGTGCACGAGCGCGGGTTATTGGGCCATGAAGTTGTACGTGTGGAGGCGTGGATGTATCGGTAGTATTGATGTCCTCATCACATTCACTAGACAGGAGAGGAGCTTCTGTTGGCGTCGACTCTCCGAGGTCGCCTCGCCTCCGAGGATCATGTTGACGGTGTGAGTCGGCTCCTGGAAGTCGTCCTCCCGTCGATGATCTTCTTTCCGGATCTTTGGGTCCACACTCCTCCCCTTTCATGGCCTTGGGGGTCGGGGGTTCTGAGCCTCCCAGGCCATGTGGTCCTGGACGGTGTAGCACTGCCAGATGGTGTGGTTACCTTTCGGGTGGAGGAAACATGGTTTGTCCAATGCCTCCCAGAATGATTCTCCCGATGGCTCCCCCCTCGAGCCCGACCTCTCGATGGTTGCGACTTCCAGGGTTGCCATGCGCTTCACCTCGTCCCGCCGACCCCATGGGATTGGTGGGCTATCTCGATCTTCTTGGTGAGCGATGCTCGGGATTTGCCCGCTCCTTCCCCGAGACTCCCTTGGGAGGCAGGATTCGAGGGCGATCATTTCATGCCGTTCAGTGTCCTCAACATCCGCAAAGCTCTCGGTGATGGTGATCACTTCAACCGGAGTGGTTGGCTTCGTCTGAACGAGGAAGCGGAACAACTCGGAGGGCTTTTGAAGTCCCTCGGAGAAAATACGCATGATGTCTTCATCGGTGATGCTCGCAATCGTGTTGCGACGCTCCGAGAAGCGTCGAATGTAGTCTCGGATGGACTGGCTAGCCCCTTGTCGGACTTGGCGGAGGTCGTAGCGGGTGGCCGGGCGTTGCCAGGTGCCATGGTAGTTGTCAACAAATGCATCGCACAGATCATCCCAAGAACCGATGGAGTTCTCGAAGAGACCTGCGAGCCAGGTAATGGCAGTCGGCGCCAGCATGACCGGGAGGTAGTTTGCCATCATGTTGGCATCACCGTTTGCGGCTTGGACAGTTGTACAGTACAACTGGAGCCACAGGGTAGGGTCGGTCTTGCCGTCGTAGGGGTCGATCCCTATTGGACAGAAACCTTTGGGCCACATGACCCATCGGAGGTTGGCGGTGAAGGCCACAAAGCCGCCGTGTTAGGGCACGATGTCGGGGGCTCCATCAGGAGGTCCATGCATCCAGTCGTACTCGTCTTGGCGCCGCATCTCCTGGTGCCTCTGATCGGTGGCGCGCCGCTCGACGATGTTGCAGGCGTCGACCTTCTGCGTGATTATCTCACGCTAGTCCCCCGTGTATGAGCTCCCCTGGTGCTCGACTGTGCGAGTGGCCCTGGAGCGATGGGTCGTTCCACCAGGAGCAGGCCCAGTCTTTGTGGTCGCGTCCTTAGTAGGACACGGGGAGGCCGAATGACCAGCACTCTGCTGTGGCTTCGAACTCGAGCGTCGAGCACTTCCGGAGGGGCGTTCAGATGGGCTCGGAACATTAGCTATGTAGAGGCTGCATGGGTCATCACCATGGCCTTCCGGACCACCGGAGAGTCAGGAAGACCATTGAGCGCACGCTCGGTGGCAACCAAGTTGGACACGGGCGTTCGGAGGACCTGGTGTCCCTCGAACTCCATGGTGAAGTCAGACTCTAGGCGCCGGGGCTGAACGTGGGGTCGACGGGCCTGCTCGCGCCGCGCAATCCGCCCCACGTTACTGGAACTACGTGCATTGTGGTGGGCATCAGACTCCTGAGAGCCCGAGGCCTCGTCGTCGGATACCACATCCGCCATCATGATGAAGTTGGCGGGCTAGCGGTTGCCAGGGATGAACACTGGACCGTGGAGCCTCCTAGCCGACGCCGTGCGAGAAAGAGAGGCACAGCGAGCGGTCTTGCCGGAGCTCACCGCACCAGCAGACGTGGGAGTACGTCCAGCAGCGTGCGAGGGTGAAGAAGGCGACCCTTGCAGTGAGGAAGCAGAACGTGTGGAGTGGAGCCGGCTAGGACGCTCGATCTGGGTCCATGCGTCGTCCGCCCTCAGGGCTACCGTGCGGGCAGTCGGGGGCTTGCACTGCCAAACCTTGGTGGTCGTGTGGGTCTCGGGGCTGAGGCCCACCGGGCGTGAAGCTGCGTGCCTTGGCCCGCCACCATGCGCTGTGGCACGACTACATGCTCCAGCTCGTCGGAGGCTGCCTGAGAGAGAGTGAGGCGATGGAAGTTGTCGGTGCGAAACACCAAGGTGCCGAAGACGAAGGTCGTCCCGGCGGGAACGACAAAGTTGGTGGAGAAGGAAACCGCCATCAAATCGCGCGGTTCAAAGAACAGTGCCCCTACCTGGCACGCCAACTGTCGACGGGTGTGTCGGCAGTCCTCAAAGGGGGTGCCCAAGGAGGTGAAAGAGAATGGTAGAGAAGCTGTCCTCTGATGGATTTGATGGTTGACTCGAGTCCTGAGATGAGCCAAAGAGCAAAGACATAGAGAGTTATACTAGTTTAGCCCTCCCAAAGGATAATAGGCCTATATCCAATGTTCTTCGTTGGGGTGTATGATGAACAAGAGTTACAAAGGAGTGAGAATGCTCGGGATCGGAATGTAGAAGTCTGGGGTCCTCCCCCACTTCTTTTTCCCTCCCCCCTTGGCCCCGTCGCCCTGCCTCCCTTTTATAGCTCAAGGGGGGCAGGAACAGGAGAGCTTGGGGGCCAAGAAAGCTATGACTAATATGCTAAAAGGTGAGTACAAATAACATATGAAAAGGTACAAGATGGTCTGCTAGGTCCTATACACCGTGAGCATCTTGTGCTTTCTCTCTCTTGCCTTGGGATCCCTCCTCCGCTGGAGATGCTTGTACTGTGCTGTCGGGTGACGTCAGTTCTGCCTGGCTGTTACCTCCCTCTTCCTCCTTCCACGCTAAGTCTTGTCCCAAAGATGGTCGAGGTCGGGTTATGGAATCGGGGTCGAGAGAGGAGAACCGAGGTCGGACTCAGGGAAAGGCCAGGATGTCCGACCCCAAAAAAGGGGGGTAGGGCCATCGACCACGTCTCGAGGACTCTCGATTTTGACTTCAGTTGGACTTTGACTCCAGTCCATGGGGTACCTCGGGGTGACACTCCCCACAGGTGGTTGTAAGTGTTCGTGGCATAAAATGTGACAGGTTCTAAAGATACCTTAAGAGAGCAAGGTTCCTCAAATTCAAGAAAGAAACTTTCATGCTTGTCTTGTAGGCATTCATTGATGGGTAGGTCCTGTACATAATGCACACGAGACACGTGGCCTCCTACTGAATTCTCTACTCCCGTTTTATCCTTGAATTCAATGTCAAATTCTTGGAGTAAGAGAATTAAGGAGAATGCGGAGGCTACGATAGCATAAATCAAATTTTTTCTACCACGCAATCCAGGATTACTTGCTAGTAAGGGTCTATAGATTGTTACCAAGTGACGTGCAGTGCAGCCGAAAAACTACATTGGAGTAACCGACCCAACGTACGCACGTCGAGAAGTCTTGCTGACCTCGAACAACGCATCGCCCGACCTTGCCGACCTTGGACAACACCTCACCCGACCTTGCTCCGATCTCCCGATTAGCTCCCCGATCACGTCGCCGACCACGATCCGATCTTCCGACCAGCTCACCGAACACGTCGCCGAATTGGATTCCTCTAGTTGGATCTTGATGAGATTCAACGCCACCGAATAACACCACAACGTAGCAATGTCTCTACCGGTATCCACACATCGAGGGAGTGAACTCCGAACACCCGTGTGCTAGCACGCGATGCACGGCTAGGGTTTTGGCTTGGACGCGGGAGGGTTTCCGTGGAGAAGCTTGTTCCGGTTGTACGTTGTCCACTGAATCCCTCCACCCCTCGCCTCCTTATATAGGGTTGCCGACTGGGCCTAAAGGCCCATTGGGATTCCTTGTCCGGTTGGATCTCTATCCAACTGAGCCGTATCCGAGTGAAACTTGAATGCCTATTCTTTCCCGTTAAGTGTGCGACCCTATAGGCTAGGGTATACTTGGCTCCGGCCCAAGTCCAACTCGGCCGACCCGTCAACAGCGACCCCTAGCAGAACTATTGACACCAAAGTATACAAGAGATCATATCGGCTGAACCTGTAATGTGCGCACAAATCCCTTTGCCTCACGGTATCAATTAAGTGTCGACCCCTGTTTTTGAGGACGGGAATCATTCGTGTTCATAGTACCATATCCCTGGATCGAGTAGTTTGGTACCCACGAATACAGTTCTGAATTACCAGGTGCAAAGTGCACGAATAGTCTTACATCGAAATTATTACAATAATAGGCCCGAAGGCAATATCAAATACATATAGGACCTACTGGTCCGGATACAACCAAAAGCCGAATTTAGATAAGATTAGTAGTCGGAAGGCAGCGGCACGTCGATTGCCACAGGCAACGACCGGGGACTAAGACCTAGTAGACGCCTTCTCCTCCATCGCCCACCTGTCAGTAAGCATAGGGGTCCTCCAGTTCTTCGTTTCCTCCATCTGAAGGTTTGTGCGTATAGCAAGGGTGAATACCCAACGTACTCAGCAAGCCGACACGGAATGATGCATATGATAGGGTCATTCAAAGGATGGCTACGGTTCATTTGCACAAAGCCAATTTTCACAAATCATTTCACAAACCTATTATCTAGCCAAGTCAATTTTTATTTTCAGAGTATATTAAAACGGCGACGGTTCTGTCTACCATCCATCGTAATTTCCAAGGATGGCTTCCTGCCTCCGGTTCATCATGGTTTTCTGGGGAGTCCACCCCTTCTCGCATTTCGAGAAGTTGAGTCCAGCAGCACACAAAATCATTATGCAATCCCATCCCATCATTTTAAAATTTATGAGTCTAGCCACGGGAGAAACTTGTCACGTTGCTCATTAACCGCAAGCACGGCTATTCGAATAGATTGTTTTACTCACACTGCAGTGGATGTACACTTTACCCATACTCTGCGGCTACTCATTGAATGAGATTTCATCCCTTCATATGGGATGGTCACGGTAAAGCCTTTCGATAACTTTGCTTCGGCAGTACCCGCTCCATGAACTTTAATCCTCTTGCACTCTAGCCGTCCTTTCCTAGAAGTGAGAGGAGTTCTGGCGCTCCCGGGGTAAGGGAAAACTTTCACAACATTCTCATTCTTTACTCAACACTTAGGCCGCAGCCTTATCTCAATAACCAGAACCACCTCTTCACTGAAGAACCACTATGCAGGGATACTGCCTCCGCTCGGCTATCTACTCCGCTAGGTCTATACCCATTCGAGAAGTACGGTTGTACTGGCTCGTTCCAGGTTATAAGTCTCATGGTTCGGTCCTTAATTGACCGAGGACGGTTCTTGCCTTTACCGGAATCCACCCAAATCCATCCATCCGCCCCAGTCCAAAACATTGGTTTTGTATTTTTTTTTGTTTTTCATCAAACTTGTTTCATCATGATCAAGGCAATGTGGCGCTCATGTCTCCGCATGCCGTATTCCAACTACCTCCCCAAAGATAGTTGCCCAAGCACGAAGCTTTTTTATAAAATCATGAGTATGCACGAATCTAATATAAGCAGGGCTAAGCATTTTACCGAAGTTATCCTCCGGTTATATCACATCGAAGGTTACAAAGAATAATTCTAATGGTAATCAACATCAAGGCAGGGTATGTTAAGCATAGGTACTCATTAGTGTATAGCATGCAAATTTGTAATTTAAATCAACATCATTTCGCAAAGTAGGATCAATATGTTCAAGGGAAGTGTTGACTTGCCTTGCTCGCACACTTGTTGGCCGGGGTCTTCAACGTAGTCAGTGCTTGCTCCCTCGGTTGCTATCCGTACGTGCGAAAAATCAATTGATTTCGATCAGAATTCAATAAAATACCGAGAGATCGAAAAGAACCATAAAAACGACTCCAAATGTTTAGCCTAAAATTCTGCTCGAGTTCGGACGAGAGTTTTGGGTAAAATCCGGTTTAAAAGAGAGTTTGAGATTTTAGGGTTTTCGCAAAATGTCGATCGGATTTAATTAAGGGAATATATTTTTGAAAAGCGCTAGATCAAAGAATTAATGCTCGAGGTTTTGGAGGTCCGAGCACCAAAAGAACATATTTATAACGGCGGAAAGAAAATAGATAAACTCCGGATTAAAAACGATGCGAAAACGAAATCTCCAAAAAATCCGATTTTGAATTCCGAATTTGCACAGAGAAAATACACGAGAAAATAATATATTTTTGCCCAAATATTTTCCCAAATATTTTCTAAATATTTTTCCTAATTTTCCAAAATTTCTCCATATTTTTCCTTTTTTTCTTTTTCTTTTCTCTTTTTTTCTTCGTTTTCTTTTTTCTCATATTCCCTTTCCTCTCTCTGTTCGATCACTTCTCCCTCCTCGCCGGCCGCCGCCGCCGCAACGCGAGGCGGCGGCTCGGGGCTTACCGACGGCTATGGCGACGGCGAGGGAAGCGGTGGCGCTCCGGCACATGACGGTGACAGCTCGCGGCGGCTTTGGCGCATGGCGGCGATGGCGGCGAACGGCGGGTGAGATTTTGCGGCGAGGAGAGAACGGCGAGGGAGAGGGAAACAAGGCGGCGAGGTTGGGGAAAAGCGGGAGGGCTCGACCCTATTTATAGGCGTGGTGAGAGAGGGGGAAACAAGGGAAAGGGGGACCCGCGCGCGCGGCGGTACGGCGGAGGGCACGCGGCGGCGCGGGATGGCGGTGGCCGGGCGTGGCGACGCGAGCGTGCGCGCGTGAGGACGGCGGGCTCCGACGTGGGCGGGGTCCAGCGCGGAGTCGTGGGCGCGGGCGTGGCATGGCGGCGGGACCGGGCACGGGGTCGGGCGCGTGGCGTGCGCCGGCACGGGACGGGTGGGCGACGCGCGGCGCGGCGAGGGCGTGCGCGGGCGGGTCAGACGGGCGGGCGACGCGCGGCGGGAGCGACGCACGACGCGGCGGAGCCGGGGGCAGCATGCGTGGCGCGCGGCGCGACACGGCGCGTGGCGCATGGGCGGGGCGCGGTACGGCCGGTACGACGTCGAACACTTGGCGCGGTACGGCCTATCATTGTAATAATTTCCATGTAAGACTATTTGTGCATTTGCACCTGATTATTCAGTACTGTATTTCGTGGGTACCAAACTACTCGATCCAGGGAAATGATACTATGAACACGAAAGATTTCCGTTCCAAAACGGGGTCCACAGAGCTGGTACTGAGCAATGCGCGTAGGATAAGACCAACCGGCGCCCTACCCCGACTAGCCGGCTAAAGGAAAACATCCCTACGTAGGATCATTTCGCAAACTATTATTTTTGAAAGACAAACATACATTTTCCTATACCTTTATCCCCATTTCTTTTACTCAAATTGTTTTGATATTATCTCTCTCTGACCCTAAGTTGCCTTCAAAAGCAGATGTCGGACCATGTCGGAGTTTGGGAGATCACAGTTCCACGGGAAGAAGGATTCGTGTGGCAACTCCAATTATTGCTATGGTGCCTAAGGTACCCAGATGCACCCACCTACCGGATTAGGAGACATGGCACCGAAAGATACCCGGTATGGGAAGCAGCAGTTTCAGTTGAAGCTCGCATGGGGAGCGAGACACCCTATTGCTTCCACACTCGTTACCACGGGATCTCGGTAGAAGCAGCTCTTCAGACGCAGCCCGCGAAGCGTTCCTTCGCCTCAACGCCATCCACCGTGCTAGGTCACCGTGACTGAGTTTGTACACCACCCCTACCGAGAGGAGGGCAACCCAGTCTGCACCGTGGAAGCCACCCCATGCTGCTATAATCCTATGGTCACCCGTCTGTGGCGAAACAACGGATGACTCGCTATGAAGAGGCTTTGCTCGAAATCGACTACCCGGCAGCGACGCCTCAATGATCTGGTCAAGGAACACCAAAGCTGCGGGATCGGTCAACTTGCTGGAGACCCATGCAGCTAACGGTGCCCAGTACGAGCAGCTCTCTGACCGCTATATGGCCCATGGAGAAGCCTTGGTGGAGCTAGAAGAACAACTCAGGAAGAGCAAGCAACAGGTCAGCCAGCTGGAAGAGCAACTTCGCTCCAATCCTGTCCCTACTGCTGGTATTTCCACCGAAGTTGCACCAACACCCCCTTGTTAGTGATATGCCCTAGAGGCAACATGGAGATGTTGGATATCACGTCAATGTTTATGTATTTATGAATAAAGTGTTATTCAGTTCCATGAAATAGACATCTTGTATTGATCAATAAGTACGTGACTTATTTATGAGACTCTTTATGTATGAATCTATTTCTAAACGATCCCTGATCATAAGTCATATTGTTTGAACAAATATGATTCTAAGATCGGCATGTTTATTGATTGATGATCATGTCTCATAGATAATGGGTATGGAGATACCAAATCAATAAACATGGACACATGTGTTGGAGAACACATTGTTGGATAGACCCACCATGAGACACTACGGGAATTAATGTGCCATTAGTTGGTCTCGGGTAGTGTTGGTACAAAGTCCTTAGACCCGAGATCACCATGGATTCCAACATGTGTAGTAGCCTACTTTGGGACTACCAAACGCTATTCTCAGAATCGGGTAGTTATAAAGGTAGTTTTCGGGTTTGCTATGAAACATGGAGTGGGATATGAGTGATCAAGATGGAATTTGCCCCTCCTTTGGAGAGATATCTCTGGGCCCTCGAGGTAATGGATTATGGAAATGCATGGCCATGCTAAGTTGATTGAGGAGTCAATCAACGACAGATAATCCAATACGGTTCGAGTGAATGGTTAAGCTATTGAAGGGATGGCACACATCTTGCCTATAGCTTAACCGGTATCGTGAGGCAAAGGGATTTGTGTACACATTACAGGTTCGAGCCGATATTATTCTTGTATACTATGGTGTCAATATGTGCTTGCTAGGCGCTGTTGAGGTCGGTGAGTTAGACTCGAGCCGACGATCGGCTAAGTTAGTCTATAGCCGAAACCGAGTATACCTAAACCTACGGGTCGCATGCTTAAGGGGATAAGAACAGGCATTCGAGTTGGACTCGGATACGGCTTGATCGGATAGGGATCCGATCGGATAGAGTCCTATGGGCTTACGACGTGTGGGCGGCCAACTCTATGAGATACGGATGAGATCCGATTCAAAATAGAGTCCTAATCGACCACTAGTCCCAGTCGGCCAACTCTATATAAAGGAGGGAGGGGTGGAGAGCTGCGGCATGTCAATTGCATCGCGTGCAACAGAAGTCGCCGAGATCAATCTCCACGGAAACCCTCCCCACTTTCGAGCCAAACCCTAGCCTTGCATCGCGTGCTAGCACACGGGTGTTCGGCGTTTGTCCCCGGACGTGTGGATACCGCAGAGGCGCCGCTACGTTGCGCGCCGTTGATCGGCTTCGGATCGGCTACGGCATCTCGCGAATCGGCGATTGGCGAATCGGTTGTCCCCGGGTATCGGCCGTCGGCTTGCGAGAATCGGCTACACTGTTCCGGATCGGATAGCCCCGATTGGCAATTCCGCCGCACACTCCAATCGGTAACGATCTATCGGCCCTTACTTGCAAGTGTTCCTGGTTTGCGCGGTAGAAAATTTTTGTTTTCGGCTAGCGTAGCTTCCGTGTAACCCTTCAGTGGTATCAGAGCTAATTAGATTGGATCTGGAACAAGTTTTGCGCACGGGTTGATTAGATCAATCGGTTTTACGGGATCTGTTGAGGAGAGTTAATGGTAATTGCGTTCCTTGATAGTGTATTCGAACGGCGTAATGTGATTACGTCGAAGCAATTTCCATATAACTCGGTTTGAGTTGGGTTCGAGATAGCGTTCCTTATAGTGTATCGGAACGGTATAATGTGATTATGCCGAAGCTATCTCGTAGTCCGATCTTGTTAGCGCCTCGCGCCAACGCAAACCATCTCCCTTGATAGTGTATCGGGACAGCATAATATGATTATGCCGACATGGTTTCCGTAAGCGATTTCATAGATTGGATCTATGAATCGGCTAACCGGCTAACCGGCTAGCGGGACCGCCGTGTGCGTACCCCTTATAGGTCGTCTTGATGCCGTATCTCTGCGATAGGTAGAAAACGTTTCTACGCCTAACTTGTTTTTGCAGAGAATGCTTTGAGATGGTATGGCCCTATTGTATGTATGAGATGCATGTGATGCATGTAATATTCTTTCATATGTGCAATCCCTGTAATATTCTTTCATACGTGCAATGCTTGTAATATTCTTTCACGACTGCGAGTCGATGTAATCTTCAATTAGAGCTTCTATAGTAGTAGCTTAGTTTGAAGAAATCAAGCATTCGGCACTCGAAAGAACGGTGATGAAGATGGAGATCTGTAGAGACCGACATGGAGATGGAGATCACCATGTGAAGGGGGCCATACTATTTCACTATATGATATTCTTCTTGCTTTCATATGTGATATGTTTGTTTGATAGGATAGCATCCTCGCGAAATTAAGTAGTAATGATGCCCTTCCAAATGTTGCACTCGTCACCGTTATGCTCGTCAATGGTGGGTCCGCCAAAGCAGAGTGCCATTCTCTATCATAACACGAGGGGTATATGTCGACATATACATGCAGGAGTATTTGGTTTACTTAACAAGGCTATCAAAACAGTTTTGGGCCTTGGGGCATAGGTTGGCGCCGGGGCATGGAGATGCCACACCAACAACAAGAGTCACATAGAGATGTGATTAGCAAGGTGTTGCTTACCGATGTTACTAATTTTCTAGCAGTGATGCCAAAGCTCACTAGAAAATTAATTAACATGTGGATCTTGACCCAATACGTAACCTAGAGGGAAGGTGGAAAATACGTAATGGGAGTCTAATGTTAAATTGTTTAACAATAGACATAGCATAAACATTGTGCTAAACTTTGCTTTTTCTGTTGTAGAATAAATGGCGGCTAATACTACACCCAGTACCTTTAATTTGCGATCTATTCTCGAAAAGGAAAAATTAAATGGAACAAACTTTATGGATTGGTATCGCAACTTGAGAATTGTTCTCAAGCAAGAGCGTAAGGAGTATGTTCTTGAAGTACCTTATCCTGAGGATTTGCCAAATAATGCCACTACAACTGCACGGAGGGCTTATGAGAAGCACACTAATGATGCCCTAGATATAAGTTGTCTCATGCTTGCTACAATGTCCCCCGAGCTTCGAAGCAATATGAGAGCACGATGCTCACACTATTATTCGAGGGACTGCGTGGCATGTTTGAGAACCAAGCTCGGGCCGAGAGGTTCAACACCTCAAAGTCCTTGTTTGCGTGCAGCTTGTTGAAGGGAATCCCGTCATTCCGCATGTGATAAAAATGATTGGCTACATTGAGAGTCTGGAAAAACTAGGTTTTCCCCTTAGCCAAGAGTTGGCTACTGATGTGATTCTCCAGTCGCTCCCTCCGAGCTTCGAGCCATTCATATTAAATTATCACATGAACAATATGGATAGGACCTTGGCTGAATTGCATGGGATGCTAAAGACAGTGAGGAGAGTATCCAGAAAAACGGTCATCATGTGATGATGATGCGAAGGCTAAGCGCAAACACACTGTCAAGAAGCTTTGCACCAAGAGGAAGTTAACTCCCGATGAGATCGCGAGTGCCTCCAATGCAAAGAAGGGCAAGAAGGGGTCGGCGGCATCGATGCCGTTTGCTTCTATTGCAAGGAGACAGCCACTGGAAGAGGAACGCAAGAAGTACATGGAGGATCTCAAAAAGAAGCAAAGTACGACTTCGCTTCGGTATTAATGTTATAGACATTAATCTTGCTACTTCACCTACGACTCTTGGGTATTTGATACCGGATCGTAGCTCATATTTGCAAATCGTTGCGAGGGAATGAGAAGAAGTAGAGGATTGAGAAGGGGCGAGGTGAACTGCGCGTCGGCAATGGAGCAAGCGTTGCTCCTACGGTTCTTGTCGGCACAATACCACTTCATCTACCTTCAGAATTAGTTTTGGAATTAAATAATTGTTATTGTGTTCCAACACTATGTCAAAACGTTATTTCGCTTCATGTTTGCAAGCGGAAGGATATGATTTTAGATCAATGAACAATGGTTGTTCAATATATCTCGAGATATGTTCTATTTTCATGCTCCATTGGTGAATATACGTTTTGAATCTTGAAGCGTCTCCCATCTATAACATTAATACGTAAAGGCAACTCTCTAATGATATAAACCCCACGTTTATCCGGCATTGTCGCTTAGGCCATATAAATAAGAAACGCATGGAGAAGCTCCATAAGGATGGACTCCTTCACTCTTTTGATTTTGAATCATTTGAGACATGTGAGTCTTGTTTACTTGGTAAGATGACAAAGGCACCTTTCACGGGACACAGTGAAAGAGCAAGTGACTTGTTGGCACTCGTACATACCGATGTATGTGGACCAATGAGCTCAACGGCCGAGGTGGTTATCGTACTTCATTACCTTTACCGATGACTTTAGTAGATATGGCTATATCTACTTAATGAGGCATAAGTCCGAATCCTTTGAAAAGTTCAAATAATTCCAGAATGAAGTACAGAATCATTTAGGGAAAACAATCAAGTTTCTACGATCGATCGTGGAGGGGAATACTTGAGCCAAGAGTTTGGTAATCATCGAAAGATTGTGGAATTGTTCCACGTTGACTCCGCCAGAACTCCACAATGGAACGGAGTGTCCGAACGGAGAAATCGCACCTTGTTGGACATGGTGCGGTCGATGATGAGCCAAAGTGATCTTCCGTTATCCTTCGAGGATATGCTCTTGAAACACTGCGCTCACACTAAATAGAGTTCCATCTAAGTCGGTTGAAAAGACACCATATGAGATATGGACGGGCAACCCCTAGTTTGTCTTTTCTAAAAATTTGGGGATGTGAGGCTTATGTAAAACGTTTACAATCGATAAGCTCACACCCAAATCGACAAGTGCTTCTTTGTGGTATATCCTAAGGAAACTAAGGAATATTACTTTTATAATCGGGAACAAGGCAAAGTGTTTGTCGCCCGACATGGTGTGTTCTTGGAGAAAGAGTTTCTTTCAAGAAGGGTTAGTGGGAGCAGGGTGCATCTTGAAGAAGTTCAAGAAACACCGAAAACGTTTCGCGACCACGAACCACAACGAGGAACAAAGTGTTGCACCACCGGTTGTAGATACACCGCCCCACGGAGGTCCGAAAGATCATGTCGTGCACCGCAGTACAGTGCGGAACAACGTGATATATTGTTGTTGGACAACGATGAACCTAAGACCTATGAGGAAGCGATGGTGGGACCCGATTCCAACAAGTGGCTTGGAGCCATGAAATCCGAAATAGAATCCATGTACGACAATCAAGTTTGGAACTTGGTTGATCCACTGATGGTGTCAAAACCATTGAGTGTAAATGGGTTTTTAAGAAAAGGCCGATATGGATGGAAATGTTCACATCTATAAGGCGCGATTGGTGGCGAAAGGTTTTAGATTCAAGGAGTTGATTATGATGAAACCTTCTCGCCCGTCGCAATGCTTAAATCTATTCGCATTATCCTAGCAATTGCTGCATATTTCGATTATGAGATATGGCGATGGATGTCAAAACGGCTTTCCTAAATGGAAACCTAAGCGAGGATGTATACATGATACAACCTCGGGGTTTTGTCGATCCAAAATCGCTGGAAAGATATGCAAGCTACGAAATCCATTTATGGATTGAAGCAAGCATCTCGGAGTTGGAATATTCGTTTTGATGAAGTAATCAAAGGGTTTGGTTTCATCAAAAATGAAGAAGAGGCCTGTGTTTACAAAAAGGTCGGTGGGAGCGCAATTGTATTTCTAATCTTATATGTGGATGACATATTACTAATTGGAAATGATATCCCTATGCTTGAATCCGTCAAGTCTTCATTGAAAAATAGTTTTTCCATGAAAGACTTAGGGGAGGCAGCATATATATTGGCATTCGGATCTATAGAGATAGATCCAAGAGGCTAATTGGATTAAGCCAAAGTACATACATTGACAAGGTGTTGAAAAGGTTCAACATGCATGATTCCAAGAAAGGTTTCTTGCCCATGTCACATGGCATTAATCTTAGCAAGAATCGGTGTCCTCGGACACATGATGAGCGGAATAAGATGGGTATGGTTCCATATGCTTCGGCAATTGGATCCATCATGTATGCCATGCTTTGTACACGCCGATGTCTCGTACGCTTTGAGTGCTATGAGTAGATACCGTCGAGATCCAGTGAATGTCACTGGATTGCCGTAAAGAATATCCTTAAGTACTTGAGAAGAACTAAGGATATGTTTCTAGTCTATGGAGGTGAAGAAGAGCTCGTTGTAAGTGGTTACACCGATGCTAGCTTCCAAACGGACAAGGATGATTATAGATCGCAACTGGGTTCGTGTTCGCCCGAACGGAGCGCGTCAGTGAAAGAGTTCCAAGCGGGATACGTTGCTGATTCTACAACGGAGGCCGAGTACATTGCTGCTTAAGCGCAAAGGAGGCTGTTTGGATCAAGAAATTCGTTTCGAGCTTGGTGTGATGACTAGTACGACGGTCCAATGTCTCTCTATTGTGACAATAGTGGAGCCATTGCGCAAGCCAAGGAGCCGAGGTCACATCGAAGTCCAAACACATACTTCGGCGATATCATCTCATCCGCGAGATTGTGGACGAGGTGATGTCAAGATATGCAAAGTGCACACGGATCTCAACATAGCCGATCCGCCGACAAAACCTCTCCCTCCCGAAGCATGAGGCGCACACAAGAGCAATGGGTATTAGATACTTACATGATTGACTCTAGTGCAAGTGGGAGATTGTTAGTGATATGCCCTAGAGGCAACATGGAGATGTTGGATATCACGTCAATGTTTATGTATTTATGAATAAAGTGTTATTCAGTTCCATGAAATAGACATCTTGTATTGATCAATAAGTGGGATGTGAGTGATCAAGATGGAATTTGCCCCTCCTTTGGAGAGATATCTCTGGGCCCCTCGAGGTAATGGATTATAGAAATGCATGGCCATGCTAAGTTGATTGAGGAGTCAATCAACGACGGATAATCCAATACGGTTCGAGTGAATGGTTAAGCTATTGAAGGGATGTCACACATCTTGCCTATAGCTTAAGCGGTATCGTGAGGCAAAGGGATTTGTGTACACATTACGAGTTCGAGCCGATATTATTCTTGTATACTATGGTGTCAATATGTCTGCTAGGCACCATTGTTGACAGTCGGCTGAGTTAGACTCGAGCCGACGATCGGCTAAGTTAGACTATAGCCGAAACCGAGTATACCGAACCTACGTGGTCGCACGCTTAAGGGGATAAGAACAGGCATTCGAGTTGGACTCGGATACGGCTTGATCGGATAGGGATCCGATCGGATAGAGTCCTATGGGCTTACGACGTGTGGGCGGCCAACTCTATGAGATACGGATGAGATCCGATTCAAAATAGAGTCCTAATCGACCACTAGTCCCAGTCGGCCAACTCTATATAAAGGAGGGAGGGGTGGAGAGCTGCGGCATGTCAATTGCATCGCGTGCAACAGAAGTCGCCGAGATCAATCTCCACGGAAACCCTCCCCACTTTCGAGCCAAACCCTAGCCTTGCATCGCGTGCTAGCACACGGGTGTTCGGCGTTTTGTCCCCGGACGTGTGGATACCGGTAGAGGCGCTGCTACGTTGCGCGCTGTTGATCGGCTTCGTATCGGCTACGGCATCTGCGAATCGGCTGATTGGCGAATCGGTTGTCCCGGGTATCGGCTGTCGGCTTGCGAGAATCGGCTACACTGTTCGGATCGGATAGCCCGATTGGCATTTCCGCTGCACACTCCAATCGGTAACGATCTATCGGCCCTTACTTGCAAGTGTTCCTGGTTTGCGCGGTAGAAAATTTTTGTTTTCGGCTAGCGTAGCTTCCGCGTAACCCTTCACCCCTGCCCCTGTGCCTGACCACTACTACCTCATGACTCCAGCATGCCTGAACACTTTTCAAGCCATGATGGAGCAAGCCTTCATGTTGAGCACAGAGTCAGCACCATACCTGATAGACCCCACTGCTGCTACCTCAATGGAACCCACCTCGAACACCATGGCTGTACCATCCGAGCCTGGTTCAGGAGAGGAGAACCCCATCCAGATCAACACTGACTCCGAGTCCGAGGCAGAGCCTATGGAGATCAAGTGGGAGTCCAGTGATACTGATCCAGCAGAGGAGGAAGCTCCTACTCGTCGTCTGACTCACACCGGAGGTCCCATCACCCTCAGGACTGCCCGGAAGAGTACCCGACCACCAAGTAGGAAGATCGAACGTGACTCCGAGGCCACTACCTCTGAGCCATGGGAACTTCGATTTGCTTCGGCTAAGGACCACCCCCTTCTTGCGCCTGGTTCCTGTGGTTGGTTGGATGACTAGACGAGAGGTCCGCATCAGCTTTGACCTCACTTTGGATGGTTTTTGGCAGCAAGGATCACACCCTCCCCCTAGTAGCCAATGGCAGTAGTGCGATGTTAGCTTTTGCATTGTGTTATGTGGGACTGCGTATGTGCAGTCCATTGTATCCCCATTGATGTAATCACTATGGACCTATGTAATGTTTTATGGTATGTTATTAATGAGTTTATTCCACCATTCTTGCTCTGTTCAAAGATCACTTAAAAACAACTTGAAGAGAAATCACTTAGAGACCATGACCTTAGTGGGTCCAATTTCTTAACTCATCTACCTCCTTCAGATGGTGCATCGTCGCAGAGTTTCAACATCCAACGAGAACCCACCAGAGCCTAATCCCTCCACCCTAGCGGAGGTCATGGCTTTGCAAACCCAGTTGCTTCAAGCCATCGCCAACAACCAAGGGAATCGCGGAGGATCAAGCTTGGGAGAATTTATGCGAGCTAAGCCGCCTACATTTTCCACAGCCGACGAACCGATGGATGCCGAAGATTGGCTGAGAGTAATAGAGAAGAAGTTGACCCTCGTCCAGGTACAAGAAGCCGACAGAGTCATTTTTGCCACCAATCAATTGGAAGGTCCTGCAAGTGACTGGTGGGACACCTACAAAGAGACACGGGCAGAAGACGCCGGAGAACCAACCTGGGAGGAGTTCACAGCCGCCTTCCGTGAAAATTTTGTACCCGCCGCGGTCATGAGAATGAAGAAGAACGAATTTCGATGGTTGCACCAAGGCAACACCACAGTACAAGAATACCTAAACAAGTTCACACAGTTTGCTCGATATGCCACCAGCGACCTGGCAGACGAAGAAGACAAAATAGATAAATTTATCGAAGGGTTGAATGATGACCTGAGAGGGCCAATGATCGGTCAAGACCACGTCAGCTTCCAAAGCCTTATCAACAAGGTTGTGCGATTGGAGCATGACCAGAAGATGGTGGAGCACAACCGCAAGAGGAGGCTTGCTATGACCCGCCCACTTCAGGGAGCGTCCCAAGGGAGCCACCCCATCTGGATGGAAACTAACCGTCGTGGCAACCAGTCGTCCTACTGCACCCGACAACGTCAGCAGGCCAACTGCGCCCCAGTTCCGTACCCCGACACCAACTCTAGCCGCTCCTGGAAGAAGAAATGTGAATTGCTTCAACTGTGGAGAGTATGGGCACTACTCCAACAGCTGCCTCAAGCGACGCAGCACTCCCATGCGTACCGGCGCCAATACAACGGCTGTACGAGGAACTACTGCTCCTGCTGCTGGACGCGGTCTGTTTAGGATGCCGCAACCCAATGAGAATGCTACCGGATTCCGGCGCGGACAAGTGAATCATGTGCGTGCCGAAGAAGCGCAGGAGGATCAGAACATGCTGATGGGTATGTTCTCTATCAACTCTACGCCAGTTAAAGTCTTATTTGATTCCGGAGCATCGCATTCATTCATATTGTCCCAAATAAGCAAACAACACCATCTATACCAGGTAGAACTTAAGAGACCCATGTTGGTACACTCGCTTGGGGGAAACATAACCGTACCCCATGCTTGCATCAATGTGCCCATACGGATTAGAGATGTGGTATTCCTTTGAAACCTTATGGTAGTACCACCACAAACTCTTGATATCATACTTGGAATGGATTGGTTGACTAAGAACAATGGAGTCATAGACTGTGGCCGAAGGGAAGTCACAGTATCTACCCCATGGGGATCACCAATGAACATAACCATGGACCAAAACCCAAGGCTATGCGAGCAAGCTACAGGAGTATTTACCATGCTACCTTTGAGTGGGATGCTAGTAGTGCAAGATTACCCAGACGTATTTCCTGAGGAATTGCCCGAAATGCCCCTTGATCGTGACATAGAATTTATCATCGACCTAATGCCTGGTACTGCCCCCATATCCAAGAGACCCTACCGAATGCCGGCTAACGAACTAGAAGAACTCAAGAAGCAAATCAGAGAACTACAGGAAAAAGGATTTGTACGCCCTAGTTCTTCTCCCTGGGGAGCCCCAGTGATCTTCGTCAAGAAAAAGGATGGAAGTATGAGGATATGTGTAGATTATTGATCGTTGAATGAAGTGACCATCAAAAACAAGTATCCACTACCTCGAATTGATGACTTATTTGATCAACTCAAGGGTGCCCAAGTGTTCTCGAAGATTGATCTTCGGTTAGGATACCATCAGTTAAAGATTAGAGCCGGAGATATTCCCAAAACAACATTCTCTACGCGTTATGGCTTGTATGAGTTCACAGTAATGTCTTTTGGGTTGACCAATGCCCCGGCGTATTTCATGAATCTGATGAACAAGGTATTCATGGAATATCTGGATAAATTCGTGGTGGTGTTTATCGATGATATTCTTATCTACTCCAAAGACGATGAGGAACATGCAGAACACCTACGACTGGTACAGGAGAAGCTACGAGAGCACCAGTTGTATGCGAAATTTAGTAAATGTGAGTTCTGGCTTAAGGAAGTCGCTTTTCATGGCCATGTAGTCTCAGCCGGAGGAGTAGCGGTGGACCCTGCCAAGGTCGAAGCTGTTACAGAATGGAAGGCACCCAAGTCAGTAACAGAGGTTCGGAGTTTCTTGGGATTGGCCGGATATTACCGGAGGTTCATCAAAGGGTTTTCCACGATAGCCCGACCCATGACTCAACTTTTGAAGAAAGAGAAGAAATTCGCCTGGAACGAGAAGTGTCAGGAGGCCTTTGACCAACTAAAAGAAAAGTTAACCACCGCCCCAATCTTAATCCTACCTGACAACCGTAAGGATTTTGCGATATACTGTGATGCGTCTCGACAAGGATTGGGATGCGTATTGATGCAGGATGGAAAGGTCGTAGCATATGCCTCGAGAAAGCTACGACCCCATGAGGAAAACTACCCCACACATGACTTGGAACTAGCAGCAGTTGTTCATGCATTAAAAATCTGGAGGCACAATCTGATCAGGAATCACTGTGATGTATACACTGATCACAAGAGTCTGAAATACTTCTTTACTCAGTCTGATCTCAATCTACGTCAGAGACGGTGGTTGGAATTGATCAAGGACTACGATCTAGGAATCCATTACCACCCTAGCAAGGCGAATGTAGTGGCCGATGCGTTAAGCCGCAAAGCCCAATGCAACCATATGAGACTGGAAGGCATGGCCAGTGAGCTCCAAGAAGAGATGGCTCGACTTAACTTACACCTGATTCCTCACGGAGAAGTGAACTCACTAGAAATCCAACCTCTTCTGAGGACTCAAATAGAAGAAGCTCAAAAGGATAATGGAGAAACACAAGCGATCAAAGAGCGCATGGCCGCTGGGCACGCGAAGGAATTCTCGGTAGATGACAAGGGAACCCTGTGGTATAAGAAAAGAATCTACGTGCCTGAACAAGGTGGTTTGAGAGGATTGATCCTAAAAGAAGCACACGAATCAGCCTATTCGTTACATCCGGGAAGCACGAAGATGTACCAGGATTTGAAGGAGGAATACTGGTGGCCCAATATGAAGAGGGACGTAGCCGAATACGTGGCCGTATGCGATGTATACCAAAGGGTAAAAGCCGAGCATCAACGACCGGCAGGGTTGTTGCAGCCACTCAAGATTCCCGAGTGGAAATGGGATGAGATAGGCATGGATTTCATCGTTGGACTACCCAAAACTGCAGTGGGATATGATTCCATTTGGGTAATAGTAGATCGGCTCACTAAGACCGCCAGATTCATCCCCGTAAAGACTAACTACAATAGTGCCAAGCTGGCAGAGCTATACATGAGTAGGATCGTGTGTCTTCACGATGTACCAAAAAGAATTATATCGGATCGCGGTACTCAATTCACATCCATTTCTGGAGCAAAGTTCATGAGGCACTCGGAAGTCACCTTGCCTTTAGTACCGCTTACCACCCACACACCGACGGGCAGACCGAAAGAACAAATCAAGTTCTTGAGGATATGCTGAGAGCCTGTGCGTTGGATTTTACCAAGGATTGGGAAAAATTCTTACCGTACGCCGAATTCTCCTACAACAACAGCTACCAAGCAAGTCTGAAGATTTCGCCAAATGAAGCCCTATTTGGTCGGCGATGCCGAACCCCATTGATGTGGTCAGAAACCGGTGAACGAGCCGTGTTTGGGCCTGACATAATCAAAGAGGCCGAGGAAAAGGTCCGCCTGATCCGGGACCGATTAAAAGCTGCCCAATCTCGACAGAAGAGCTACGCGGACTTAGAGTTCAATGTAGGCGACTATGTATACCTAAAGGTCTCACCACTACGAGGGACTCAGAGGTTCAAGGTCAAAGGAAAACTTGCGCCAAGATACATGGGCCCATTCCTGATAAGCGCTAGAAGAGGCGAAGTGGCCTACCAGCTAGAGTTACCCGAGAACATCTCCGATGTCCACCTCATATTCCATGTGTCGCAATTGAAGAAGTGCCTGCGGGTGCCGAAAGAGCAAGCTCCTTTGGAAACCATCCATATCGACTGTGACCTCACATACCCGGAACATCCAATAAAAATATTGGACGAGGCAGAAAAGAGGACATGAACCAAGTCATGACGCATGTACAAAGTGCAATGGAGTAATCACACCGAAGAAGAGGCCACCTGGGAAAGCGAAGATTTTCTAAAGACTGAATACCCACACCTACTCAACAGCCGGTAAGAAATCTCGAGGACGAGATTTATTGTTAGGGGGTAGGTTTGTAACACCTTGAAAATTGAAGAAATTAAAATAGGAATAAAAATCGGAACTCACAAAAACCTTTTGGAGTCATTGCTTCTTATCATGTTTTTCGATCTTATTTGCCAGTTCAGTTGCGTAAGAGTTTCTTCGGAATTACTTTGATGTGAAGTTGGATAAAAACCCTAGGCTTTGAAATCCCAAGTGGAGAAAAGATTTCAATATATATATATATATTTGAAAAGAGCATATATAATTTTGTGGACTAAAAAGGATACTTTAAAAAGGATATATGTTGGTTTAAATCCTAAATTGGTGAAGGGAAAATAGTAAACATTTGGATTTGAATGATGAAAATATTTTTAAAAAAGAATTACGAAATCGAAACTTATTTTAACCAAGGGACCTATTGTCTTAAATTTAAAGGGAGGAATAAAATAAATATGAAAAATATATTTTGAATAATAAAAAGTGGGGGAAAAAGTTTGAAAATATATTTCTAATTAATTTTGGGAATACTATATGTTTATTTGGAATTTTTAGAGTGAAGGAAAATAGAGATTTGAAAATAGAATTGAAAAAAATCAGGAAAATTAAAAATTGGCACTCTTCATTGGTCACCACTGTTCGATGCCGTACCGGCCCCGGCTGCGCGCCGCCGCGCGTCGCCCGCCGTACCGCGCCCACGTCCACGCGCGCCACACGCCACTCGCAAGTGCCCGCGCCCGCGCCGCCCGCCCGCTCGCCCGAATGCCGCGCCCGGCCGCCCGCGCGTCGCGCGCCGTGCCGCCACGCGCCCGCCCGTTGTACCGGCCCGCCCACGCCGTGCGCCTCGTCGTCGCCACCCGTCGCCGCTCACTCCGGCCCCGTCCGCGACTTCGCCACGTGCCGCCGCCCCACGCCCGGCCCCATGCGCGCCCGTCGCGCGCCCGGCCCCGCCACCGCGCGCCGCGTGTGTGTTGACTCACCGCCACCGCGTCGGCCCCCTCTTCCCCTCGTTCCCTTCTCCAACGCCGTGCTTATAAGTAGCGCCAAACCCCTCTCTTTTCCCCAAGCTCACCGCCTCTAACTCCCCCTCGCCGGTCTCCTCTCCTCCCGAGCGCCGTCGCCGCGAGCCGCGCCGCCGTCGCCGTTGTGCGCCGGAGCCCCACCGCACTCCCCGAGCGTCGCCATCGCCGTAAGCCGAGCCGCCACCCTCTCCCCTTCGCTGCGCCGCCGCCGCCCGCAACGAGAGAAGAGAGAGAGCGAGGTTCGGTCGAGCACCTAGCGGATCAATGAATAGTAAACAGAAAGAAAAAGAAAAGTAAAGAAAAAGAAAAGGGAAAAGAAAAATAGAAAAAATAGGAAAAACTTTAGAAAATTAGGAAAAATGTTTTGAAAAGATTTGAGTGAATTTTTTGGCAAAAATATATTATTTTCTTGTATATTTTTTCGGAGGAAATTCGGAAAATCGAAATCGGACTTGTCCGAGATTTCGTTTCGCGTCGTTTTTAAATCCAGATTTTGTTTAATTCTTTCTCGCCATCTAAATATGTTTTTCTTTTGTTCTCGAACCTTCAAACCTCGAGCACAAAATCCCCCCCTCCGTTGATATTCCTAAATTTATTTTCTCGATAGTTTCAATCGTCGTTTTGCGAAAATCCTAGGGCATCGACTCGATTTCAAAATTTGGATTTTTTTATTTCCCTAGCAACCCTCGTCCAAACTCAAGTAGAATTCTAGGCTAAACGTTTGGAGTCATTTTCGTGATTTTTGTGATTCTTTTCGATCTCTCGGTATTTTATTGAATTCTGATTGAATTCAATTGATCTTTCGCACGTACGGATAGCACCTGAAGAAGCAGGCACCAACTCCATTGAAGACCCCGCTCAACAAGCGTGCGAGCAAGGCAAGTCATCACACTCTTTGAACATATTGATCCCAATTGCGAAATGATGTTGTTTTAAACTTTAAACATGCATGCTATACACAAAGAATTACCTATACTTGTTATGCCATGCCTTGTTATTGATTACCTTTAGAATTATTCCTTGTAACCCTCGATGTGATACATACAACCAGAGAATAACTTCGGCAAAATGCTTAGCCATGCTATTATTAGATTCATGCATAATCATGCTTTTGCAAATAGCTACATTCTTGGGCAATTACCTTTCGGAAAGGCAGTTGAGATACGGCATGTGGAGACATGAGCGCCACATTGCCATGAGAATGATAAAATGAGTTTTCATGAAAACTGAAAATACCAAATAAATGTTTTAGACTGTGCGGCTGGATGATTTGGGTGGATTCCGGAAAAGCAAGTGCCGACCCTGGTCAATTAAGGACCGAGCCATGAGATAGCCGGGAAATGAGCCAGTACAACCGTACTTCTCAAATGGGTATAGACCTAGCGGAGTAGATAGCCGAGCGGAGGCGGTACCCCTGCATAGTGGTTCTTATGTATGAGATGAGATTGGAAATGGATGATTGAAAATCGAAATTTATTATAACTTGATGAATGAAGTCTTCCCTTACCCCGGGTGCGCCAGAACTCCTCTCACTGCTAGGAAATGACGGCTAGAGTGCATGAGGGCTTAAGTTCATGGAGCGGGTACTGCCAAAGTGAGGTTATCGAAAGGCTTTGCCATGACCGACTCATGTGTTGGGACGTAGGCTCATTTGTTGGGTAGTCGTGGAGTACGGGTAAAGTGTACATCCACTGCAGTGTGAATGAATCAATCTATTCGAATAGCCGTGCTCGCGGATATTGAGCATCGTGACAAGACTTTCGCTTGGTTAGACTCTAATTTCTAAAATGATGGGATGGGTTTGCATGATGATTCTTATTCACTGGTGGATCAACTTCTCGAAAAGCGAGAAGGGGTGGACTTCCCAGAAAACCATGACGAACCGGAGGCGGGAAGCCATCCTTGGAATCACGATGGATGGTAGACAGAACCGTTGCCGACTTAATGAACTGTGGAACTAAAACTTGACTTGGCTAGATGCTAGGTTTGTGAAAAGATTTATAAAGTTGGCTTTGTGCAAAGAAACCATGGCTTTCCTTGAAAATCCCTATCATGTGCACCTTTCCGTGTTGGCTTGCTGAGTACGGTTGGTACTCACCCTTGCTATATGCACAAACCTTCAGATGGTGGAAATGAAGACTTGGAGGATCCATATGCCTACTACTAGGAGGGCGAAGAAGCCGATGGCGCCTACTAGGTCTTAGTCTCCGGTCGATGCCTATGGCAATCGACAAGCCGCTTCCTTCATTTCGCTGCCTTACCTAATTTCTACTTTTGGTTGTATCTGGACCATGAGGTCCTATATGTTGGATATTGCCTTCGGGCCTACTATTGTAATAATTTCGATGTAAGACTATTCGTGCATTTGCACCTGATTATTCAGTATTGTATTTCATGGGTACCAAACTACTCGATCCAAGGAAATGGTACTATGAACACGAAAGATTCCCATTCCAAAAATGGGGGTCCACATTGGTCTTCTGGATTGGATCAATGTGAGGTGCATTGCTAAGGTTGTTGACAGTCATGCGAACTAGTGCTGGAGACACTTGTTGTGGGTGCTATGGAAGGATTGCTCTGTCTCCTTGCGGTTGGAGTGAATTGTTGTTTGCTTGGCATTGCTTGCCCTGTCGTTGCTAGTTCTGTAGCTTGGGAGTAGTTGGCAGTAGAATATTAGAGCTCTTGCTGGTGCCCTCAATGAAAATTCGCTATGGTGGAGGTTTTAGATATTGATGACAATTGTTATCCTTCGTCTTACAGGTGCCTTTTGGCTGGATTTGACCATGTTGTGCTGAAGCTTGGGCAGCTTGCGGAGTAAGGGTGTTGCAAACAGTGTGGGTACCTTGAGGATGTTAGCGCTTGGGCACTGGACAACCTTCAGATAAATGACATGTTTCCCCACAATTGAAGCAACGACGGGCTTCTTTTGTTGGTCTTAGAAGTGGACATTTATTGAAATAGTGTCCTGGGTTGCGAAGTTGAAAAAAATCCAACTTGATAGATCATTAGATGCACTCTTTTGGGTATGCAGGCTCGCAGTTGGAACTAAAAGGTGCACTGACTCGTGAGCCTAGTTTTCCTTGCCTCTATTACCACTGGTGGTCTTCACTGAAGTTGGAGCTGGTTGATCATCATCACCATTGATGGTACCAATCATGAGTTGACTGACAGGCCGTCGAGATGTCCTTTGGTTTTCCTTATCTAAGACCAAAATCAGTTGACAGTCATTAGGCACGTGATCTGTTCCCTCACACAAGAAACACGCGATAATCCTCATGGGACATTATTCTAGAATATGGGTGTCTTCACCACAATGGCAGGTGTGGATGCACATGCTCACAGTGTGTCCAATTTCTCCAAAACGAGTACATGCTTTGGGCTCCATTTCTTTTTCACTAACGCCTTCAGAGATCGCTTCATCATTATCATCATCATAGGACATCTCTTCTGATTCATTATCTTCTAGCTTGGGCAGACCATGTAGCCTGAGATGTCGGGTTAGCTGACGCGCACCACGGATGGTATTTCTTCATAGGCGTCGGGGAATCCTCTCAGCATCTTAGGGAGTAAACTCTGTGCCAGTGACGATCATTTTGCTGGCACATCCTTTATTCCATACTGGTGCATTTCTCTTCTTAGAGTTGGACGGTGGTGTACCAAAACTCTGGCTAATTAGTTGACTGGAATCTTTCTTCTTTCTTGTGCACTGCTTCTCATCTTTGGTCGGTGTCATGGCATACACATCCCTTGCTCATTGTAACCATAAGAGAGGTCATGTGTTTTTCTCCAGCATGACGGCAGGGTTGGTGCCATCGTCTTCTAAGAACTTGACAGTATACTGGCATGAGTCACCAGGGCTTGCATTGGAGCATGCTGGCGTTGCTCTTGATATTGACCTTGAACTTGCATCTGAACTTGCATCTGCTATTGTTGATACTGTCGTTCCATTAGCTACATCATCATGGCCATTAACTGTGTCTGATTGGCCGCTACTTGGGCTAGAGTTGGATCCCTAGGAGGAGGAGGTGGAATACTCGTAGTGTTGTTCTGAGTTGCCCGTGAGATGGTTGGAGTCTTGATCCACTGACATTGCCCCTGGCTTTACCCATATGCTGTAGGAGGAAGGAGGAGAGGACATGGGAAAGATTAAACTAAAGACGAGACCTTAATCCACTTAACTACTGATCTGATATGAGCGAACTTTTATAGTTCAAGTTGATTAGGCAAACAACCTAGTATGGTCACATCCCCACCACTGATGTAAATCATACACCTGCACACATCAAACAATACACGATCTAGGAACTACCGATACTACTCTTTCGGGAAGTATTTGGTTTTAGGAAAGCTCCGGGAAGACTTCACTTGATCCTTGAGGAGCACTGACTTGGGCTGCTTGGCTTGATCTGCTTGCTCGAAGCTTGAGGCTTGACTTGACTTCAATGAAGCTTCAGTTGACGCTCTAGGCTTAACAACTATAGAGTTGGAGGGGAAAGGAGGAAACTTTAACTAATAATTTTGCAAAGACTCCAGAGAGAGAGAGAAGAGATATTTTCGCAAATAAGGTTTTCACAAAACTTGTCCTTAGGGGTTTGACCATTTGGCTCAACGTACCATCGAGATGGCTCTGATACCAACTTGTCACGCCCAAAAATTTATGCCAAATTTCCAGACTATTTTGTATATTAAATCCCTGTCCAGGAATCAACTAGGGATACACAAAATGACAAATTAATACACAGATCCAAAACATAAAATAAAGCGTAAAATATTTACAAGAAAGGCACTTAGTCGTCACACTCAAAGAAAAGTAGCAGCGGAAAAGAAGGACGATCCTAGCGGAGCTTTAGCTCCACTCTACAGGCAAACTCAGCTGGGGTTTGAGCCTTGGTCCTCTAACACCGTCTTCAACTCAGAAACACTATACTTCGAAAGGGGAAAGAATTTGTAAGGCCGAGTACAACCACCGTACTCAACAAGCCATACCGGGAAATGCAAAGATAATGCAAGGAAGTACAAAGAATTCATATTTTGTAGAAAATCAGCAATTCAAAGTATTTAAATATTTAAAGGCATTCAAATAAAACACGAGTCTATCTCTAGTCAAATTATTATCAAGCCAGGCCAACAAGTGTTAACTCCAATTATTTCAGTTTTAAATAAAATTAAATTCTAACTTGGGTACATTGCTCGGCTTGTCCATAACCCGACCAATCAAATAGATTAAACTCACCAGATATGTCTTCCTCACGTGTTGCGACATGCCACATGCCACCACGGAAAACGACAAAAGCCATGATATAACTCATCTTTTAGTACTGCCCTAGACAAAGAAGACCAACAAAGACTTCCCCCGCCAGGCGCCCTGGGTCGAGTAGATGTCTATGCCCACGAGCATCTCGACTCATTTTGAACCTTCACTTCCTAGAGATGTCAGCCCTAGCTAGGACCTCATTCACCCCTATCCGTGTTTTATGTTCATTACCGTACTAAACAACGTGTTAAGCCTTACCCATTAGACAAGTGGTAGTACGAAATATGCTTTGCAACAGAGGCCCGAAGAACGGTCCTTATGATGGCCGTGGTGCGACTAGCAAAACCAAGCACCCCGAGCCCAACCGAAAACATGTTTGGGGAATTTTGAAGGGGGCATTTATTGCCAAAGCTAAACAATAAATATTTCCATTATTTACAAGTTATTCCTTAGTCTAATTATTGAAAATACCTAATTGTTTCTATTCAAGCAGTGCTAAGCATATTCTTAAGTTTGCTAGTGACTACCACATAAATAAAGTGCGCACTAGTTTTATTTTTTCTAGAGCTATCAAGGATCATGATAATACAAGTAATAGGGCTCTAACAAGCATAACTGGTAAGACAAAATAAAATAGTAATAAACATGGGGATTTAATCAAGCGAAACGTAATAATTTAAATAAACATAAATTTATAAGTTGGGACAGCAATATGATCAAAATGACATGACTTGCCTTGCTCCTTCAAACAATCTTCTTAACTCTTTTCTTCATGAGCACGAACTTCTGAAATGACAAATCCTACACGCTAGCACGCAAAACGAGGAATAACCCTAATAAAAACCAAATAACAGTATATGGAAAGTATAGAAACATGTACAACTCAATTTTAGATGAATTTTTTAATTTGAATGGTCTAATTTAGAGTTCGTATGAATTAGATATGAATTTTAGAAGTTTTAGACCATTTAAATGAATTCAGGAAATTAAATTGATTTATTACGCAATTTTTAGTTATTTTTACAAGGGAAAAGGACTGAGATGACGTCAATGAGCCGAGGGATGACGTTAGTGGCTGAGGTTGACGTCAGCGGGCCAAGGGCTGACGTCAGTCGCGACAGCGGTGGAGCGTCGCACGACTGGTCCACCGTGGACCAAGTCCACGACGGTCCACAGTTGGCGCGGGCTGGCGTGCAACCTGGCGCACGCGTGGCGTCGACGTGGCAGCCACGTGGCGCCACGTGGGTTGCCGAGAGGGGACGGTCACGATTTGCCCCGAGGAAGATCGGACGGCGGGGAGTGGCACGATGCGAAGGGAATAGTGGGTCGCGGCCACTGGGCCGGCCCGTGGGAAGGAGAGAGGAAAGGGCGCGCACGGGGGGGGAAGAAAATGGACTTTTTTGGCTGGGCCAAAAACAGCCCAGGAACAGGTATTGGATTTTAATTTGTTTTTTAATTTAAATTACTCACATAAATGATATTTGAATTTTCATAAATACTTCCAATGATTAAATAATTCCAAGAAAAATCTTGAAAATATATGGACACTCAAAGTATAAGTAAAAATATAACCAAATCATTTACTATTAATTTCTTTATTTAAATAATTATTAAAATTCTCTTTCTATTCTTAAATTATTTTCGAAGCTCCAAAATTTCAAGGAAAATTTCATAGAATACTTTAAGGCATGGAGAATATCTCAAAAATATTTCCACCCATGATTTTTAAAGGAAAATTTTATTTCATTATTAATTTAACTTGATTAATTTGCTTTAAATTTTATTTAATTTCTAGAATATGAATTATTAAATGATTTTTAATGTCGAACGAAAAACGGGGCATGACAGAGGTCATCCAAAGCAAGGACACTACTGGGAGGATCACAAGGTGGGCGATTGAGCTAATGGGCCAAGGCCTCACATACGTCCTTCGTACAGCCATCAAATCCCAAGTGCTAGCCGACTTCGTTGCTAAGTGGACCGAGGTCCAAATGCCCTCAGCATACATTGACCAAGAGTATTGGACGACGTACTTCGACAGGTCGTTGATGAAGAATGTAGAATGCGAGGCACTCATCAATGGCCTTGGCATCGCCATCGAGCTCGCCATCCGGCGACTTGACATCCGAGGTGAGTCATAGTTGGTCGTAAGTCATGTTATGAAGGAGTCAAGCTGCCACAACGACAAGATGGCCACGTATTGCCAAGAAGTCCGCCACTTGGAGGACAAATTCGATGGCCTCGAGCTAAATCATCTCCTCAGACGGCTCAACGAGGGGGCCGACGCGTTGGCTAAAATGGCGTCAGGTCGGGAGCTCATACCGACAAACATCTTCGCAAGTGACCATGACAAGCCATCCATCCGCTACGAGGAATTAGGCTCGGGGGCCAACCACCCGTCGGCCCCATCTGGTGGTGAGTCATTCGCTCCAAGCTTGGGGGCTGATCCACCCTCGGCTCCACCCAACCTCGAGGTCATGGAGCTTGATGAGGGGCCGACATCAGGACTAGACACCCTGAGCAACTAGAGAATTCCTTACCTCAACTATCTTATTTGAGGGACCCTGCCCGACGATGAAACAGAGCCCAGACGGCTCGCACGCCATGCCAAAACTTTCATCATCATCGAAGGGGAACTCTACAATAAAAGTATTGACGACAAATCTTTCCCACGCGCTGGCCTAGGAGATCTGCTTAACTCCAGTGCAGGTCCGTCCTTGGCTACCTTTGATGAATTAGGCATGCCAGTTGGTTTGATCTGTTAACCAACAAGAAATAATAAACAGATACATGCGTTAAGGTTAAGGTTAGATCTTACCGGATCGGCTCAGGGAATCAATTTACATATGTTGGCTATCCCAAAGCACCTGTAAACTAAGTGACTGGGATAGATCGGCTATGCCGAGACATTATAAATCACTTAATAAATATACATCAGGGTGACAAATATTACTCCGATACATCTTATGAAAACATATCAATCTAACCTAAATACGTTAAACCTATATCAATCGGCTATTGGCTGACGCCAACAGATTGATACCGGTTTAAGGCATTTAACTAGATTGAGATCTTGATATAAGAGGCAGCCTTAATATATCTAATAGTAAATAATGTCAAAAGATAATTAAAACAGATAAGGCCGACTGAAACCCCGGCACTGTCTCTAATGACAAACATCTAGCCGAATAGATCTTAATAATTCTAAGAGCGACTTAATAGGTCATGATGATGCAGCATTAAATACAAAACGAAGTATGAGATCTATATGAACCGATGTAAATCCCTCGAGACTGTGATACAGCATATAAACTAGTTCAACATCTAGATCTAGCTCTATCGGCTACTGTCTCCCAAGAGAAACGAGCCGAGGGCAAGATAGATCTAGATATTACTCTAGATTATATGCTATATATGATAAATTGTGCAGTCGACAACATTAAATCTAGAGTATCATGACAATGTAAACACTAGATTTGACGATACAAACTACTAATGACAAGTATTTACCTTATTCGGTAGTCAAGATCGATGCAGCCCGAAGCGGGATCAAGAACTCATCTAAAGAAAAAGGTTTGGCGATGCGTCGAGATTGTATTGATGTGTGTTGTTTATTTACTAGGGATCTCGGGTCCTATTTATACCCAAGTACAATAAAGTCCATATAGAACACAGTTTCTATCTATCTACTATACACGGTACGACAATATTCCGGGAAGTAATCCCATGCCGCGTTACAAAAGGAAAAACTATATAAATCCCTATTTTACAGATACAATTGTCGTTACAGGACTCTATCCATAGATGGCAATATCTTAACGAACATTTGGGAACCGAATCTTCCTTTTATCTTCGAGCTTCTTTATCGGAAACAGTTCCATCTTCTTCTCTGAATCGGAATCGGCTATCGGCTATCGGCTGTCCCTATCCGATTCGGCCTTAGCCGATCGGTTTCCCAAGAGATTTGATTGTGGCCGATGCAGCCTCTGTTTCTCCGCAGATCATTTTCCCGATCCGATTCCACTTCAATTTCAACCTTGAACTTAGGGATTTGGTTACCAAATTTAGTCGTTAACACATGCCCCCCAAGTCTGTGATAAGATAATATCGCGAATTTGCCATTTTTTTGAATTCCCACATGACTCCCATCCTATTCTGTTTCGGCTGTCAAGAAAAACTCTTTAAATACCGCTCGCCCGGTGCCGAAACAAGTCATGCTATCACTTTTATTCCTCAAGACCTAGCCGAAAAAACTCCCATCTTCCTTCGCGATTCCGCGAACCGAAGCAAAATCCCTCTGGCGATCTCCCAGCTGCAGCGTCCCCTCCGCCAATGGCATCCTCAAGCACCCACGCTGACGTGCCTCAACAGGTGTACCCTGAGGTAAGCCTCGTCGGCCATAACCTCTTTTTTTCATGATGCAATCTTTTCGCTTTTTGTGATTCCTTCGTTCTTTCCTGTTGTAGCACCTTTCGCACCAAATCGCCATTCCAGATCTTGTTCATCCTGACCAGTATCTATTAGGGCCGATCGGCAACCCAGAGCCAAGTGAATTTATTAACGCTGAAACCAATCGGATCCCCTATAGGTTTGTAACCCTAGATCTGGAATACTGGACTAGTGCCTTTAAATCCTGGCCCTCAACGGACAAATCTTGGCCAGCATGGTACCTTAGGATGTCGGCTAGGATGCAAACCCACTGGATTGAGCTTGGCATAAACCAATGCCTAGAATTGACAATAGCCAACATGCCTAAGGACGAACCCCTCCTATCGGCTGCAAGTTACTTCTGGTCCGATACTCTCAACGCCTTCTTGTTTAGGCAAGGACCAATGACCCCAACACTCCTGGATGTAACAATGATCACCGGACTAGACATAACATCCACGGTAGACCCAAGTCAGCCTCAACATCAAATGCTCCCATAGTTTTAAGACCAAAAGCATAGGGGGCTAGAGCGGCTTCATATCGATGGGCCGATCTCTGAGAGAGAACACACAGCTTTCCTGTTAATGCGGCTAGAAAAAATTTTCTTCTGTGGATCGAGCGTGGACCAACCAACAATTGTCAACATATAGCCGAAGCCCTAGTGAGCAAGAAGAAGATCCCTCTAGGAAAGTATCTGCTCGGCTATGTGTATCAGATGTTGAGCAACACATCGGCCAGGCTGGCTTCAAAACAAGCCATCAGCACAGGAGGGCCCTAGTGGCTACTACAGCTCTGGCTCAACCTTCACCTCTACCAGGTTGCTGAAAGGCCGCCCCCACTTGAAGCCGATTTCCCTTTGCCTGAGCCACGAGTTGAAGACGATGAAGAGAAAACGACTCGGAGATGCATGTCATATGGGGAGGCAGCTGCCACTTACCCCGGATCCAAGTTAATAGCCGAGCAATTCAAGAATTGGTTCGAGCATCTATACAGTGGCTTTCCGAACACCTTGAAGATCTGGTTTGCCTATGAAAACTTTGATAAATTTGAACAACCAGATGATCTTCGGCTAGACGAGCTTAATTCCGAAAAGTATTTAAAGCCGAGGAAAATCTATGTAACAGCCATCACTCCATGTATCCTTCCTGTCGGCATCCATCAGGGACGCAATGTTACCAAGACTTATGAATTTTATCACCCAATGGTAGCTGCAAGGCAGTTCAGACTGGGTCAACTGCCAATTGGTCTTTACTATGTCGACAAGATCCAGATCAGAGGAAAAATTGAAGGCAGTATCATGATGCATCGGCTGTTAAATCCCTGGTCCCCCCTTGGGCAGCATCAACAATATTGACTTGGCAGTAACTAGGACAGCTATCTTCAGCCGATGGTGGAATGAATGGACACAACATTTGTTCCATCAGTCGGCTACGATGTACCTGACAATCGTCGACCCTGACTTAGTCCCTTCGGTGAGTACTTTGTCTTTTAACCCTTTTCTTCATCGGCTATCACTTGTGTTCTCAACTGATTGCATCTTGTTCCTTTGCAGACAACCGACGACTCCCCTCCGCATACCAGTAACACAGGAGTAGCCATCCTCTGCGCTCGCGGCGTCCTTCCCAACGGCTGTGGGTTGGCGCCATCCATCATTGGCCACAACGCACCAAAAGTGGGCACACTCCTTCACGGCCAAACTCGTGAACCACTTGAACAGTCGAAGAGGCAAGACCATCGGCTGTTGCCACCCCCGCTGCCGAACGAAAGAAAAGAGCTTCGAAGAAGCCAAAACGAGCTCCAGCCGATGACCTCTCCCCAATCAATCCAGATGTGGACGCCTTCCTGGAAGACGAAGTCAGATCCGAAGAGATGGATAAAGCCATTCATGAAGTCGCAACCAACACCAGTTCTTCGGAAAAATATACTCAGACACCGTCGGCCGACGAACAATCGGCTCAGAAAACCCCAAGTCCTCCAAGACGGGCTGCTCGTCTAACGCTAGTAAGCCACTCTCCTTGCTCAATCTTTTAATAAGTTCATTCCCATTTTCTCACTGTCCTTGTCGCATCGGCAGAGGAAGAACGTGGTCACTAGGCCAAGAAAGGCCCCTTCTCCGGTAAGCTTTTAGCCATTGTATTTTCCTTGTTTAATCAGCCGATTCTTGAACTAACTCTTTTTCAGCCTCCACGAGTTCCAACACCTGCCCCCAACTCTCAAGCGAGCACACTCCAATAGCCGCAAGTGATGATGACGCCGAGGACGTGGCTACCTCAGTCCTAGTTATAAAAGTAAGTTCCGTTCGGCTTTATAAATTGGCTCGTCAACTTCATCGACTCTCATAACCATCTCCTAACTTGCAGTCTGTGGCCGATCTTCTGGACCTCGACCTCTCAGAATTTCTTGATCCTGAAGAGGGCGCCGATAAAGCCATGGTGGTGTCAGATGAGTAACTATGGGATACCTTGTCAGACATAGCCAAACGGCTAGAGTGCTCCCTCGACTTCCTGGTCACTGACTACGGCTCGATCCGTAGTCGGTTTGAAGACATCCAGGATCGGCTACTAGATCAGCTGGCTGACATCATTGCACCGACGACCTTTATGGAGGCTCATCGGCACAAGTTAGAACGGGCTAAACAAAGAATAGTCGATCGCCGACAAAACCAAGCACTGGAAGCCACGATCAAAGTCATTCAATAAGCAATCACCGTCGAGAAGGCCAAGTTTGATGCTTTGAAGACCGAGCCGATTGTTGAACTTGATCGGCTTCGCAAGCGTCGGGACGAACTGATAGCCGAACTCTCCAGCGTCGAAGCCAATATTGTGGCCAAAGAACAATGCGTGGCCAGCCTGCCGAAGGAGATCGAGGACCACGAGCGAAGATCAAGGCGGTAGTGTCACATTTGTCCGACATGGCCAGAGAGATGAAGCCGATCCCAGGGAACAATGCAGCTGACGCCAAGACCATTGAAGAGATAGATGGAATCCGTCGCAAGGCGATATCGGCCATTTCCAACTTCCTCTCGTGCTGAGCTACTTGTAAGTTGGCTAGGGCAAAACTCGCAAATATTGTAATCTAACTGTTTCTGCAACCGGCTTTCATCAACTCTTGTAACTGATTTGAACTATCTTTTTTAATCGGCTTGCCTTACTTGTTCTCCACTCAATGCATGCTTGCCGATCACATTAAACTTGCTTGAAGACTGCAAAAATTTTGAAAACTTGCTTGAAGACTGCAAAAATTTTGAAAAATTCGCTCTTCCTTCTTGACATCATATTGTATTGTATATGCCCCCTAGTTTTGTTGATGGTGTTTCCAGCATTAACAAAATTATCAAATCAAACATCTTATCATTGTCGGCTAAGCTGAGCCGATGTAGAACAAGTAGGGAAAAACTTGGCGCAAACACGTCCTAAAGGCGATGCGTGTGTTACAACGCATCGGCCAACACGAATCGGCACAACCATAGCCGAATCATGAGTTGATCCATACACTTGGGTAATACCACTTTTCGAACTTATTGTCTCTTGATCCGATCGACAATATCAATTTCCAAACGAGTTTGCCCTCTTCAAAAGACTTAGGCACAACCTTCTTGTTATAATGGCGGGCTACTCGTTCCTTATCTCTTGTTACCTTTTCCAAGGCCCTCATGCGTGACAACACCAGATCTTCTGATTCATCTACCATGAGATTGTAGTAATCATCGGCTATAAGCTGATCTTGTAACTGAATTCTTCTCGAGCCGATGATGTTCTCCCACGGCAGGATTGCTTCATGTCCATAAACCAATTTATATGGAGGGACTTGGATTGATCCGTGGCAAGCCATCCGATAGGCCCAAAGTGATTCGGCTAATCGGTTGTGCCATTGCTTAGGATATTCAGCGATCTTCCTCTTTATCAGCTTGATTAGACTCTTGTTTGAGGCTTCTGCCTGTCCGTTAGCCTGAGCATAATACGGTGAAGAATTGAGCAACTTGATGCCCATGCCGTTGGCAAACTGAACAAACTCGTCTGATATGAAGATAGATCCCTGATCTGTTGTTATTGTTTGAGGGACGCCGAATCGTTATACAATGTGCTCCTTAACAAACTCGATTGCGTCCTTTGAATCAACCTTCTTTAAAGGAATTGTTTTCACCCACTTTGTGAAATAATCCGTTGCCACCAGTATGAATTTATGTCCCTTGCTCGATTGTGGATTGATCTGGCCGATCATGTCGATTCCCCAACCTCTGAACGGCCAAGGCTTGATTATTGGGTTCATAGCCGATGCTGGTGCCCTTTGAAACTTCTAACAATCCTGGCAGCCCTTGTAGTACTTGAAACAATCCTCCAGCATTGTCGGCCAAAAATACCCTGCTCTTCGAAGTAGCCAAAAATACCCTGCTCTTCGAAGTAGCCATTTCATCTTGTGAGCCGATTGATGCGTGTCGCAGATCCCTTCATGAACCTCCCCAATAGCTATCTTGGCTTGATCGGCACCGAGACACTTGAGCGCACTCCATCGATCGTCCGATAGTATAAATCTTCATCGAGCAATACATATCCCAAAGCTTTGTAGCGCAACTTCCTTGAAGCCGACTTGGAGGGGTTTTGCAGATAGTTGTAGACCTCAAATCTCTAGTCGTCGGCTGTCATGGTGGCAATCTCTATCTCAATATCTTTTGTCATCGGCCTGTAGCCTGATGCCCCTTGAGCTAAATCATTGGCTTCTGCATTCTGCTCTCTGGGGATGTGTTTTAACTTTACTAGCCGAAAACTGTCCATCAATTCCCGGCATCGTTGATAATAGACCATAAGCACATCATTCTTGCATTCATATTCTCCTGACAACTAGCTGATGACCAACAGTGAATCTCCCATTATTTCGATGGCGTCGGCTTCAACTTCCTTGAGAAGATGCAATCCCTTGAGCACTGCCTCGTATTCGGCTTGGTTGTTTGTGGTATGGGGGTTGATTGAGAAGGCAAATTCAAAGCTTGCCCCCCTTGGTGATATGATGACCAAGCCGATACCGCATCCATTCGTGCAAACCAAGCCATCGAATGTCAAAGTCCAAGGCATGATCTCCACCGAGCCAATTGAACCATCTCTGTGTTCTACGATGAAATCAGCTATGGCTTGTCCTTTAACTGCCATGGGTGCCTGATATCTTAAGTCAAATTCCGTTAAAGCAAAAATCCACTTCCCAACTCGTCCTTTGAGTACTGGAGCCGATAGCATGTATTTGACTACATCGGCTTTGCATACCACCGTGCATTCGTTGGATAATAAATAATGCCTCAACTTTGTACATGAAAAATACAGGCAAAGACATAATTTCTCCGCTGGTGAATACCTTGTCTCTACATCCAAAGGCCCTGAGATAAAAGATGGCTTTCTCTTTTGATGCTATCTCTTGAATCAGGACTGAGCCGATGGACTTGTCATCTGCTGATAGATACAGTTTGAATAGTATCCCTTTTTGCGGAGAAATCAAGACTAGGGGTGAGCTTAAGTAATCCTTGATATTGTCTAATGCCTTTTGCTGCTCTGCCCCCCAAGTGAATGTTTGATCGGCCTTCAGCTGAAGCAATGGTGTGAACGGCTCCATTTTCTCTGAAAGATTGGCTATGAATCGCCTGATGAAGTTGATTTTGCCGATCAAAGATTGTAGCTGCCTCTTGTCCTTCGAAGGCTGTATCATTTTGATGGCATTAATGCTCCTTGGTGTAACCTCAATACCTCTCTCATGAATAAGAAACCCTAAAAATTGCCCGGCCGACACGCCGAACACGTATTTCAGTGGATCATCTTTAGGCCATATTTCCTTATCTGCTCCAAAACCTATCTAGGATCAGCTATATTGTTTTCCATTTCCCTGGATTTGACAACAACATCATCAATGTAAATTTCAACCAGAGAGCCGATCATATCATGGAAAATGTAATTCATGGCCCTTTGATAAGTTGCTCCAGCATTCTTCAAGCCAAACGTCATGACGACCAACTCATACAAGCCGATTCATCCTGGACATCTGAAAGCAGTCTTGTGGATATCTTCTTTGGCCATAAAGATCTGATTATAACCTGCATTACCATCCCAAAAAGTTATGATCTTGTGGCCTGAAGCAGCATCTACGAGCAAATTGGCTATGGGCATTGGGTATTCGTCCTTAGGGGTAGCTTTGTTGAGGTCTCTGAAATAATTACACACCCTAAGTTTGTCATTCTTCTTCATTACCGGAACAATATTCGAGACCCACTCGGCATATCGGCAAGGTCGAATGAATCCAGCATCATATAGCTGAATGATTTCGGCCTCGATCGCATCATACATATCGGCTTTAAACCTCCTAGGAGGCTGTTTGTATGGCCGATACCCTGGCTTGATAGGCAGCCGATGCACAACAATAGACGGGCTAAGACCAGGCATCTCGAAATACTCCCAAGCAAAACAATCTTTATATTCCTTTAATAATTCAATAAGCTAGGATCTACAACGAGAAGACAAATTTTTACTAATGTATGTCGGCCTAGGCCTATCTCTAGGACCTATATCAATTTCTTCGAGCTCGTCGGCCGACATAAAACCTTGCCCAAGCTTGTCATCGTCGTCGTCCGCAGTGTCCTTGCCATAGATGTTCGAGCCCTCCACGACGCCCTCAAAGTAATAATTGAGGCTCTTCGTCTCCAATAGGCTGTATGGCAGAATCGGACATCTTTAGAAAATCGGCTTGCCAGATTTGGCGGGACAGACAATCAATACCATCGATTTCCCAAAGTGGCAAATCAGCGTTAGCAACGCTCACTGACTTGTCGCCTGGCACGATTTCAATCTTGTCGCCTTGCCATTGGATCAGACTTTGATGCATTGTGGAAGGGACGCAACAGTTTGCATGGATCCAGTCCCTCCCTAGTAGCAAGTTGTAAGATCTCTTCCCTTCGATGACAAAGAACGTTGTGGTCACAGTTTTGCTGTCGACGGTCAGCTCGACGTTCAGCACACCCTTGGCCTCCGATGGATTGCTGCCGAAATCTTTGAGCACCATGTTCGTCTTGATTAGGTCTTCGGCTCCATTGCCCAGCTTCCCAAAAGTGGCATAGGGCATGAGATTGACTGCTGCCCCTCCATCGACTAGCATCTTTGACATCAGCTTCCCGTTAACAAATCCTTTCACGTACAGTGGTTTGAGGTGCCGATTGTCATTCCCCTCTGGTTTTTCAAAAATGACTTGTTTCGAGGAGAGTGCTAGTTTTGCCAAGGCGTCTTCCACGCTATCTGCATCAGCCTCTGTTGCACTGAATTCGACTGGTAGTATAAAGACCATGTTTACCGATGCAATAGCTTTTCCTTTTCCTTTTGCCACCCTCCTAGCTTAGTCTGCTAGGCTCTCATCGGATGGGCTCTCATCGGCAGTCGACGGTTGTCTCTTGACGCGCCATTGTTTTGCGCCTTGCCGACGTTGTTGCTGTCGGATCATCCGTCGTACTTCTTCCTCTCGCCCCTCGCTCTTTTGTGTTTTAGTGAAGAGGTTCGAAGGGCACCATTGGGGGTTAGCCAGTTGCTCATCTTTGGCTTCTTCTTCGGAGTATTCGTCTTTGTCTTCATCTTCGAAGAAGTCTTGGTGGATCGGCCCAAGCCGATCATGTACCGATTGTCGCCTCTGGTTAAGCTGCACGGCCCTGGGGACAAATTGGGTAGGGCTTTGCATCGGATGATCCCTGTATTCGTCTTCACGATAATCGCTATAGGTCGGACAGTTGTCTATCATCGGCAGCTTCATCCCCGATTCCGAACAGAATCAAAAAACTCACAGTGCCAGTGTGGGTCGTAACCACTTTGGTTTCTGACGAATTGGAGTCCCCTGACCTCAGGCTCCCTGACGTTAGGCTTGCCGCGTTGGGCCTCCTCTTCTTCCTGAAAGCATTGTTGAAAATGGGGCATGGGGTCCATGTGCGTGGGTCATCGATCGGCCAATCGGCTAGTGGAATGCACGATATTGACTGGTGCAGCTTGATCTCCCGTCGGCTTCTTTTCGGCCTTAACCCCTTTGAGAGTTTCGGCTAAGCTGTGCATCACTCTGTACTGCCGATCTGCTCGCCTGGGGCCGGCCTGAACCATGTTGACCGGAAAGGGATTGCCATCGACTTTCATTGGCTGAGGTGAATCGGCGAACTTCAACTTCCCAGCCTCAATAGCCGACTAGATTTGCTGTCTGAAAACTTTACAGTCATTAGTGCTATGGGAGGTGGAGTTGTACCACCTACAGTACTTCTTCTTTTTGAGTTCTTCAGCCGATGGGATCGTGTGGTTGGGAGGAAGCTGAATTTGCTTCTCCTTCAGCAATAAATCAAAGAACCTATCGGCCTTGGTAATGTCAAAGTCGTACTTCTCCTCCTTAGTCATTTTCAGCTGCCATTGGCAGACGATGCCTTTTTATTTTTGGTCCATTCGGCTGCAACAACTTCTGCGTATCGTCACTTGTTTCTGAATCAGACTCGACGATAACGTGGGAACCTTCTTGACGGCCTTCCTTGATTCCTGAAATCTTTGCTCGTGGGCCGTCACCCTCTGCGCCAGATGGGCTAAGCTGTTGAAGTCTTGAGCCGAAAACCTTTCACGGATCGGCGCCAGCAGTCCATGAAAAGCCAAATTGGCTAGCGGGAATCGGACAAGACCAGGCTATAACAGCGGTTCCTCATTTCTCTCGAATCTTTGAATGTAGTCCCGAACCGACTCCTCATGCTTCGCCTAATGCTCGTCAGTCCGACTTCATCTCATGGTTGCGGTGTAGAAGTAGCCGTGGAACTGTTTCTCGAGATCGGCCCAGCTTTGGATGGAATTGAAGGGCAATGAAGAAAACCATGTAAAGGCCGATCCCGATAGCGAGAGCGGGAACAAGCGAACCCTCAGGGCGTCTGTAGCCAATGCCTCCCTGCATTGCGCCAGGAATCGGCTGACGTGTTCGTATGTAGAAGTATTGTCCTGCCCTGAGATCTTGGAGAAATCCGGGACTTTGTATCGGTTGGGTAGTGGCACCCTCTCAAAATGTTCTGTGTATGGATACCGATACATATTGCAAGAGTCTTTCGGTTTGAGGCCGAATTGATCGCGCATGACGTCGGCAATCAAAATCGGCCCAAGTCCTGTTATCTTAGGCGAGCTATATCGGCTCATATTGATCGTATTGCACGGTGCTTGTCGATACAGAGGTGGCGGTGTCTGCGGCCGGTAATGTTGGTCATGATGGCCTCCCTGGTACTGATATTGAGCTGGGTCGACAGCGGGAGGTAGCCGATTCAATGGCGGTGGTGATTGGTCAGGGAAGAGCCAACGGCCGCCAGCGTTGTACTGTGCCCCTTGAATGAGGTTGGCGACCGGTTCTCACCGCCGATTGAAGTCGAACATGCCGGCTAGTTGTTCCTGGGAGGGAGGTTGCTGCCGGTTCAGAACGACGGGCGGCGAGCCTGAAGCCGATGCAGATGCATTCGGCTGACTGAGGACTCCTCCTGGTGGTCCCGACTGTACTGGTGGTGGCACCGACCGATTCTGGGTTGCCAGGACCCTGTAGTTGGGGAACTTGCCATCAGTGAAATAAGTTGGCCCCCGCTGCAGTTGATCGGCAATCTTCAAGTCAACCATAGTGGCAATCATGTTGTTGAGGGTGTTGACTAAGATGCCACTTTGATTAACAAGAGCGTGGTGCATAGCCGAGTCGATTCGGTCTTGCAAAGTGTGTAGTCCCGAATCGTCTTGTTCTTGCTTTGGCTCCTCCACCTTGTGTTTTCCTTTTGTATCATCTAAGGAGGATGCCTTGAAGTCGTCCATGCTGAATTTGTACTTCTGGTAGACGGCTCCCGATCTGGTCTAGGCAAAAGATTGTAGATAGTTGGCCTGCAGCTCCACCACCATCTTCTTGTAGTCGGCCAATTGCTCAGCCGACAATGTTCCATCTTGACAGGAACCATGTTTTTCTCGCTGATCTCGGGGCTCTTGATGTTAACCATCACGTCGACTTTGTTACTGCGTTCTAGCCAAGTTGATTGTCCCATTGGCCGTGCCAAGAAGCGTGTTGATGAGAAATCTTTCCCACGCGCTGGCCTGGGAGATCTGCTTAACTCCAGTGCAGGTCCGTCCTTGGTTACCTTTGATGAATTAGGTGTGCCAGTTGGTTTGATCTGTTAACCAACAAGAAATAATAAACAGATACATGTGTTAAGGTTAAGGTTAGATCCTACCGGATCGGCTCAAGAAATCAATTTACATATATTGGCTATCCCAAAGCACATTTAAACTAAGTGACTGGGATAGATCGACTATGCCGAGACAGTATAAATCACTTAATCTAAATATACATCAGGGTGGCAAATATATGCATTCATAATCTAGCTGATGTTGCAGATCTAACGTATATCGGCTGTTACTCCGATACATCTTATGAAAAGATATCAATCTAACCTAAATGCGTTAAACCTAGATCAATAGGTTATCGGCTGACGCCAACAGATTGATACCGGTTTAAGGCATTTAACTAGATTGAGATCTTGATATAAGAGGCAACCTTAATATATCTAATAGTAAATAATGCCAAAAGATAATTAAAATAGATAAGGCCGGTTGAAACCCCGGCACTGTCTCTAATGACAAACATCCAGCCGAATAGATCTTAATAATTCTAAGAGCGACTTAATAGGTCATGATGATGCAGCATTAAGTAGAAAAAGAAGTATTAGATCTATATGAACCGATGTAAACCCCTCGAGACGGTGGATACAACATATAAACTAGTTCAACATCTAGATCTAGCTCTATCGGCTACTGTCTCTCGAGAGAAACGAGCCGAGGGCAAGATAGATCGAGATATTACTCTATATTATATTCTGTATATGATAAATTACGCAGTCTACAACATTAAATCTAGAGTATCATGACAATGTAAGCACTAGATTTGACGATACAAACTACTAATGACAAGTATTTACCTTATTCGGTAGTCAAGATCGATGCAGCCCGAAGCGGGATCAAGAACTCGTCTAAAGAAAAAGGTTTGGCGATGCGTGAAGATTGTATTGATGTGTGTTGTTTATTTACAAGGGATCTCGGGTCATATTTATACCCAAGTACAATAAAGTCCGTATAGAACACGGTTTCTATCTATCTACTATACACGGTATGACAATATTCTGGGAAGTAATCCCATGCCACATTACAAAAGGAAAAACTATACAAATCCCTATTTTACAGATACAATTGCCGTTATAGGACTCTATCCATAGATGGCAATATGTGGAGATTATAGCAATCGGGTATCTACATGACAAGCTTATCCGACTGGAGGTAGGGATAGATTGCGCCTGCCATATCTATAAACCAAACATGACTTGGGTGTTACGTTGCCGATAGAGACAAGGCAACGGCCCATAGTCACGGTTTGGTAAGATTGAGGAAACCGACTTAGAGTAAGATAGGGTTTCCGACTTGTAAGCCCGCCTCCCAAGACTATATAAGGGGGTTAAGGGGCGTCCCTTGAGGGATATGAGAGTTGATGAGCAAGAGCTTTAGACTTTAGATACATAAGATCACGAGATCAATAAAGACACTCGGCGGATCGAATCCCCGAAACAGGAGTAGGGTATTACCTCACGAGAGGGCCTGAACCTGTCTAAATCCTTGTTTTCCACCAAACCCATTGTGCTTGGCGATCTTGACTGCACCCCCAATTTTCTATTGCCGAAACCGAGTTTCGACAGTTGGCGCGCCAGGTAGGGGCCCGCGCGTCGAGACTTCTTCAACAATCTCGCCGACAAGCGTGATGGGATCTCCTTCAAGATTCGGCGACTTCGCCGCCTACTTCGCCAACGATTCCTCCTTCGACTCGGATTCGGACCAGTCGAAAGGAGAAATCCACTCGACGCCGTTCGGGCTTACGAACAGCGCCAGGATCTACAACGACGTCTTGAAGACCAAGATGCAATCTACTCTCTCCAACGAAGGACTTCACTCGGCACCGTTCGGATTACCAAACACCGCCGAAATCTGCACCGATCTTCTCGTCTCCCCGACGGAGACGATCTTCTCGGAAGAAGACCTCTCGATGCCGTTTGGGTTACCAAACGCCGCCGAGATCTACGGCAAACTCCTCTCCCCCGAGTCGAGGTCGACCCACTCGGAGGAGCCTGCTTCCCCACGCTCTGACTCGGACTGGAACGATCCAGATCCAGGCTACCCAGGGTCGAGAGAGGTCGCCGTCATCCTCCAGCTGTTCGGCTCATGCTCATCTTCGGAGCTCAATGAATACCTCAGCTCTGCCGGCTTTGATGACCTCTATGGCATCCCCTCAGACGAAGCCGACGACTCCGACTGCCACAAGGACTACGGGTCGAAGTGCTTCGATGTCCTCATGGCTGAGCCGGACGAGTCCGACTCAGCCATGGCCCGCAGGCTCGCTGAGGAAGAGCGAGCCAAGATCGAGCAAGAGCGCAAGACGGCCGAAGAGGAGAAGCAACGCAGGGAAGAGGCTCACAAGAGGAAGCAAGATCTACGCACAGCCGGACGATCCGCCCAGGAGGCCATCCTCCAAACACGGGTCCGCAACACCAACATCTTCCAGACGCCACAGCAGAACGCTATTGCCGCGCTCACGCTCTTGGACACCATCATGGAGACGGCACCCGCCAACGTGACTCCAATACTCGACAAGATCAAGACCATCGTCGCAGCCACAGCTAACGGCCACCCCGCCACCTCGGCACGAAGGCCGACTGAGTCCGTGGCTGAAACGCCCGACAAAAGTCGACTCCCGCCTCTAAGGTCAGGAGGCTATAAGAGGCCCGAGCCAGATCGGTCAACAACAAGGCCAAGAGGCCCACCCCGCGAGTCCACACAGAAGTACCAGGAGCAAACGGCTGACTCCCGCGGCAAACGACACGGACGTCCACCCGTCCACCATTGCGTCCGCCGCAACAACAGCTCCAGCTATCCAACCAGCCAACCAAAGACCCCGCCGAGTGATCTGCGGGAAGTCCTCGATCGCCGCTACCAGGAGCGGGACCGACGCACTCGGGAAGATCGGAAGGGATCACCCGATAGTGGCGACGACGGAGTGCCGGCCTTCACTCGGGAGCTTCGCCGAGTGCATTGGCCGAGTGGTTTCAAACCCACAGGAATCGAAAGGTACGACGGCAAGACCGACCCCGAGTCATGGCTTACCGTCTACACCCTCGTCATCCGCGCAGCAGGTGGCGACACCAAAGCTATGGCCAATTATCTTCCAGTGGCCCTCGCCAACTCCGCCAGAAACTGGCTCACGAGCCTGCCAAGAGGCTCAATCGACTCGTGGAGCGAGCTGAGGGACCACTTCATCGCCAACTTCCAAGGAACCTTCGAGAGGCCCGGCACACACTTCGATCTATACAACGTCATCCAGAAGCCGGACGAGCCTTTGAAGGATTACATCCGGCGCTTCTCCGAAAAGCGCAACAAGATCCCCAACATCACCGATGACATCATCATCGCCGCCTTCCAGAAGGGAGTCCGTGATGAGCTGTTAATTGGAAAGTTTGGGCGCAAGCCACCGAAGACGGTGAAGCAAATGTTCGAGACGGCGAACTCCTACGCCAAGTCCAACGATGCAATCAAGGCGGCACGCCAAGACCGGCCTGACAAAAGGGATGACAAGCAATCGGAAGGAAGCGGCATCCGAGGAAGGATAACGGCAGCAGCAATCGGCCCAAAGATCGCAAGCGCCGGCACGAAGACCTGGTTGCCACAACGTCCGATTCTCAACACCATCGCCGAGTTGCGGCCTACGACGCGATCATGAACGATCGTGAACTCTCAGTGCACGCATCATCTACGAGCAATTCACAGAGCAATATGCGGCAAGGTTAAACAAGAATCCGACTAATGAAACCGGTCCATCGGGAACCAAGAAGAACAACCCGACTAGAAATTCGGAGCTTTTTCAAAACTACGTGGGTGAGCTGAATCACATCTTCGGGGGGCCACAGGCTTATGAGTCCAAGAGGAAGCAAAAGCTGATGGACCGTGAGGTCAACGCGGCACAACCCGAAGTCCCACAACATCTACGATGGTCGAAGGTGGCCATCACGTTTAATCGCTCGGATCATCCTGACCGAGTGGTTCACCCAGGGCAGTATCCCTTGGTACTTGACCTGGTGGTTCAGAACATCAAGCTGAAGCACGTCCTCATCGATGGGGGCAGTGTCCTCAATCTCCTGTTCGTCAAGACCCTGGACGAGATACAAATCCTGAGAACTGAGTTGAAGGCAAGCTCAGCCCCCTTCCACGGAGTGATCCCGGGGCTGTCGCCCACACCACTCGGACACATCGCCCTTCCTGTCACCTTCGGAGTTCGGTAGAACTTCTGAACGGAGAATACCACCTTCGGGGTGGTCGACTTCAAAGACGGCCTACCACGTGATCATCGGAAGGCCTGCACTCGCCAAATTCATGGCGATACCGCACTACCCTTACCTCTGCATAAAGACGCCTGGCCCTAACGGCGTCATCACCCTGCGCAGCGACGTCAAACAAGCCTTCACCTGCGACGAAGAAAGCTGCGATATGGTCCAATCTTGTGAGAGATCACGTGGCCAGGAAGAAATCCGACTGGCTACATCAACATCTGAAGAGGGTGAAATTTCTACAAAGAGGATAGCCAAGTCGGGACAAGGCGACACCAAAGCGAAGAAAATCTTCCTTGATCCAGTCAGCAAGATATCTTCAAGGACTTAGAAGATACCATAGTCGCAATGTTCGGGCGCGAGCTTTCATTGTTGATGATTTGGTTCTACGTAAGATCCAGACCATCAAGGACCATCACAAATTATCTCCACTATGGGAAGGACCATACATAATCGCTGAGGTGACTCGGCCAAGAGCATTTCGACTAAAGCGCGAAGATGGATCTATGGTGAAGAACTCCTGGAATATTGAACATCTTCGACGATACTATGCTTAAATTGCCGTAAGTTTCATGTTATTCTTGACTGCCAATCTCAAGCAAGATGACTTCTTGAGTTGACAGTCGGGGGCTGCATACGTGTCAATAAAGCATGGTTTTCTTCGACAACTTGTTTATATTTGGTTTATCATTGTTTAATGTTTCTTGATTTGAGTTTAATAGATAAGGACTGAGAATTTTTTGATGACCTAATCAAGCTTAGGCTTGGTGACAGTCGGACGAAAATTACTTAAGAAATTTTCTATGAAGACTCGGGTCAAGGCATTAACATAAATAAGCTAGATACCTACAAGTTCACATCAAAGGCATAAAGAGACCAAGATGATTAGATGAAGTGGCGGGGACGACCTCGAGGCTTCGTAAAAAGACTTGAGGGTCTTTGCTAAGTCGTCTCGTGATTGGGCCGAGCCCATGAGAGACTTGCGGCCCAGCTAAGGTGTGGCTTGACACGTGTCCTTAGGGACTTAAGTGGATGGACTTAAGCTGATTTGCCCTGGCAATATGCACATGTTACATAGCCCAATACCTTTAAAATCCTTTCATACCGCGGTTTGTGTAACTTCATGAGAAGTTGGCACGATGCAATTTGAAAGGTGACAAACAGTTAAGCTTTTCATGGCTGTCCTGATGACAGGGACTGTTTGGTTTCTAAGCATTTGATTAAATGATTATATCAATGTTATTTTTTCCACCTTGGTGAAGATCTTTTTAGATTAAGACCAATATTATGGCAGGAGCTATTTAATATTTTTGTCGTATTTTTCAGATGACTGAAAAATTTGTTTACCCATGAGGGTTGACTAAATTATTTGTCCCGAGATGACTCGGACAAGTTAACTCGGATGAGCATGAGCTTGTCGAGTGTTTTTTACCCACGAGGGTTGATTAAATTATTTGTCCCGAGATGACTCGGGCAAATCAACTCGGATAAGCATGAGTTTGTCGAGTGAATTAATTTCTGACCCACGAGGGTTGATTAGATTATTTGTCCCGAGATGACTCGAACAAGTTAACTCGGATGAGCATGAGCTTGCCGAGTGTTTTTTACCCACGAGGGTTGATTAGATTATTTGTCCTGAGATGACTCGGACAAGTTAACTCGGATAAGCATGAGCTTGCCGAGTGTTTTTTACCCACGAGGGTTTATTAAATTGTTTGTTCTGAGACGACTCGGGCGAACTACTCGGATAAGCATGAGCTTGCCGAGTGATGTGATTTTTTATGATTGCTTTAGCTTGAGCTAAGCATTTATAAGAGAATTATTTGTTTCGAGATGACTCGGGCAAATTTTCGGGATGACTCGGGAGGATCAGCTCGGATAAGCATGAGCTTACCGAGCGAATTGATTTCTTACCCATGAGGGATGATTAAAACATTTGTTCCGAGATGACTCGGGCAGATCCACTTGGATAAGCATGAGCTTACCGAGTGCTTTTCACCCACGAGGGTTGATTGAGTTATTTGTTCTGAGATGACTCGGGCAAATTCACTCGGATAAGCACGAGCTTGCCGAGTGATGAGATTGCTTTAGCTTGAGCTAAGCATCTACATGAGAATGATTTTTTATAGTTCTTGACTATACGTTTAGTCTAATTTTGACTAATCATATAGTCGGGGGCTACACCAAATTAGATGCATCAGGAGATGCGCCTAGATATTTATTTTTGAGAATTTCTGAAATATTTTTCAGCCCTTCACAGTCTTTGGAGCCACTTGGGACGATTCAGGCAGAGATGATAAAATCACTCGACGCCAGAAGCACTCGGCCAAAAAGATTTTTGGCTGCGTAACGTTTTGGTTTGAAGCTGAGTTGTCTCGTCGACTGAAAAGGACTCGGGGGCTACTGTGGAGATTATAGCAATCGGGTATCTACATGACAAGCTTATCCGACTGGAGGTAGGGATAGATTGCGCCTGCCATATCTATAAACCAAACATGACTTGGGTGTTACGTTGCCGATAGAGACAAGGCAACGGCCCATAGTCACGGTTTGGTAAGATTGAGGAAACCGACTTAGAGTAAGATAGGGTTTCCGACTTGTAAGCCCGCCTCCCAAGACTATATAAGGGGGTTAAGGGGCGTCCCTTGAGGGATATGAGAGTTGATGAGCAAGAGCTTTAGACTTTAGATACATAAGATCACGAGATCAATAAAGACACTCGGCGGATCGAATCCCCGAAACAGGAGTAGGGTATTACCTCACGAGAGGGCCTGAACCTGTCTAAATCCTTGTTTTCCACCTAACCCATTGTGCTTGGCGATCTTGACTGCACCCCCAATTTTCTATTGCCGAAACCGAGTTTCGACACAATATCTTAACGAATATTTGGGAACCGAATCTTCCTTTTATCTTCAAGCTTCTGTATCGAAAACATTTCCATCTTCTTCTCTGAATCGAAATCGGCTATCGATTGTCCCTATCTGATTTGGCCTTAGCCGATTGGTTTCCCAGCCGATTTGATCGTGGCCGATGTAGCCTCTGTTTCTCCACAGATCATTTTCCCGATCCGATTCCACTTCAATTTCAACCTTAAACTTAGGGATTTGGTTACCAAATTTAGTCGTTAACAAAAAGTCATGCCAAGATCCTGCAGCGATGCATCCCCGCCAAGCGAGGGATGTTGTTGCTAAAGGACATCCACGGTGGAGCTTGCGGCACCAAAAACCTTGGTCGGGAATGCGTTCTGACAAGGCTTCTGCTGGCCGACCGCGGTGGCCAACGCTAAGCGGGTAGTGCGCACATGCGAAGGGTATCAACACTATGCTCGACAGACCCACCTATTGGCACAGGCCCTCCAGACGATCCCCATCATGTGGCCATTCGTGGTCTGGGGGTTCGATTTGGTTGGACCCCTCAAGAAGGCGCTCTGGGGCTACACACATGTGATTGTTACCATAGACAAGTTCACTAATTGGATCGAGACACGGCCGATCTCGGCAATCACATCCGAGGAAGCTGTGAAGTTCTTCCTCGACATCATCAACCGTTTCGGGGTCCCAAACTCCATCATCACGGACAATGACACATAGATCACCAACACATCCGTGTTGACTGGGCCGCCGTAGCATACTCCCACACAAACGGGCAGGTTGAACATGCTAACGGCATGATTCTGCAAGGACTCAAGCCCAGGATCATCAAACGCCTAAACCAGTTCGGCAAGCAATGGGTCATGGATTTACCAACAGTCCTCTGGAGCTTGAGGACGAGCCCAAGTAGAGCAACTGGTTACACCCCATTCTTCATGGTGTACAGCACCGAAGCCATCCTTCCAATAGATCTCGAGTATGGGGCACCAAGGGTCAGGGTGTACGATGAGCAGGAAGCCGAGAGGCCTCTCGAAGATGCCCTGGATCAGCTTGACGAGGCACAAGATGTCACCCTCCTCCATTTAGCTAAGTACCAGCAGGCGCTGCGACAGTACTTGGTGCTCCGTCTTGTCCAGAGCAACAAGGACCATCACAAGCTCTCCCCACCATGGGAGGGGCCATACGTCGTCATGGAGGTTCTCCGGCCAGGCACCTACAAGCTCATGACCACTGATGGCAAGGTCTTCTCCAACGCTTGGAATATTGAACAGCTACACCGCTTTTACCCCTAACATTTTCAAGCTATATACGCACTCATCCCTAGGATCCGAGGGAAGGTTTTCTCCTCTTGGCGTTTGTGACCACCTCTGCAGTTGGCAATGTTCGACCCCAAATAGCGGCTCAGGGTCAGACCTCGCCTGAGGGCTGAGGAAGGCCTTCTCGTTCTCATCGGCTCTCAGCGATGCCAAACCCCTAGCAACGGCTCAGGGTCGGACCTTGCTCAGGTGTCGATGAAGGCCCTCGTTCTCGTCAGCTCTCAGCAATGCCCATCCTAAGCAATGGCTCAGGGTCGGCCCTCGCTCAGGGGCTGATGGAGGCCTTCTTGTTCTTGTTGGCTCTCAGCGACGCCCAACCCCGAGCAGCAGCTCAGGATCAGACCTCGCTCGGGGATTGATGGGGGCCTTCTCGTTCTCCTTGACTCTCAGTGATGCCTAACCCTAAGCAGCGGCTCAGAATCAGACCTCGCTCGGGGGCTGATGGGGGCACGTGTACTCAAAAACGCATCATAACCATTCCATTTGATAGGACTAAGGAGTTGGAGTCACAAGAATCGAATCATTGGGTAAAGCTGGTCGGACCTAGAAGAAACCTACGCCCCCGAGCGCTATGGTGCTCTTGCTCACCAGCATACCCAGTTTTTCTCTTCCTCACACCTCGGTGCTTCACGACCCAATCAATAAAGTTCATAACGCAACGACTCTTTCATACATATAAAAGAAAAATCTCACAGGCATTGCAAAAGTCAAAAGTAGCTTGGATTTATTGATAGGTTCACAAAAAATATCATTGCCTAAAGTCTAAATTGATTAGCTCTCCCGAAAGAGGGCTTCGTCTTCCAATGTCACCGGCCAGTGCCCCGTCGGAGAGGCCACCATCCTCTCGATCTCGTCCGTGTCCTCTTCCCGATAACCTGCACAAAGCCTTTGCTTATCGCTTATCGCTTGTTGATATTGCAATAATGGGAGCGGGCAATTGTGAAAGCCTGGTGGATGCCATGGCAGAGTTCCCTCCTCGCCTACTTCCTCACCTACTCATAAGTTTGTTCCAAGATCTGAGTGGCACAGACCGCGAGGGAGTTCACCCGCTGCGCCAGGGTCAACCCGAGGTCATCACTAGCTAACTCGATGACATTGCGCAGATTCTCATGGTCATCAGCTACCAACTGAAGGTTGGCCTTCACTTCGGCGAGTTGACTCTCGAGCCGAGCGTTGTCCTCGGCCAGCCCGGCGCTCACCCCTCGGTCGTCACCTTTAGGTCCTCCTCTTGGAGCTCGGACCACAACTAGCTGACCTCAGACTACAATCGGCTGATCTCTTCCTGGGCGTCGACCGACTCCTGGTGGGCCATGTCGCGCTCTAGGAGGAGCCAGTTGTTAACAACCAAATTTGGTAAGCAAATCCTTAAGCCCAAGCCAAGACTGGAACGAGATCTGATCGGGGAAGTGATCTGCGGAGAAACTGAGACCGCGTCGGCTACGATTCAATCTGCTGGGAAACCAGTCGGCTAAGGCCAAATCGGCTGGGAACAGCCGATAGCCGATTCAGATTCAGAAAGGAAGATGGGACTGTTTCCGATGGAAAGCTTGAAGATAAATAGTAGATTCGGTTCCATATTGTGCGTTGAAAATATTGCCATCTACGGATAAAGTCCTGTAACGACAATTGTATCTGTAAATTAGGGATTTGTTTAGATATTCCTATTGTAATGCAACATGGGACCACGTCCCGGGATATTGTCATATTTTGAATAGTATATTAGATAGAAACCGTGGTTCATACGGATAATGTTATTCTTGGGTATAAATAGGACCCGAGAGACCCTTGTAAATAAAGAATCACAACCAATACAATCTTGGTGCATCGCCTCATTTTCTTTTAGACGAGTTCTTGATCCGGCTTCGGGCTACATCGATTCGAACCCTGAACAAGGTAAATTCTCGTCGTTTACTGGTTTATTTCGTCGAATCTAGTGCTTACATCATTATGACACTCTAGGTTTAATATTATAAACTACGCAAGTTATCATATACGGCATATAATCTAGAATAATGTCTAGATCTATCTTGCCATCGGCTTGTTCTTCTCAGGAAGCAGCAGCCGATAGAGCTAGATCTAGATGTTGGCCTGGATTATATGTTGTATCCACCGTCTTGAAGGGTTTACATCGGTCCATATAGATCCAATGCTATCTTTTTGTACTAAGTGATGCATCATTCATGATCTATTAAGTCGCTTTTAGAAGTATTATGATCTATTCAGCTAGATGTAAATTTATAGAGACAGTGCTGGGGTTTCAGCTGGCCTTACCTGTTTTAATACATATTTTAGTATTAATTGCTATTAGATCTATTAGAACCGCCTCTTATATTAAGATCTAGATCTAGTTAAATGCCTTAAGCCAGTATCAGTCCGTTGGCATCAGCCGACAGCCGATTGATCTACCACTAGCGTAGTCGCCTGAGCCGACGTTGGCTCTGACCGGACCACCTCCGGTGATGGCATGGCCGACGCACCCAATGGTCTGGTCGACGTGGCCGCTTGAGCAGGTGGCATGCCCGCCACCGGTGGTGAGGGCAACGAGGCCGTTTCAGACGGCGCGCCCATCTGAACGAGTGGCGCACCCATCACTGGCATCGAGGTCAACGGGGCCATTTCGGCACCCGTTTTCGATGAGACACCGGCCGAATCCGCTGCGCTCCTCTTCGGCGCAAAGGAGAGGGAGCCCTGCGAGGACCCGGTGATCAGTTTAGAACAGAAAGATCACAAAAAGAGAGAAACAGGGAGATTCTTACTCACCTCGAGCGCGCCAGATGCCGGGACCATTTTTTTGTCGGTTCACCTGGCCCAAGCCGCGCCTCATCTTCACGGCTGCGCCTCCGGCTATCCCTCGGCTCGGAGGACCCGGGCAGGGCAAAGGGGGTCACCTCCGCTGCCCCCTAGGCAGGTTTTCTTCCTCATGAAACGCGAAGGGCCCAGTCACCAACGGACCTTCATCCTCGTGCTCTAGATCTTCCCACGGCACAAACGTGGAACCGATCTCCTCCTTCCCGCCTTTCTCCTCCTCATCATCCTCCTTCTTGTCGTCCTCCTCCAATTCAGACCTTTGTTGTCGTCTCGAGCGGTTCAACCAGGATCTCTCCCTCTCCATCTTCTTCTTCTTCCCAACGTCCTTCTTCACCTTCACCCTGTCAGACGCGGCACGATTTGCCTCCCTCCTGACGGCGTCCTTCGACAATGGCAGGTTGGAGGTCCAGGCAGCAAGGTTAGGCTACGGGTCGGAGATCAGGCGAAGAGATTAGGCTGCGGACCATGGTCCTCCGGTAAAAAGCCGAGGACAGGACAAACAAAAAAGAAGGGGACACAAAGAATTTACCAATGGGATGAAGCCTCTGCCTCCGGCCACATCGGTGGATGCCCCTGAATCGGGTACACAAAATTGAGATCCCCAGCCAAACCTGACTGGCGCTTCATTGCTTGCTGGATGCACGACGCCACCTCGTTGATGCTGAGCACCCAGACAGTGCCGCCCTCGAACGCTGCTAGGTGCACCGTCCCGTAAGGGGCCGCATCTGGCATCATCCGGTGCATCGGGAGGGCCCATGCCATCAAGGACGCCACCCTCCTCGCATGATAAGCACCGATAACACTAACGCTGTTAGTGATATGCCCTAGAGGCAACATGGAGATGTTGGATATCATAGTCAATGTTTATGTATAAATGAATAAAGTGTTATTCAGTTCCATGAAATAGACGTCTTGTATTGATCAATAAGTACGTGACTTATTTATGAGTCTCTTTATGTATGAATCTATTTCTAAACGATCCCTGATCATATGTCATATTGTTGGAACAAATATGATTCTAAGATTGGCATGTTCATTGATTGATGATCATGTCTCAGAGATCATGGTATGGAGATATCAAATTAATATACGTGGACATGTGTTAGAGAACACATTGTTGGATAGACCCACCATGAGACACTACAGGAATTAATGTGCCATTAGTTGGTCTCAAGTAGTGTTGGTGCAAAGTCCTTAGACCTGAGATCATCATGGATTCCAACATGTGTAGTAACCTACTTTGGGACTACCAAACGCTATTCTGTAGCTGGGTAGTTATAAAAGTAGTCTTCGGGTTTGCTATGAAACATGGAGTGGGATGTGAGTGATCGAGATGGAATTTGCCCCTCCTTTGGGAGAGATATCTCTGGGCCCCTCGAGGTAATGGATTATGGAAGTGCATGGCCATGCCGAGTTGATTGAGGAGTCAATCAACAGACAGATAATCCAATACGGTTCGAGTGAATGGTTAACCTATTGAAGGGATGGCACACACATCTTGCCTATAGCTTAATTGGTATCGTGAGGCAAAGGGATTTGTGTACACATTACAGGTTCAGAGCCGATATTATATTCTTGTATACTATGGTGTCAATATGTGCTGCTAGGCGCCACTATTGACGGTCGGCTGAGTTGGACTATAGCTGAAACCGAGTATACCTGAACCTACAGGGTCGCACGCTTAAGGGGATAAGAACAGACATTTGAGTTGGACTCGGATACGGATCGATCGGATAGGGATCCGATCAGATAGTGTCCTATGGGCTTACAAAGTATGGGCGGCCAACTCTATGAGATTCGGATTGGATCTGATTCGAAATAGAGTCCCGATCGGCCACTAGACCTAGTTGGCCAACTCTATATAAAGGGGAGGGGTGGAGAGCTGCGGCATGTGATTTGGACCCGAATCAATCTGATCACGCGCGGCTTCAGAAGTCGGCGAGATCAATCTCCACGGAAACCCTCCCCACTTCTGAGCCAAACCCTAGGCTTGCATCTTGTGCTAGCACACGGGTGTTCGGCGTTCTATCCTCGGACGTGTGGATACCGGTAGAGGCGCTGCTACGTTGCCGTGCTGTTCGTCGGCTACGAATCGACTGCGGTCAGGCGCATTGGAGCGAGGCGTGCAAGCGCGGTTGGACGACTCGACGAATCGGCTACTCGGTGAATCGGCTGTTCCCAGGAATCGGCTGTCGGCTTGCGGGAATCGGCTGTCGAAAAATCGGCTGTCATCGGCCAGCACTATTCCAGATCGGATAGCTCCTGATTGGCTATTTACGCTACATACTCCAATCGATAATGCTCTATCGTAGCTTCCGCGTAACCCTTCAAGCGCCACAAAGGCCGACGCCCTTCATGATCCTGATGGCCTCGAGGAGGTCGCTCAGCCTCTTCTGCTCCTTCGCTATGGAATCGTATCCCTATGAGATAGGGACATCCTCGATCAGGCAACCGGAGAAGATAGGTAGGGGGCATCATCACTATTCTTCAGATAGAACCATAGCCGATGCCATCCCTTGTTGGACTTGCTCAAAGGGATGGCCATGTATTGCGATGACCGAGAGCTATGGAGGTGGATGCTAGCGCACCCCATCGGCACCGCCAAGTCCGGCTTGCCCCTCTCCTTCCTCTTGTTCAGGGTGACAGAGAAGAAAAACTTCCACAACTCGAAGTGGGGCTCGATCCCTAGATACCCTTCGCACAGCACGACAAAAGACGATCTGTGTTGAATCCCATTGGGATTCAAGTGATGAAGCTCGATGTGGTAGTAATATAGCAGCCCCCGGAGGAACCGATGGGAGGCATCACGAGCCCACGCTTGTGGAAGGGGATGAAGGAGACGACATAACCATCAGGAAGCGTCGGCTCATCCTCATTGCCCAGCATGATCCACTCGTTCCTCGGGGTCTTCTAGCAGAGGGGGCCCTTCTTGACGAGGCCCTCCATGCGTGCGTGGCGGACATTAGAGCGAGGCCACAGATCCATCGGGAAGACTAAGGTGGAAAGGTGAAAGCTTCGACGACGAGGGAGGGGTAAGAGGATAACCTACCCTTGATAGGCAAGAAAGCGTTTTGGCGGTGTGGGAAAAATGGAGGGGATCTCCTCGGCCTTTATCGAGGCGAAGTGGGAGGCAAACCGACCATCCCAATTTATGCGCCAGTTCTATTCCGTCGACTGTCCCATCGCCGATGCGTGCTCTGCCTTAATCGCCTGCACTAAAGTCGTCCTCCGGATACCCCCTCAAAGGCCGCACCAGATGAAGGCCCAGTGGCCCACCCATCCATAGAATCGCCACAGGTAAGAAGGGATACGGGGCTGTATACGCACCTATGGCCCATATACGACCCAGGGGTTCGAAGGATGGCCCAACAAAGGGCTCGACAATCGCCCCAGGGCACCCAGAGCGAGGGTGGCAGATGATGGGTCCACTAGCGGCCAGCCTAGACGTCACGGGCATCCCAACCCACGTTCGAGCCTCGGACGAGCGCGATCCATGGTTTTTCTCCAAAGAAAGGCAACGAGCCCTCGGGTCCAGTTGAACAGATCCAAGAACTAAATGGATTGGTCGCCGAGAATCTGGGGTCGGTCACCCGCTGACCCATGCTAGAACCCTACGAAAGGGATACCGGGACGCCACTCGAACTCACCCTTTAACAGTTCGCCGGGCACCGTGATTCATTCCAATGAGGAAAACATGGTACGACCCAAGCCCTTTGTTTTATCGGGAACATACATCAGGGAAAACGAGCAAAAGCCGAAACAGCCCTCTGACTAGACCACCGCATCACGTAGGAGGCTCAAGGGATGGAATCCCAACGATACCCTCTGCGAGGTCGCATACAAGCTCTTGATCAAGAGAAAGCCTCTAAATGAGTCCCCTGACTCCTTCACAAGCTCGGGGGCTACTGTTGCGTACTAATAATAGGGATACCCGGCAGGAGGGATCCTGAGCCGAGGCACTTAGATGTCCTAAGCGGGTAATTCCCGTCCTAGCCGACCCAAAAGGACAGGATACGTCTCTCAGGCCCTGCCTCTGTCTCGCCCGACCCCGAAGGGAGGCGAGTTCCATCTTGCCCGACCCCGAGGGGAGGAGAGTTTTGTCTCGCCCGACCCTGAGGGATGGTTTCACCCCGCGTGACCCCAAAGGAACGGGTCCGCCTCGCCCGATCTCGGGAGGGGCGGGTCCGTCCTCGTTGACCCCGAGGGGACACCGCCTCGCCCGACCCCAAGGGGGCTCATCTCGAGCTTGGGGAAAAGGATCCCGCCTTTTCTAGGAGTAGGGCCCGTGATGGGACCTATGCTATCCCTCAACCACTACACGTGTGGGAAGGGAGTACCGGCATGCCAATTCCCAATGACGGAGCAGGAGTAGGAACGGAGTTGACTCACGCTACCGAAAGAATTACGGCATCTTCAGTGCTGAGAAGCGGTCCCTATGCTGCCTAACCTGTGTACGGCATCCGATGCGGGTGTCCGCCTTGCGTCATTTGCCCAGGCGGAATGAGACGCCACGACCAACTAACCATATTAATGCATGATAACGGTGGCAGAACAGGAACAGCGAGAGGAGTCAACCGTGGCGTAACCAACAGGACACACGAGGCCCACGCATGCGAAGGAAAAGGGGATGAGACGACGCCCGATGCTTTTCTCTCTTACTCCTTTTTCCTATAACTCTCTCCTCCCCTTAGACTATAAAAGTGGATGAGGGACGTGTGGAGAAGGACAAGTCTCAGGACAGAGGTAACACACTCTCTTGTTTGTAACCCCCTACTACAAACTTAGTGCAAGTAACATGAGCAGTTCTCCACTGGACGTAGGGACATTCGGCCCGAACCAGTATACATCCTTGTGTCATCTTTCGCACACCATTTGAGCCGGACGCGCAAGCCGTTAGAGATTTACTAGTTAGTGGTTAAAAACACCGACAAGTGTATTCCAAAGTCCACAATACCCTTTATATAGTGCATCACTCTTTCCAGAGCATGACAATGATCATCTCCTAGATTAGACATAAACCGGCTTAGTTTGGTCACAACAAAGCAGATGTCAGGCCTCGTAGCACTACCCAAATACATGCGTGAACCAATGATCTGAGAGTATCTTAGCTAATCTCTCATTATCTGTTTGTTTTTCCTAGCCTAAGAAGAGATCTTTCAATGAGGGTTGGTTAGGATTAAAGGCATGGGAAGAGTTGTTACCTCCTTGAAAATAAGGGCGTTGTTGGCTCCACACTTGACCTTCTTGTGGACGGTAGCCGTTGTTGTTCAGATAGCATACGTCTTCACTGTTCTCGGGGTAGTTATTCCCTAAATGTGCAGTGTTGCCGCATGTATCGCACCTCATGCGAGCTTCTGTGACCTGAACTCCTTTGGCCTTGTCATCTAGCTTTTTCAGCAGAAGGTCTAGCTTAGCGGCAAGCATATATGTTTTCTTAACGATATGCATGCCCCGTTTATGGGGTTGGAGACGGTCATCGTTCCACCACTGGTTAGAGACCATATTTTTGATTAACTCAGTCACGTTGGCGACAGTTAACAAGAAGAAGGCTCCTCCCGCAGCAGCATCGATATGGTGATGGGCGACCGTAGTCAGCCTGTTGTAGAAATTTTGGATAATGAGCCAGTCATCCATACCATGGTGAGGGCATGCCAAGATTCACTCTTGGAACCGCTCCCATCCCTCTGGGATAGACTCATCTGATGTCTGCTGGAAACTTGAAATTCTTTCACGAAGGGCGTTGGTCTTGCCCATCGGGAACTTGGTCCTCCAAGATTCACGCGTTGGAGCACTTGTCCCAGGTATCCACAACACTTCAGTTTGCATAAAACCACAGTCTCGCTCTCCCGATGAGGGAGAATGGGAACAACCAGAGTCTGATAGCATCTTGAGTGACTCCTTTGATAGTAAAAGTACTGCAGATCTCTAGGAAAGTCTGGAGATGAGCACTGGCATCCTCGTTGGCCTTCCCACAGAATGGGTTAGCCTGCACCATAGTTATGAGCCTTGTTCTGATTTTAAAGCCGCTTCCCCCGTGTTGACTACCAGTCCAGTGAGGACATTGGCAGCCGAGGGTGCCAAGAAATCACAAAGGGTCTTCTGGGCCATTGAGCTTGATGATGCCATAGGTGAAGGTTCAACTACCGAGAGGATAATTTGAGAAGGAATGACACGAGGTCAAACTCTTCTCACAAGTGCCTCTGGATTTGGATTATAATTTTCCGGCAAGTTGAAACCGGTCATCCACTACCCTGTTTTCACATAAAGAGAAAACAGACCAATATAAGCCTGCTATAGCAAAGGTAAGGCAATTATAACTATATGGATATTCAAGCACTTAATATTCCTTCCTAGACCAGTATCTTCCCCAACAACGACGCCAGAAATGCTTGTTGGTATTTCTTACATTTATAGATAAATCCGCAAGCGCACGAATATACCGTTGTAGCATTTCACCCAGGGAGTATTCCAAGGGTATCGTTATTTTTTTATCCCAAAGGAAGACTATGGTTTGGAAGGGAATAGTAAGGTTCTATGGATATTCATAAGTTATAAATGAGATGCCTAAGCCTAGGCAGGGGTAAGATAGATATGGGTAAATGTAGTGTGACACACACACAAGAGTCCTATTAATAGTACACTAGAGCTAAGTGGAGAATAGTATTTAGAATCAGGTTTCTATACTTCTTCTAGTATGAGTACATAGTTTATGTAACTAGTCTACTCATGGTTAGTTACCCAGTTCTATGCTCCCAGGACTACGGGGGTACCGCCTCCCAGTGGCCCAGCCTGCCACCATGAAGCGATTTTTTATCGTTCGCCCTACACCATACCCTAATGTGGAGGATTACAAAGGACGGACAGGGCTGTCACCACCTGCTGCCGACCTCTACAACTCATGGGGTATGGCCACAACCAATGTCTATGAAATAATCTGAGCACCGTGCTCACATTACCATAGATACCTTTACCTCCCAGGATGACAATGACTAAGGCAAAGGCAAACCTACATCCTAATTGCTCATTGGACAGTGTCCGTGGCAATAGAGTTTCTCGTCTAACCACAACAATACTATTATATAGACTATAAATGAAACACCTATCTACGAAAGTAGAAGATGATCCACACTCAGATAAACTAGAAGACTGATATATTAATAAGCTCAAAGTCGTACAAAGGAAGAAAAGTATAAAAGGCATACCCAACTTCCGAAGGAGACTCGGGAACCGAGTAAAGACTCTAAACTATTCCTAAACTCCACTGGCCTAGAGACTAAGATAGAAATGTAGGAACTACTTCTTGTGATGTGTGTTGAATGAAGTGAGCTCCCCTCCTTTTATAGCCTCTCCATGGAAGTTTGAGGTCGGTTTCTAACCGCCATAACCCCCTAACCGCCATTGGGGAGTCCTTAGGAGTCGCCACGTGGAGGTCAGTGGCGATTGGGCTCAGCCATGGTTCGGCCGAATCATGGGTTCGGCCGAACCTTGGCAACCGCCTCTCGCCACAGACTTTCACCAGTCACTGACTTGTGGGCCCCTAAGGCGGTTCCTGGGCATTTTGGCCCCATTTTAAGGTGGTTTCACCCAACTTGTGGGCCCTCCGATCCTCGAGAAGCTGATGTGGTGATCGTCGATTGGTTGGAGTTGTGTTTCTTCACCACGCAAGCTCGTCTTCACTTCATTTATTGATAGATATTTATGCATTCTACTAAACTCCAAGGACATATGGATTTATTAATTCTAAACCTAAATGCCGATAAATGATGCTAATTCCCTTTTATTGCCGAGGTCTATGACAGTCGGATTTGGTACTTAACGACCGTCAACAAATGGTGCAGCTGCAGACCGAAGTGATGCACAAAATCAAGAAGATGAAGGTGAGCATGACATGTTTGTACCTTCTCCAATGGGTGGTGAAATGGTTGATTTGGATCACGATTTGTTGCTAGACATGTTACGTGACGTTGAGGACCCAGCTTACAACAAGAGAGATTCCATGAAGTTCAGCAGGGGGTGGTCCGTGACTCGGAGACGCCTCTATACGCCGGATGCAAGGCAAACACACCAAATTGTCAGCTACCTTGGACCTAATGAAGCTGAAGGCATGTAGTGGATGGACAGACAAGAGTTTCACAGATCTTTTGGGAATTTTGGAGGCCTTGCTTCCTGATGAGAACACATTGCCCGAGATGACATATGAAGCAAAGCAGGTTTTGTGTCCCCTAGGGTTAGAGGTCCATAGAATTCACGCTTGTCCAAACGACTGCATATTGTACCACAAGCAATATGCGGAATTAGATGCTTGTCCTGTCTGCAGGACTTCCCGATACAAGCAAAAAAGGTGCTGACGAAGGAAAGAAGTCAAAGCAGGGTGGTTCGGCGAAGGTTGTGTGGTATCTACCTATCAAGATCGTTTCAAGAGAATCTTTGCCAACCCCAAGGAAGCAGAGTTAGTAGTTGGCATGCCATAGAGAGAAGGAACGATGCTATGGTAAGACACCCTACAGATTCGATTCAATGGAGGAATATCGATCGAAGACACCCAGAATTCACAGCTGACCCTAGAAATATGAGAATATGTTTGTGTACAGATGGCATGAATCCTTTCGAAGACATGAGCAGTTCTCATAGCACTTGGCCAGTTTTGATTGCAAACTATAACCTACCGCCATGGTTGTGCTTCAAAAGAAAATACAATATGTCGTGCTTGTTAATCCAAGGAATGAAACAACCTGGCAATGATATTGATTTGTTCTTGGAGCCTGTTATCGATGATCTTGAGATTCTCTGGAAACAAGGTGTGGAAACTTGGGATGCGTATGGTAAAGAGAACTTCAAACTACGTGTTCTATTGTTCTGCGCCATTAATGACTATCCTGCACTCAGCAATCTTTGTGGAAAAACTGTGAAAGGAAAGAAGGCTTGCTCCAATTATATGGAACATCCACGCCGTAGGTGGTTGAAGAAATCAAGAAAGATGGTTTACATGGGTCATAGGAGATGGCTCTCGCTACGTCACGCATTTAGAAGAAAAAATAAACTTTTCAACGATAAGAGGGAACTTCAGCCTGCTCCCAAGGATTGTCCGGAGATGAGGTCCACAACATGGTCAAGGACATAACTAATGAGTTTGGGAAGAAAAGAAAACGTAGTAAGGCAATGGACAAGGGTATGTGGAAGAAAAAATCCATATTTTGGCGACTACCTAACTGGAAACATATTGAGGTCCGTCATTGCATTGATCTAATGCACGTAGAAAAGAATATGTGTGAGAGTTTGGTTGGACTATTGCTAAATATTCCCGGAAAGACAAAGGACGGGTTGAACGTGCGCCTTGATTTATAGGAGATGAATATTCGCAGTGAACTCATGCCTGTAACAGATGCAGAGACAGGAAGAGTGTACCTCCCTCCAGCTTGCCACACCTTGCCGAAGGATGAAAAGATCGCAATGTTATCATGCCTGAAAGATATTAAAGTTCCATCGGGCTATTCAGCGAGGATAAGTAAGTATGTTAAATTGGACGATCTAAAATTGGTTGGAATGAAGTCTCACGATTGCCACATGCTAATCACATGATCTTGCCAGTTGCTATCAGAGGCATTCTTCCACCCAAAGTCCGTCACATGATCCAACGTCTATGTGTCTTCTTCAATGCAATCGGTCAGAAGGTTATAGATCCCGAAGATCTAGATGGGTTGCAGACCGATATTGTCAATACCCTCTATCATATGAGATGTTTTTTCCACTGTCTTTCTTTGATATTATGATTCATCTCCCTGTTCATCTTGTGAAGCAAACAAAACTATGTGGCCTAGCTTTTCTAAGAGAATTATAGACGTCCTCGCCTTGAATGTTAAGTCCAGCGGCATTAGTTCCAAAGCCCACTTCGCGATGTGCCCAGTAGCCTCCCGGTTATTGATGACATCATCGAGTGAAAAGGAGGTGACGACGGTGATCGAGTGCCCTTGAAAATAGTGTGCTAACTTCCTCGCGGTTATCAGAACACCATATAACAATTTTTGTACCTGGGGGTAGCGAATTTTGGCTCCTGCCAACACTCGCTAACAAAGTAGATTGGCCTTTGAATCTTCTGGGCTCATCCTTCTTCCTCTCGCTCAATGACGAGAACAGTGCTGACGACCTGGTGAGTTGCTGAGACATACAGCAACAGGGGTTCCTGAGGCTGAGGTGAGGCTAGGACGGGCGGCGTCGTGAGAAACTGTTTGAAGTCTTCAAAGGCTTTATGGTCTTCCGCGGTCCATTGGAAGTCGTCGGTCGTCTTCAGCCTGAAGAAAGGCATACCTCGTTCGTCGAGTCTGGAAATGAATCGGCTTAGCGCCGCCATGCAACCAGTGAGCTTCTGGACGTCTTTCTGAGTACTCGGGGGCTTCATGTTCAAGATAGCGTTGATTTTCTCTGGGTTTGCTTCGATGTCGCGATGAGATACCATGAAGCCGAGTAGTTTGCCTGACGGCACACCGAAGGTGCATTTTTCCGGGTTCAACTTCATTCTGAAGGCCCGTATGATTGCGAAGGTTTCATTCTGAAGGTGCATTTTTTGTCTTGATGACGACATCGTCGACGTAAGCTTCCACGTTTCTTCCCATCTGCGTTTGAAAACATCTCTGGATCATGCGCTGATACGTGGCTCCGGCATTCTTCAGGCCGAAGGGCATCGTGATGTAGCAGTAAGCTCCAAATGGTGTGATGAACGCAGTTTTGAGGCAGTCGGACTCCTTCAAGCTGATCTGATGGTAGCTCGAGTAACAGTCCAGAAAACTTAGGAGCTGGCAGCCGGCTGTTGAATCCACGACTTGGTCGATACGAGGCAGTCCGAAGGGATCCTTAGGGCAAGCTTTGTTGACATCGGTGTAGTCGACACACATGCGTCATTGCCCTGTCTTCTTCCGAACCAAGACCGGGTTAGCCAGCCAGTCGGGATGGTAAACTTCTTTGATAAACCCGGTAGCTAAGAGTTTTGTAAGTTCTTCCTTGATAGCATCTTTTTGATCCTTAGCAAAACGGCGTAGCCGTTGTTTAATAGGTTTCGCGTCATCTTTGACGTGTAAAGAGTGCTCGATCACCTCCCTAGGAATACCCGGCATATCAGATGGTTTCCAAGCAAAAACATCTTTATTATTTTGGAGGAAGGCGACGAGCGCGCTTTCCTATTTAGGATCTAGCTCGGCGCCGATTACAGCGGTTTTGGAAGGATCAGAGGGATCAAGGCAGATTTTCTTCGTTTTGGCGTCGCCTTGTCCCGACTTGGCTATCTTCTTCATGGGGATTTCACCATCTTCAGATGTTGATGCAGCCAGTCGAATTTCTTCCTGGCTGTGTGATCTCTCACAAGATTGGGCCATATCGTAGCTTTCTTTGTCGCAGGTGAAGGCTTGTTTTACGTCGTTGCGTAGGGTCATAACGCCGTTGGGGCCGGGCATCTTCATGCAGAGGTAAGTGTAGTGTGGTATCGCCATGAACTTGGCGAGCGCAGGTCTTCCGATGATAGCGTGGTAGGCCGTTTCGAAGTCGGTCACCTCAAAGGTGATGTTCTCCATCCGAAAGTTCTCCCGAACTCCGAAGGTGACTGGAAGAGTGATGTGCCCGAGTGGCGTAGACGACAGCCCCGGGATAACTCCGTGGAAGGGGGCTGAACTCGGCTTCAACTCGGATCTTTGGATCTGCATCTCGTCCAGCGTCTTGGCGAATAGAATATTGAGGGCACTGCCCCCGTCGATGAGGACGCGCTTGTGCTTTATGTTTCGGACCACCGGGTCTAGTACCAGGGGATACCGCCCCGGGTGAACAACTCGGTCAGGGTGATCCGAGCGGTTAAACGTGATGGCCACCTCCAACCATCGTAGATATTGTGGGACTTAAGGTTGTGCCGCGTTGACCTCGCGATCAGTCAGCTTTTGCTTCCTCTTGGACTCATAAGCTTGCGGCCCCTCGAAAATATGATTTAACTCGCCCACGGGGTCTTGAAAGGGCTCTGAGTTGCCTGTCGGGTTGTTCTTCTTGGTTCCTGATGAGCCAGCTTCATCAGTCGGCTTCTTGTTTAGTTGTGTCGCGTATTGTTCAGCGAATTGCTTATAGATGAAGTAATCCTTGGCCGCATGCTTGTGATGTGGATGATGCGTGCACTGAGCGTTCATGATCGTGTCGTAGGCTGCAACCCGGGGACGGCATTGGGAGTTTGACGTTGTAGCGACCAGATCCTCGGGCCGGCGCTTGCGATCTTTCTGGCCGTGATTGTTGTTGCCGTTATCCTTCTTAGGATGCCGGCTGCCTCCCGACTGCTTGTCGTCCCTTTTATCGTGCCGATCTTGTCGTGCCACCTTGATCGCGTCGTTGGATTTCATGTAAGAGTTCGTTGTCTCGAACATTTGTTTTACCGTCTTCGGTGGCTTACGCCCAAATTTTCCGATCAGCAACTTATCACGGACACCCTTCTGGAAAGCCGCTATTATGATGTCGTGAGTGATGTTGGGGATCTTGTTCTGCTTCTCCGAGAAGCGCCGGATATAGTCTTTCTGCGGCTAGTCTGGTTTCTGGATGACGTTGTAGAGATTGAAGTGGGTCTCAGGTCTTTCAAAAGTGCCCAGGAAATTGGCGATGAAGTGGTCCCGAAGCTCACTCCACGAGCTAATCGAGCCTCTCGGTAAACTCGTGAGCCAGTTCCTGGCTGAGTCGGCGAGGGCGACAGGCAAGTAGTTGGCCATGGCCTTGTTGTCTCCTCCTGCTGCACGGATGGCGAGTGTGTATACGGTCAGCCATGACTCGGGGTCGGTCTTTCCGTCGTACTTCTCGATTCCTGTGGGCTTGAAACCACTTGGCCAACCCACTCGACGCAGGTCCCGAGTGAACGCAGGCACTCCGTCATCGTTGTAGTCGGGCGATCTTCTTCGGTCTTCATAGGAACGCTGCTCACGCTCCCGGTGGCGCCGGTCAAGGACTTCCCGCAGATCATTCAGTGGGGTTCTTTGCAGGCTGCTATGGTGGTTAGAGTTATAGCTGTGCCGAATCCGGTCGTGGACGGGTGGTCGACCATGTCCTCTCTCACGAGAGTCGGCAAATTGTTCTTGATGCCTCTGTGTTGTGTCGTGGCGAGGGTCTCTTGACCTAGTAGCCGTCTTGGTTTGCTCGGGCCTCCTGTAGTCCTTCGACCGTAGCGGCGCAAGTTGGCTTCCGTCAGGTGTTTCAGCGACGGACTTGGTTGGTCTTCGTGTTGAGGTGGAGGGAGAGCAGTTGGTTGTAGCCGCGACGATGGTCTTGATCTTGTCTAGGATTGGTGTTACCGTAGCAGGTGTCGCTTCGATAACAATGTCGAGGAGGGTGAGGGCGGCGACGGCGTTCTATTTTGGCGTGTGGAAGATGTTGGTGTTGTCGACTCGTGTCTGAAGTATAGCCTCTTGGGCGGATTGCCCAGTCGCCCTCAGGTCTCGTTTCCTCTTGTCGGCTTCTTCTCTGTGCCTATTCTCTTCCTCCGCAAGCTTGCGCTCTTGCTCAAGCCTGGCTTGTTCTTCTTCCGCAACCCTGCGGGCCATGGCCGAGTCGGTCTCGGCCACCTCAGCCATGAGGATGTTGAAGAATTTTGGCTTGTAGTCCTTGTCGAAATCAGAGTCGTTGGCCTCGTCCATAGAGATGTCGTAGAGGTCATCGAAATCTGAAGAGCTAAGGTACTCATTGAGCCCCGTGGATGAGCATGACCCGAGCGGTTGAAGGATGATGGCGACTTCCCTTGACCCCGGATTGCTTGAGTCTGGATCGTTCCAGTCCGGGTCGTAGCTTGATGACGATGGTTCTCCCGAGTGGATCGATTCCAACTCGACAGACAGAAGATTGCAATAGATCTCAGCGGCGTTTGGTAACCCAAATGGTGTCGAGGGGATTTTTCCTCCCAAGTGGATGGATTCCAACTCGGAGGTCAAAAGGTTGTAGTAGATCTCAGCTTTGTTTGGTAACCCGAACAACGCCGAGCGGGTTCCTCCTCCCGACTAGTCCGAATCCAAGTCGAGGAGGGAGAGCTAGCCGAATCTATCGGCGGCGAAGTCGTCAATGCCTGATGAAGATCCCATCGCGCTTGTCGGCGAGATGAAGAAGAAGCCTTGACGCGCTTCCCCTACCTAGCGCGCCAACTGTCGAAACTTGGTTTCAACAATAGAAATTGGGGGTGCAGTCAAGTTCGCCAAACGCAATGGGCTAAGTGGAAAAAAGAGTTTAGGCAGGTTTAGGCCCTCTCGTGAGGTAATACCCTACTCCTGTTTCGGGGATTCGATCCGCCGAGTGTCTTTATTGATCTCCTGATCTTGTGTATCGCATATCACATATCCCTCAAGGGACGCCCCTTAGCCCCATTATATAGTCTTGGAGGGCGGGCTTACAAATTGGAGACCCTATCATATTCTATATCGGACTCCTCAATCTTACCAAGTTATGACTATGAGCCATTACCTTATCTCATCGGCAACATAACATCCAAGTCATAGCCTGTTTACATAATCCTTAGGCGTAACCATCCCTATTACTAGTCGAACAGATAGTCATGAAGGTATCCGATTCCCACAATCTCCACAGTCTCTGTGTTGCCAACCGAGTATGAGGCAGCTCAGGGCAATGCAGATGTGGTTGAGGAGTCCATGGCCAAGTTAGTTTTGTCCCCGGAGCAAGAAATCTTTGAAAAACCAGAGGGGACAGGGCATCGACATCTCAAACCATTGTATGTCAAGGGATTTGTCAATGGCAAGCCGATGTCCAAAATGTTGGTCGATGGGGGTGCAGCTGTAAACTTGATGCCCTAGGCCAGTTTCAGAAAGTTAGGCAAAAATTTGGACGACCTCATCAAGACCAACATGATTTTGAAGGACTTTGGAGGGAACCCATCTAAGACCAAAGGAGTTCTAAACGTGGAGTTGACAATCGGCAGCAAAACTGTGCCTACAACCTTCTTTGTCATCGATGGGAAGGGATCATACAGTCTATTGCTGGGAAGGGATTGGATCCATGCTAATTGTTGCATCCCTTCTACCATGCAACAGAGCTTAATCCAATGGCAAGGCGACAAGGTTGAGATTGTGCTAGCCGACAGGTCAGTAAACATTGCCAATGCCGACTTAACCCTTTGGGAGATGGATGGTATCGATTGCTTGTCTGGAAAAGACTGGGAAGCTGATTATCTGAAGGTGTTTGATTCTAACATGCAGCCAGTTGGAGATGAAGAGCCCCACCTGCTGCTTTGAGGGCGTTGTGGAGGGATCAAGCTCCTACACCGAGGACACAGTAGAAGATCTCGATGGCAAACTAGGACAAGGCTTCATGTCGGCCGACAATTTAGAAGAAGTTGATATAGGTCCAGAAGATAGGCCTAGGCCGACATATATTAGTAAAAATTTGTCTTCTTATTTTGGAACCAAGCTTATTGAGTTGTTAAAGGAATATAAAGATTGCTTTGCTTGGGAGTATTTTGAGATGCCAGGTCTTAGCCGGTCAATCATCGAACATCGGCTCCCTATTAAACCAGGCTATCGGCAGTACAAACAGCCTCCTAGGAGATTTAAAGCCGATATGTATGATGCAATTAAGGCCGAAATCACTCGATTGTACGATGCTGGTTTTATTCGGCCGTGTCGATACACTGAGTGGGTTTCAAACATAGTTCCAATTATCAAGAAGAACGGCAAGCTTAGGGTGTGTATCGACTTTCGAGACCTAAACAAAGCTACCTCTAAGGACGAGTACCCCATGCCGATTGCCGATTTATTGGTGGATGCTGCTTCAGGGCATAAGATTATAAGTTTTATGGATGACAATGCTGGGTACAATCAAATTTTTATGGCTAAGGAAGACATCCATAAGACTGCTTTTAGATGTCCTGGTGCAATCGGCTTATATGAGTGGGTTGTCATGACATTCGGATTGAAAAATGCTAGAGCTATGTATGAGAGAGCTATGAATTATATTTTTCACGACCTAATCGACTTCTTGGCTGAGATCTACATTGATGATGTTGTGGTAAAATCCAAGGAAGTTTAAGATCACATAGCCGATTTGAGGAAGGTTTTAGAAAGAACGAGGAAATATAGCTTGAAGATGAACCCTACTAAATGTGTTTTTGGCATATCGTCTGGACATTTCTTGGGATTTTTTGTTCATGAGAGGGGGATTGAAGTGACACAAAGGAGTATTAATGCAACCAAGAACATTCAACCTCCATAGGACAAAAAGCAGTTGCAATCTCTAATCGGCAAGGTAAATTTCATCAGGCGTTTTATTGCTAATTTGTCTACGAAGATGGAGTCATTTACACCTTTACTAAGGCTAAAAGCTGACCAAGAGTTTACTTGGGGGGCAGAGCAGCAAACGGCTTTGGATAATATCAAGGATTATTTGAGCTCCCCTCTAGTTTTGGTTTCTCCACAGAAAGGAGTGCCCTTTAAGCTATATCTGTCAGCTGATGAGAAGTAATTCGATTCGGTTTTAATCTAGGAGTTCGAGGGCAAGGAAAGAGAAATATTTTATCTAAGCAGAAGGCTTTTGGATGCAGAAATAAGGTACTCTCCTGTGGAAAAGTTGTGCTTGTGCTTGTATTTTTCCTGCACCAAGTTGAGGCATTATTTACTATCCAATGAATGCTCGGTAGTCTACAAAGCCGATGTAGTTAAATATATGCTATCGGCTCCAGTGCTGAAAGGAAGAGTTGGTAAATGGATTTATGCTTAGATAGAATTTGATCTAGGGTATCAAGCACCCAAGGAAGTTAAGGGACAAGCTATAGCCGATTTCATTGTTGAACACCGGGATGATTCAATCGGCCCAGTCGACATAGTGCCTTGGATGTTGTTTTTCGATGATTCAGTTTGTAGACATGGTTGTGGCATCAGCTTGGTCATAATATCACCTAGGGGGCAAGTTTTGAATTTCCTTACACTATCGCACCTTATGCAACCAATAACCAAGCTGAATATGAGGTCGTCCTCAAGGGGTTGCAACTTTTGAAAGAGGTCAAAGCCGATGTTGTTGAAATCATGGGTGATTCATTGTTGGTCATAAAACAGCTAGCAGGAGAATATGAATGCAAGAATGACATGTTGATGATCTACAATCAAAAGTGCCGAGAATTGATGGATGGTTTTCGGCTAGTAACTTTCAAACATATCCCTCGAGAATAGAATATTGAAGCTAATAATTTGGCTCAAGGGGCATCGGGATACAAGCCGATGTTGAAAGATGTTGAAGTTGAAATTGCAACAATCATAGCCGGTGATTGGAGGTATGATGTTTTCAATTATTTGAAGAATCCTTCTCAATCGGCTTCGAGAAAATTACGTTACAAGGCTTTTAAGATATGTTTTGCTTGATGATGACATTTATTATCGGATGATTGATGGGGTACTTCTTAAATGTTTGAGTACCGACCAAGCCAAAGTTGTGATGGGAGAAGTGCATGAGGGCATTTGCGGTACTCATCAATAGGCTCACAAGATGAAATGGCTACTTTGGAGAGCTGGGTATTTTTGGCAGACCATGTTGGAAGATTGTTTCAAATGTTACAAAGGATGCCAAGATTGTAAAAGGTTTGGAGCAATTCAAAGGGCACCAGCGTCGACTATGAACCCTATTATCAAGCCATGGTCGTTCAGAGGATGGGAAATTGACTTGATCGGCCAGATTAATCCACCCTCGAGTAAAGGACACAAGTTTATATTGGTGGCAACCGATTATTTTACAAAGTGGGTGGAAGCAAGTTGATTCTGGGATGCAATTCAGTTTGTCAAAAAACATATTATTTACCGATTCAGCGTCCCTCAAACAATAACAACCGATCAGGGATCTATCTTTATTTCAGATGAGTTTGTCCAGTTTGCAAAGAGCATGGGGATCAAATTGCTGAATTCTTTGCCATATTATGCACAGGCTAATGGGAAAGCGGAAGAATCCAACAAAAGTTTGATCAAACTGATAAAGAGGAAGATCTCTGATTATCCAAAGCAGTGGCATAGCCGATTGGCCGAAGCATTATGGTCCTATCGGATGGCCTGTCATGGATCAATTCAAGTGCCTCCTTAAAAGATATTGATCTGAGTTAAATGCGCTAAACCTAGATCAGTCGGCTATCGGCTATAGCCGATAAACTGATTCTGGCTTAGGATGTTTAACCAGAGTGACATCTCAATATAAGAGGCGGTTTTAATAATCTTGATGACAAATATATCAAAATAACATTAAAACAGATAAGGCCGGCTGAAACCCCAGCATTATCTCTAAGTAAAATACATCTAGCCAAACAGATCATCAAGGCTCTAAAAACGACTTAATAGTTCAACACTGATGCAACATTAAGTATAAAAAAAATAGTTTGATCTACTATAACTGATGTAAATACCTCGAGACGGTGGATATTGCATATAATTTAGACCAACCCTTAGATCTAGCTCTATCGGCTACTGGTTCTTGGCAGAAACGAGCTGATGTCGAGATAGATCTAAACATTATTCTAGATTATATGCGATATATGATAACTAACGCAGCATAAATCATCGAATTTAGAGTGTCATGACGATGGAAGCACTAAATCCAATGAGATACGCCACTAAATGACAAGCATTTACCTAAACTTGGGGATCGAAACGATGCAGCTCGAAGCCGGATCAATTGTTTGTCTGAAGAAAAAGGAGGCGATGTGTCGAAGGTTGTATTGATTATGAGAAAATGTCTAATTACAGGGATCTCGGGTCCTATTTATACCCAAGAATAACATTATCTGTATAGACACTGGACTCTATCTAAACTACTATTTAAAATACGACAATATCCCAGGGAGGACCCATGCCGCATTACAATAAACAGTTTAAACAAATTCTTAATTTACAGATACAATTGTCGTTACAGGACTCTATCCATAGATGTCAATATCTTTTAACGCGCAATTTGGAAACCGAATCTTCTATTTATCTTCAACCACTTTCATCGGAAATGGTTTTACCCTCTCCTCTGACTCAGCATCGGCTATCGGCTATCCTTGTCTGATCCAACCTCAGCCGATTGACCTCGTAGCCGAGCGTTACTCAGCCGATTTGAGCATAGCCGATGCAGCCTCTACTTCTCCGCAGATTATTCCGCCAATCCAATTCCGCTTCAAATTCGACCTTGAACTTAGGGATTTGGTTACCAAATTTGGTCGTTAACACATGCCCCCCAAGTCCGTGATAAGATAATATCGCGGATTTGCTGCCTTTCCAAATTCCCGCTATCTCCGACCGAAACCGTTTTGGCTGCCCAAAAATATCCTTAAAATACCGCCTTCGTGGCCACTGCACTTGTCACATTACCGCAAACCAACAGCCACCTCAGCAACCCTTGAGCTCTCCGGCGACCTCCTCGGCGAACTCAGCGACCTCGGCGACCTCGGCGATCTCGTCTTCCCCGGCGAAGCTCAAGAAGCGGCAACCACAAGCAATGGCTTCTTCGAGCACCCACTCCGAGGCACCTCAGACGGAATACCTAGAGGTAAGTCCCATCGGCTACCATCCTTTATTCTGCACAATTCGGCTTTCAACTTTCGTAACCTCGTCCTTCCATCCTCTAAACCACAGCATCTTGGTCACAAAATTGCAATCCCAAACCTCACCCCAACCAGTTTTTATTAGGGCCAATCGACAACACAGACCCCAGCGAGCTCATCAATGCCGAAACAAACAGAGTCCCTTTTAGATTCTCTATCCCCAACCTAGCTTATTGGCCTAGTGCTTTCAAATCCTGGCCTTCAACGGATAAGACTTGGCCAGCTTGGTACTCACGGATGTTGACTAGGCTGCAGACCCACTGGACTGAGATAGGGATAAACCAATGCCTAGCCCTGACAATAGCCGATATTTCAAAGGATGAACCTCTCCTATCGGCTGCCACCTATTTCTGGTCGGATACGCTAAATGCGTTCCTTTTTAGGCAGGGGCCGATGACACCAACCCTCATGGACATAGTAATGATCACAGGGTTGGACATAACATCCATAGTTGACCCAATCGGCCTCAATATCAAGTGCTCTCATAACTTCAAGACCAAAAGCATAGGGGGTTGGAGTGGATTTATTTCCATGAATATGAAGGACGGTCCAATCACTGAGTGGGAACACACTGCCTTTTTGTTGATGTGGCTAGAAAAGTATGTCTTCTGTGGGTTGAGCTGTGGGCCGACGAGTAACTGGCAACACGTAGCCGAAGCCTTAGTGAGCAAGTAGCAAGTAGCTCTGGGGAAATATCTGCTCGGCTACTTATACCAAATGTTGAGCAGTGCATCGGCTCGACTAGCCTCTCAACAAGTCGTCAATACAGGAGGGCCCTGGTGGCTATTACAACTGTGGTTAAACCATTCATCTCCACCTGGTCGCAGAAAAACCATCCCCACTAGAAGTTGATTTCCCCTTGATCGAGCCGAGATTCGAAGATCAAGAAGAAGTAACAACCTGCCAATACTTATCATATGGGGAGGCAATGGGAACCTATCCCGGATCCAAAGTGACAGCCGATCAGTTCAAAGATTGGTTTGGCAACTTGTACGGCGGCTTCCCAAGCACCTCAAGGATATGGTTTGCCTATATGGACTTTGAAAGATTTGAACTCCCCGATGATCTTTGGCTGGATGAACTTAACTCTGAAACCTATGACAAGCTGAGGGAAATCTATACATCAGCTATCACACCCTGCATACTTCCAGTCGGCATCCACCAAGGACGCAACGTTCAAAAATCCTACGAATTTTATCATCCAATGGTGGCTGCAAGGCAACTGGGAATGGGTCAGCTACCGATCGGCCTGTATTACACAGACAAGATCCAAACCAGAAGCAAGATTGAGGGTGACATCATGATGAATCTGGCTGCTCAATATACCTGGCCCCCCTCTAGGCAGTATTGAGAACATTGATCTGGCAATACGGAGAACGTCGATCTTCAGCCGATGGTGGAATGAATGGAAGCAGCACTTGTTCCACCAATCGGCCTGTATGTACCTGACCATCATCGATCCAGAAACGACCCCATCAGTAAGTATCCTTTTCCTTATCTTAATCCCTGTTCTTTCAATCCCTCTCTATGTTATCGGCTGATTATGCTTCATTTCTTCTGCAGACAACCGACTCCTCTCCCCCGCACACAAGCAATATAGGGGTGGCCATCCAATACGCTCCTGGGCTGTTATCTAGCGGTGGGCTGGTCCCGTCCATCATCAGCTACCAAGCGCCGAAAGTGGGTACTTTGCGCCACGGCCAGACCCGCACGCTGCTGCATCGACCAAAAAGGGCGACACCATCGGCTGCGGCTACTCCAGCTGTAGAGAAAAAGAAACATGCTTCAAAGAAGCCAAGGATAGCCCCAGCCGATGACTTTCCCCAGTCGATCCGGACGTGGATGCGGCCCTCGAAGAAGAAGTCAGGGATGAGGAAATGGAGGAGGCCGTCAACGTTGCCGCAGCTGAATCGAGCTCTTCCGATAAGCAGGCCCAAACTCCATCGACCGAGCAAACCACTGAGCGAACTCCAAGCCCTCCGAGACGCATCCCATGTCCTCAGCCGGTAAGTGTTTTTACTGCTCAATCCAGCCATCTTTCACTTTTTCACATTGCAACTTACTGGCTTTTGGCGTCCATAGGTCAAGAAGTTAGCCACAAGGAAGAAAACGGCTCCCCCTCCCTCGGTAAGCTCAATCCTCATTTCTTTCTCACTAGCACGGCCGAATTTTAAATAACATCTTCTTTTTACAGCCCCCTCGCGTCCCAACATCTGCCCCCTGTGCATCGAGGGAGCCGACACCGACGGTCGCACGTGTCGTTGATGCTGAGGACGTGGCTATGTCAGTTCCAGCTATCCGAGTAAGCCTCACTCAACTTTACAAATCGGCTTGCTAGTTATATCGGCCCTCTAACCAATTTCCAATCTTGCGGTCTATAGCCGATCTCTTGAACTTTGACTTATCAGAATTTCTTGATCCCAACGAGAGCGTCGACAAGACCGTGGTCGTATCAGACAATGAGCTACAAGCCACCTTGGCGGACATAGCCAAACGGCTGGAGTGCTCTCTGGACTTCTTGGTCACCGATTGCGGTTCCATCCGTAGTCGGTTCGAGGACATCCAAGATCGGCTACCACACTAGCTAGCTGACACCATCGCGCCAGCTACCTTTTTGGAGGCGCATCGGCACAATCTTGAACGAGCCAGACAAAGGATAGCCAGTCGCCGCGAGAACAAGGCCTTAGAAGCCACTATCAAGGCCAGCCGGCAAGACATCACCGCCGAAAAGGTCAAATTTTATGCCCTGAAGACCGAGCCGATTGCGAAACTCGATCGGCTTCGCAAACGCCGAAAAGAGCTGATAGCCAAGCTTGCCACCGTCGTTGCTAGCGAAGATCTTGGAGAAGAAGCAAAAAGGTCTTCGCGGTGAGCAAATCACTCGGCATTTCATCAGGAGATTGAGAAGATGGATGCGGAGGCTAGCTGTGAGCGAAGCGCAGGCTTCTGGATCGGTGGATTGGGCGCGCGCAAGGGCTTAGGGTTCTCCGCTGCAAGCTGATGAACAGTATTGCGATTGGGGAATTTTTCTGGGAAGACGAAGTGGTGGGGATGACCTCGAGGCTTTGTAAGAGATTTGAGGGTTGCGCTAGGTTTTCTCGCGATTGGGCCGAGCCCATGAGAGACCGGCGGCCCAGCTAAGGTGTGGCCTGACGCGTGTCCTTAGAGACTTAAGTAGATGAACTTAAGCAGATTTGCCTTGGCAATATGCGCGTGTCTGAGTGCCCTGTGCCTTTGGAAATCCTTTCACACCGTGATTTTCTTAACTTCATGAGAAGTTAGCACGATGCAATTTGAAGGGTGACAAACAATGAAGCTTTTCATAGCTGCCTTGATGACAAGGACTGTTTGATTTTAAAGCATTTGATTAAATGATTATATCAATGCTATTTTTCCACCTTGGTGAAGATCTTTTTAGATTGAGACCAATATTATGGCAGGAGCTATTTAATATTTTGGTCGTATTTTTTCAGACGACTGAAAAACTTGTTTACCCGTGAGGGACGATTAAAATATTTGTTCCGAGATGACTCGGGCAGATCCACTCGGATAAGCGTGAGCTTACCGAGTGCTTTTCACTTACAAGGGTTGATTGTGTTATTTGTTCTGAGATGACTCAGGCAAATTCACTCGGACGAGCTAAGCTTGCCGAGTAATGAGATTTTTTATGATTGCTTTAGCATGAGCTAAGCATTTATATGAGTATGAATTTTTATAGTTCTTGATTGTATGATTGGTCTGTTTTTGGCTAATCACACAGTCGGGGGCTATACCTAATTAGGTGTATCAAGAGATGCATTTAAATATTTATTTTGAGGGTTTTTTGGATATTTTCCAGCCCTTCACAGTCTTTGGAGCCACTCAGGAGATTCAGGCAGAAAAGATGGAATCACTCGGCGCCAGAAGCATTCGGCCAAAAAGTTGTTTGGCTGTATACCGTCTTGGTTTGATGTTGAGTTGTCTCGTCGACTGAAAAGGACTCGGGGGCTACTGTGGAGATTATGGCAATCGGGTATCCACATGGCAAGTTTATCCGACTGGAGGTAGGGATAGATTGCACCTATCAAATATGTAAACCAAATATGACTTGGGTGTTACGTTGCCGATTGAGATAAGGCAACGGCCTATAGTCACGATTTGGTAAGATTGAGGAAACCGACTTAGAGTAAGATAGGGTTTCCTATCTGTAAGCTCGCCTCCCAAGACTATATAAGGGGGGTAAGGGGCGTCCCTTGAGGGATATCATATGCTCTATGAGCTATTAGCTTTCAGCTTTAGATCACAAGATCAATAAAGACACTCGGCGGATCAAATCCCCAAAACAGGAGTAGGGTATTACCTCACGAGAGGGCATGAACCTGTCTAAACCCTTGTTTTCCACCTAACCCATTGTGCTTGGCGATCTTGACTGCACCCCCAAAATTCTATTGCTGAAACCGAGTTTCAACAGTTGGCATGCCAGGTAGGGGCCCGTGCGTCAAGACTTCTTCGACAATCTCGCCGGCAAGCGTGATGGGATCTTCTTCAAGCTTCGGCGACTTCGCCGCCAACGACTTCGACAAGCTCTCCTCCTATGACTCGGATTCGAACCAGTTGGGATGTAGAACTTCTTTGATAAAACCCGCGGCCAAGAGCTTCGTGAGCTCTTCTTTGATGGCGTCTTTTCGATCCTACGCGAACCTGCGTAGTCGCTGTTTGATTGGTTTTGCATCATCTTTGACGTGTAAAGAGTGCTCGATCACCTCCCTAGGAATCCCAGGCATATCAGATGGTTTCCAAGCAAAAACATCTTTATTATTTTGGAGGAAGGTGACGAGCACGCTTTCCTATTTGGGGTCTAGTTCAGCGCCGATTACAGCAGTTTTCGAGGGATCCGATGGATCAAGGGAAATCTTCTTGGTCTTGGCGTCGCCGGTTCCTGATTTGGCTATCTTCTTCGCGGGGATTTCACCCTCTGCCGAAGTCGATGCGGCCAATCGGATTTCTTGCTGGCCACGTGATCTCTCGCGAGATTGGGCCATGTCGCAGCTCTCCTTGTCACAGGTGAAGGCTTGCTTCACGTCACTGCGAAGAGTGATGACGCCGGTTGGACCCGGCATCTTCATGCAGAGGTAGGTGTAATGGGGTATCGCCATGAACTTGGCGAGTGCAAGCCTTCCGATGATGGCGTGGTAGGCGGTTTCGAAGTCGGCCACCTCGAAAGTAATGTTCTCCGTCCGGAAATTCTCTCGAATTCCGAAGGTGACCGGAAGGGCGATGTGCCCGAGTGGCGTAGATGACAGCCCCGGAATGACTCCGTGGCAACTTTTTTATTATAATGTCTGGCTACTCGTTCTTTATCTCTTGTAACTTTTTCCAGGGCCCTCATCCTAGATAAAACTAAGTCTTCTTATTCGTCAACCATCAAGTGATAATAATCATCGACTGTGAGTTGATCCTGTAGTTGAATGCGCCTTGAGCCGATGACGCTTTCCCATGGTAGCATTGCCTCATGTCCGTAGACTAGCTTGTATGGAGGGACTTGAATTGATCCATGGCATGCCATCCGATATGCCCACAGTGATTCGGCTAATCGGCTGTGCCATTGCTTGGGGTACTCAGAGATCTTTCTTTTAATCAATTTAATCAAACTTTTGTTCGAAGTTTCGGCTTGCCCGTTGGCCTGTGCGTAGTACGGCGAAGAATTGAGTAGCCTGATCCCCATGCCGTCGACAAACTGAACAAATTCGTCTGATACGAATATAGATCCCTAGTCCATTGTAATTGTTTGTGAGACACCAAATCGGTAGATAATATGTTCTTTAATAAACTCGATTGCGTCTTTAGAGTCACCCTTCTTTAAGGAACTACTTCTACCCATTTCGTAAAATAGTCTGTTGCCACAAGAATAAACTTATGTCCTTTGCTTGAGGGTGGATTGATCTGGCTGATCATGTCAATGCCCCATCCTTTGAATGGCCAAGGCTTGATGATTGGATTCATAGCCGACGCTGGTGCTCGTTGTATGGCGTCGAATTTCTGACAGTCCTGGTAACCCTTATAATACTTGAAACAGTCCTCCAGCAATGTCGGCCAGAAATATCCTACTCGCCGAAGTAGCCACTTCATCTTATGGGTCGATTGATGCGTGTCGCAAATCCCTTCATGCACCTCTCCGATAGCCACTTTGGCTTGATCAGCTCCCAAACACTTAAGCAGCACACCATCAATCGTCCGATACTACAGATCTGTATCGAGCAAAACATACCTTAGCGCCTAGTATCGCAACTTCCTTGTAGCCGATTGAGAGGGGTTCTTGAGATAGTTGTAGACTTCAAACCTCCAATCATCGGCTGTAATGACAGCAACTTCGATTTCAATATCTTTTATCGTCGGCCTGTAGCCAGATGCTCCTTGAGCTAAATCATTGGCCTCAATATTTTGCTCTCTGGGGATATGCTTCAAAGTAACTAGCCAAAAACCTCCCATCAATTCCCGACATTGCTGATAGTAGATCATCAGCGCATCGTTCTTGCATTCGTACTCTCCTGACAACTGGCTGATGACCAACAGTGGATCTCCCATTATTTCGATGGCGTCGGCTTTAGCTTCCTTGAGTAGATGCAACCCTTTAAGTACGGCTTCGTATTCGGCTTGGTTGTTTGTAGCATGGGGATTGATAGCGAAAGTGAATTGAAAACTTGCCCCCCTAGACGAAATGATGACCAAGCCGATGCCGCAGCCATTGGTGCAAACCGAGCCATCAAATGTCAATGTCCAAGGCATGATCTCTACTGAGCCGATTGAGTCATTCCTGTGCTCCATGATAAAATCGGCTATGGCTTGTCCTTTGACTGCCCTAGGTGCCTGATACCTCAAATCAAACTCTGTTAGAGCAAAAATCCACTTCCCAATTCTTCCTTTTAATACTGGAGCCGATAGCATGTACCTAACTACATCGGCTTTACAGATTATTGTGCACTCGTTGGATAGCAGATAATGCCTTAACTTGGTACATAAAAAATATAGGCATAGGCATAGCTTCTCCACTGGTGAATACCTTGTTTCTGCATCTAGTAGTCGTCGGCTGAGATAGAAGATAGCCTTTTCCTTGCCCTCAACCTCTTGGATTAAAACCGAGCCGATTGACTTGTCATCGGCTGATAGGTACAGCTTGAATGGTATCCCTTTTTGTGGAGGCATTAAAACTGGAGGGGAGCTTAGATAATCCTTGATATTGTCCAAAGCCTTTTGTTGCTCTGCCCCCCATGTGAATGCTTGATCGGCCTTCAGCCGAAGCAGTGGTGTGAATGGCTCCATCTTTTCTGAAAGATTGGCTATGAACCGCCTGATGAATTTGATTTTGCCGATCAATGATTGAAGCTGCCTCTTGTCCTTCAAAGGTTGTATCGTTTTGATAGCATTGATGCTTCTTGGTGTAACCTCGATTCCTCTTTCATGAACAAGAAATCCCAGGAACTGCCCAGCTGATACGTCGAACGTGCACTTTAACGGATTCATCTTCAGACCATATTTTCTTGTCCGCTCCAAAACCTGCCTGAGATCGGCTATATGGTCCTCTATCTCCTTGGACTTGACAACGACATCGTCGATGTAGATCTCCACCAGAGAGCCGATCATATCATGAAAAATGTAGTTCATGGCCCGTTGATATGTTGCCCCAGCATTTTTAGCCCGAATGTCACAACGACCCACTCATACAAGCTGATCGCCTCAGGACATCGAAATGCAGTTTTATGAATGTCCTCTTCGGCCATGAAGATTTGATTGTAGCCTGCATTGCCATCCATAAAGCTGATAATTTTGTGGCCTGACGCAGCATCTACGATAAAATCGGCTATGGGCATTGGGTATTCATCTTTGCGGGTAGCCTTATTCAGGTCTCTGAAGTCGATGCATACCCTGAGTTTGCCATTTTTTTCAATACTGGGACAATGTTTGAGACCCACTCGGCATATCGGCAAGGCCGAATGAATCCAGCATCGTATAGTTGAGTTATTTCGGCTTTAATCGTGTCGTACATGTTGACTTTGAACCTCCTGGGAGGTTGTTTGAACGGCCGCTAGCCTACCTTGATTGGCAGTTGATGAACCACAATAGATCGGCTGAGACCGGGCATCTCGAAGTACTCCCAAGCAAAACAATCTTTATATTCTTTTAACAAATTAATGAGCTGGGATCTACAATGAGAAGGTAGATTTTTGCTAATATACGTCGGCCTCGGCTTGTCACCAGAGCCGATGTCAATTTCTTCTAACTCGTCGGCCGACGTAAAACCTTGCCCGAGCTTGCCATCGTCTTCGTCTGCGGTTTCCATGCCAAAGACGCTTGAGCCCTCCACCATGTCTTGTCCAAAGCAGCAGTTGCAGCTCGTCATCTCCAATTGGCTATATTGTGGAATCGGACACATTTAGAAAATCAGCTTGCCAGATTTTCCCAGACAAACAATCAATGCCCTCGATTTCCCAAAGCGGCAAATCGGCACTGACGACGCTAACTGACCTGTCGACTAGTACGATCTCGATCTTATCGCCGTCCCATTGGATCAGGCTCTGATGCATCATGGAAGGAACGCAACAATTGGCGTGTATCCAGTCCCTTCCGAGCAGCAGGCTGTAAGACCCCTTCCCGTCGATGAAAAAGAATGTTGTGGGCACGGTCTTATTGCCGATGGTCAGTTTGACGTTCAGGACGCCCTTGGTTTCTGACGGGTTGCCGCCGAAGTCCTTGAGCACCATATTGGTCTTGATCAGGTCTTCGGCCCCTTTGCCTAGTTTTTTGAATGTTGCGTAGGGCATTAGGTTGACTGTGGCTCCCCAATCAACTAGCATCTTGGACATCGGCTTGTCGTTGACGAATCCTTAAACGTACAACGACTTCAGGTGCCGATTTTCGGTCCCCTCGGATTTGTTGAATATAGCTTGGTCCAGGGAGAGCGCTAGTTTCACCAAGTCATCTTCGATAGTGTCTGCATCGGCTTCAGGAGCGCTGAATTCGGCTGACAATATGAATACCATGTTGACTGATGTAGAAACTTTGCCTTTCCCTTTGGCTGCCCTCCTGGCTTGATCGGCTGAACTCTCCTTGGCTTGCTCCTCATCGGCTGCGGTGGTTTTCTCTTTGGGAACCCATCGCCTTTTGATCTTACCTAGCCAACGGCGCTGTTCTTGGATCATTTGCGGAACTTCTTCTTTCCTTCCTTCACGCTTTAGCCTTTGAATTCTTCGTTTCTGTGTTTTGGTGAAGAGGTCAGAGTGGCACCATTGGGGGTTGGCCGATTCTTCATCATCGGCCTCTTCTTCGTCGTAGTAGCCATCATTCTCGTTTTCGTCGGAGAAGTCTTGATGGATTGGCCCTAGCCGATCGTGAACGGACTACCGGTGTCGGTTGAGCTGAACGGGCCTTGGGACGAACCGAGTTGTACTGGTGATCGGCCGGCTTCTGTGTTCGTCCTCGGGGCACTCGCTGCAAGCCGAGCAGTTTTCCAGTGTTGGCAACCTCATGCCGGTCTCCCAACAGTGCCTGAAAAATTCACAATGCCAATGGGGATCGGTACCGCTGTGATTCCCGTAGTACCGGCGACCTCGTGTTTCTGGCTCCTGCCGATAAAACCTTTCAAACCGGGCCGCCACCCGCCACGATTGCTGTTGGGGGCGGCGTCGGCTGTTCGTGTTGATCGGCCGTCGATCAGCCGATCGGGCAACGGGGCGCACCATGTTGATTGGCGCGGCTTGGCTTCCAGTTGGCTCACCTTCTGCATTGACCCCTTTCAATGTTTCGGCTAAGCTATACATCATTCTGCGCTGCCGATCAGATTGCCTAGGGCAGGCTTGAACCATATTGATTGGGAAGGGGTGGCCATCTACCTTCATTGGCCGGTTGGAATCGGCGAACTTGAGTTTCCCGACTTCTATTGCCGACTGGATCTACTGCCTGAAGACTTTACAATCGTTAGTGGCATGGGATGTAGAGTTGTGCCACTTGCAGTATTTCTTCTTCTTCAACTCGTCGGCCGATGGGATCACATGGTTCTCGGGAAGCTGAATCTACTTCTCCTTGAGTAATAGATCGAAGGTCCTATCGGCCTTGGTGATGTCAAAGTCATATCTTTCCTCTTTGACCGTCTTCAGCAGCCACTGGCAGACGATGGTCTTTTTGTTCTTGGCCCATTCGGCTGTCGCCACCTCTGTGTCATCGTCGTTGGAATCAGAGTCTGACTCAATGATGACTTGAGTTATGTTTTTGACGGCCTTCCTAGTGTCTTGAAATCTTTGTTCATGGGTCGTCACCTTCTGTGCCAGATGTGCCAGCTGTCGAAGTCCTGAGCTAAGAAGCGCTCGCAGATCGGCGCGATTAGGCCGTGGAAGGCCAAATCGGCTAGCTAGGCGTCCGACAGCACCAGGCTGTAGCATCGGTTCCTCATCTCTCTGAAGCATTGAATGTATTCTTGAACCGATTTGTTGTGCTTCTGCCTGATACTGGTGAGGTCCGACAACTTCATTTCATGGTTGCTGGAGTAGAAATAGCTATGAAATTGTTTTTCGAGATCAGCCCAGCTCTAAATTGAGTTGTAAGGCAATGAAGAAAACCAGGTGAAAGCCGATCCCAAAAGAGACAAAGGGAACAAACGGACTCTTGAAGCGTCTGTAGCCGATGCTTCGCCGCACTGCGCCAAGAATCGGCTGACATGCTCGTAGGTTGAAACGTTGTCCTGCCCTGAGAACTTTGAAAAGTCTGGGATTTTGTATCGGTTGGGCAATGAAATCCGCTCAAAATGCTCCGGATAAGGATACCGATACATGTTCCCTGAGTCTTTTGGCTTGAGGCCGAATTGATCGCGCATGACGCCACAATCAAATCGGCCCAGGTCCGGTTGTCCTGCTGTATCAGCTCATACGGATCATACGGTGAGGGTGCTTGTCGATACAATGGTGGCGGCGTCTGGGGCCTGTAGTGATGATCTTGGCAGCCTCCTTGATAATTGTAGTGGAGTGGATAATCAGCGGGAGGTGGCCGATTTGCCGATTTACCGGCTCTAACTGCTAATTGTCGTCGAACATGTTGGCGATCTGATCCTGGGGCAGCGGTTGCTGTCGGTTCAGCATGGTGCTTACTGGTCTTGCGGCCGATCCGGACAGATTCGGCTGGTTGAGGACCCCTCCTAGCGGCCCTGGTTGTGTTGGTGGTGGAATCGGCCCATTCTGGGTGGCCAATGTCCTGTAACCAGGAAACTGGCCATCCGTGAAGTAAGTCAGCCCCCGCTGCAGTTGGTCGGCTATCTTGGCGTCGACCACAGTAGCAATCATGTTGTTAAGGGTGTTGACGAGGATGCTACTTTGGTTGACCAGCGCGTGGTGGACAGCCAAATCGATCCGGTCTTGCAAAGTATGCAGGGCCGAATCGCCCTGTTCCTGAATTGGCCCCTCCATCTTCTGTTTGCCCTTTGATCCACTGGAGGAGGATGCCTTGAGCTCGTCTATGCTGAATTTGTACTTTTGATGTACGGCCGTGGATCTTATTTGGGTGAAAGACTGTAGGTAGTTGGCGTGGAGCTCTTCTACCATCTTTTAGTAATCGGCTTGCTGTTCAGCCGATAGTTGCTCCATCTTCACAGGCACGATGTTGTCCTGAGAAATGCTAGGGCTCTTGGAGTGGACCATCTTGTCGGCTGCGTCGATGCGTCCTAGCCGAGTTGACAAAGAAAGTCCCACCAGGCGTGCCAAGAAGCGTGTTGACAAGAAATTCTCTCACGTGCTGGCCTGGGAGATCTGCTTAACTCCAGTGTAGGTCCTTCTCAGTTACCTATGCTGTTCAAGGCGTGCCAGCTGTTTGATCTGTTAACCAACAAGAAAAATAGAGATATATGCGTTAAGTATTAAGTTAGATCCTACTGGATCGTCTGCAGAAGTCAATTTTTACATATATATGTTATTCCGAGGTGTATTTAAACCAAGTGACTAGAATAGATTGGCTACACCGAGATAGTATTAGCCACTTAACCCAAATATACCACAGAATAATAAATACATGCTTTAACAAACTTAGCCGATGTCATAAGTCCAACTGTGAATCGGCTAATACTCCGATCTATCTTATGAAAAGATATTGATCTGAGTTAAATGCGCTAAACCTAGATCAGTCGGCTATCGGCTATAGCCGATAAACTGATTCTGGCTTAGGGCGTTTAACCAGAGCAAGATCTTAATATAAGAGGCGGTTTTAATAATCTTGATGACAAATATATCAAAAGAACATTAAAACAGATAAGGTCGGCTGAAACCCCGGCACTGTCTCTAAGCAAAATACATCTAGCCGAACAGATCATGAAGGCTCTAAAAACGACTTAATAGTTCAACACTGATGCAGCATTAAGTATAAAAAGAACAGTCTGATCTACTGTGGCTGATGTAAATACCTCAATACGGTGGATATCAGATATAATTTAGACCAACCCTTAAATCAAGCTCTATCAGCTCCTGGTTCTTGGAAGAAACGAGCTGATGTCGAGATAGACCTAAACATTGTTCTAGATTATATGCGATATATGATAACTAACGCAGCATAAATCATCGAATTTAGAGTGTCATGACGATGGAAGCACTAAATCCAACGAGATACGCCACTAAATGACAAACATTTACCTGAACTTGGGGATCGAAACGATGCAGCCCGAAGACAGATCAGTTGTTCATCTGAAGAAAAAGGAGGTGATGCGTCGAAGGATGTATTGATTGTGAGAGAATGTCTAATTACAGGGATCTTGGGTCCTATTTATACCCAAGAATAACATTATCTGTACAGACCCTAGACTCTATCTAAACTACTATTTAAAATACGACAATGTCCCGGGGAGGACCCATGCCACATTACAATAAACAGTTTAAACAAATTCCTAATTTACAGATACAATTGCCGTTATAGGACTCTATCCATAGATGGCAATATCTTTTAACGCGCAATTTGGAAACCGAATCTTCCATTTATCTTCAACCACTTTCACCGGAAACGGTTTTACCCTCTCCTCTGACTCAGCATCGGCTATCGGCTATCCTTGTCTGATCCAACCTCAGCCGATTGACCTCGTAGCCGAGCGATACTCAGCCGATTTGAGCATAGCCGATGCAGCCTCTGCTTCTCCGCAGATTATTCCGCCAATCCAATTTCGCTTCAAATTTGACCTTGAACTTAGGGATTTGGTTACCAAATTTGGTCGTTAACAGATACGTGCTTTAGAAAGGTGACCAGGGATAAAGAGAGAGTTTCTCGTCATTATAACAAGAAAGTTGTGCCCAAGTCATTTTCAGAAGGCGAGCTGGTTTGGAAATTGATCTTGTCGATTGGCATGAGAGATAATAAGTTCGGCAAGTGGTCACCTAACTGGGAAGGGCCCTTTAAGATCTACAAATGTGTTTCCAAGGGAGCTTACATGCTAGAAGGACTTGATGGAGAGGTATTTGGAAGAGCTCTCAATGGAAAGTACTTGAAGAAATATCATCCAAGTGTATGGATCAATTCATGATTTGGCTGTGCCAAGCCGATACATGGTAGCCGATGTGTTTACATCGCCTTTAGATGGCCGATACAAGTTGTATCGCCCTTAGTCTTTTCATATTTGTCATAATCGGTTGTGTTCTGCCGATATGTGATGGCCGATATAAGTTATATCGCCCTTAGTCATTTTATTATTATCATAATCAGTTATGATATTGATCATACATGATAGCCGATTTTGTGTGTTGTCCTCAAGCTATAATTTTATCAATGATCGACTGACATTGAAAAATTAGGGGGGCATATACATATAGAAAATCGAAAGTGGACTCAAAATTTTCGAAGCAAAATGGATTACAGAAATCGGCAGACGGTAGAGATTATATTACAAGATGTCAAGCTAAAGTTTACAGAGTATGCCGACACAAAAGAATATATTACAAGTGTTACAAGTTCACAGGAGTTCTAGCCCTATTACAGATCGGTTTAGTTGCCGACGAGCTCACTGATAGCCGATATTGCCCTTTGTCTGATCTGCTCAATTTCATATATGGTATGGGCATCGGCTGCATCGGTTCCTGGGATTGTTTTCAAAGACTTCCTAAGATTTGCCAAGTATTGTATGGAAGACTTCAGTTTGGACCTTTGCTCTTCAACGGCTCTAGGGAGATCGACAAGCCTTTGTCTTTTGAGGCTAAGTCAGCTCTGCATTTCTCCAGTTCGGCTTCTCACTTTTCTAACTGATCAATGTTGGCCTCAATGGTAGACGGCCCTGCCGTCATCTCATCTAATTTGGCCTTCTCAGCAACGATTGATTGCCGATTGGTTTCAACCATGGCTTCAAGGCTTGCTCTTGCTTTTCTGTCAGCAATCCGCTGTCGTGCCCTTTCCAATTTGTACTGATGTTGATCAAGGTAGGCAGCTTGGGAGATGACGTTGGCTACTTGGTCTGGGAGCTGATTTTGGATTTCTTGAAATCTGGATCTGATTGGCCCGCAGTTGGTGACCAAGTAGTCCAAAGAGCTTTCCAGCCGACGGGCTATGTCCAAAAGTTTTTCTTTTAGTTCATCGGCTATAGGAACTTGAGCCTTGCTGGTGGTTTCCTCTTCCTCGTCTACAAACTCCCTTATGTCGAAGGAGAACATATCGGCTAAGGCCTGCAGAGCAAGAGTCAAGATTGCTAAGTGTTAAAGGGATTTGATTAGTCGATTTGATTTTGAGAAAGTCATTTACCTTGACGGTGGGAGCCGGTACTAGTTCTGCTTCTTCAACATGATGGCTATCCCTAGCCGATGGAGTATGCTCACTGGAAGCAATGGGGGCAGCCGATGTAGAATGAGGAGGCTTCATAAAAAGACAAGTGTTGGTTAGCAATCGGCAGGTTAATAGAGATGAAGGAGATTGAGTTTTAAGGTTACCGATGGAGCTGGACGTGATTGCCTATGGGCTAGTCTTTTGTGCTGCAAGCAAAAGAGTTTGATTAAGATAAGAGTGTTTAAGGTAAACCAATCAAGCTTCAAGGAGAGAAGGATGCATACCGATTGAGGGCGAGCAGGACACCTTGGAGGAGATGGTGTTTTTTGAGGAGTTGGGTCGTTGGCTGATGGTGTTGATGCGTATTTACTTGATCCACTTGTCTCAGCTACAGCATCGTCGACGAATTGATCAATTTCTTCGTTGATGACTTCTTGATCGAGGGCCTCCTCTAAGTCCGGGTCCAGGGACGGCAAGTCATCGGCAGGGAGTGTATTTTGCTTCTTCATTTTCTTCTTCTGTCCAGCCGATCGACTGGCAGTCGATAGCTTGGCCCTTTTCTTTCTTGCTAGCAGCTCACGAGTTTGGCCATGCAGCAAGGTTGCTACTCTTGGTGAGTTGAAGCCTATGATGGAAGGAGTAAGTCCTCCACTACTTGGAAAGAGCCCCGAAGCATATTGGATTTCAATTCCTGAGTTGCTGACGCGAGGAGGAGAGGAATCGACTATCCGCAAGAAAGAAAAGACATTGGTTATGTGTTAGACAACGATAGCTGACAATTGAGTAATTTGACAAAGGAAGAAGTTGTCACAACCGATTTTCGTTCAGGATTAAAAATCATTAAATAAATCATTTTCCAGACATTAAATAAAAAGGCAAAAGAAAGTTATCAAGTGAAAGATTAAGCAAATTCAAATTTTCTTTAAAAATCATGGTGGAAATATTTTTGAAATATTCTCCATGCCCTAAAGTATTATCGAAATTTTTCGTGAAATTTTGGAGCTCCGAAATAATTTTTAATGCCACAAAGAGCATTCCAGTAATTATTTATTAAATAAATTAATCACTAAATGATCTGGTTATATTTTTATTAAATACTTTGAGTGTCCTTATATTTTTAAGGATTTTCTTGGAATTATTTGAGCACTAGAAGTATTCATAAAAATTCCTAAACCGTTTATGCGATTAATTTAAAAGAAACAAATTAAAAATCCTTCTCTCCGTTCCCGGCGTTTCGGCCCAAACCCTTGAAAGTCCACTTTTCCTCCTTCCGCGCGCGCCGGCCACACCTCCCAGACGCGCCCTTTTTCTCCTTCCTCGGGCCAGCCTAGAGGCCGCGGCCCCGTCTCCCGCGCGCGCCCGCCAAGTCCATCCAGCCTCCCTCCTCTCTTCGAGCCGATGACAGGTGGGGCCCACCTGTCATCTCCTTCCTCGCGCACGGCCGCCATTGTCGCCGCAAGCCGCGCCCGCGCGCCGCGATTCCCGCGCATCCCCGCCGCTCCCGCGGGTGCTTTGACGCCGCATTCAAGCAGCCGGCCATTCCTCCTTTATTTCCCCCAAATCTCACGCCTTCAATCGTCGTTTAAATCCCAGCGCCTTTTCCGCCGCTGGCCACCGCCTCTCCCCGCATTTTCCACTGCCCTCGGTCACCACCACCTCTCCCCGAGCCTATAAAACGCTCCGCCGAGCTCCCTTTTCCGTCGCCGCGTCGCTGCCACGTCGGCGCCACGTGTGCGCCACGTGGTGCGCCTGCCCGTGGACCGCCGTGGACTTGGTCCATGGTGGACCAGCCCGTGGATCTCATCGGTTGCCGCCGGCGGCGACGCGCATCCGGTTCGGCGACGTCATGCCGCGCCCGTGCCGCGACGTCGGCCCTCAGGTGCGACATCAGCATCAGCTTTTTTTCCTTTGAAAAATAAATAAAAATTGCGCAATAAATTTAATTAATTTCCAGAATTAATTTAAATGGTCCAAAACTTCTAAAATTCATATCTAATTCATACGAACTCCAAATTGGGCCATTCAAATTGCAAAATTCATCTAAAATTGAGGTCTACATGTTGGTTTACTTTTCATGTACTGTTATTTAGTTTTTATTAGGGTTTTCCCTCATTTTTTGTGCCAGCATGTAGTTTTCGTCGTTTCGGAGTTCGCGCTCGCGAAGAGTTCAAGTTTGTGGGAAGAAGCAAGGCAAGTCACACTCCCCTTGAAGTATATTAAACCTGTTTTACAAATGTTTTACTGTTTATAAATAAAATTGTATTGTTTTGCTAATTACTTGAAATGATGGGATTACCTATCTGTTTGCTTGTGCCATACCCTTTTGATATCCATCCTTTGTCAAACTTTGGGTGATAATTTGACTAGCTTTAGTCACTTACGTGACTTTCGCTAGAATTATATGTTTAGCCATGCTTAATTACCACTAGCTCACTAAATGGGATAATCACACTATCTATAATTAGTTCAAGAGAGCTGCAAGCTCGAAACACCTGGCCATGTTTTATTGGTCATAATAGTCCAACTAAAATATAACTAAATGGTGGGCTATGGGTGCATGGTTTTGGCTTGTCGCACCCATGGCAATTAAGGACCGGTTCATAGGACCCCTCGGGAGAATGACCGTGCAAACCACAAGCCGAAATGGGTAAGGTGGGTCCCGTAGTGTAGCCTCCCCTAGCTGACGAACCCATCGGCAAGGGTGAGCGGGATGGAGTTTCAGTCGGCCCCGGTATAAGGGTTGCTGGGCTGCCGGATTCACCGAGGCACTCGGGGGGCTGCCCACATCCCAGGCACGGGAGTGGGGGCGAAACCTTGGTGGGGTTCGCTTGGTTAGTGGGGGGTTATACAAAAAGTCCTATCACAGTTTCCTTTCCGGGGTACCATGGCGGTATTTCGGCGCATGGGAGACCGTGTCGTGGGGCTGTGTCTTGTGGGTACAGTTGTACACCTCTGATCAGAGTAAAACTATTCGAATAGCCGTGCCCGCGGTAATGGGGCGATCAACCGAGCTCACAGTGATTAGTCCCACCTTAATAATTTGGCTTAATCTGGACTAGACCAGGTGGGAATTGGTTGGGCCTGTTCAACGTGGGGGATAACATTGTCCAGTGGAGGATTAATATTGACTTAACTACTTAATAGTTTTCCCAGCTTCCGAAATAAAGTGTTTTGCAACCGCCTTTCCGCAAAGTAGCCCCAAGCCTCTCCTTGCCTCCCCTCGCATTTCTGCATTCCTTGGTGTGGCTTGTTGAGTACGTGGTTGTACTCAGCCTTGCAATATCTCCCCCTTCAGAAGTGTGGTGCTTCTGAGTTGAAGGCGGTGTTAGAGGACCAAGGCTCAGACCCCAGTTGAGTTTGCCTGTGGAGTGGAGCTGAAGCCCGCTAGGATCTTCTTTTCCCCGCTGTCGTTGCTTTCTTTCGAGTGTGAGGACTAAGTGGCTCTTTTCCTATAAGTATTTGTATGCTTTATTTATATGTATGGACCTGTGTATTGATTTGTCATTTTCTGTACCCTGGTTGATGCCTGGACAGGGATTAAATACACAAAATAGTCTGGAAATTCGGGTTTGAATTTCTGGGCGTGACAAAAGTACTTACAACAGGGATCAAGTTTGGGAGAAGTGTGGTGAGGTACATTGAAGATGGTTGATGAAAGAGATGTTTCTTGAACTCAATCCACCATCGGTCAAATGCTGAACTCCTCATCATTGCCAAGTCCAGAGTTCCTATGCTGCCGAGAGGAGGACCTTCAATGCTCATCAATTTTAGCATCATCAGTCTCGAGGTAATCTCTCCCCTGGTCTGGATTTTGTCGATCAAGTAAAGTCCAATCGGCAGTTGCCCCAGTCCCATCTGCCTAGCAGCCAACATCGGGTGATAAAACTCATAAGACAAAGGGATGTTCCTGCCCTGGTGGATGCCGATTGGAAGGATATAGGGGGTGATGGCAATGGTGAAGATCTCCCTTGGTTTTTCATATTCCTAGAGTCGATTTCACTGAAGTTCAAATCTAAGGGGAGCTCAAAGTCTTGATAATTTGAATAGAAGAACCAAGTTCTGGTGCTCTTGGAGTAGCCATCATAGAAGTTAGTGAACCAGTCGACAAGAAGTTGAGCTGACAATTTGGAGCCAGGATAAGTGCAGGCAGCCTCTCCAAATGACATGCACCGACATGTAGTGACTTCTTCTCCATCTTCATTTACCGTCGGCTGTGCTAATGGAAACCTGGCATTTGACAATGCAAGTCGTCTAGTAGTCCTCTGAGTAACGAGGGTTAACCACAGTTGTAAAAACCACCATGGACATCCGGTTCCTATGACTAAATTGGCTGCAAGCTTGGCCGATGTTGTGTTCATGGTTTGGTACAAATACCCCAGCAGATATTTGCCTAAGGGGACTGTTTCCTTTGCCACGAGGGCCTTGGCTATATGTTGCCAGTTGGATGTGGAGCCACAACTTGAACCACAGAAGACAATTTTTTCAAGCCACATCATCAGGAAGGCAGTGTGCTCTCTGGGGCCTACCGATCCAGTACCCATATTATGGCTTGTGAAGCCATTCCAACCTCATATGGCCCTAGTTTTGAAGGAATACTGACACTTAGCATCGAATCGGTTGGGGTTGGCTGATGAGGTTTTATCTAAGCTAGTGATCATGACTACATCCAGCAGGGTAGGAGTCATGGGTCCTTGTTGAAAAAGGAAAGCGTTGAAGGTATTGGACCAAAAGTAGCTTGCAGCTGACATGAGGGGCTCATTCTTAGGTAAATTTGCTATGGGGAGGGCCAAGCATTGAGCTATGCCTAATTCATCCCAATGAGTTTGTTTGCTAGCCGATACTCTCTCGTACCAAGTTGGCCAGGATTTATCGGTTGAAGGCCATGACTTACAAGTTCCATTCCATGGCACTAAACTAGGGTTTGATATCCTGTAGGGCATCCTATTAGTTTCGGCATTAATAAACTCGGTTGGATCCATGTTGCCGATTGGGCCAAGAAAATACCGCTTATCATGAATAAGGCTAGGGATAGCAATCTGGTGTGCAAGGTGCTAAAATAAAAGAGGGGAAGAATCATAAAGAGGAGGAACATGGATCTGCAGTTGCAAATAAGAGAGAGAATACAGCTAATAGAACTTACCTCAGGGAACTCGGCCGATGGAGCGCCAGATAGAGCTACGGAGGTAGCCATTGCCGAAGGTGGGGTCGTTGCCGTGAAGGGAGATCGCCGCAGACTTGCTGGGAGATCCGAGGGGATCGCCGGAGAGATTTAGGGAGGTTTTTGGTTGAAGGTGCTCGGTGCGCAAGTGACGGCGTGAACTTTTCAAGGTGCCCGGGCATTATTTAAAGAAGTGTGGAAACAGCCGAAACGAAAACGCCCTAAGTTTTCTTAGGGGATGAAATCACGCAAATCCATAATATTAATAATATCGCAGACTTGGGGGGCATGTGTTAACGACCAAATTTGGCAAGTCAATTCCCAGGTTTGAAGCTAAAACAGAAGCAGAATTGGAGGACCGCATAATTCTCGAAGACAAAGTATGCATCGGCTGAATCCGAATTGGCTATGGTGTCAATCGGCTGAGACCGAATCGGACAAGGATATCTGGCATAGCCGATTTCGATAGGGTGATAGATATGACCGATCTCGGCGGGAAAGCATTAAAATCAGTATTGGATTCGGTTTGTGGTGCTTCATGGATGTTGCCATACACGGATAAAGTCCTGAAAAGGCAATTGTATCTATTAATTAGGGTGTTTTGTATGGTTTCCTTGTAAATTACGTCAGCAAGAGTCTGTTTTAGGCAAATGTTGTAATTTAAATAGTATTAGAGATAAAAGTCGTGTCCGGCAAGGACTATATTTTGTAATTGGGTATAAATATGACCCGAGACCCCGTAATTATTATCAACAATCATATCAATAAAACTTTTGACGCATCACCACCTTTTCCTTTTAGTTTAATTTTGACAAGTTCTTGCTTTGCGTTGGGCTGCATCATGTTTCGATCTCCGACAAGAGGTAAATCATGTTTCAAGCAGCTTGCCCTCTCGGGATTAGTGTTTCCATCATCATGATACTCTAATCTTGTCTTCATAATCTGCTGAGTTATCATATGCATTATATAACCTACACTAGTGTCACCATCTAATTTCAATTAGCTTATATCTATTGTTAGATAACTGCCGGTGAAATTAGATGTTAAGGTAGGCTTAGATTATGTAATGTATTTACCATCTCGAAAGGCTTTTATCGGCATGTTTAGATCTCGTATTTCTCTTTATGCTTAATGTTGCATCGGTTGGGTCCGATCTATTAAGTAATATTTAGAACTATAAAGATCTATCTTGCTTACAATTGCTATTAGAGATATTATTGGGGTTTCAGCCGATCTTATCTGATTTAACCTATCTTGTTTGTTTTATTCTCACTTGATATGTTAAATCAGCCCTTTATGTCTAGATCTCATCATACTAAATATATTAAGCTTGTTATCAATCTGTTATGGAACTTTAACATTTGATTGCTACTTGTTTAATGTATTTAGTTTATTATGATATTTGAGTATACAACAGTATCGAAGTACTAGCCGATATATGTCAGATTCATCTCTTTGGCTATATTGTAAACAAGTATAATCCTTGTCTTATATTATTTTTAGATATAAGTGATTTATACTGTCTTGGTACACTACGATCTATCCCAGTCACTTGGTTTAAATGTGCTTTATGACTTGGATTTCATTCTGTTAACATCTACAGCCGATCGAACGAATCTAGTTGTTGCCGATTCAATGCATAATCCATCGGCACAATATCAAACGATACGTCATCGGCCACCAACCGATCGGCTATCGATCTAACATTATTTTCTCTTTTTAGTTTCTTGTTGGTTGCAGGATCAAACCAACTGGCACGCCTATGAACCTTAAGTAACAGATTTGGACCTGCACTAGAGTAAAGCAAATCTCTCAGGCCAGTGCATGGGAAATTTTCTGATCAAAAGGTGGGCTGTATGTAAAAACAAAGGAGTAGAAAAACTCTCATCGAGCAACCTTGAGCTCTGATACTATTTGATGCAGCAACGAGGGTTCCCGATCTTTCGATGAGAAGAGGATAACTTTGAGTTGGGGGAGGAGACGAAGTTGACACTCCAACAACAACTACTACAGGGGTGTTGCGTCTTAGCAACCGGTACACCAACTCTGGGCTATTGCTATTCTTGCTGGTGCCAAAAAGAACCTTGAACCTATGAGCAATCGAAGAAAAAGCAAGAACAAATTGATAAGGAAATATTCCACAGCACTTGCCGAATGATAAACTAATACACACAAAGTGGGGTTCTGAATACAAGTATTTGGGTGGTCTAGCCAACACACGCGAGTACAAAGAAGTAGCTGAAGCTAAAATTGCATCTAAACAAAATCCCAAGTGTTTTTGGAGGCTACTAGGGGTTTATATAGGTGGAAAAGAGGCCAGGAGGAGTGGTGAGAACAAACCTTAGCCTTTATGGACCCTAATAGGCTCCTGAATACAAGGCCCAAGCCCAAGTTTCTGGTGTGAACATTGTTTTGGTCATTTTGAGCAGCTTAGGTCAAATCTGATGGTGAGGCCAGACACATCTGAAAGTAGACGACGAGATCTTTCCAACAAATACTCATTTGCCCCCATTGCTCTCCGAAGTGAAGAGCCTTGACTCCATCAAAGTAGCGTTGCTAGTGTCGTTCACGAGTCTGGTTCCTCTCCCAAATGTAAGTGAAACATAAATCTGCTTTCTTATCCCCTCTCTCACTCTATCAGGTAGTAGCGGACAAAGCCGTGTAGCCGTGCTTCAAGCAAGGAGCAGTGAACCAAAGCAACAACAGGCGGGGCAGGATGGGACCCATGTGGCACTCTGTCGAGCAGAGCAGAAGACGGTGTCCAACAAGAATAAAAACCTACTCGCCGAGATAAGCGGGCTCAGCTTCTTCTTCTTGGCGGCGAGCAGTCAGGCACGCGTGCTCTCATTCCCGGCCTCGTCAAGGAGAATAATGAGGACAACGGTGACAACCTTCTTAGCGCGATGCTCTGCAGCGCCAACGCCAGAGCCCAGAGGAGAACATCTACTTCACCAGGTACGATAGCACGACGGTCATCGCCGCATGGTGCATGATGCTTCTCGCGCTTCACCCAGAGTGGTAGGATCGGGTACCAGACAAGGTGCAGTCCGCGTGCTAGGCGGTGGCTACGACGACCAGGTGTTGGACTTCTCGGCCCTGCATAAGATGAAGAACGTTTGCCGACACGTAAACGCAGAGACGCGCATGCATCAAGTTGTTGACATTCAAGCTCACCGAAGCTGCTTATGTTGTTTGCCGCTGACAATTTGCTCTGCTTGACAGACCGAAAAAGTGAGAAGAGGGTAAAAAGAAGATTGATGTTTCACTTACATGTGGGTTTCATGTGGTTTTTATTTTTATTTTTGCTTGTTGTGCCACGTAAGCTCCATATCAACCAAAACAACCTTTAATACTGTCTCAGGACTGTATTTACACTGGTTTTAAAAGATAAAAGATACGTTTTAGTCAATTTTATGGTTTAGGGATATCATTCCAACTTGACGTCACAAGATGAGGGATCTAAAGTGAACTTAGTATTAATTTTCTTATACACCTGACAGCACTAGTGGGCTGGGCTGAATGCCTAAATTTTTCCAGAAAAAGAAATGTTTCAGATCTCCACTCTTTGTACGGTTCTGATTGTCCGTAATGATCTATATATACCTCCCACTCCGTCTAACCCTAGAGACCTCAACCACCTAGCCCTCCCTCCTCCCTTTCCCAGCCGCCGCTTCTCCTCCCTCCTATGCGCGCTTGTGCCTTCCGCGCGGAGCTCAGCTGCTCGTGGAGGCAGAGCCATGCCCCGTCTCATCCCTGGGCGCGGCTTCCGCCGACGGCCCTGCCCGTGCAAGCAGCTAGATAGGATGATTTGAGCGATTTGAGCATGGTGTGTTAGGCCGAACCGCTGAAGGAAGATTGCTCCATTGTTGACTACATTAGGATTCAATCCTTGCTGCTAAGTATATGCTTATATTGATCAGCAATATAATGTTCAGCAGCAAGAATTGGGTCTTAATATAGTTGATAGTGGAAGAACGGAATCCCCATGAATAGGATCAAACCTTATTCCATGCTATTTCCATAAGATTCCTCTTTCTTATTCTTAAGCAAGCCCCCGAGAGGGCTTAGTTGATCATGATTTCTGTTTTCTCTTTCTTTTCCTTTTTGTTTGTTTCGAGAAAGATATCGTTCGATTCTCCTTCTATTGATTCTTTTCCGATCGAGATGTATGGATTCATGTGTCTACATACCTAGATTCTGTAACTTTGCTGCTGGTTGGATTGGATGATTGCATATCTCTGTTGAGTCAGATGATAAATGAGTTGACATTAGAGTTTTCGGTTTACCTACTTTATGGTCTGGATTTTTTTCTTTCAATGTTGAACAGATACATCCAACCCAAGGTCATGTGTTCTTCAACAGGATATTTGGCTGTCTATGCAGGCCTAAAAAAATCTTCTAACCAGATAGGACGACAGGTATGAAGCCCAATGGGTTCTCGTGTGCTTCAGTTGCTGATGTATATGTTTAGCTTGTAAGATGGATAAATTAACCTGCCTTATTACTAGTGATTTATGACTTCAGATTTCAATAGCAGGGCTCTGATTACTGTAACCATATTTTAGCAGATGACTGGCAGTTATGTTGCATGTTCTTTCTCTTCATCGTCATCATTGTGGTTGCCTTCGCACTGTTGAAATAATAATGTTAGTTTCCCTGGTTTCTTGCTTTGTGAAATTATCTAAGGGAATATGGTCAATGAAATACAGCAAGGAATAAACAAATTGTTTTTTTGTAATTTCAGTTTAGAGCGTTATCTATATTCCAATTTTTCTTTATTTTAAATATTTCAGATGGTATTTCTATATATGATTTGATACTTTTAATAGTCATTAGCATGCTTATCTATTATGCTATTAAGGCACAAAGCTTGAAGCTGAATTGGACTACTTACCACTACCTCCGTCCCGTTACATATTACCCTGTTTCACATTATTTGTTTTATATTATTGTTTTGACTTTTTTGTTAGTCAAATTTTTTACGTTTAACCAAGTTTATGAAAAAGATAATAAAATTTTCAATACAAAACAAACATATTATGAAAATATATTTAATGTTCTAATAAAAGTAATTTTATGTTATCGATGTTTCTAAATTTTTTATAAATTTGATTAAATCTAAAGAATTTTGACCAAGTAAAAAGTAAAAACGATTTATAATATGAAACGGAGAGAACAGTTACTAATGCTGATTGCTTTCTTACGAAAATTTATTTGGAACCCATAATCTTGTACCAAGCACACTAACCTGTTCGATTCAGTTTTTCCCTTTTGTAGATGCTTCATGTACATCTTATAAATGGGTTGTTACAGGCTTTCTTGAACCAGCATTCAGCAACCACCAACGTGTTCTACTGCCAGCTATTATTTCCTTTATTGTTATTGCTAAAAAAATGATGGTCATATACATGGGGACACCGGCCAGATTTTATTTCTTCTGTATTTTATTTCTCTTGGATGGGAAAAGCACTTGCCTTTCCTTCGTCTATTATCAGTGTAATAATGGAGGTCTTTATCTGTCTTTTCTTGTGACGATTATCCTACGCACAGGAGAAAATCTCTGACAAGATATTCACTTGCAAAACAAACAATGCAAATTCACATAACGCTTCTTTCACATAACGCTTCTTATCTTACCTAGTAAAAGCATTATCTCCATGCTGAAACCACATGAAAGCAAGCTTTGGTGCATCTGAACTTGTTACTAGGATTAATTTTAGGATGAATTTTGTGGTTGATATCTATGTCACTGGTCCTACTGATGACAAGATGTATGTGGGTTCTAAATAGCGAAATGGAAGCATAGTAAATTTCAGGCGTAATGCTCAGCTATTTTCATAAGATTTGGAAATTGTCAATTGATTTACAAGTAAAGTACCATAGCTTTCCTATTATTACTTTTGCTTTTGATTCGAGATGGTATATGTTTATAATGTGAAATAAGTGGATTACAAAGGAATTTTCTGCACATAAAAACCTAAAACTGCAGTTGCACTGAATATACTAAAGTGGCCATATGACACGGGGCTGTATTGGGTAGCTACAGAAGTAGTAACAACCGTACAGACTACAGAGTATACATCTGCTACCTCCTTTCTGTGGTGGATTTAAGACATACATCAGCTACCTCCTGTCTGTGGTGGATAATCTAACTCAATGGATTTATAATAGGAGTTTTGGCTTGATATTTAACTTTTAATATTTTGTTTCATGAGAAATAATTCCAAATAAGATCCATCAAATTTCTAGTAATTGATCAATGTTGTAATTTCTCTATGAATTTAAACTTGCATGTTTTTTGGAGTGTTGTTTATAATAGCATCATGAATGTTCTCGAATTTTTTTTAAAATTTTTGCATAACTATTCTGCTGACATGCAAAAAGAAGAGCATGAGAGGTGGAGAGTTTTTCAAATTCATCTCCACACGCAGTCATCCTTGACCACCAAATTAAAGTTCATAGCCTAATCAGGCTGCCTCAAATTGCCAAGTGTGCTTGAAAAAATTACATCTGGCGTTCATCAGTTCAATCCTCTTGAGTTTTAATAATTGGCAATCGTGCTGAATTCGAGTGTTTCTTCTTCACACACAGGTCAGGAAGCTTCTCTTGCTGAAGCCCTACCTGGTCGCAACGCCTGAACATCACATCGCATTCGACTCAGCTAATTCGACTCAGCTAAGAGCAAAGGTCAATAAAAGAGCTCGCTGTTGACTACAATGAATAGCCATGTCATCTATAGGTAAACACGCCAATGTGTATAATAGATGTACTATAATATGAATATTTTATTAATTTTATGGGTCTCACCATTTTCCCCAACCTCTTCCTCTCACTTTTTCTCTTCCAGACCACGGCAACGGTGCACGGATGTAGAGGATGTAGTGGACGATGGTGGCGCCCGCAGCGATGGGAGCGAACGAGGACGACAGCTGTGATAGAGACGGAAGAGGGTGACGGTGACGTCGGCGGCCGCCGTGGACGAGGGCCGTGGCGGTGGACGGAGACGATAGGCACATTGGATGAGCTACGGTGGAAGAACGCGACGATGGCGGTCATGGTGAACGAGGGCCGAGGTATAGGCAAACACAAGCGGCCGAGGTGGACGAGGACCGCAACGGCGGCAGATGAGGACGACGACGACGACGGCGTGACGAAGGTTCCAATGGTACACATAAAGAGATTTTGACTTTTTTTTAAAAGTATGGGCAGATGTCTGCATGCCCATTCAAACATTCATTTCCCTTGAAATGCTTCAACTATTTCAGTGGATGATCATCTCCCGACGTATGGTTTTAAACTTTTAATGTTTGAATTCTCTATCCGTGTAGACCCATAGAGATCTTGCAGCCTGCCGTTGATTCATAGAGATGTGAAGACCCAGAACATCCTTTTTACTGCAAATTTTGTGACAAAAATATCTGATTTCGGGCTGATGAGGGCTTTCAGCAGCGAAATAAAAAACGCAACACTACCATCGAACCAGCTGGCATTCTTAGTCTCTTGGATACTTGGACCCTGAGTATACATTTCCTTGCCCCGAAGTATCTTATTCATATTGGGATAACCGCTGAAATCAACAACTAGAGAAGAATTTGGTGCGATTGTTTATCATGAGAACAGGTACTACGAGACCACTCGTCTCGGTGAAAAGAGCGACGTATACTAGCTTTGGGGACAAGTTCTCTTGCTGCTGATCGCGGCTCAGCCAGAGATCATCAACATTAACAACACAGAAAGAAAAGGCATTGGACAGTCAGCGCAGAAGAGGCTTCTGGAGGAGATATTGAGAGCAGCATAATAAGAGAAAATTGTGATATCAACTCTGTATGAAGGTGTCCAATCTCGATCCGCCATTTACACAAAGCTTGCAGGAGAGCTTTGCACCTGGAGACCTCGTCTAGTTACAATGAGGCGCAACTCCAATGGGACGTTTGCCGATGCTGAGTGAGTTGGGGCGCTTGAGCCAGAGCAAATTGGAGAAACATCAGCAAGGTAACATTGCTGATTTGCCTAATTAAGGTGCTAATTTTTTGTTTGGATGTATGAATCATTGGTGAATTGTTACCCTTAAACTGTAAAGACCTGCGCTGATGTAATGTGGCGACAAAAAATCTGCCTGACGACTCCCTCTCTCGTGCTCATCTTATCTAGCATGCATTTTTACTGTACTGCAGCACGTCAGGAGTGGCTTTGTACGAATTCCTGTTATTTTTTTAACAGGGAGCTGAGCGTTGCGGCAAAATCACGTCACCTTCCACGGTTCCACCGATGAGCTCTCCTATGGTGGGGTGGAGGCAAACAATGTTTCTTTTCTTTGGTAGCTTTGCCGCCGGCGAGATTAGCGCAAAGTAGTTGTTGTGATGGCAGGCCGGTTGTCATAGCCTAGGCCCAGGTCCAACACAGTTTTGCCGCGCTTTCGGAAAAGCGAATTGGGCTCTCCTCCTATGCGGGCCGGAATCAACTAACCCAGCCTACCTTCAATAAACCGGAGTGTTGGAAGCTGCTTCAGGCTAAACCCAAAACTGGCCCATATTTTCCAAAGCTTGTACAACCCAGGGAGCCGAATGTTATGGTTTTAACTAGGGAATATTTTTAAAAAATAATGCTATTTAGTGAAAAATTATAAAAATAGAGGATGGCAGAACATTTATAAAACTAGATGCATTGCAGGATCATGTTGGATCGAACACATACTACAGCCATATTGAACAGATCTGGGAGCTGAACTACGTGAAGTTCAAAGTTCCTTTTGTTTCGTTACCATTGGGTGAATATGCGCATTGGTATCAAAGTCGACAAGCAAGATTTCACTTTAATAGATCTATTTAAGGTTGGATACGCCGATGAACCATTCGTAGTTGCGAAACAGGTCGAGCATATTTTCTATATAAAAGACCTTGTAAACAAGAATATACACATCGTTAAGGATGACAAGCGCCGAATTGTCGGGGTTGACAACGTCGTCGACGAAGAAGAATACAACCATAATCTTCATATAAGGCCTCACATCGACCTTGACGATAATCCCCAAGAGGATGTGACATATGCTCGTTCAGATCATACAGAAGGCATAACCTTGTGACTAATGTCTTTGTACTTATTTGTTTTGCTATTTCTTGTAATGAATGAAGTATTTTGTATTAACAAGCCTTTTATATAAATTATTTAGTGAATTATACGAAAATAGTAATTTTTATAGTGAATTTAGTTAATTTAATGAATTATTTAGTGAAATAAATAAATTATTTTCTGAATTATTGTACTTTCTTGAATTATATGTACAAATGGAAAAATCCTATCGGTGTCGGTCCTTAAGTCAAGCCCGATAGAGATGACATCATTTCTATCGGGCTTAATCTTTAAGCCCGTCACGGATGATCTCATCTGTGATGGGCATAGATTAAGCTCCATAGAGATAACATCATCTCAATCGGGCTTAAACTTAAGCCCATCATGGATGTGCTACGAAATCATTTAGCCTAGGACGCCGATTCAGATCAACACATTAGCGCAAAAAATTTCTAAGTCCTCACTCACTCTCAGAACCCTAGCGCCGCCGCCGTCTCTATGTGAGCCCACCACCACCGACCTTGCGCCCTCGTGTCGCCACCGCCGCCGTCCTCTGCTGCACCACCGTCGTCGCCACCCTTCCGAGCCCGACGCTGTCGTCCCCGAGCCTGGTGCCGGTCGTTTTCCTCGTCGCCACCGAGCGCCGCCGTCCCGCGCCCGGCGCCGGCGTCAAGCCCGCCACCGAGCGCCGTCGTCCTCCCTCGCGCCACCAAGCGTCGTCGTCCTCTGCTCTAGGTAAGTCCACCTAGCTTCCTCACTGCTCGTGGAGCTATGTGTATGCATGGATGAATGGATGAATGGATGAATGAATTTTAGTAGATTTTAGTGTTATGTGGATGAATGGATGATATGTGGATAATTTGACTGTTCTTGAGCTCGATTTCTTAATTTGGATTGTATAATTTGGATAGCTCGATTTGGACTGTATAGTTTTTAGTGAATTTTAGACACTAACCCCAGTATGTTGTGAATTTTAGAGATTTTCATGAATATTATTGTCAATTTTGTATAGTAATTTTAGGGATAAATTATTATGCATGTATGGATTTATGTATGTATGGTATATTGTGGTATTTAAGTTAGTGTATAGTGAAATTTAGTGGAATTTGAAAAAATATTTTGCAAACATTAGTGGACCGATTCTACTTTAATGTTACAAGAAGTGTTAAATTAGGGTTAATTTAGGGATATTTTGTAATTTTGTGATTTTGTAAGTTATTTAGACAATGTCTCAGCACGATGAACCAAGATGAGCAACAACTAGTGGGTCCACAAGGACGCGGACCCCTAGGAGTGAAAATAAAATCCCAAAGGAACGATACACCATAACAGAGGTGGACCTCCTAGGAGTGCTGATTGCTCCCCAAATATGTGCAAGAAGTTCAGGTCGATCTGCGGGATAATAAGGAGGCAAAACTTCAGTATTTTGAATAATGACATCAAGCAAGTGCCAGATGTGGAGAAGGAAACTGCTTGGTTCATGTTCAAGGAGAGCTTCGAATATCCTACAGCCAACGAGGACAGACTAAAGTGGACGACATTCAAGACGATGGGAATTGCTTGGAAAAACTTTAAGTCCGAGCTGGTCACCGAATACGTCTTCAACCCCAGCACCCCAGAAGCCATTCGGAAACTTCTCCTGCCAGCCGTGTGGGAGGAGTTCTATGAGAAGAAATCAACCGCCGAATCCCGAGCTAGAAGCGAGGCCTATCGGTCACTCCAGGCTCGCAACTTGCACCCGCACCGGCTTGGCATCGGAGGATATGTCAGGAAGCAGGAACAATGGCAGAAAGAGGATGAAGTGGCAGAGGCATCGAACATGCCACCGCCATTTGCCGATATCCTGCACCCTGGGGCGAAGAGTTCGGCAAGGGCAAGGGGTGTGAAGAACAGCGATGGAACAATCACTTTGTCAAATGCCCAAGATCAAATAGTGTACAGAAAATGTAAGTATCTCATATTACTATGTTTATTTTGTTTACACGGATCGTACTCTCGATTTAACCCAAACTCACTTGTACTACAGAAGGAGTTGGTTGACGTGAGAAAGTGCTCACAAGAGGCCTGTTCTTCTAGACGTGAGGATGACATCCTCACTCAAGCGTTGGGCACCGACGAACACCGTGGATAAACAAGGGGCGTTGGCTCTACCGTCCCTCGGTAATATCGATTTCCAGAATACGTGGGGCAATATAAGAAGCGGACCCTCACGAAGGCGGAGAAAGATGCACGCCTTGCTGAGAGGATCCGGGAGAAGGTCAGAGCCAAACTGAGCTCTGAATTTGACGAGAAGCTGGTGCAGGTGGAGGCACGGATCAAGCAATAGATCCGAGCCAAGCAACAGACCACCGAGCCCGCCACCGCTCCGCACTAAGAAAGTCCAACGCGAAGGCGGAGCAGTTGCGCATCAACTGAGGCGACGGAAAATCCACCACTTGTCCTAGCCACTGTCGACCATATAATGGTAAAACTCTCGGCCACAATGCGTAACAGTCTTAACAAATCCATATTTTATATACTATTCTAAAATTATGGATGAATCTATCGCAGGAACCGACTAACTGCGTGCTAACAGTTAGGATGATGACTTCCTTCATGGTTCCAGCGACCGAGGGACTAGCTTTCAAGCCGACCACCGATACAAGAGTGCATGGGGCGCAAGTGATGGCCGGCCATGCAAAATTGCAAGTGGACATGGTGAAGATTGAATGGGCCCATTTGCCACTGCAGCATCCACCGAACGACGAGATTCTAACCCTAGAAGTTGCATGTAGAAGCTTTATCCAATGGCCCAAGGACCTTATTGACATCAAGTTGATTCAGAGGTAGCTACTGCACCAAGCACTCGCCGCCGCTAAAATCTCTGCACTTGCTCCTTCAGCCCCCTAGCTCCCGCTCATTTTCCACAAGTTGACGATGTGAAGCTAGAATATGATACATATTATGGGGACGATCATATGGAGGCCGACAACAAGGCGATCCCTAATCCCCCACCAATGAAAAAAAGTAGGAAGGTGCATTCCTCTTGTCCGCAGATACCTAGCAAAAAACCTGTTGCAAGGAGAGGAAGAGGAAAAGACAAGGTGCACGCCTCGCTTCTGGCTCCAAAGAAGCTAGACATGGGCAAGGAGCAGGAAGCAAGTAAGAAGAGCATTGCGCAGGCATTGTTCCAACTAGGCATACCGTTGGTTGGAGACGACGCGCTAGGAATGATGGACAATGCTTGCAAGGAGCTCCATCGCTACTATATGGAGAGATCAAATGCCAGGAGGACAAATAGGGAGAGTGACATTGTCGACGGGTAGGTCGGTAGTCCTCCGAGGGGGGTGCCCAAGGAGGTGAGTGATTGGTCGGGAATGCGCTTCCTCTCAGGACCTGGTGGTCGACTCGAGTCACTAAGACAAGCCAAGGATCAAGAGACACGAGATTTATACAGGTTCAGCTCTCCCGAAGGATAATAGGCCTACGTTCAGTGTTCTTTGTTGGGGTGGTATTAACGACCAAATTTGGTAAGCAAATTATCAGGTTTAGATATGAGGCCGAAGCCGACTTGGAGAGAGTTGAGTTCTTCTGAAGACAGAGTGCACACCGAGGGCAAACCAAATCGGCTAAGGAATTCATCGGTTGGTGATTGAATCGGCTAAGGTGACTGTCGGCTGATATCGAATCGAACAAGGATAGCTGATGTAGCCGATTCCGATAAGGGTGGCCGGTGTTACCAATCCCAGGGAGAGGACATTGGAATTATCTTCGGATTCGGTTAAAGTGCTTCATGAAGATTGCCATACATGGATAGAGTCCAGGAAAGACAATTGTATCTATTAATTAGGATATTTTAAAAGTTTCCTTATAGATAATGTCGGTGAGAGTTTGTTTAGGCATATATCTGTAATTTAAATTGTAATAGAGATAGGAATCATGTCCGTCATGGACTTATCTTATATCTGGGTATATATACGACCCAGGACCGTGTAAACAATTAACAATCAAGTTCAATACAACCTTCGGCGCATCGCCACTTTTTCTTTTAACAGTTTTGATGAGTTCTTACTTCTAGTTGGGCTGCATCGTTTGATCTACAGCGAAAAGGTAAATCTTGTCACGGCGGCTTGTGTTCTCGGGATTTTTGCTTCCATCATTATGATACTCTAATCCTGGTTACATAAGTCGTTGAGTTATCACATATGCCATATAACCTAGATCGATAGTGCGATCTAACCCTTATCGGCTAGTCTGTTAATAGATAACAGTCGATAGGGTTAGGTCTCATCGTTAGTTTAGATTATATGGTATATCCACCATCTCGAAAGGTGTTCGTGCATTCGTATAGATCTTATTCTTCTTTTTATACTTAATGCTGCATCGGTTAGGTCTGACCTATTAAGTCGCTTTTAGAATCATAATAGATCTATCTTGTTTTATGATCATTAATAGAGATAGTATCGGGGTTTCAGCTGATCTTATCTGTTTTAACTGTCTTGTGTGTTTTATATTAACTTGATATGTTAAAGCTGCCTTTTATATTAAGATCTCATTATAATTAAATATATTAAGCTTGTTATCGATCTGTTAAGTTATATTAATACCTGATCGGCCCATGTTTAATATATTTAATCTATAATGATATCTTAGTATAAAGTAGTATCGGAGTACTAGCCGATACACATTAGGTCTATGACATCGGCTACGCTATATATATATAATCTTGATGTTAAGGTACTTTTAGATTTAAGTGGTTTAAATGTATTTTGATATTTAGATTATGTATTATGAATATCTTCAGCAGATTGATTAGGTTTAATTATCCTAGCCAATTCAGTGCACACCGCATCGGCTTAACAATACGTCATCGGCCACTAGCCGATCGGCTATCGTTTGCAGATTAATACTTGTTTCTTTGTTTCTTGTTGATTGCAGGATCAAATCAACTAGCACGCCTATGAACCTAAGAAGCAATACTTTGGACTTGCACTAGAGTAAAGCAAATCTCTCAGGCCAGTGAGCGGTTTTCCAAGTCAGCACACCTTTAGTATGATTTGGGATCAACACACTTCTTTGGCATGCCCGGTGGGACACGAGTGCAAGTTAGACACAATGGTCGACATCAAGACTTCTGAGATTGACCAAGAAAACATCATTCCGATCACTATGGACAAATTAACGCCCGAGCAAAAGGCCGAGGTGGAGGAGCTGATGAACAAGTTGCAGAACCAGTATATGCATTCCCTCGTCCAAAGTCAGTCAGGCACCGTCGTCCAAAGGTACGAGATAAAGTTATGTCACGCCCAGAAATTCACACCAGAATTTTCGCAGCTAATTTGTGTATTAAATCCTCGTCGAGGCATCAGCCGAGGTACACAAATCAACATTATTGATAATACAGAAACCTCGTCTTAGAAACAATATAAAAGAGTTACACAAATGCAGCGGAAAGGGAAAAAACTGACTTAAGCTAAACTTGACTCGAGCGAAGCGAAACGCCAACACCACAGCTAAGCGAACAAGCCTACACTTCTTCGGAGATCTCGACCTCAACCTCTAGCACTGAATGGGAGAAAGAAGCAAGACTGAGTACAACCACCGTACTCAACAAGTCATACCGGAAGAGGAGGTATGATGCACGATAAATATCAATGAAAGGGATAATAGGCTCAATTTGCATAAACAGCATTACAGAAATAATAATAATAATAATAGTTGAAAACGGTAAAACAATAGTAATAATTAAGCAATATTAAATAAACATTGTCCAACGTTAAAACCACGTTGCAACAGGCCCATCCATCCATCTGTACTAGTCAAGTCCCAACAATTCATTCATGTAAATAAGTGAGACTAATCAAGGTGAATCTGGTCGATCGCCCATTACCGTGGGCATGGCTATTCGAATAGTTTTACTCTGATCAGAGGTGTACAACTGTACCCACAAGACACAACTCCACGACACGTTACCATGTGCCGATGTACCACCACGATACCCCGGAAAGGAACTGTGACAGACCCTTCACATAACCCCCTCTAACCAATCGTACCACACCAAGGTTTCATCCCCACTCCCATCAGGGTAATGGGAAGCCCCCCTCGTGCCACGGTGAATCCGGCAGCCGATCAACCCTTAAAACCGGGGCTGACCCAACTCCATCACGCCCACCCTCACTAGGGTACGTCGGCTAGAGACAGCTACGCTACAGACCCAACCATTACCCATGCTAGCTTGTGGTATGCACGGTAATTCTTCTAGGGTTTCCTGAGAACCGGTCCTTAATTGTCATGAGCACACTAACCAAAAACCAACCATGTGCTCATAACCCACCATTGTCATAATTCAGTAGTATTAGAGTAGAGTCACAAACTTGACCTTATCTGAGAATTAGTCTCTAATATAATAATTGATTAATGTGATCCCCTTAAGTGAGCTAGTTGAGCTAAGCATGACTAAGCAAGCCCTAAACTAACATCTAGTCATATTGAACCTAAGTTATCAATGGTATAAGGTAAACAATCCCTATGGTTGAGTACAGTAGGTATAATAATCCTATAGAAGGACATTCTAAAACATCTGCAGTATTTGAGAGAAATGAGATATTTAAATAAAATAGGTACAATATGATTAATGTAAAGTATGACTTGCCTTCCTCGGGAGAGTGAGGAACCTCGGCGACTACTTCAAGGTAGACGGACTCGCCGGAAAGCTCGAAATCTACATGACAAACAAAGCACTCAACAAAACACCCTACAAGTCTACTGAGAAAGCACTGAAAAGTATTTTTAATGAAATTTGAATGGACTAAAATGGAGCTCGGATTAAAAAGATATGAATTTTAGAAGTTTACTTACGATTTTTAAACTAAACAGAAAAGACTAAATTAATTATTGCGCAATTAAGTCCCGGGATGACGCAAGCATTGCGCGGGTGGCAAGGGCTGACGTAATGCTGATGTCAGCATGGAGCGGCACAGTCAGTGCTGACGCAAGCGGTGCGGCCGGCTCGGTCCATGGTGGACCGAGTCAACGGCGGGAGGCAAAGGGGCGGTGGGGACGTGTGGCGCGCATTGGCGAGGGGGCGGCGGCGATCGGACGGCGGCGGCTTGCGGGCGGGCGAGCGGTCCAGATCCACCCGATTCGAAAGATCTGACACTGCGGGCGGCGGCGGCCAGGCGGATGGCTGACACACGACGGCCATCCGAGGCATGGCGACCGGATCGGACGACAGCGGCTTGGGCGAGATCAGACGGCTTGAATGCGCCCGATCCGCCCGATCGAACGATGCGGGTGAGGCGGCGGCGGCTCAAGCTCGCTCGCCGGCCATGGCCGCGCTGCGGCCGGCCGGCTCACCGGCGGTGAGGGACTAAGCAGCAAACGGTGGTGGCGGCGGCTGGCGCACTGAAGACGTCGCGGAGAAGAAGGCACGGCTCGGGAGCGACGGCTAGCGCTCGGGGTGGAAAGGAAAAGAGAAAGGGAGGGCCTCACCGGAGACGGGGAAGACGACGATGGCGGCAGCGATTTTGGGCACGAGAAACGATGGCGCAAAAAGGAATCGGGCGTCGGAGCTCACGAGGGATTTTATAGGTGGGGTTAGAGATTGGATTGTGCACGGGAAGCCCGCAAATCGTTCGCCGTCGGTTTCAGACTCAGTTTAGGGGAGAGAAAGAAACGGCGGCCGTTTTGGGGCGGTGGCGGCCGTTGCGGCGCGCGAAGGCGGCGCCGAGTGCGGTGACACGCGCTCGGGCCGGCGTGGGTCCGACGTGGCACGGGCGCGCGCGTGGCGCGCATGGCGCGGCGGCAGGCTGGGGGCTGGTCGCGGGGAAGCGGCCCGACAGCAGTGGGCCCACCTATCGGTGCTGTGGGCGCGAGAGAGGCCGGCGTACTTCCGCGTGCGGTGGCCGGGCACTTGGGCTCCTCGGCCCAAGGCCGGAGGGAGAGGAGAGGCCGGCGGGGAGGCCTGGGCCGGGAAGGAGTTGGGCCGACGGCCCGATTTGGAAAATGGGCGGAAGCCGTACGGGCCGTACGGGATGAATAGGAAAATAATTTTGGGACTTAATTAAATTGCAGATTTCTTATATAATTGATTAAAAATAGTTCCAGTGCTCGAAAATTCCCGTAAAAATCCTGTTAGCGTATTTTGACACGTAGAATTTAAAAAATCCTACCATGCCATTTCCATTTATTAAATGCATTTTAAAATTACTTGTTGGCTCCAGATTAATTTCAGGAATTCGATTATTTCAGGGTAAATAATTTAAACGATTTAGGGGCAAAACTCGGGGTGCGACAAACCTACCCCCCTTAAACGGAATCTCGACCCTGAGATTCGGAGGCAGTGGCGAAGAGGTGCGGGTGCGCGGCCTTTAGCTCAACTTCTCTTTCCCAAGTAGGTAGTGCACGGTATGAAGTGAGCCACTTTCGTAAGTTGAGCCACAACGACGCAAATTGAATCATACCCTGACGATGTGCCGGGTAAACCCGTGATGAAATCCATTCCAATTTCTTCCCATTTCCATTCCGGAATTTGGAGGGGTTGCAACAATCCTGCGGGCCATTGATGTTCTGCCTTGACCCACTGACAAACATTAGAAAGTGCGACAAACTCAACTATGTCTCTCCTCATACTGACCCACCAAAACTTCTCTTTGAGATCTTGATACATCTTTGTACTGCCTGGATGAATTGAATATTGAGTTTGGTGAGCTTCCGTAAGGATCAGCTTCTTCAAATCCTTATCTTTTGGCACACACAATCTCTTTCCCATCCAGATTGTTCCATGCTCGTCTTCTGTAAAGTCGCGAGCTTTTTCGACTCTCATGTTCGTCTTGAGTTCAGCCATCTCGGGATCTGATGCCTGAGCAGCCCGAATTTGATCAACGAGAGTGGGTTGGGCTTCCAGAGCGGCCACAAAACCAAAATCCATAACATGTAGATTCAGGCGCTCAAATTCTCGCTACAACTGATCACACATTCTTTCTACGTTGATGTTGTTGTAGTAACCCTTCCGGCTCAAAGCATCTGGTACCACATTAGCTTTATCGGGATGGTAATGTATCCCCAAATCATAATCTTTGATCAATTCCAACCATCTTCGCTGACGAAGGTTCAAGTCTGGTTGGGTGAAGATATACTTGAGACTTTTATGATCTGTATACACTTCACAACAGTTGCCAATTAGGTAGTGTCGCCAGATCTTCAGGGCATGAACCACTGTGGCTAATTCCAGATCATAAGTTGGATAGTTGTTCTCATGCAGACACAATTGATGGGAAGCATATGCGACCACTTTGCCTTCTTGCATCAACACACATCCCAGCCCTTGGCGGGATGCATCACAATAAACTTGAAAATCTTTTGCTGAATTTGGCAGTATCAATACTGGTGCAGACACCAACTTCCTCTTAAGCTCTTCAAAACTCTTGTTACATTTTGCTGACCATTTGAATTTCTCATCTTTCTTCAACAATTGAGTCATTGGCTTGGCAATTTTGGAGAAATTCTCAATGAAGCGGCGGTAGTAACCCGCAAGTCCAAGGAAACTTCGGATCTGTGTAACTGTTTTTGGTAGAGTCCACTTGGTAACTGATTCCACATTTGACGGATCCATTGCTACTCCTTGAGCATTCACAATGTGGCCGAGGAACTGCACTTCTTTTAACTAGAAAGCACACTTGCTAAACTTGGCATAGAGTTGATGACCCCTCAATTTCTTGAGCACTAACTGGAGATGATGCTCATGTTCTTCCTCGGTCTTAGAGTAGATCAAAATGTCGTCAATGAACACGACGACAAATTTTTCCAAGAATTCCATAAACACCTTGTTCATCAGATTCATAAAGAAAGCCGGTGCATTGGTCAATCCAAAAGACATGACCGTACACTCATACAGATAGTACCGGGTGATAAAAGCGGTCTTGGGAATGTCCTCTTCCCAAATTCTCAACTGATGATAGCTTGATCGCAGGTCTATCTTGGAGAATACCTTTGCCCCCTTGAGTTGATCAAAACAAATCGTCAATCCGTGATAGGGGATACTTGTTCTTGATAGTGACCTCATTGAGTGCGCGATTGTCACATCCTGGGTTTTTCCCTAATTCATTTAAATAATTTACCACGAAATAATCGAATTTCGAAATTAACCGGAGTCAACCTATAATTTTAAAATGCAATTAATAAATGGAAATGACATGGTAGGATTTTTCTTGAATTCTTCATGTCCAAATACGCTAACAGATTTTTTGGAATTTTTAGAGCACTCTAAGTATTTTTAATCAATTAAATAAGAAAACAGGAATCTAATTAAGTCCCTAAATCCCTTTTCTTTTTTTTTTCCTTTTCCGTACGCCCGTACGGTTTTTCCCGCCCGTCGCGTAGCGGCCGTCGGCCGATCCCGCGCGCTCCTCCTCGCCGTGGGCCGAGGCCCACGGTGCCGCCGCATCGCGCAGTCCGCGGCTCCCCCTTGCACCGCGGCCACCGACAGTGGGCCCCACCTGTCGAGCCGCCTCCTCGCGCCGGCCGCCCAACCGCCGCCGCCGCCATAGCCGCACCGCCCGCCGCTTTCATGCCGTTTCCGCGCACCCCGCGTCGCGTGGGCCCCACGCCGGCCCGCCCGCGCCGCCGCACCGTGCCCGCTTTCCCGCACGCCGAAACGGCCGTCGTCGCCCGAAACGACCGCCGGATATCTCTCTCTCCCTCTCCGAGTCCGAAACGCCGGCGACCTTATCCCCCCCTATCCGTGCCCGTTTCGGTCTCTTCTTCCCCCTTTAAACCCCTCGAGCTCCGCCGCGTTTTCCCCTTTGTTCGCCGTTGATTCTAGCCCCGGTTCGCCGTCGTTTCCGTCGCTTCACCGTCGGTGAGCTCGCCGCCGTTTCCCCGGTCTCTTTCGTTTCGTTTGTCTCCTTTTCTTTTCCGCGCGCGCGTCGCCGCTCGTCGGTCATCGCCGCCGTTCCGCCGCCGCTCATCGGGTCATCGCCGCCGTCCCGCCGCCGCTCGCCGGGTCATCGCCGCCGTCCCGCCGCCGCCGCCGCCACCCGTGAAACCCTAACCCTAACCCTAGCGCCGCCCCCCCTGTGCCGTCCGATCTTGCGGATCGGACGGATCCGCGCCGTCCGATCGCGACGGATCCGCGCCGTCCGATCGCCGCCGTCCGGCCGCCCAGATCGCGCCACGTGGCGGCAATCCGGCCGCTCGGATCGCGCCACGTGGCGGCAATCCGCCGCCGCGCCCGTGCCGCGCGCGCCGCGTGCGGCGGCGTCGGCCGGGCGACGCCCGGCCGACGTCATGCGACGCCAGCCCGAGCCGCGCGGATGACGTCACCGGGACTTAATTGCGCAATAAATAATTTAATCTTTTTTGTTTAGTTTAAAAATCGCAATTAAACTTCTAAAATTCATATCTTTTGAATCCAAGCTCCGTTTTAGCCCATTCAAATTTCATTAAATCCAGAAAAATGTCAAGAATCCATTAAAAATACTTTTCGGTGCTGTTTCAGTAGACTTTTTAGGGTGTTTGTTGAGTGCTTTGTTTGTCGTGTAGATTCCGAGTTTTCCGGCGAGCCCGTTCTCTTCGAAGTAGTCGCTGAGGTTCCTCACTCTCCAGAGCAAGGCAAGTCATACCTTACATTGACCATATTGTACCTATTTTATGTAAATACCTCTTTTTCGTTCAAATACTGCATATGTTTTAGAATGTCATTTCATGGGATGTTTTAAGCCTATTATAATCAACCATAGGATTGTTTACCTTATATCATTGATAACCTGGGATCCAATGTGACTAGATAATAGTTTAAGGTTGCTTAGCCATGCTTAGCGCAACTAGCTCACTTAAGGGAATCACACTAATCAAGTTTATTACTAAAGTTGACCTTCCGATGATATTAAGATATGACCTTGTTTTTAATAATATTGAATTATGAAAAAGGTGGGTCGTGAGCACATGGTTGGACTTTGGTTAGCGTGCTCATGACGAATAAGGACCGGTTCTCGGGAAACCCTGGGAGAAATGCCGTGCATACCACAAGCCAGCATGGGTAATGGCTGGGCCTATAGCGTAGCCGTCTCTAGTTAACGTATCCCAGAGAGGGTGAGCGTGATGGAGTTGGGTCGGCCCCGGTTTTAAGGGTTGATCAGCTTCCGGATTCACCGCGGCACTAGAGGGGGCTGCCCATTGCCCGATGGGAATGGGGGCGAAACCTTGGTGTGGTACGATTGATTAGAGGGGGTTATGTGAAGGGTCCTGTCACAATTCCTTTCCGGGGCACCGTGGTGGTGCACCGGCGCACGGTAACGTGTTGTGGGATTGTGTCTTGTGGGTACAGTTGTACACCTCTGATCAGAGTAAAAACTATTCGAATAGCCGTGCCCACGGTTACGGGCGATCGACCAGATTCACCTTGATTAGTCTCATTTTCTTTATTCGAATGAAATGTTGGAATATGACTAGTGCAGGTGGATGGATGGGCCTGTTGCAACGTGGTTTGAGCGTTGGGCAGCGTTTATTTAATACTGCTTAAATATTACTACTGTTTTACTGTCTTCAAATATTATTATTATATACTGCAAATGCTGTTTATGCAAATTGAGCCCCTTGACCCTTCCTTGTTATTTATCTCGCATCATGTACCCTTTTCCGGTGTGACTTGTTGAGTACGGTGGTTGTACTCAGTCTTGCTTCTTTTTCCCCCTTCAGTGCCAGAGGTTGAGAGCGAGGTCTCCGAGGAGGTGTAGGCTTGTTCTCGTCAAGGTTTAGCTGTGGAGTTGGTGTTCCGCTTCGCTCGCGTCAAGTTTAGCTTAAGTCAGTTTTATTTTCCTTTCCGCTGCATTTGTGTAACTCTTTTATATTGTTTCTAAGACGAGGATTCTGTATTATCAATAACGTCGATTTGTGTACCTCGGCTGATTCCTGGACGAGGATGTAATGCACAAATTAGGCAAAATCGGGTGTGAATTTCGGGCGTGACAAGTTGGTATCGAGCCTTCCGTGACGTAGGACAAGCCAACCGGAAACCTTAAGAGCCCTCTAATTCTTTTCATGTGCATATGTTTTGAAAAAAAGGGTGTTTTGAAAAGTGGAGTCGGTCTAGGGTTTAGGCATTTCGAAAATGGGATGTTGGTCGTGGGTTTTGAGCATGTTTTGATTTTCCCACTCCTTTGTTTCTATAGATGGCAGGTTCCCCAGCGACGCATCCGCGGAAAAGGGATGACAAGTTCGTGGCGTAGCGGCGCGTATGGCCCTTGCAGTTGGATATCCCGAAGCACCATAGTATACAACAGTTGCGCCTCTCAGTGGCGAGTTGCCATACCGTGTTCGGTTGGAGGTTCACGGGTTTGTGGGAACGTGTCTTCCCAACATGGATGTCACAGCTTCCGGAGGCACGTCAGATCACGCTTGTCAAGAAGCCGCCTACCTGATGTTGGCCAGGATGAGGCTGCATGATGCTGACCTTCGCACCTCCTCCTACCGCTACCACCCCCGTCGAGGTAGTTCCTCCGAGGTCAGTGCATTCAAGTCTACGGCAGAGGAGAATGACACTACCTTCGGTCACATGTGCACTGTGCTCAAAGGACTGGATTGGATGCACTCTGACCTACACAAGGCGACCAAAGAGCCGAACGACAAGAAGATGCCGAGGATCGCGCGACGCAGGACGAGGTGGTTAGTCCGAAGAAGGAGGTAGCCGAGTTGAAGGGACTCCCGCCACCGTTGGGGTTAGACTCCGCACTACGCCTCGGAAGACCACCACCGCGCCTGTCCGTATCCAGGGCACCTCGGATTCCACCGCCTTCTCCAGCTCCACCCGCTCCGCCGGCAGCCGGCTCCAGTTCCTCTGCTGCGGTTCGCCGCCTCACCTTTGCTCCGGCTTCGGCGAATCAAGGCGGAGGTGGCGTAATGGTTGGATCTCCGTCTCCGTGACTCGAGCTCGAGAATTCGGCTAAAGACATGGACTCCGAAGAGACTCAAGATTCCTCGGAGGGAAGAGGCGGGATCGGTTGGGCTACGGCAACCGATTCGAAGAGTCCAAGTCCGAGGTGACGCCCGAGGACTCCAGGAGCCGTTCGGAAGAATGGGGATCTTCGAAGGAAGCGAGTTTCGACTCCTCGTCTCGTGGATCGTTCTAGTTGCCCTCTTTAGTTTTACCGTTTAAATTAGTTTGTCTTCTTGGTAGTTGCTGTGTGTTAGGCCGTGTGTGGGATAGCTGGCAGTCGATATCAAGTGTGATATGACTGACCAATTAAGGATGTTTGGTGCTTTTCCTTGTTTTTAGTCAAGATCAGAACAATGTATTTGAATTCAAATAATAAAGATTAGTTCTAAGTCTGTCTTTTTTCTTCTTTTCTCTCTCTACGGTGGTCGTCTCCTTCGGATGGTGAACACCGGGACCGGGGGCGAACAGCAACAATGGGCGTCAGTGCCGACAACAACGAGGCTCACGACGCCAATGGCAATGCTCCTCCACCACCACCCGAGAATCCCACCATTGCTCAAGTGCTCGCCTCACAGACACAGATGATGGCTGCAATGATGCAGCAAATGCAACAACAACACCATCGATGCAAGCAGATGTCTGGAAGAATGCAAACAACAAAGCAAGAACAATCGCCTTGCCGCCCCACCACCCGCCCAAGCCGCGAGTTCCTTCGTGTCCGACCGCCGACTTTCTCCAGCACCACTAATCCCCTGGAGGCTAATGATTGGCTTCATGCCATAGAGAAGAAGTTGGATCTGCTGCAGTGCACGGATCAAGAGAAAGTCTCTTTGCCACTCATCGATTCATGTGGTCCCGCTTCCCTTGGTGGGACAACTATTTGGTTACTCGCCGGCGGAGCAAAGCAATTACCAGGAAGAGTTTTCGTCTAGTTTCAGGACCGCACATATTCTCCGGGAATAGTTGCACGAAAAGCGTGAGTTCCGTTCTCTTGAGCAGGTAACGATCGAGATCGAGTATCCGCACGAGTTCAATCGTCTTGCCCGTTATGCTCCGAAGATGTGCGCACCGATGCGAAAGGCGGGAAAAGTTTTTGGCTGGTTTGGATGATGAACTCACGGACAAGCTTATTTGGAGAATATGCTAACTTTGAGAAAGCTGGTTGACAAGGCCATTCGACAGAAGATCAGCGCAACAAGATGATCAAGAAGAGAAAAGTATTCCGACACGACCTCCTCAACGCGGAAAATCAGCAGAGGCCGCGTTTCATGCCCGGAAGTCGAGTGGACCTACCACCATGATTGTTCGTCAGCATCGACCTTATCACCTGGGAATTTCCAAGCGGCAGTAGTGGCGGTGGTCGCAACGCGTACTCCACCCGCGCCCTCCAACCGCCATCCCAAGAATGATCACAGCCACCACCTCCAAGGAAGGACTCGGGAGGAAAGCCAGAGTCGTTTCAACCGTGGTGACCGTGGCATTTTGCGGACAAGTGTCCGAAGCCAAGACGCGCTGGGCCAAGGTTCATCCAGGCTCGAGTCAACCATGCGTCCGCCGAGGAAGCACGGCCGCTCCCGAAGTTATACTGGTATGTTCGTAAACTATACTCCCGCCACAGTATTATTTGATTCGGCGCTACACATTCTTTTATCTCAAAGCAATTTGTTGGGGCACATGGGTTGTCGTAGTGGGACTTAAGATACCTATGCGGGTTCAAACCCCGGAAACCACTTGGAGACCACTCGGTATTGTCCTTCGGTGACCATAGAAATCCAAGGATCTATGTTTCTAGCCAACCTTATCCTCCTTCAGTCCAAAGGCATAGATGTCATTCTTGGGATGGATTGGTTGTCCAGACATAAGGAGTAATTGACTGCGCTAGTCGCACCATTACTTTAATTAATACGAAAGGAGAAAGAGTTGTTTTTCGCTCTCCCATGCAAGTCAAGACTATAATAAGTTTGAATCATGTTTCCACCGGGAATCGTCCGAAATGGCGGCCAAGACCCCCGTGAAGTTAGAGGATATCCCCATCGTCGGAGAATACCCCGAAGTTTTTCCCGAGGATTTAACTCGATGCCGCCAAAAGGGAAATCGAATTCCGGATTGACCTAGTACCCGGACCGCCCCAATACACAAGAGGCCATATAGGATGGGAGCCAACGAGTTGGCCAAGTAAAGAAGCAAGTGGATGAACAGTTGCAAAAAGGGTATATTCGCAGAGCACGTCGCCTTGGGGTGCTCCGATGATTTTTGTGGAAAAGAAAGACAAGACCAAGAGAATGTGTGTGGATTATCGAGCCCTCAATGAGGTTACTATCAAGAACAAGTATCCCCTACCCCGGATTGATGACTTATTCGATCAACTCAAAGGGGCCAAGGTATTTTCCAAGATAGATCTACGATCGGGCTATCATCGTTGAGGATTCGGGAAGAGGACATTCCCAAGACCGCCTTCACCACTGTGTATGGACTGTACGAGTGTACGGTCATGTCTTTTGGTTTAACCAATGCACCGGCTTTCTTTATGAATCTGATGAACAAGGTGTTTATGGAGTTCTTGGATAAATTTGTGGTGGTGTTCATTGACGACATTTTGGTCTACTCTAAGTCAGAGGAGGATCATCAGCAACATCTTCGGACAGTACTCGAAAAGTTGAGAGACCATCAACTCTACGCCAAGTTTAGCAAGTGTGCTTTCTGGTTAAAGGAGGTACAGTTCCTCGGCCACATTGTGAATGCCCAAGGAGTAGCCGTGGATCCAGCAAATGTGGAATCAGTTACTAAGTGGACCCCGCCTAAAACAGTCACGCAGATCCGAAGTTTCCTTGGACTTGCGGGTTACTACCGCCGCTTCATTGAGAACTTCTCCAAAATCGCCAAGCCAATGACTCAACTGTTGAAGAAAGATGAGAAGTTTAAGTGGTCGGCAGAATGCAATAGGAGTTTTGAAGAGCTCAAGAGGAAGTTGGTGTCTGCACCAGTGTTGATACTGCCCGACCCAGCAAAGGACTTCCAAGTTTATTGTGATGCATCTCGCCAAGGGTTGGGATGTGTGTTGATGCAAGAAGGCAAAGTGGTCGCATATGCATCTCGTCAATTGCGCCCACATGAAAACAACTACCCCACTCATGACCTGGAGTTATCCGCAGTGGTTCATGCATTGAAGATCCGCGACACTACCTAATTGGTAATCGTTGTGAAGTGTATACGGATCACAAAAGTCTTAAGTACATTTTCACCCAACCGGATTTAAACCTCGACGAGAGGAGATGGTTGGAACCGATCAAAGATTATGACTTAGGGATACATTACCATCCCGGCAAAGCTAATGTGGTTGCGGATGCACTAAGCCGAAAGAATTACCGCACCACTCTCGTGTCGAAAGAATGTGCGACTGGCTAGCAGAATTCAAGAATCTAAATCTACAAGTGGTGGATTTTGGTTTTGTGGCTGCTCTGGAAGCCCAACCCACTCTCATTGATCAAATTCGGGCTGGTCGGGCGTCGATCCCGAAATGGCCGAACTCAAGAAGAACATGAGAGTCGAAAAGCTCGTGGTTTTATGGAAGACGAACATGGCACAATCTGGATGGGAAAGAGATTGTGTGTGCCGAAGACAAGGATTTGAAAAAGACGATCCTTACGGAAGTTTACCAAACCCAATACTCAATTCACCCGGCAAGTACAAAGATGTATCAAGACCTTAAAGAAAAGTTTTGGTGGGTCGCATGAGGAGGGAGATAGCCGAGTTTGTTGCACTTTGTGATGTTTGTCGGCGAGTGAAGGCGAACATCAACGGCCCACGGATCGTTGCAACCACTTGATTCCAGTGGAAATGGGAAGAAATTGGAATGGATTTTATCACGGGTTTACCCCGCACAACGTCGGATATGACTCAATTTGGGTCATGGTGGACCGACTCACCAAGGTGGCCCATTTCATACCGTACATACTACCTACTCGGGAAGAAGTTGGCGAGCTTTATCTCGCAAGGATCATGTGTTTGCATGGCGTGCCTAAGAAGATCGTGTCCGATAGGGAAGTCGGTTTACTTCCAAATTCGGAAGAAGTTGCAAGAAGAGCTCGTGCCGTTTGAATTTTAGCACGGCCTATCATCCACAAACAGACGGCCAAACCGAGAGAGTGAATCGATTTTGGAAGATATGCTAAGAGCATGCGCGCTCGATTTTGGAAAAGCATGGGACAAAAGCTTGCCCTATGCAGAATTCTCTTACAACAACAGTTACCAGGCCAGCATTCAAATGGCACCGTATGAAGCACTGTATGGACGGAAATGCCGCACACCCCTATTCTGGGACCAGACGGGTGAGCGCCAATTGTTTGGCACAGAAGTAATAAGCGAAGCAGAGGAAAAGGTCCGAGTGATTCGGGAAAGGTTGAAGATTGCGCAGTCCCGACAGAAGAGTTATGCAGATAATCGTCGAAGAGATCTCGCTTTTGAAGCAGGGGATTTTGTGTATCTTCGCGTTACACCACTCCGGGGAGTACACCGTTTCCAAATCAAAGGTAAGTTGGCACCACGTTTCGTGGGACCATACAGGATTCGGGAACGTCGAGGAGAAGTGGCCTATCAGCTGGAGCTTCCCTCCAACATGACTGGTATTCACGACGTGTTTCATGTGTCCCAGTTAAAGAAGTGTTTAAGGGTACCAGAAGAGCAGGCGAGTCCAGACCAGATTGAAATCCAAGAGGACTTAACCTATGTAGAGAGACCAGCACGTATTCTTGAGGTCAGTGAGAGAAGGACTCGGAACAAGGTTATCAGATTTTGCAAGGTTCAATGGACTCATCACTCCGAGGAAGAAGCTACTTGGGAACGAGAAGATGAGCTAAAGGCCGCGCACCCGCACCTCTTCGCCAGTACCTCCGAATCTCGGGGTCGAGATTCCGTTTAAGGGGGGTAGGTTGTCACATCCTGGGTTTTTCCCTAATTCATTTAAATAATTTACCCGGAAATAATCGGAATTTCTGAAATTAACCTGGAGTCAACCTATAATTTTAAAATGCAATTAATAAATGGAAATGACATGGTAGGATTTTTCTTGAATTCTTCATGTCAAAATACGCTAACAGGATTTTTACTGGAATTTTTAGAGCACTCTAAGTATTTTTAATCAATTAAATAAGAAAACAGGAATTTAATTAAGTCCCTAAATCCCTTTTTCTTTTTTCTTTTTTCTTTTTTTTTCCTTTTCCGTACGCCCATACGGTTTTTCCCGCCCGTCGCCGTAGCGGGCCGTCGGCCCGCCCCCGCGCGCGCTCCTCCCTCGGCCGTGGCCGAGGCCCACGGTGCCGCCGCATCGCGCAGAGTCCGCGGCCCTCCTTGCACGCGGCCACCGATGTGGGCCCCACCTGTCGGAGCCGCCTCCCTCGCGCCGCGCCGGCCCAACCGCCGCCGCCGCCATAGCCGCGCCGCCCGCCGCTTTCTCATGCCGTTTGCGCGCACCCGCGCCGCGTGGGCCCACACCGGCTCCGCCCACGCCGCCGCACCCGTGCCCGCTTTCCCGCACGCCGAAACGGCCGTCGTCGCCCGAAACGACCACCGGATATCTCTCTCTCCTCTCCGAGTCCAAAACGCGGCGACCTTATCCCCGCCCTATCCGTGCCCGTTTCGCCTCTTCTTCCCCCTTTAAACCCCTCGAGCTCCGCCGCGTTTTCCCTTTGTTTGCCGTTGATTCTAGCCCCGGTTCGCCGTCGTTTCCGTCGCTTCACCGTCGGTGAGCTCGCCGCCGTTTCCGGTCTCTTTCGTTTCGTTTGTCTCCTTTTCTTTTCCGCGCACGCGTCGCCGCCGTCGGGTCATCGCCGCCGCCGCCGCCGCCGTCGGGCGCCGCCGCCGCCCGTCCGCGCCGCCGCCGGTCGTCGCCGCCGTCCGCCGCCGCCGCCGCCACCCGTGAAACCCTAACCCTAACCCTAGCGCGTCGTGCCGTCCGATCTTGCGGATCGGACGGATCCGCGCCGTCCGATCGCGACGGATCCGCGCCGTCCGATCGCCGCCGTCCGGCCGCCCGGATCGCGCCACGTGGCGGCAATCGGCCGCTCGGATCGCGCCACGTGGCGGCAATCCGGCCGCCGCGCCGTGCCTCCTCAAGGCGCGCAGCCGGCCGGCGCGCGGCCCTAGGGCTGGCGCCGGCCGCCGACGTCATGCGCGCCGGCCCGAGCGCGCGAGGATGACGTCACCAGGGACTTAATTGCGCAATAAATAATTTAATCTTTTCTGTTTAGTTTAAAAATCGCAATTAAACTTCTAAAATTCATATCTTTTGAATCCAAGCTCCGTTTTAGCCCATTCAAATTTCATTAAATCCAGAAAAATGTCAAGAATCCATTAAAAATACTTTTCGGTGCTGTTTCAGTAGACTTTTTAGGGTGTTTGTTGAGTGCTTTGTTTGTCGTGTAGATTCCGAGTTTTCCGGCGAGCCCGTTCTCTTCGAAGTAGTCGCCGAGGTTCCTCGTCTCCGAGCAAGGCAAGTCATACCTTACATTGACCATATTGTACCTATTTTATGTAAATACCTCTTTTTCGTTCAAATACTGCATATGTTTTAGAATGTCATTTCATGGGATGTTTTATGCCTATTATAATCAACCATAGGATTGTTTACCTTATATCATTGATAACCTGGGATCCAATGTGACTAGATGATAGTTTAAGGTTGCTTAGCCATGCTTAGCGCAACTAGCTCACTTAAGGAAATCACACTAATCAAGTTTATTACTAAAGTTGACCTTCCGATGATATTAAGATATGACCTTGTTTTTAATAATATTGAATTATGAAAAGGTGGGTCGTGAGCACATGGTTGGACTTTGGTTAGCGTGCTCATGACGAATAAGGACCGGTTCTCGGAAACCCCGGGAGAAATGCCGTGCATACCACAAGCCGGCATGGGTAATGGTGGGCCCGTAGCGTAGCCGTCTCTAGTTAACGTATCCCGAGAGGGTGAGCGTGATGGAGTTGGGTCGGCCCGGTTTTAAGGGTTGATCAGCTTCCGGATTCACCGCGGCACTAGAGGGGCTGCCCATTGCCCGATGGGAATGGGGCGAAACCTTGGTGTGGTACGATTGATTAGAGGGGTTATGTGAAGGGTCCCTGTCACAATTCCTTTCCGAGGCACCGTGGTGGTGCACCGGCGCACGGTAACGTGTTGTGGGATTGTGTCTTGTGGGTACAGATTGTACACCCTCGATCGAGTAAAAACTATTCGAATAGCCGTGCCCACTGTTACGGGCGATCGACCGATTCACCTTGATTAGTCTCATTTTCTTTATTCGAATGAAATGTTGGAATATGACTAGTGCAGGTGGATGGATGGGCCTGTTGCAACGTGGTTTGAGCGTTCGGCGGCGTTTATTTAATCGCTTAAATATTACTACTGTTTTACTTGTCTTCAAATATTATTATTATATCGCAAATGCTGTTTATGCAAATTGAGCCCCTTGACCCTTCCTTGTTATTTATCTCGCATCATGTACCCTTTTCCGGTGTGACTTGTTGAGTACGGTGGTTGTACTCGGCCTTGCTTCTTTTCCCCTTCGTGCGAGGTTGAGAGCGAGGTCTCCGAGGAGGTGTAGGCTTGTTCTCGTCAAGGTTTAGCCGTGGAGTTGGTGTTCCGCTCGCTCGCGTCAAGTTTAGCTTAAGTCGGTTTTATTTTCCTTTCCGCTGCATTTGTGTAACTCTTTTATATTGTTTCTAAGACGAGGATTCTGTATTATCAATAACGTCGATTTGTGTACCTCGGTGATTCCGGACGAGGATGTAATGCACAAATTAGCTGCAGAAATTCGGGTGTGAATTTCTGGGCGTGACAAGTAGGTTGTCACATCCTCGGGTTTTTCCCTAATTCATTTAAATAATTTACCCCGAAATAATCGGAATTTCGAAATTAACTCGGAGTCAACCTATAATTTTAAAATGTAATTAATATATGGAAATGACATGGTAGGATTTTTCTTGAATTCTTCATGTCAAAATACGCTAACAGGATTTTTTGGAATTTTTAGAGCACTCTAAGTATTTTTAATCAATTAAATAAGAAAATCACCGGAGCACCCCAAGGCGACGTGCTCGGGCGAATATACCCTTTTTGCAACTGTTCATCCACTTGCTTCTTTACTTCGGCCAACTCGTTGGCTCCCATCGCATAGATGTCATTCTTGGGATGGATTGGTTGTCCAGACATATCGACACACATTCTCCTGGTCTTGTCTTTCTTCTCCACAAATATCATCGGAGCACGCCAAGGCGACGTGCTCGGGTGGATATAACCTTTCTGCAACTGTTCATCTACTTGCTTCTTTACTTCGGCCAACTCGTTGGCTCCCATTCTATATGGCCTCTCTGACTATGGGGATATCTTCTAATTTCATAGGGATCTTTGCTGCTACTTCAGACGATTCCCCAGTAGAAACATAATTCAAACTTGCCACAGTCTTGGCTTGCATGGGAGAACGAAAAACAATCTCTTCTCCTTTCCCATTGATTAAAGTAATTGTGTGACTAGAACAGTCAATTACTCCCTTATGTCTGGACAACCAATCCATCCCAAGAATGAAATCTAGGCCTTTGGATTGAAGAAGGATAAGGTTGGCTAGAAATTTAGATCCTTAGATTTCTATTGCCACTGAGGGACAATACTGAGCTGTGTCCAAATGGTTTTCAGGGGTCTGAACCCGCATAGGTATCTTAAGTTCCACTACTGATAACCCATGTGCCCCAACAAACTGCTTTGAAATAAATGAATGCGTAGCACCAGAATCAAAATAGTACTGTAGCAGGAGTGAGATTCACAGGAAACGTAGCCAATATAACTTCAAGAGCGGCCTGCACTTCCTCTGCGGACGCATGATTGACACGGGCTTGGATGAACCTGGGTCCAGCGCGCCTTGGCTTTGGACACTTGTCTGCAAAATGCCCAGGGTCACCACAGTTGAAGCAGACTCCCGGCTTCCCTCCGGAGTCCTTCCTTTGGAGGTGGTGGCTTGGACTGCTGCTGGGGTGACGCTATTGGAGGACGTGGGGCTGAGGTGTGTTGCTGTTGTCCACTGCCACTGCCACTACTGCCAGCTCGAAAATTCTCTGGGTGATAAGGCCGATGCTGACGAACAATCATGGTGGTAGGTCTACCCTGACTTCCGGACATGAAACGTGGCCTCTGCTGATTTCCCTGCTGTTGAGGAGATTTGAACTGGACTGCCTTTCTTTTCTTGATCATCTTGTTGCACTGGTCTTCCTACCGAATGGCCTTGTCAACCAGCTTCTCAAAGTTAGCATACTCTCCTAAGATTAGCTTGTCAGTGACTTCATCATCCAAACCAGCCAAGAACTTTTCTTGCCTTTCTGCATTGGTGCGCACATCTTCTGGGACGTAACGTGCAAGACAGTTGAACTCATGAAGGTACTCAGTAACTGACCTGTGATCCTGCTCAAGAGAACGAAACTCACGCTTCTTCTGCGCAACTATTCCCGCAGGAATATGTGATGTCCTGAAACTACGACAAAACTCTTCCCATGTAACTGCTGCTCCAGCTGGGCGAGTAACCAAGTAGTTGTCCCACCAAGCAGAAGCAGGGCCTTGCAACTCATGGGTAGAAAAAGAGACTTCTCCTGATCTGTGCATTGCAGTAGATCTAACTTCTTCTCTATAGCATGAAGCCAGTCATTGGCCTCCATAGGATTGGTGGTGCTGGAGAAGGTCGGCGGTCGGGCACGAAGAAACTCTGGCAACTTAGACTGGGGTGGTGGAGGGGCAAACTAGTTATTCTCGCTACCGTGCTCGCTGCTGCATCGTTGCATCATCTCGCGTTGCATCGCTGGTGCTTGTTGTTGCATTTGCTGCATCATCGCAGCCATCATTTGCGTCTACGAAGCAAGCACTTGAGCAATAGTGGGATTCTCATGTGGTGGCGGAGGAGCATTGCTGTTGACATCATGATTCTCGTTGTTGTTGGCACCTGACTTCCCATTGTTGCTGTTTGCTCCGCTGGTCCTGGTGTTCACCATCTGGAGAAGATGATCAAACCAAAGAGAGAAAAGAAGAAAAACAGACGGACTTAGAATCTAAACTTTATTATTGGAATTCAAATGCATTGTTCTGATCTTGATTAAAACAAGGAAAAGCACAAAACATCCTTAATTGGTCAGCCATATCACACTCGATATCGACTGCCAGCTAACCCACACACAACAGCCTAACACACAGCAACTACCAAGAAGACAAACTAAGCAAAATGATAAAACTAAGAAGGGCGACTAGAACGATCCGCGAGACGAGGAGTCGAAACTGCTTCCTTCAGAAGATCCCCATTCTTCAGAACGACTCCTGGAGTCCTTTGGCTTCATCTTAGACTTTGACTCTTCCGAATCGGTGGCTGTAGCCCAACCAATCCTGCCTCTTTCCTCAGAAGAACTTCGATTCTTTTCTGAATCCATGTCTTCAGTTGAATCCTCAGAGCTTGAGTCACTGGAGATGGAGATCCAACCATTGCTTCCACCTCCGCCTTGGTACGCCGAAGCCGGGGCGAAAGCGAGAGCAGAACTTGCAGCAGGAACAACTGGGACAGGCATCGGAACTGGAGCGGGAGGAGCTGGAGGAGGTGTAGGAGGAGATGGTGGAGGAATCCGGGGCGCCAGCTGGATACGGACAGGTGCAGTGATGGTCTTCCGAGGCGTAGTGCGAATCCTTACACCACCTGGTGCTGGAAGTCCTTTTAACTCAGCAACTTCCTTCTTCAGACGAACCACTTCGTCTTGCAAACTCACGATCCTCATCATCTTCTTGTCGTTCAGCTCCTTGGTTGCCTTGTGCAAGTATGAGTGCATCTTGTCCAGTCCCCTGATCACCGTGCACATGTGGCCGAAAGTCGAGTTGTTCTCATCTGTTGTAGACTTGAAAGCACTGATGTCGGAGGAACTGCCACGATGGGGATGGTAGCGATAAGCGGAGGTGCGAAGGTCAGCATCATGCAACTCCCTCATCCTGGCCAACATCAGGTAAGCAGCTTCTTGACAAGCGTGGTCCGATGTGCCTCCTGAAGCTGTGACCTCCATGTTGGGAAGACAAGTTCCCACAAACCTGTGAACCTCCAGGCGGACACAGTGAGGCAACTCGCCATTGAGAGGCACAACTGTGGTATACTCCGGAGCTCCAGGATACCCGACTGCAAGGGCCATGTGTGCCAGCTCTGTGACAAAGCCCACCATTCCTTTTCCACAGTGCGTCGCTGGGGAACCTGCTATCTATAGAAACAAAGGAGCGGGAATCAAAGCATGCTCAAAAACCAATAGACCAAAGACCCATTTTCACAAATTCTAGAACCCTAGACTGACTTCACTTTTCAAAACACCCCTTTTTTTAAAGTCATGCAAATGAAAAGATTAGAGGGCTCTTAAGGTTTCCAGTTGGCTTGTCCTACGGTCAAAGGCCGGCTCTAATACTAACTTGTCACGCCTAGAAATTCACACAAGAATTTCCGCAGCGAATTTGTGCATTAAATCCTCATCCAGGCATCAGCCGAGGTACACAAATTGACATTATTGATAATACAGAAACCTCGTCTTAGAAACAATATAAAAGAGTTACACAAATGCAACGGAAAGGGAAAAAAACTGACTTAAGCTAAACTTGACTCGAGCGAAGCGAAACACCAACACCACAACTAAGACTTGACGGTGAACAAGCCTACACTTCTTAGGAGATCTCGACCTCAACCTCTGGCACTGAAGGGGGAAAAAGAAGCAAGACTGAGTACAACCACCATACTCAACAAGTCATAACGAAAGAGGAGGTATGATGCAGGATAAATATCAAGGAAAGAGATAATAGGCTCAATTTGCATAAACAACATTGCAGAAATAATAATAATAATAATAGTTGAAAGCGGTAAAACAGTAGTAATAATTAAGCAATATTAAATAAACACTGTCCAACGTTAAAACCACGTTGCAACAGGCCCATCCATCCATCTGTACTAGTCAAGTCCCAAAAATTCATTCATGTAAATAAGTGAGACTAATAAAGGTGAATTTGGTCGATCGCCTGTAACCGTGGGCACGGCTATTCGAATAGTTTTACTCTGATCAGAGGAGTATAACTGTACCCAAAAGACACAAGTCCACGACACGTTACCGTGTGCCGGTGTACCACCACAATACCCCGGAAAGGAATTGTGACAGGACCCTTCACATAACCCCCTCTAACCAATCGTACCACAGTATGGTTTCGCCCCCACTCCCATCGGGTTAATGGGCAGCCCCCCTCATGCCGTGGTGAATCCGACAGCCGATCAACCCTTAAAACCGGGGCCGACCCACCTCCATCACGCCCACCCTCACTAGGGTACGTCGGCTAGAGACAACTACGCTACAGACCCAACCATTACCCATGCTGGCTTGTGGTATGCACGGTAATTCTTCTACGGTTTTCCGAGAACCGCTCCTTAATTGTCATGAGCACGCTAACCAAAAACCAACCATGTGCTCACAACCCACCATTGTCATAATTCAGTAGTATTAGAGTAGAGTCACAAACTTGACCTCATCTGAGAATTAGTCTCTAATATAATAATTGATTAATGTGATCCCCTTAAGTGAGCTAGTTGAGCTAAGCATGGCTAAGCAAGCCCTAAACTAACATCTAGTAATAAGCCCTAAACTAACATCTAGTAATATTGAACCCAAGTTATCAATGGTATAAGGTAAACAATCCCTATGGTTGAGTACAGCAGGTATAATAATCCCATAGAATGACATTCTAAAACATATGCATTATTTGAGAGAAATGAGATATTTAAGTAAAATAGGTACAATATGATCAATGTAAAATATGACTTACCTTGCTCGGGAGACTGAGGAACCTTGGCGACTACTTCAAGGTAGACGGACTCACCGAAAAGCTCGGAATCTACACGACAAACAAAGCACTCAACAAAACACCCTAAAAGTCTACTGAAACAGCACAAAAAAGTATTTTTAATGGATTCTTGACATTTTTCTGGATTTAATGAAATTTGAATGGTCTAAAACGGAGCTCGAATTAAAAAGATATGAATTTTAGAAGTTTACTTGCGATTTTAAACTAAACAAAAAAGTCTACATTAATTATTGCGTAATTAAGTCCCGGGATGATGCAAGCATTGCGCGGGCAGCAAGGGCTGACATCATGCTGATGTCAGCATGGAGCGGCGCGGTCAGTGCAGACGCAAGCGGTGCGGCCGTCTCGGTCCATGGTGGACCGAGTCCACGGCGGGAAGCAAAGGGGCCACGGGGACGCGTGGCGCGCATCGGCGAGGGGGCGGCTGCGATCAAACTGTGGCGGCTTGCGCATGGGCGAGCGGTCCAGATCCGCACGATCCAAAAGATCGGACGGTGCGGGCGGCGGCTAGGGTTAGGGTTTGGAGGCGGCGGCGGCCGGGCGGATGGCTCACACGCGGCGGCTATCCGGGGCATGGCGACCAGATCGGACGGCGGTGGCTTGGGCGAGATCGGACGGCTTGGATGCGCCCGATCCGCCTGATCGAACGGCGCGGGTGAGGCGGCGGCTAGGGTTAGGACGCGGCGATGGTGGCTCAAGCTCGCTCGCTGGCCATGGCCGCGTGGCGGCCAGCCGGCTCACCGGCGACACGGGACTAAGCAGCAAACGATGGTGGTGGCGGCGGTGGCTGGCGCACTTAAGACGGCGCGGAGAAGACGCCGTGGCTCGGGAGTGACGGCTAGCGCTCGGGGTCGAAAGGAAAAGAGAGAGGGAGAGCCTCACCGGAGACGGGGAAGACGACGATGGCGACGACGATTTAGGGCATGAGAAACGGCGGCGCAAAAAGGTATCGGGGGGCAGAGCTCGCGGGGGATTCTATAGGTGGGGTTAGAGATTGGATTGCGCACGGGAAGGCCGCGAATCGTTTGTCGTCGGTTTCGGACTCGGGTTAGGGGAGAGGGCGGGCGTTTTGGGGCAGCGGTGGCTTGCGGTGCACGGAAGGACGGCGCCGAGTGCGGCGACGCGCGCTAGGGCCCGGCGTGGGCCCGACGTGGCACGGGTGTGTGCGGAGAGGGGGGGCGAGGCGGCGCGCATGGCGACGGTGGCGGCTGGGCCGACCGGTCGCGGGGAAGGCGACATGATAGGTGGGGCCCACCTGTCGGTGCCCGCGGGCGCGAGGGAGGCCCGACGGACTTCCGCACGCGGCGGCCGGGCGCTTGGGCCACTCGACCCAAGGTCAGAGGGAGAGGGGAGGCCGGCGGGGAGGCAGCTGGGATGGGAAGGAGCTGGGCCGATGGCTTGATTTGGAAAATGGGCGGGAAGCCGTACGGGTGTCTGATTTCTTATTTAATTGATTAAAAATAGTTCCAAGTGCTTCGAAAATTCTCGTAAAAATCCTCGTTAGCATATTTTGACACGTAGAATTTAAGAAAAATCCTACCATGCCATTTCCATTTATTAAATTCATTTTAAAATTACTTGTTGGCTCTAGATTAATTCAAGAATTCTGATTATTTCAAGGTAAATTATTTAAACTATTTAGGGGCAAAACTCGGGGTGCGACAAGTTACCAGGAGATGACGAGCCCGAAGCAAGTTCTAGCAAATGTGCCAAGAATCAGGACGTCAAGCAGGAGGAGAGTCCGGAGCTCAACAATCTGTAAGACCGGATTGACTACGCCGTGTATCAGGAACTCATCAACCAATCGGGCATCCTTGTTAACACCCTGAACAACATGATCAAGGATGTGGTCGATTCCGGGGTTGCCGAATACCAGGCCAAGGGCCCAATTTTCCTCCACGAGGGCAATTTCCCACCGTATAGGACCTCACGACAGCCAATGGCATCAGCATCGGCACCCGGGAAGCCGATTGTTTCATCACTGTCTCAAAAGCAACCGGACTTTAGCCCTATACTTCTGTCCAGGCAACAGCCTCAGCACGGTGGGCAAGATATCCCTTTGGGCACTCAGGACCAAATTGCGGCCATGTTCAATACGAATCGGCCTCCGATCGAGCTGATTCTACGAGTGCCGATAGGGTCCTACCCGCCAAACTTGCAACAACACCCTATCGTCCCCAGCACAGTCGTGATCAGCCACCTCAAGGGGTGCATCAATCTCCTCAACATCATATGGGGGAACCTTCCATTCACAATACCAACCTCATTCACCCTAGAGGCAGTATCGGCGCACACCACTTCAGTTTGATCAATTTGAGCCGATACAGCAGCATGTGCAAGGAGCACAACAGCATAAACCTTGGGCAGATATGATCGCAGATGTTATGAGGGAACAATTTGGCCTCAAGCCCAAGGACACAGGCAACATGTATCGGTACCCCTACCTAGAATATTTTGAGAGGGTTCCACTGCCTAGCCGATACAAGGTGCCAGATTTCTCCAAATTCTTAGGGTAGGACAATGTCTCTACATATGAACATGTTAGCCAATTTTTAGCCCAGTGTGGTGAGGCATCGGCTACCGATGCCTTGAGAGTTAGGTTATTCCCTCTATCTCTCTCTGGATCGGCTTTCACTTGGTTTTCATCTCCACCTTACAACTCTGTGCAAAGCTGGGCTGATCTAGAGAAACAGTTTCACAGATACTTCTATAGTGGTGTTCATGAGATGAAACTGTCTGATTTGACGGCTATTAGGAAAAAACACGATGAATCTATTCAGGACTACATTCAGAGATTTAGAGATATGAGGAACAGGTGTTACAGCCTGGTTCTGTCCGATTCACAGCTAGCCGACCTCGCTTTCCAGGGTCTGCTGACGTCGACAAGGGAAGGTTTTTGGCTCAGATTTTGAAAGCTTAGCTCACTTGGCCTAGAAAATATCGGCCCACGAACAAACATTTCATGAGGCCAAGAAAGCTCTTTAGAAAATTAACCATATTGCATACTCTTCTGAATCGGAAGAAGATAGCGACTCCAAAGTGGCAACAACCGATTGGGCTAGGAACAAGAACGTTATCACCTGCCAATGGGTCAAGAATTTGGCCAAAGAAGAAAAATATGATTTCGACATCACTAAAGCCAACAAAATTTTTGATTTGCTGCATCGGGAAAAGCAAATTCAGCTACCAGCCGGTTACGTGATCCCATCGGCTGAGGAACTCAAAAAGAGAAAATACTGCAAATGGCACAACACGGGGTCTCACAGCACAAACGACTGTAAGGTGTTCCGATAGCATATTCAATTGGCTATAGAGGTGGGAAAAAATAAATTTGAAGACCCAAAGAAGCCGATGAAGGTTGATGGAAACCCCTTCCCCGTCAACATGGTTCACACCATGTCACATACCCAAATTCTAGGGTCAGAGAATTTTTTTCAAAATCACGTGACATTCAAAATCACGTGACAGTGAAGTTTTTCAATTTTGAGAACCAAAATTCTTCTTTTCTAATTAGGTGAGACCAACCTAGACCTTTGCATGAAAAAGATTATGAGAACAAATTAAAACTTTTTATTTTTAACCCAAAAGAAACAAACTCATGTGGGAATCATGCACACTATCCTTTACATGTTTTGACTTGAGTCATTCATGTGTATTTTGATTTTGATATGCATTTCATAATAGGTCTCATGAATAACAACTGGGATCTAGATAAACGATTAAATCGTTAGGGCCTATTGCTCACTAGGGGAAGTTAACATAAGGACCATACACCTTAGTGTATATCAATATTTGCCAATGTCGAGCCCTAATAAATTAGCTTGACCACTCATCTGAAGGTGTGTCATAAACATGGAGTTGAATAGATAAATTACCCCATATAGGGAATATACTACCTAAATTACCTTCATAAGTATTCTCCTAACCAAAAACCTAAATGAACCTTTGTATGTACGTGTATATATATATATATATAAAAGTAGGAATAATCAAACCTAATAATGTCACCTCAGGTCAGGGAGTCCAAGAAAATGAAAATTTTATAATAGCTATATGCATATATGAAGGTGAAACAAATATAAAGAAATAAGTCCAGCTAATTATCTAAAATAATTTGTGCAAGATAAAGTCATGAAAAAAATTCATGTAGGATATGCTCACCACATTCAACTCACTGTAGTTTTTGTATAATTAAATATCTAAATTTGATATCTCAATTAAATCAGTCAAACTAGTTAAAAATTAGATTGACTATGGTCCCTAATCGGCTAAAACCATACCTAACTAAAGTATGCATTAAACTTCATAGAAGTGTACATGGAAAATACTTTAATCAAATACTAAGTTAATTAACATAAATAAATATAATTTTTCTAGAATTTTTCGTCACTGTTTGGGCCCTCTAAAAATTCAAGCAAGTCCCAAAATACCCTATATTTAATTAATTCCTGGGAACAAACCACAAATTATTTTTGAATGAAACCAAAGAAAATAGAACCTAGTGATGATCATCTACCCCAATAAAAATTTCACTAATTTACCATGCCCACAGAATTAATTAGTAATCTCCAAAGTCTAGAGAGGAAAAAATAATCTGAAAATCTCTTTAAACCACTTTCACTAGTGCTTCTGCCCATAGTCCTCTCTCTTGCCTAGCCTACCACGAAGTGACCTCACCTGACAGCCACTTGGGCTCGCTCCACCTAGGTACATTGTGTTCCACCGCTCAAGGAAAAGCCACGGAGAGAGAGAAGGAACACGTGTCGGCGCCGCAACAGTCCACCTAGCCAAGCACCGCCAGCTCGATCTCCACCGCTTGAAAAACCCTTTCGCCGCTGCACTCTTCATCACTCTCTAATTGTGTTCCACAAAAGAAATCGAGAGAATTCACCTTGGAATCGCTGGGAACAGCCTCGTCTTCATCTATGCCGAGAGATGTTTGATCATTGTTGTGACTCCTCTGGTGAGCTTCGCCCCGAACCAACCCTGGCAACGTACTCCCCTTACAATGCCTAACACATCTATACCCCCCTTTATTCTTGTTGCACAGGTTGAGTCCATGGCGTCGCGGTCACCGCCGCCGTCGGCCTCTGGATCCGCAGCCACGACATCGTTAGTGTTCCCATCGTTTGGATGGAGCCGAGGCCGGGCCACCTCGGCATCATTTTGCCTAGGCCTCCTTATCTTTTCCCCTCAACCACCCCGGAAAATGGCACACGAATGAGGGAGATCAACCTCCGTCTTCTCCAACTCCAATGACAAAGCTTCATCGTTGTATCTTGAGCACCCGGTGAGTAGAGTCCAATTCCTTGCACCGGTAGCTTCCTCAAGGCATCAGTGAGCTATCCCTTCCTTTCCATTGGCAGGTTGAACACCGGAGTGAGCTGCCGCCGTCGCCCTGCAAAGCTTCGCCGCCGCCGAGCCATTCCTTGGGTCGCCGTCGCCACACAGCCCGCAACAGCCTAGGCACGGTTTCGGGTAAGCACCCAGGAGACTCCACAACACTAATGCATGCACTAGCTTGGCAAGAAACTGGCCATAGCTTCCTATGGCTCATCGCCCCGAAAACGGCCGCCGCTCGCGCCATCACCATCATCGTTTTAGGCCATCCCCGGAGAAGAAACCACCACCGACGTGTTCGCAAGGGAGTCCTCTTCATTTTATGTTTTGGATGCGCAGGCCGAGAAGCTGCCGTTCGCTGACAGCATCGTCGTGAAGCACGCCGGCCGGAGAAGCCCTGCGTCGGCTGCTGCTTCCTTCCTCACTGAGCCAGCTAACAAGTTAGGCCCACTCCATTAGCACGTGTAGTTTTGATTTGGGAAAAATTTAAAACTTGCAAGGTTCTTTCTGTAAAGATTATTAGTATGACATGTGGACCCCAGGATCTGTTTGTAAATAAACCAAAGCCCAGGGACTTCTTCTCCAAAATGCCTAGCCGCTGACTTGTGGGCCCACCGAATCTTTGGATTTTAAATGCAAAGGAAAAAAATAGCTGCAGCAGCATTTCTTCAACAGAAAGTAGTTAAACTTGTAAAATCTATACAAAATAAACTACAACTCATTTTGGATTGAAACAAATTTTTGTGAACTCATAAAAATATAAAATTTAATTTAGAATTATAAAACTTGGCATTTACAGTGTAAATTTTATCTCTTAAATTCAAATAAGGAGAACCACCCATAACACTTGTACAAACTTATAAAATTCCTAAAAAATTCAATTTAACTTATTTTTGGACAAACCCAAAATTATATATATTTCTCAACTTACACTCTCTATTTATGAAAATAAAAACATAGGGTTACCTTTACCAAATATCCTTAAAATTATTTACATTAAAATGGTGAAAATGGTGAATTATAAGTAGGCTGAAATTTAGGAATTTATATAAAATTTATTTTAATTCCTTTTTAATAAACCTAAGTTATGTAGAATCACCAAAATATGTACTTCCAAATCATAAACAAAAATATCTGCTTACTGTATAGTAACATTTCTTAAAATATTTATTTAGGGCAACCACAATGTATCAAAGAGTTAGTCTTAAGGCAATGATTGCACATGTAAAGTGAGCCATATACATTGTGAAAAATAGTATTAGCTTAGTATACACCTTAGGCTTGAGATCAATCATAAGCAATAAAACAAATATTTTTCTCTCTCGTTTGTGTGCCCATCTTGTTGCTAAATTTTAGCCATATCATTTTGTTGCTAAATTTTAGCCATACCATTGTGGGAGAGACTTTAACAATAACCAATTATTCATTGACCCACTAGTACACCATAAACATTATAGTTATCCTTAAGGAATAGACACCCTAGTGTACACTTCCACTTGGAAAATTTGTAGGAAATTATTTTTAATGTGAACCAAGTTTTTATTAAACCAGCAAGCAATAAGCTTCAACTAGGTAAAATAAAATGTGGCAACTCATACACTAAACATATAGGATAAACCTTAAAAAGACAACCTAGGTGTTAATCTCCTAAATAAGCTAAGCACCATGAGCAGAAAAATATATGTATATACCTGAATTGAATCCTAGCCATAAGAACACCAAAAGTGAAACATGATTGAACCGGTAAGATCATAAGGTCCATCCCTAGTTACTAAAACGTGATATACATAGCTCATATAGTTGATATATAAAGTCTCTAACATGAGAACACTTTCTAGTCCATAGAATGTGTAGCAAAGCAAACTAAGTCCTAAAATTCTTAACTAAGATTAGGATTGGCCAACCAAATAGTTAATTTATACATCATGAACACAATGGATTGTGTTCTGGACCTAAAAACCTTAGGGCCACATCTATAGAACCCCATAGGCCTAGAACACGTTGTAAATTTATAAATTGTCTTTGTAATAGCTCTAAAAATTATGAAACCAATTGTGTTAGACTTAGAAAACATATTTATTCACCTCAGAGAAGCAAGGTTAATAAATATCAATTTGTAGAAACATTTTAGAACACCACCTAATTAAATACTACTCTATACCGAGGAAACTTCTAAAATTAATAACTCCCAAATAGGATAGGATAAATTAGAAATTCCTTCACCAAAAATCTTATCCACACAGAACGTAACCACACTAGTGAACTCATGCATTTTAGAGCATTTTGGATTTTTCGCATATTTCGGTGTTTAACTGTATGACGTGTATTTGTTTAGATGATTGCACAAACGATGGAGGAGTGGATTAGGCGCTGACATTTCTCAAGACCAAGGCAAGTCCTTGCCCCTCCTTTGAACACTTTGAACCCATGTTTTGTTTGGGCAATATATTTTGTTTGTGAATTTGCATGCTTATTTTATCGTATTGTCATTTTCAAACTAAGATTGGTAGGTATGTCCTGAAAATTGCATGAACCCTTTTTAAGATCACCCTCTTGCTGTTTTGAACCTTAGGAATAATTAGAGTACTTAACTCGTGCTCAGATGACTATACCGTGTATGCTTTTACAAGTCTTGCAAATGCTTAGCCTCACTTAAGTAGTAAACTAAAACATGGTTATGGATTAAATATTGTTCTATTTGAAAATCATTTTTGGACATTTTGAATCAGAGGTGAACCTCTGAATATTTGTGAAACAAAATAAAATAAAATATGATTTTAGACTTGGGCGGCAAGTGGCATGCAATTGATGTATTTGTATGCCGATAGCGGGAGTGTTCGCCCAAGTCGATTAAGGACCGAACTACATGCCATTCATTATGTTTACCATACATCCACATATGCTAGTATAGGATATTCTTAGCTAATTAATCTACTTAGCACCTAGCCTTGCACTCTGATAGGCCGATGTGTATGGGTTCAGATAACCCAGAGGAACTTCCTATTTACCCCGACGTGGTAGCTTAGGTGACTAAGTCTATCCAATACAACGATATTGTGCCACGTGGATGGGTTCCTATCATGTTCGCCACCACAGCGTTAAGTTTAAGGCGTGGGCCCATCACTTAACCGTTCTAGGTCATATTCTAGTATGATGGAGGAAACACGTATCGTGCTGGTGCAAGGCTAGGGGATAAGTAGTGTAAAGGCTTCGTTATGACCTCTAGATCACACTCATCATGAAGAGTGTGGTAGAGTCTTGCAGACTCAAAATAAACTAGAGTGTTCATATCATGTGGGTAAAACTATACAAATTCTGTAGAGTTATAAAACTAATTGATTAGCCGTGCTCACGGTCATGAGCGACATGATGAGATGCTATGGGTATAAATTTTGTGTTTTTCCCTAAATGGTCTTGAAAATGAAACGTATTGTGTTGGAAATAATGTTGTTTCATGTTTTGTATTTGTCTTACACCCCGATGTGAGTAATGGATCAGTATATACCTTTATATATATGATGAGACCATGCCATGGTTAGTAAAAATTTGTGTGTTGCTGAAAATGCCTTGGTTAAAACTACGTTGCAAATCGATTGCGAACTAAAATCTGCTTTATGCCATAAATTGAACTACTATTAGCCTTCCTTTGAAGTAGAGCTTTCATGTACTTAGGTTTGATTGTGCTCTTGCCAGTATATTATTTCAAATAATGTACTGAAACGTGCTATTGGAATATCCATTTTGTTGCAGGACTTAGATTTAGCTTTTGAGAGATGCGGGTGATCGATTGCTCTTCTAGGACTTGAACTCAATGGGGTAAACCCCTAGTCGGTGTGCTTGTGGGTGGGTAATCAAGCCTTCGTTGTTATCTGATTTAAATGTATCTATTTGGCCGGTCGTCCTATGTAATAATTAAGTAGAGGTAATTATTTAAGTTACTTTCATCTTACCTGTATTCGCTATGTATATCCATGTTTAAGATGAAAGTGTGAATCTAGTGCACATCCTAGGAACTAGATTCACATGAGTAAGAGTTAAGGTTATTTGAGATGTTGTAGATCTTCAGCCTTTTTTTAAGTCTCCTGAATGTGTAACACATCTGATCGCCGCCTTCGAGTGGTTTGATGGGCACATCTCAGGCTCAAGTTGACTGGCAGGCTAAAGGCCTAGCAATGTCTCTCGTAACTTTCTCTCGGGACGTCGGATGTTTCTTTATGTCTGTTAGTTGATTTGAAGTGATTCTCTTCAACTTGCAAACATAATGAGAGGTCCGGGTCGTCTCCGACACGCCAATGGCAGGCCAGTCGGTAGTAAGCCCCCGAAGATGGACAGTTTGGTTAAATTTATGGACTTCATAGAAAGGGAAACACCGCCTCCTCCCAAGGTTGTCAAAAAATATAATCAGGGAGATGATATGCCGATGAAAATTGATGGTAGTCCCTTCCATGTCAACATGGTCCGTACAAGTAGTAGAGCAGCTGATAGAGGGAATTATCGGCAACCCAATTCTGCCAGGGCCATCAACAAGTCCCAGAGAAGATATGACATGCAGGAAGACGTTGACAGCTTTGATCCTCATTGGGGCTGTGAATTTTTTCGATTCTGTTGGAACAAGGGAATGAGGCTGTCATCAATTGAAGACTGTCCGGCTTGCAGCGATCATAATGCCGACTATGCTGGGGAGTCTAGCCGGTCCCGTTCTGAGAGGAATCGGTTGCCACAGAAGAAACTCCCTGTTCATCCAAGGCTGGGTCCAATTCATCAAGATTTTTTCCAAAATAATGATAATGAAGATGAAGACGAGAACATGAACCCGCAATGGTGCCCCTCCGATACTTTCACAAAGACTCAGAAAAGGAGGGTGCAACGGATGAAGAGCAAGGGTCGGCTACAGGAGGTGCAAGCCAAAATCGACCATCGACTGAAGAAGAAGAAGAAGCAAGAGCGCCCAAGGAAGGAGTGACGCATGAAGAGCAAGGTTGTTTCAGCCGATGAAGCTCAAGCCGACAAGGCAAAGAGATTGGCCAAGGGAAAAGCTGTGGCCTCTACATTGGTCAACATGGTTTTCGTGTTGCCAGCCGAGTATGAAGCAGCCCAGGATGCAGACATGGTTGAGGAATCCCTAGCCAAATTGGTGTTGTCCCCAGAGCAAGCTATCTTTGAGAAACCAGAGGAGACAGGGCATCGGCATCTTAAGCCACTTTATATTAAAGGATATGTCAATGGCAAGCCGATGTCCAAAATGTTGGTCAATGAAGGAGTTGCGGTGAACTTGATGCCCTATGCCACATTCAAAAAATTGGGCAAGAGTTTTGATGACCTCATCAAGACCAACATGATCTTGAAAGACTTTGGAGGCAATACATCAGAAATCAAAAGGGGTTTTGAATGTGGAGCTAACAATCGGCAGCAAGACTCTGCCTACAACCTTCTTTGTCATCGATGGGACGGGATCATATAGCCTGCTGCTAGGAAGGGATTAGATCTATGCCAATTGCTGCATCCCTTCTACCATGCACCAGAGTTTAATCCAATGGCAAGGTGACAAAGTTGATATTGTGCAAGCCGACAGGTCAGTAAACGTTGCCAATGCCGATTTAGCCCTTTGGGAGATGGATGACATTGGTTGCTTGTCCGGCAAGGTTTGGGAGGCCGATTATCTAAAAGTGTCCAATTCTGAAATACAGCCAACTCGAGACGAAGAGCCCCAACTGCTGCTTTGAGGGCGTCGTGGAGGGTTCAAGCGTCTACACAAAGGACACTATAGATGGTCTCGATGGCAAGCTAGAAGGTTTTATGTCGGCCGACGACTTAGAAGAAGTCGATATAGGCTTAGGAGACAGGCCTAGGCCGACATTCATTAGTAAAAAATTGTCCTCTTAATTTAGAACCAAGCTTATAGAACTTTTGAAGGAATATAAAGATTATTTTGCTTGGGAGTATTTCGAGATGCTAGGGCTTAGCCGATCGATTGTTGAACATCGGCTCCCTATCAAACCTACATATCGGCCGTTTAAGCAAGCACCTAGAAGGTTCAAGTCCGATATGTATGATGCTATCAAGGCCAAAATTACTCGTTTGTATGATGCTGGTTTCATTCAGCCTTGCCGATACGCTGAATGGGTTTCCAACATAGTTTCAGTGATCAAGAAGAACAACAAACTTACGGTGTGTATTGACTTTTGAGATCTAAACAAAGCCACCCCTAAGGATGAATACCCAATGCCGATTGCTGATTTGTTGGTTGATGCTGCTTCAGGGCAAAAAATCATAAGTTTTATGGATGGCAATGCGGGGTACAATCAAATTTTCATGACAGAAGAAGACATCCATAAGACTGCTTTCAGATGTCCTGGTGCAATCGGCTTATATGAGTGGGTTGTAATGACCTTTGGTCTGAAAAACGCTGGAGCTACGTATCAGAGGGCCATGAATTACATTTTTCATGACTTGATCGGCTTATTGGTTGAGATCTACATTGATGACATGGTTGTGAAGTCGAAAGAAGTTGATGACCATATAGCCGATTTGGGAAAAGTTCTCGAGAGAACAAGGAAATATGGCCTGAAAATGAATCCCACAAAGTGGGCCTTCGGCGTATCAGCTAGACAGTTTTTGGGCTTTCTTATCCATGAAAGGGGGATTGAAGTAACACAGAGGAGCATTAATGCAATCAAGAATATTCAGCCTCCGTAGGACAAGAAACAATTGCAATCCCTGGTCGGCAAACTGAATTTCATTAGAAGGTTTATTGCCAATCTGTCTGGAAAGATGGAGCCATTTACACCTTTGCTTTGGTTGAAAGCTGACCAGCAGTTTACTTGGGGGGCAGAGCAACAGAAGGCCTTAGACAATATCAAGGAATACTTGAGTTCCCTCCCAGTATTGATTCCTCCACAGAAAGGGGTGTCTTTCAAGTTATACTTGTCAGCCGATGAGAAGACAATCGGCTCGGTATTGATCTAGGAGTTCAAAGGTAAAGAGAGAGCAATTTTCTATTTGAGCAGAAGGCTTCTGGATGCTGAGACAAGATATTCCCGTGGAGAAGTTATGCCTATGCCTGTATTTTTCATGCATGAAGTTAAGACATTATTTGTTATCCAATGAATGCACCATAGTTTGCAAAGCCGATGTGGTCAAGTATATGCTATCGGCTCCAGTGCTAAAAGGAAGAGTTGGTAAATGAATTTTTGCCTTGACAGAGTTTGATGTCAGGTATGAATCACCCAAGGCAATCAAGGGACAGGCCATAGCCGATTTCATCGTTGAACATCGTGATGACTCGATCGACTTAGTCGATATAGTCCCTTGGACTTTATTTTTTGATGGATCGGTTTGTACTCATGGCTGCGGTATCGGCTTGGTCATCATATCACCTAGGGGGCAAGTTTTGAGTTTTCTTACACAATCAAGCCCTATGCTACCAACAACCAAGCCGAGTACGATGCAGTTCTCAAAGGATTGCAAATTTTGAAGGAAGTTGAAGCCAATTCCGTGGAGATCATGGGTGATTCATTGTTGGTCATCAATCAACTAGCTGGAAAGTATGAATGCAAAAATTATACGTTGATGACATACTACGAAAAGTGCCAAGAATTGATGGAAAATTTTCTGCTGGTGACCTTGACACATATTCCTCGAGAACAGAACGGTGAAGCCAACGATTTGGCTCAGGGGGCATCGGGATACAAGCCGATGGTCAAAGAAATTGAGGTTGAAATTGGTACAATCGCAGCCGATGATTGGAGGTATGATGTATATGATTATCTCAACAATCCTTCTCAATCGGCTTCAAGAAAATTGCGTTACAAGGCCTTAAGATATGTTTTACTCGACGATGATCTATACTATCGGAAGATTGATGGAGTGCTACTAAGATGTTTACCTATCAAGCCAAGGTTGTGATGGGCGAAGTGCATGAGGGCATATGTGGCACTCATCAATCGGCTCATAAAATGAAATGGCTGCTCTGACGAGCTGGGTAATTTTGGCCGACGATGCTGGAGGACTGTTTTAAGTATTATAAGGGTTGTCAAGATTGTCAGACGTTTGGAGCAATCCAACGAGCACCGCCGTCGGCTATGAATGCCATAATCAAGCCTTGGCCATTCAGAGGTTAGGAAATTGACATGATCGGCCAGATTAATCCGCCCTCAAGTAAAGGACATAAATTCATATTCGTAGCAACCGATTATTTTACAAAGTGGGTGGAAGCAATTCCTTTGAAGAAAGTTGATTCTGGGGACCCGATCCAGTTTGTTAAAGAGCACATCATCTACCGAGTCGGTATTCCTCAGACAACAACAACCGATCAGGGATCCATCTTTGTATCCAATGAGTTTGTTCAGTTTGCAGAGCATGGGGATCAGATTGCTGAATTTTTCACCATACTATGCACAGGCTAATGGACAAGCAGAGACATCCAACGGAAGTATGATCAAGTTAATAAAGAGGAAGATCTTTGATTATCCAAAGCAATGGCACAACCGATTGGCCGAAGAATATGGTCCTATCAGATGGCTTGTCATGGATCTATTCAAGTGCCTCCGTAAAGGCTAGTCTATGGACATGAGGCCGTTTTGCCATGGGAAAGCGTCATCGGCTCAACAAGGATTGAATTATAGAATGAATTGACAGCCGATAACTATCACAATCTTATGGTAGATGAATCGAAAGACTTGGTCCAATCTAGGTTGCGTGCTTTGGAAAAGGTGACTACAGATAAGGAAAGAATCGCTCATCATTACAAAAAGAAGGTTGTGCCGAAATCATTTTCAGAAGGCGAGTTGGTTTGGAAGCTGAACTTGCCGATTGGTACTCATGACAATAAATTCGGCAAGTGTTCACAAAATTGGGAAGGACCCTTTAAAATCTACAAGTGTGTTTCCAAAGGAGCTTACATGTTGCAAGGGCTTGATGGAGAAATTTTTGGAAGGGCTCTCAATGGAAAATACTTGAAAAAATATTATCCAAGTGTGTGGATCAATTCATGATTCGGCTGTGTTGAGCCGATACATAATGGCCGATATAAGTTATATCGCCCTTAGTCATTTTATTCTTATCATAATCGGTTGTGCTATGCTGATGTGTGATGGTCGATATAAGTTATATCTCCCTTAGTCATTTTATTCTTATCATAATCAAATATGATCTGGCTATTGCACGATGGAAGATTCTGTGTGATGTTGTCCTCAAGCTATAATTTTGTCAATGACGAAGTCAACATTGAAAAATTAGGGGGGCATATACATGTGTAAATTATCATATCAGAAGTGGACTTCAAAATTTTTGCGGACTTTGAAATTTTTCGAAAAATCAGCAAAAGAATATATTACAAGTGCTGCGAAAGTTTACAAGTGCTAGCCCTATTACAAGATCGGCTTAGTTGCCGGTTAGTTGGTTGATAGCCGATATCGCCCTTTGTTTGATCTGCTCGATTTCATCTTTTTGTCTGTAGTCACCTTTTCTAGGCACAGCCGATTGGCCGAAGCATATGGTCATATCAGATGGCTTGTCATGGATCTATTCAAGTGCCTCCGTACAAGCTAGTCTATGGACATAAGGCCGTTTTGCCATGGGAAAGCATCATCGGTTCAAGAAGGATTGAATTACAGAATGAATTGATAGCCGACAACTATCATAATCTTATGGTAGATGAATCGGAAGACTTGGTCCAATCTAGGTGCGTGCTTTGGAAAAGGTGACTACAGATAAGGAAAGAATCGCTCATCATTACAAAAAGAAGGTCCTGAGATCAGTGCCTGGGATCGTCTTCAATAATTATTGTTTGATCTGCTTGATATCGCCCTTTGTTTGATCTCGGCTGCGTCAGTGCCTAGGATCATCTTCAATAATTTCCTGAGATCTCCCAAGTATTGTATTGAAGATTTTAGTTTGGATCTCTGCTCCTCGACAGCTCTTGGGAGGTCGGCAAGCCTTTTTTCTTTTGAAGCCAGCTCAGCTCTGCATTTTTCAAGCTCAGCCACGAGGTCGGCTTCTCGCTTCTTCAGCCGATTGATGCTGGCTTCGATGGAAGATGGCCCTGTATTCATCTCATCCAGTTTGGCCTTCTCAACAATGATGGACTGTCGATTTGCTTCGATCATAGCTTCAAGGCTGGCTCTTGCCTTCCTGTTAGCCATCCGCTGTTGTGCCCTTTCTAACTTGTGCCGATGTTGATCAAGAATGGGCAGCATGGGAGATGGTATCGGCTACTTGATCTGGGAGCTGGTCTTGGATCTCTTCAAACCTGGTCCTGATCAGCCCGCAGTTGGTGACCAAGTAGTCCAGTGAGCCTTCTAGCCGATTGGCTATATCCAAGAGCTTTTCTTTTAGCTCATCGGCTATAGGAGCTTGAACCTTGCTAGTGGTTTTCTCTTCTTCATCTAAAAACTCTTTTATGTCAAATGAGAACATGTCGGCTAGAGCCTGCAGAGCAAGAGTTAGAATTGTTAAGTAGTGAGGGAATTCAAATAGCCGATTTGGTTGTGAAAAAGTTACTTACCTTGACAGTGGGAGCTGGTGCTGGTTCTACTTCTTTGATACCCCTAGCTGATGGAGTATGCTCGCTGGAAGCAATAGGGGTAGCCGATGGAGAATGAGGAGGCTACACAAAAAAAGACACGTGTTAGTTAAAATCGACAGGCTAACAAAAAGAGAAGAGATTGAGTCTGAAGTTACTGGTGAAGCTGGGCGTGGTTGCGGTTGGGCTAGTTTTTTGCGCTGCAAGCAAAGGAGTTTGGTTAAGGACAAGAGAAGAATAATTTAAATTAGTCAAACTTCAAGAAAAGAGGGATGCATACTGGTTGAGGGCGAGGAGGATGCCTTGGAGGAGACGGTGTTTTTTGAGCTTGGTCGTCGGCTGACGGCGTTGGTGCATACTTGCTCAAGTCACTTGATTCGGCCATTGCTTCGTCGACGAGTTGATCAATATCTTCGTCCATAGCTTCTTAGTCGATGGCTTCTTCCAAGTCAGGGTCCAAGGATGGTAGGTTGTCGGCTGGGGCTGTTTTTTGCTTCTTCGGCTTTTTCTTCTATATAACCGATGGACCAGCAACCGATGTTTTGGCTCTTCTCTTCCTTGATAATGCTTCACAAGTTTGGCCGTGCAATAGTGTTGCTACTTTTGGCGCGTTGAAGCCGATGATTGAAGGGGCGAGTCCTCCACCGTTTGGAATAAGCCCTGAGGCATAATAGATCTCAACCCCTGTGTTGCTCAAATGAGGGGGAGAAGAATCGATTGTCTGCAAGAGATGAGAAGATAGTGGTTAAGTATTAAGCAAATGTCAGCTGATAACAAAAAAAAATTTTGAACAGGGGAAAAATACTTACATCAGGGACCAAGTCTGGATGAAAGGTGGTGAGGTACATGGAAGATGGCTGATGGAAGATGTGTCTTTTTAACTCAATCCACCATCGATCAAATGCTGAGCTCCTCTTCATTGCCAATTCCAAAGTCCCTATGCTGCCAAGGGAAGGGCCCTCAATGCTCATTAGTCTTAGCATCATCATTTTTGAGGTGATTTCTCCTCTTGTTTAGATTTTGTCAGTAAAATACAACCCAATCAGCAATTGTCCTAGTCCCATTTGCCTAGCAGCCGATGCTGAGTGATAAGACTGATAAGACTTAGAGACACTCCTGCCTTGATGGATACCGATTGGTAGAATGCATGGGGTGATGGCGGTGGTGAAAATTTCCCTTGGTTTCTCAAATTCTTCAGAGTTGATCTCATCAAAGTTGAAGTCTGAGGGGAGTTCAAATTCTGGGCATCCAGAATAACAGAACCAAGTTCTATTGTTCTTGGAGAAGCCATCATAAAAACCAACGAACCAATCGATAAGGAGCTGGATTGATAATTTGGAGCCAGGATGAATAGAGGAAGCCTCTCCAAAGGACATACACCTGCGTGTAGTTACTTCTTCACCGTCATAATCCACAATCGGCTCTGCCCTGGGAAATCTGGAATCTGCTAGATTGGGTCTACCAGCAATCTTCTGAGTAAGCAGGACTAGCCACAACTGCAAGAACCACCAAGGACCCCGAGTTCCTATGACCGAATCGGCTGCGATTTTAGCCGATGCTGTTTTGAGGGTTTGGTATAGATAGCCCAGTAGATATTTGCCCAAAGGGACTTTTTCCTTCGACACAAGGGCTTCGGCTATATGCTGCTAGTTGGCTGTGGTGTCGTGCTAGAACCATAGAAGATGAATATCTCAAGCCACATCATTAAAAAGGCAACATGCTCTCTGGGGCTTACTGATCTAGTGCCCATGTTCTGGTTTATAAAGCCATTCCAACCTCCAATGACCCTGGTCTTGAAAGAATATTGACATTTGATGTCAAATCGGTTAGGATTAGCCGATGACATTATGTCCAAGCCAGTTATCATGACAACATCAAGCAGGGTAGGGGTCATGGGTCCTTGTTGAAAAAAAAGCATTGAAAGTGTTGGACCAGAAGTAGGTTGCAGCCGATATGAGAGGCTCGTCCTTGGGCAAATCGGCTATGGTTAGGGCCAAACACTAAGCTATGCCTACTTCGTCCCAATGAGTTTATTTGCTAGTTAGCATCCTTTAATACCTAGTCGACTATGTTTTGTCGGTTGAAGGCCAAGACTTGAATGTTCCATTCCTAGGTACTGAGCTAGGGTTTGAGATTCTATAGGGTATCCTATTGGTTTCGGCGTTGATGACCTCAGTTGGATCCATATTGCCGATTGGGCCTAAGAAGTACCACTCATCATGAAGGAGACTAGGAATAGCAATTTGGTGTGCAAGGTGCTACAATGACCGAGAAAGGAAAAGGGCAAATTACAAAGGGTGAATGCCAAATTGCAGTAAAAAGAGAGTTGAAGCCGATGGAGTTTACCTCTGGGAATTCGGCCCACGGAACCGTGGACGGGGTGGTTGAAGTCGACATTGCCAGGGAAGAGTTTGTCGCCGCGTGGAGGATGTCTGCAGGTTCGCCGAAGACGTCGAGGAGATCGTCGGTGCAGATTGGAACCGTTTGGGGCTAAGGCGGCGGAGGCAAAAGTGACGGCATGAAAGGCTCTAGGGCGGTGGCTATTATTTAAATAAATGTGGTGATTGCCGAAACGGAAAACCCTAAAATCTCTCCAAGATAAGATTCGGCAAATCCGCAACATTAACAATAGACCTACGTCCAGTGTTCTTTATTGGGGTGGTGTTAACGACCAAATTTAGTAAGCATATTATTAGGTTTGGATCTAAGGCCGAAGCCGATTTGGAGAGAGTTGAGTTCTTCTGAAGACAGAGTGCGCGCAAAACCAAATTGGCTAAGGAATTCATCGGTTGGTGATCGAATCGGCTAAGGTGACTGTCGGTTGATATCGAATCGGACAAGGATAGCCAATGCAACCGATTCCGATAAGGGTGGCTGTGACCAATCCCGGGGAGAGGACGTTGGAATTGTCTTTGGATTCGGTTAAAGTGCTTGATCAAGACTGTCATACATTGATAGAGTCCAGGAAAGGCAATTGTATCTATTAATTAGGATATTTTAAATAGTTTCCTTATAGATAATGTCGGTGAGAGTTTAGGCATATATCTGTAATTCAAATTGTAATAGAGATAGGAATCATGTCCGTCATGAACTTATCTTGTATCTGGGTATAAATACGACCCAGGACCGTGCAAACAATTAACAGTGAAGTTCAGTACAACCTTCGGTGCATCGCCACCTTTTCTTTTAACAGTTTCGATGAGTTCTTACTTCTAGTTGGGCTGCATCGTTTGATCTCCAGCGAAAAGGTAAATCTTGTCACGGTGGCTTGTGTTCTTAGGATTAGTGCTTCCATCATTATGATACTCTAATCCTGGTTACATAAATCTGACTCCAGATTGACTTCAACTCTAGTCCGAGTGCTACCACGGGGTGACACCCCCCACAGGAGCCCCTGAGCCTGAGGAAATGAAGCATCCATCCTTAGGATCTAAGGTCCTCTTCGTCGTCTTCAATGGGTTCCAAAGGCATTGCAACAGGCTTCAGCGGGTTCTCAGAATCTTTCAGCTCGAGCTTCAGCAGATGCACCGCCTAGGTGCACCTGCTAGGTGTAGCCCCCGAGCCTAGGGTTGGATGGTACATCCAAGCCTAGGGCCTAGTCTGTGGGATTTCATTTTATTTTTCTTCTCCGATCCGACCGTACCTCGGGGTCCTGCGATGATTATGTGTTCAACGGGTCTGCTGCTCGAAAGCTCATGGTAATCCCAACCTCGACCGAGGGATGGCCCAAAAGCCATTGCCCGAGTCTGCAAAGCCACGACCCGGAGGCCAGTGGCGGTCGATGAGTTGGTCAGAACTACCTCCCGGAGGCTTAAGGTAGTTTCGACCCCGACCGAGGGTAGCCCTTAAGCCATCGCCCGAGTCGACAAAGCCACGGCCCGGAGGCCAACAGTGGTCGGCGGGTTGGTCAGAACTACTACCCGGGGGCTTATGGTAGTTCCGACCCCGACTAGGGGGTGGCCCGGAAGCCATCGCCTGAGCTGACGAAGCCATGGCCCGGAGGCCAGTGGTGGTCGGCGAGTTGGTCAGAACTATAGCCTGGAGGCTTATGGTAGTTTCAACCCCGACTGAGGGATGGCCCGGAAGTCATCGCCTGAGCCGACGAAGCCACGGCCCGGAGGCTAGTGGTGGTCAGCGAGTTCGTTAGAACTACAGCGCGGAGGCTTATGGTAGTTCTAACCCTTGACCAGGGATGGCCCAGAAGCCATTGCCCGAGCTGACAAAGCCACGGCTCGGACGCCAGGGGTGGTCAGCAAGGTGGTTAGGGCTACTGCCCGGAGGCTTACTGTAATACCGACCCCGACAAGGGGGTGGCCTGGAAATCATTGTCCGAGTCGGTAAAGCCACAACCCAGAAGCTAGTGGTGGTCGTCGAGTTGGTCAGAACTACTGCCCGGAGGCTTATGGTAGTTTCGACCCCGACCGGGGGATGGCTTGGAAGCCATCGCCCGAGCCGTCGAAGCCATGGCCCAAAGGCCAGTGGTGGTCGGCAAGTTGGTCAGAACTACTGCCTAGAGGCTTATGGTAGTTCCGACCATCGACTAGGTGTGGCCTAGAAGCCATCGCCCAAGCCGAAGCCACGGCCCATAGGCCAATGGTGGTCAGCAAGATAGTTAGAACTACTGCCCAGAGGCCAGTGGTGGTCAGCGAGTTGGTCAGAACTACTGCTCGGAGGCTTATGGTAGTTCGGACCATGACCGGGGATTGCCTGGAAACCATCGCCCGAGCCGTCAAAGCCACGGCCTGGAGGCTTATGGTAGTTCCGTCCCTCGACCAGGGATGGCCCGGAAGCCATCGCTCGAGTCGGTAAAGCCACAGCCCGGAAGCTAGTGGTGGTCAACGAGTTGGTCGGGACTACTACCCGGAGACTTACGGAATCCAGACCTCGACCGGGCGTTGGCCCGGAAGCCATCACCCGAGTCGATAGAGCCACGGCCTGGAGGCCAGTGGTGGTCAATGAGGTCAACATAAAATCTCAAGGAACTCATTGCCGGTGGGCCCCTGAACTTGGGGCGCGCTCCCCAACTGAGATCTCCTGACAATCTGCTAATCATGTTCCGTCAGGGCCATGAAAACCAACAATGCACAATGGCTAGTTATGCCTCTGGTTCTCCACTTGTCCTGAAGTGACATGCGGAATTGACGTCGAGTTGAAAAAGGTGGCACACCCAGCGGCGACTTCCTTGGGACATGTAACGGCGACCCCGCGGACGTCGTTAACTACTTTCGTCCATCCAACGGTTCTGATTCGATCATCAGGATGACATGGCAAGCCATGAATATGGATGGGCAAGGGCATCTCGGATGCTCCGTGCACGTCATTAACGGCGTCGCGTGCTCTTTGATGTTGGCGCTGCCAGGCCCATCATTGCCCCTTTTTATACCGCGCCACCGTTTCACTTTCTTTCTTCTCCACACCTTTCCGTTGCCAAGGAACTCCCATATACTTCCATCTTCAAGCTCTCGCATTCTTTCGCCAGTTTCGCTTCCTGAGCACCACTCACTTTCACAAGGGCCGTTGATCTTCCTGATCAAGATCTATGGCATCGAAGAAGACGTCGAAAAAATGGGCGAAGGCTTCGTCAGCTGGGGGAGATGAGGTCAAGTCCAACTCCGCCTTTGTCCCTTCGTGCGCCAAGAAGGAGATGATGGTGGAATTGCAGCAGCTTGGCATCCTTCCCGCTCAGGAGCTCACAATGTGGCGGCCAGCGCGGGGGGAGCAGTTCCCAACCCCAAACTCCAGTGAGTTTTTCGTCTTCGCCGCCTTCCTCCTTCACAGGTTCGGAGTACCGACCCACCCCTTTCTTCGGGGCCTGCTCCATTACTACGACATTACCCTTTGCAACCTCAATCCTAACTCCATCCTCCATATTTTCATCTTTATTCATCTCTGCGAAGCCTTTCTTGGGATAGACCTGCATTTTAATCTTTTTCACCATTGCTTCTGCCTTTGGAGGACGGGCGACAGCGCAGTCGGTGGGGCCAGAATCCAATTCCAAGAGAAGATGTCACAGAGCTACATCCCCCTCAACTTGACGACCTCGAACAAAGGCTGGCACGACGAATGGTTCTACATCGGGAACCATGCGCCGTCGCTCGTCTTCGACATCGAGTGTGAGCCGAGCCCGGCGGCTTCCTAGATGGCCACCTGCTCCTCCAATGACCAAGACCAAGTCGACGAACTTGTTGCCTTGGTTGAGGATTTGAAAAGGCGGGACCTGAGAGGCAGCCGGGTGGCGCTGAACTTCGTGATCTATGGCCTCCAGCCCTGCACGGACAGGGTCTACCCGACATATGAGAACTCGCGCAGCCGAGACCCAACACGGGAGAAGTCGGTCCCCATCAAGCTCGTGCGCCGACGACTATCGGGCTTCTTCCAAAGCTTGGCAGTCGTCAGCGAAGAGGGGCCGACCAGCTTCAACCTCCATAACCCACGACTTTGAGGTGGCAAAGAAGCAAGCTAACTTCGAGGTGAGAAGGGTCATCGTGGAGAAGGAGCTTCAGGTCACCGAGGCGTCGATGGCCGATATGGCGAAGAAGCTGAAGGAGGTCGAGGCCGCCAAGGACTCTGTAGAAGGTAAGTGTTTACATTGATAGCTCTCTTCGCTCCCCTAATCTTCCTGCCTATGCTGACCAAATTCCCCTTCCCTATCTCGCATAGAGCGCATGTTGACCTCCCACCGGCAAATAAGCCATATCAAGGAACTCTTGGAGGCGGCCGAGGCTTGGTTTACTCAAGTCCAAGATGGTGCCCGTGCACTGCTGTATAAGGCCAACAACGAGCTTCTGCCGACCGAGGAGTTCAACGCGGCCTTCATGGAACACCTGCCGAATGGGCCCCAGCGCCTCGATGCGCTCGTGAGGGACACGACGAAGCTCACCGTCTCGCACACCCTTGGTGTCGTGAGCAGGCTCCACCCTCAGGTGGAGGTTGCCAACGGTTGACCCGCTAGCGTGAAGCCAAAAGACATGAATGGCGTCTACGCCGAGGTCGCACCAACCGTCGAAAAAATAGTTAGAGAAATAGACATTTGATGTGCCTCTTGTAAATAAACCTGTCATGAACAACATTTGATTAGGATGGGCTGAAGCCCAAGAACATGTTTTTGTTGTAATTTAACTTGAGCCCTTAGGCGAAACGAGACAGAGACCATAGTTTAGAAAACCACGAAACAAGCTTAAGTTCACCGTTCGCACCGTCCCCGACTACCGTACCTCGGACCGCGACCCTTGCCCACAGCGTCCGGGAGGAATCTATGACCGGACGCCGACATGTTTCAAATCGAGCCTCGGCGTAGTAGTCATTCACTTAGCGATATAGGCGAATTAGAAGGTCTCGGAAGACTGAGCCCCCCGAGTAATTCGGCATTGGGTTCAACCATCGTGTATCGGGTCCCGACCATAGCCAACCCCAGGGAGGGGATTCCCACGCTCTAACCGGAGGACGAGAGGTTGGACCACTACATCGGGCTAGGACGCACTGACTTATTACTCGGTGGAGCTGCCTAACTATCAAGTAACACAAACGCATGCGATAAACATCCTTCCTGAGAACCCAAACCATAAGGGGTCAGGGCCGCGATGCTCAAAGCTGGTCATGAGTATGGCGTGGAAGTTATTGGGTCATTCGAATGTTACTCGAATGGGGTGGAGTATGAACTGGGATTACAATGGCGAGTGTTCTTCGGGCTTAGAAAGAAGATGACCAAGAACAGTCTAAAGGATCCTCCTCTCTCGGCCCGTCCTGCCTTCCCTTTTATAGTCCAAGGGGGGCAGTTACAAGAGGATTTAGGGGCCAAGAAAGTTAAGACTAAAAGATCTAAAAAGTAAGTACAAACAACATCCGAAAAGGTACATAGAGGTCCCTCCGGGTCCTACGCACCGTGGGCATCTTGTGCCTTATCCTGCCTTGGGATTCGTCCTTCGCAGGTACCATCTGTGCAGCCTTGTCGGGTGACGTCACCTTCTGTCGGGTTGTCCCCTCCTTGCCTCCTCTGCGAGCCTTGCAAAGCAAGCCTTCCTTCCCGAGGAGACCTGAGGTCGGGCCGATGAGTTGAGATCGAGAAAAAGAACGCTAAGGTCGGACCTAGGGGGTGGTCGGGGCGTCCGACCCCAAGATGAGGTTGGGCTACCAACCCCGTTCGAGGACTTCCGGTCCGACTTCAGTTACCCTTTAGTCTGCTCTGTGAGGTACCCGGGGTGACACACCCCACAGCAGCCCCCCAAGCCTAAGGGTGAATGAGACATCCATCCTTAGGTCCAAGTTCTTCGTGGCCGCCGTCTTCAGCAGGTTCCCAAAGCGCTTCGACTGGGCTTGGGTACGTGCTCCGCCTAGGTACCCGAGCCTAAGAATGAACGAGATGTCCATTCTTAGGGTCCAAGTTTCTTCCTTGTCGCGGACTCCAGCAGATTCTTGAAGCCTCTTGACCATGCTTCGACAGGTGCACCGGCTAGGTGCACCTGCCAGGTGTAGCCCCTGAGCCTGGGGTCGGATGGGACATCCGGGCCTAGGGTCAAGCCAGATGTACTATTTTTTCCTTCATTCGTTGTTAGACTAAATCTCCGTCCGGAGACCAATTGTGGTCGACGAAGTCGGCCTGTCATAGCTCAATGACAGGTGGTAACTTTGGCGTGCCCATAGCCCGGAGGCTAATGACGGCTGGTAGGCTTGCCAAGCCCACTGCCGAAGGCTGAAAGTGGGCATCAAGGTCATTGGGAGTACAGCCCGAAGGCTTATGGTAGTCCCAAAGCCGACTCAGTCTTAACCCGAAGGCTAATGACTGAGTCAGTGAAGCCATAGCCTGAAGGCTGATGGCGGTCGGCGTGCTTGGTAAATCCACTACCCGAAGGCCATTGGTGGTTGCTGAGGTTGTCGAGACTACTTCCTAAAGGCCCGTGATAGTCCCGAAGCCAACTTAATCATAGCCCGAATGCTAATGACCAAGTTAGCGATGTCATAGCTCGAAGGCCGACGGCGGTCAGCGAGCTCGGCAAGTCCACTGCCCGAAGACCATTGGTGGTTGCCGAGGTCATCAGGACTACCGCTCGGAGGTCGACGATAGTCCCGAAGCCGACTTAGTCATAGCTCGAAGGATAATGACTGAGTCAGCAAAGTCGTAGCCCGAAGGCAGACGGTAGTCAGCGAGCTCGGCAAATCCCTTGCCCGAAGAGCATTGATGGTTGCCGAGGTCATCGAGATTACTGCCCGAAGGCCCGTGGTAGTCCCGGAGCCGACTTAGTCATAGCCCGAAGGCTAATGACTGAGTCAGCGATGCCGTAGATTGGAGGGCGATGGCGATCGGTGAGCTCGGCAAGTCCACTGCCCGAAGGCCGGTGGTGGTTGCCGAGGTTGTCGGGACTACTGCCCGGAGGCCCATGGTAGTCCCGAAGCAGACTTAGTCATAGCCCGAAGACAAATGAATGAGTCAGTGAAGCCATAGCCCGAAGGTTGACTGTAGTCGACGAGATTGAAGGAAGGCTTCAAAAAGGGGAATCATCGGGCGATTACCTGACCCTGGGTAGGTGTCACGCACATGGGCTCTTGTCAATCTTGAATGAGAGAGCCAATCATGTCTCATTAAGTTCGTCGAAACTGGGACCATGTAATGGCTGATCAAACAACAAATTACCCACTTTCCCCAACGGCTCACGGATCTGACGATCGAGATTCGCTGCTCAGGTTGGGTGGTAGGCTCCACAGTGGTTTCCCAGGGACGCGTGACGGCGACAACACGGTTGTTGTTAATGGATCCAGGCATCCGATGGCTCCGATTCACCAATAGGGTGACGTGGCCGCTAGGGAGACGGACAGCCGAGGCGCCTGCCGCTCCGCGTGCACCGATAACAAGATCGCCGTTTTCCAAAGATGGCGCCTGCCAAGCCCATCATCTTCCCCTTTAAATTCTGCCATTTCACCCTCGTCCTTCTTCACGCCTTCGCTCCACTGAAAAAATCCCCAAAAAAGTTTTGCATCCAAACTCTCGTGCCTCTTCCCTAGCTCCATGCCGCTTCAGTGCTCTAGACAGCCATCCCCACTGCCGGTGTGTTGTCTGCTAACGTAAGGGTCGGAGACTCTTCTGGTTGATGCCCATGGTGCCCAAGAAGTCATCGAAGAAGGCGACAAAGTCCTCGTCGGGGGGCAGAGACGAGACCAAGTGCAGCTCGGCCTTCGTTCCCTCTTACGCTACGGAATAGATGATGGTGGACCTGCAGCAAGCCGATGTCCTTCCCCCATAGGAGGTCGCGATGTGGCGCCCGATGCGGGGAGAACAGTTCCCGACCCTCGACTCCGGTGAGTTGGTCATTTTTGCTGCTTTTCACCTCGACGGGTTCGGAGTGCTGGCCCACCCCTTTATTCGGGGCCTACTCCATTATTATGACATTGCTCTCTACAACCTCAATCCAAATTTTGTTCTCCAAATTTTTATCTTCATTCATCTCTGCGAGGCCTATCTTGGGATAGACCCGCACTTTAATCTTTTCCGCCACTACTTTTGTCTCCGGCGGACGGGCGACAGTGTGGTCGGCGGGGTTGGAATCCAACTCCGGGAGAGGATGTCTCAGCGCTACATCCCCGTCGACCTGACAACCTCGAACAAGGGCTGGCACACCGAGTGGTTCTACATCAGGAACCACGAGCCGACGATCTCCCCCGAGATCTAACAGGAGCTGACTCCGGCGACCACCTGGACGGCCACCTACTGCCTCAGCGACCAGGACCAAGTCGACGAGCTTGTCGCCATGGTGGACCAGCTGAGGGAGCAAGGCTTGACCGATGTCTGAGTGACGCTCAACTTTGCCCTTCGAGGGGTCCAACGCTACAAGGAGAGGGTGAGGCCGGGGTATGAATACTCGGGCGGCCGGGATCCTACCCGGGATGCGACGATCCCCCTCGACTGCGTGCGTCAAAGGCTGACGAGCTTCTTCCTAAGCTCGGCAAACATCAGCGATGGGGGCCGCTCAGCTACAGCCTCCATCACCCTCGGTCCGAGGTAAGTTCGGCTTTCTTTCTTCATTTGTTCTGTTTGCTTCTTCTTCTTTTGCTCGGTATCTCACTTGCCAGGGGCTGGCGTTGACAGGGGTGGGAAGCATACGTGTCACTCGCCCCGCTCCCCGAGATGGCCAAAGGCAAGTTGCCAAGAATACGGATCCCTCGGCCGAGGTTGGAGGGGAAGGGAAAGAAGCCCGACCTCCCCGAGAGAAAGCCCGAGGTGAAAGGGCGGCGTCAGGGAGCCTCAAGATCCCTAGCGCGAGGCGGAGGCTTGTGGTTACCACCGACGATGAGGAGTCGGGGGAGGTTGAAGCATGTCCCGCGTCCCCATCATTCTGCTCGAGCGAGGCACCACAGCCAAAGGCGTCCGGGCGCCCGAAGAAGGCGGTCAGGAACGTCAGATCTCGTTCCGGGCCTCTGATAAGTAAGTGATTGATCAGGAGATTTGTCTTGACTTCGTTCCATCTTTGTATGCTGACAAATTACCTCGAGCAGGGACGCCAACGACACGGATCCTCGTGCAAAGGAGATGGCGAGGAAAGCCGATCTGGTCGGCCAGGTCAAGAGGAAGGGATCTGACCAGCCCTCGACTAACGCTGGCTCGGGAGCCGAAGCACCGGCAACAGAAGCTAAGGACAGGGCCAACGTATCAACCGCCGGGGCGACCAAGGCGATGATCGAGGCGGCTCTGAAAGCCAGCCCGAAATGGCGGTCGAGGAAAAGAGGGCTCTCCCAGAGCTGCCCGAGATCAGTTGGGACCTACCCCTCCTTATTGACGTTGGCGACGACGGAGCCCCCGGGACCAAGTTGGCCGCAACAGAGGCCGTGGAACCGCATGCCTCGGTTGCCGATGACCAGATGGCCGAGGGCCTCGAGGACCATCCTAGGACAAGGGGCGAGGAGGCCGCCCTTGTGGGCCAGCGGGCTGTGAGCTGCACGCCCATGATCGAGGAACCCTCCGACGCCAAGGCTGAGGAGATGTCAGAGCTCAAACATGCTCTTCGCCCCGTCCAAGACCTGTTCTTGGTAAGGGTCAGCCTCCTCTTTTCTCCCCTTGCTCCCCCTCTAATTGCTTCGAAATTTGCAGGACACCGCCCGCTCATCACAATCCGCCGGGAGAGTGCGGGAGATGGAGGAGAGGCTAGCCGAAGCTTCCCGTCGTAAGTCTGCTACCTCATTGCCTCGATTCCTTCCTTGAGTCGTGAGCTGACCCTCCCCCTCTTTTTGTCATGCAGAAGACGGCGAGGCCATGACTTACGTCGAGAGGCTCAAGGATGTCACCAGGGGGCCAACTTGATGGCCTCAAAGCTCCAGCTGCAACGGGACAGCGTCCAAGGGCTTCTCAAGCTCTCAGACTCCGCCCGCAAGGAGGTTGAGTCAGCCAAGGCTACGGTGAAGGAGAAGCTGGCGGAGTCCGAAGCGGCTAGGACCGCCGTGGAGGAGAAGCTAGCGGCCTCGGAGGTGGCGAGGGATGATGTTGAGAGTAAGTGTTGGTACCGACATCCCCTTTTACCCTTTTCTTCTTTCTTCCTGTGCTGACTGGCTCCCGACCTCCTTTTGCTTAGGCCATCTATCGGTTTTTCGCTGGCAGATTGGGGACCTCAAGGCCCACCTGGAAGCATATGAGGCCCGGTCGACTCGGTTCCAGGAAGGGGCTCAAGCACTCTTGGATGTGGCCGACAACGACCCCTCACCGATCGAGGAGACGGAGGCGGCATTCCTTGCTCGGTTGCAGGACGGGCCCCGACGCCTCCAGGTGCTTGTGCGTGATGCGGCAAAGCTTGCCGTGTCCCACACCCTCGGCATCCTGCACAAGCTCTACCGATGGGTCGAGGTCGAGGAGATCACCGATGGGTGTCCCGTTGGCGTGGCGGAAGGCGATGTAGAGGGCATCTATGCTGAGGTCGAGCCCACGGCTGAGAAGATAGTCGGGGACCTAGTCTTGTAAAATATATTGATTGTAAAATAGATTTTGAATTAGACCGGTTCAGAGCCCATAAACTTTTGTTCTAACAAAGTTTAATCCCTTGGCCGGATTTAGAGAAATGTTTATTAAACTATAGGAGATTTTAGGTCCACCTATTCGTATTGCATCTAATTACCGCACGTCAGGTCGCGATCTTAGCCCGCGGAGACGGGGAGAAAGCTCTAACCAGGGCCCAACGGGTTTTAGACCAAGCCTCAGTGCCGTAGTCTTTTACTTCTGAATAGGTGGACCAAGAGGTCGGTGGCGACTGAGCCCCCTGTGTAATTTGGCATTGCACTTAGCTGACTCGCATCAGGTCCAGACCCTAGCCGACCCCGGGAGGGCACATGCCCTTTCTCTGACCGGTGGGCAATCAGGCCGAGCCACTACATTAGGCTAGGGTGCATCGAGTAGATACTCGGGGGAACCGCCGGACCATCAGGGAACACAGATGCACTCGATAGGCTTCCTTCCGGAGAACCTCGACCATAACGGGTCGGGCCACACAGCCCAGAGCGGATCATGAGCATGGCAGAAGCTATCGGATGTACAAATGCTACCCGATGGTCAGGAGAAACCACCGAGCCCCCGAGCAGCTTAGGAGCACTCAATAGACATCCTATTAGGGAACCCGGACCAATGCGGGTCGGGGCCGTGTGGCTCAGGGCTGACCGTAAGCATAGAGTGGAAGGTACTGAGTTTACATAGTCTGCTCGGCAGCGGGACAGAAAGCAACAAGCGATAAAACGAGACATATATAAGCTGCTTTATAAAAAGAGCTAAGTGAGGAGTACTTAGGTGTCCGAAAGTAGAACTTGCATAAACTTATCTCACGCACAAACGAACCCAGCACGCTCGAGATCTTCTGAGAGAGGGTGAGGTGGCCAAAGTCGTCGATGTAGGAGGCTAGGCTCCCGAGGACGATCATCGTTACGACGGGGGCCGTGAAGTCGGTCGAGAAGACAATAATCATCAGATCGCTTGAAACGGCAATGAAGTGCCCCTACCTGGCACGCCAACTGTCGACGGGATGGTAGGCAATCCTCCAAGGGGGCTACCCAAGGAGGTAAAAGAGAATGGTCGGGGCGTCTCACTAATGGATCTGATAGTCGACTCAAGTATCAAACGAGCCAAAGACAAGAAGAATTATATTGGTTCAACCCTCCCGAAGGATAATAAGCTGACAGCACCTGGCAGCGCAGAAGGAGGATCCCAAGGCTAAAGAGATCACAAGATGTCCACGGTGTATAGACCTAGCAGACCATCATGTACTTTTTCAGATATTCTTTGTACCCACCTTTTAGCTCATTAGACTTAGCTTTGTTGGCCCCCAAGCTCATTTGTTCCTGCCCCCTTGATCTATAAAAGGAAGGGCAGGGCAACGGGGCCAGGGGAGAGCAACATTGGAAGGAAGATCCAACACCTTTGTAATCTCAGTTCATACTCCACCCCATTAAAGAACATCACACACACACTGGACATAGGCCTATTATCCTTCGGGAGGGTTGAACTAGTATAACTCGTTGTGTCTTTTCTCTTTGGCTCATCCTAGGACTCGAGTCGATCATCCAATCCATTGAAGGACAACATCTCTATCACACTCTCTTTTTCCTCCTCGGGGATCCCCCGTTGAGGACTGCCGACCCACCCGTCGACAAGTCCCTTAACGGAGGCAACTTTACATGCTATTAAAGTGAAAAAAAACTTTTGATGCTTAAGTACATAAATACATATATATATATATATTATATTAAATATGCCCGTGCGTTGCAACGGCGTTATTTTATTTTATCATAATTATTCCAAAGTTGAAGTCTCATGTAATCCCTTTCTTTTCAAGCATTGGAACCGAGGGTTAATTTTATAAACACTCAAGAGGTTTTCTGCAAAATAGCCAGGCGGACGAAAATTTTGGGTAGAAACACTACTTGTTTTATAGATAAAAATTATAGATTATGGATTGTCCGATCGACGTGCATGTATTTCTATAACTATCTATAAAGCAAGTAGTGTTTCCACCCAAATTTTGTTTTGTCTGGCTATTTTACAGAAAACCCCTTGAGTTTTTCAAAATTAGCCCGCAGTCCGCCTAGCTATTTAAAAAAACACAGTTAAAAAAGAAAAAATGATTATTTTATAGAAAACCCCTTGAGTGTTTATAAAATTAACCCGTAGTCCCAATGCTGAAAAGAAAGGGAGGGCTCGGATAAAAAAAGATCTCTTGCATCCCTCTCTTCCGTCCCTATCCGCGCCGCGCCACGCGCTGCGCCTGCGCCCCTCCCTCCCATCGCCGCTCGGAGCTCACGCGTCGCCGCCTGAACCTTCGCCCTCCGTCTACTTCTCTCCTGCATCGTCATCCCGTTGCAACGTACGGGTATTTTGCTAGTGACATATAAAGGTACTATCGTGGTCTACCATTGTGTAGTTATGCATAGTCAAAATACAAAGCCCTCTTTTTAGTGAGTTTGGTTACGGCAACTCTTTCATATATTATATATTATCCTTTCATATATTATGAGTATGTTTTCAAACTGCGGAACGGTATTTTTTAAAAAATTTATATAAAGTTTTTTCAAAATTAAATAAACCTATTTTTAAAAAATTATAATAATTAATACTCAATCATGTGCTAATGGTTTATCTCTTTCCAGGAGCAATAGAGTTGCCACATCCAAACTCTACCGTAGTGAGCCCAAAATATGTAATGAATCATCCTGCTGCTAACACGAGCTTAGTCAGGATGCGTTATATACTCATTATGTTATAAAATATAAGAATTTATATGTTGTTTAGCAGAAAATAAGATTGAGAAAAAACTTTGGCTTCAATAAATCAGAGTGTTAGGGGTGGTTGAGAGTAGAATGTAAAGAAATTTTAATGAAAAATGATTGGTTGGATAAGTAGTAGTGTGAACCGTGATAGAAATGTTCATATCGTGAAACAAGATTTAAATTATTGAAATATCTATATTTTAAATAGAGTAACATGTAATAACTAATTGTTCTCTAATGATGTATTAAAACGCAGCTTTTGGTTACAGATAAAAATATTATTTTTAATTAGATACAAACATGGATAATTAATTTAAGTTAAATGTAATTGCACAGTTAGGACTCCTGTACGTGTAAAATATTCACAACTCTTTTACGGACAAAATATATACTTTTCTAATAATTCGATCGGTTAGTGTTCATACTCAGAACACTTGTACGGATAAAATCGTATTATGAGTTTATGACACGTTTTTTTACAGATAATTTTCCGACCGATCGTCGCCGAATTCGAACCACGCATTCTTATATATTGCCTGGCCCTTGATCTTCTCGATCTCCTACCTTCCAAAACTTTACCTACGCATCGAGAGCGAGAGGTAGCTGCTGCCGCCGCCGGCGAGAGGAATAATCAAGATGTCGACGACGGATGTGATGGAAGAGTACGCGGAGACGGCGAGGGAGCGGCTGCAGGAGGAGCGGCTCAAGAACGTCAACCTCGACGACTGGCTCCCCATCACCTCGTCCCGCACCGCCACGTGGTACTACTCGGCATTCCACAACGTGACCGCCATGGTCGGCGCCGGCGTGCTGGGCCTCCCCTTCGCCATGTCCCAGCTCGGCTGGGCCGCCGGCACCGTCGCCATCGCCTCCTCCTTCGCCATCACGCTCTACACGCTGTGGCAGCTGGTGGAGTTGCACGAGTCGGTGCCCGGGAAGCGGTTCGACCGGTACCACGAGCTCGGGCAGGCGGCGTTCGGCCGGCGCCTCGGGCTCTGGCTCATCGTGCCGCTACAGCTCATCGTCCAGGTCGGCACCGACATCGTCTACATGGTCACCGGCGGCCAGACGCTCAAGAAGTTCATCGAGCTCAGCTGCAACGGCCGCTGCGCGGACATCCGCCTCACCTTCTACATCATGATGTTCGCCTCGGCGCAGTTCGTGCTCTCGCAGTGCCCCAACTTCAATTCCATCTCCGCCGTCTCCGCGGCGGCCGCCGCCATGTCGCTCTGCTACTCCATGATCGCCTTCTTCACGTCGGTCCTCAGGTCGCACCCGGCCGCCGCCGCCGCCGTCGACTACGGGTTCAAGGCGACGACGACGGCAGGGCGGGTGTTCGGGGCGTTCAACGCGCTGGGCGCCGTCTCCTTCGCGTTCGCGGGGCACAACGTGGTGCTGGAGATCCAGGCCACCATCCCGTCGACGCCGGAGCGGCCGTCGAAGAAACCCATGTGGCTGGGCGTGGTGGTGGCATACGCCGTCGTGGCGCTCTGCTACTTCACCGTGGCGTTCGCCGGCTACTACGCGTTCGGCAACGCCGTGGAGCCCAACGTGCTGATCTCGCTGGAGAAGCCGCGGTGGCTGGTGGCGGCGGCCAACCTGATGGTGGTCGTGCACGTCATCGGCGCGTACCAGGTGTACGCCATGCCGGTGTTCGACATGATCGAGACGGTGCTCGTCAAGAAGCTCCACCTCCGCCCCGGCCTGCCGCTCCGCGTCACCGCCCGCTCAGCCTACGTCGGTAAGCTAGAATTCACATCCATAGCCATTGAAAATCTTGATGAGCTCCAATGTAAATTACTGTAGTGTTTTGATCTGTCATCTTTTATGTGCAGCGCTGACCATGTTCATCGGGATGACCTTCCCCTTCTTCGACGGCCTCCTCGGCTTCTTTGGAGGCTTTGGTTTCGCGCCAACCACTTACTTCGTAAGCTATCCATGGAAACTCTTTTGTCACTGAGTAGATGTACACTCGTTTGTATAAGTGTCATTTAAAAAATCATCAAAAAATTAAAACACAATTCGATTAGATATTGTTGCATGTGATTATTACTCGCAGCGTCGACGCTGTTGACTTTTTCATATAAAATTTAACTATTCATTTTATTAAGAAATTATATAAATATTATTTATTTTGTTGTTATTTGTTTTATCGAATGATCAAATGTATGTTAAAAATTAAAAATCAATAGTAATTGTTTGCTTATTTATTCATGTTGTTTTGATCTTCAGATCCCCTGCATCATCTGGCTCATGATGCGTAAGCCCGCCAAGTACAGCTTCTCATGGTTCATGAACTGGGTACGTAAGTTTCAGTTTTCATTACGTTCCTGAAAAAAAACAAATCGATTGATCTTTTAATCATGTTGTTCTTACGGTTGTTGCCTTGTGTTCGATTTGGCCAGTTTTTCATCATCATCGGAGTGCTGCTGATGCTGCTTTCGCCCATCGGAGGATTCCGGCAGATCATCCTTGACGCAAGCAAATACAAGTTTTACTCTTAATCCGATCCGGCCTAGAAAATGGGAGTAGAGGATTGTACTCAAAAGGGCTAGTGGTAGTAGTTTTCACGATTTCTTTAGCAATGCACGATGCAACTTATACAGTGGCTTATTTAATATAACCTACTTTAAAAAAAGTAATTTTTCGTTCTGTCACATCTTAGTTTCGTCCGTTGTTCAGAGTCAAGCGCATGTCCATTGTCCGTGCCCCGTGCGTCGTTGAAGAGTGATTCTGTTCGTCTTATTTCATCCGTCCGTCCGAAGTCAGGTCACGTACGTTCGGTGCGACATGGAGATTCTTCCAACTCTTCTCTCCGATTTCCTTTTGGATGAAAGGAATTGAAATGGATGAGAAGATCCAGACTGAGAAGGAGAGCAAAATCGATGGATAGATTCAAATACCCTCAGAACGGGTGCGGGTTAGCCACTTTCAAGCATGCCAACGATGAAGGCCGCTTGCCATCGAGTGAGGCTGCGTTCGTACGTAGCAGCTTTTGAAACGACTAATTAGCCGTACATAAAATAAAAAAATATAATAAAAAAATATAAAAAATATAATTAACATATGATTAATTAGTATTAATATATAAAAATTAATAAATAAATTTATTAGATATTTTAAGCAATTTTTATATAAATTTTTTAACATGAAATAACATTAAATAGTTTAAAATTAAATAGTTTAAAATGATTTAAAAAATGCACTGCTGTTCGGGAGTTCAGCGTCGTTGCCTCGTTGGTGGACTAAGGGTCATGAGATTCCAAGGCCGTCCATCTCTATCTTTTGACTCTAGATGGGTTGTAATTTTACTACTAACAATGATGTCAATAGCATGTCATAATTAGCAGTAGTATTTTCGCTTAAGGTTTTCTGCTAGCGGTGCCAGCTAGGCCATATTTTGTGTTACGAACATGTTTACATCAATAGCGACTCTGCTTCTTTTCCGTTCATCTATTTTATAGCGTTCCCACGTGACACAAGTGTGTAAAATCAAAGTATGTTTGATTTTTTTACAGTGATGGACAATTAACATCTGTGATTATTAGTTTTGATACTTGAAGATTATTAACGTAGTGGTTTTAGAGATAATTGGTATTTTCGGACGGTGAATAGTGACTGTTGTTTTATGGTCCGGTAAGACCGGGCTTGTGTTGCCGGTCAGACCGAAGGTCTTCGTGCGATCAGACCGTTCAGCCTGAGGTCTGACCGACCGACTTTGTATCGGTTTCAGTTTCGGGTTGTTTCATTGGATATCCGTGATTAATTTGTGTTTATGGCTTCTAGATTGATATATGCATATGTAATACTGTTATGTGCTAACAATGAGTCAAGTTGAAGATAGCTTGTGCTCGAATATAGTTTTTTGTTTGATTTATGTGTAGGTAATCTTTACGTCTCGGGAGAGTATTACTGGTGATGGATTGGGAGTCAGCATGGAGATAAGGTGGCATCCAAACGGTCAGATATCATGCGGGATCCTTAGGCTAAAGATTGATGCACATGGTTGGTAAAGATTCCATATGATATATGATGGAGATATTGTGTGCGTGCGGGATGCGGAGTTATATTTTGGATGGAGTGCAAAATTGTTACAATTGGAGTTTGTAATGTTCGTTTCTTGTACGGGAAGGTTTCCTAGTAGATTAGGACTTCTTGTATGAGTTGGATTCATAGCTTTAGGCTGCCTACCTCATGTATAAATAGAGAGGGAGGGTGTGGCCTCCTAGTATGCGTTTTAGAGAGAGTTGAGTTGCGAGAAAGTTAGGGTTTCGAGTTTTATTGAAATTTTATGAGGAGTGTTGTTGTTGCACTTTGTAAACATAGAGAGAAGTAATATATTTTCAATATACTTTGAGAATTCTTCGATTTGTGTTTTCTCGGGTGCGGCGGTCCAACCGGAGGAACACCGGTGGTTAGACGGATGACATCTCACCGATCAGATTGAGAGAGAGTACGACGGTTAGACTGGCACACGGTGGAAGGCGACTTTGGCGATTCAGCAATATCCAGCGGTTAGACCGGGTCTACACTACCGGTCAGACTGGAGGTATTCAGACGGTCAGACCGACGCAACAACTTCGGTCAGACCGATCTACATCGAAATTTGAGGGTAACTTTTATTTTCGCTAAAAGTTTTGTTTTTGGGTATACCAACCATTCACCCTCCTCTTGTTGGCTTAGTTTTGGGTACGATCTTACAAGTGGTATCAGAGCCTCGTTTTCTTCTTTGGATTTTTATCGATCTAGAGTTTTAAGCCATGGCTAACAAGCTTTCAACTAAGCCACATGTTTTCGATGGTTCAGATGTTTCTTATTGGTGTAGTAAGATGCAATGTTATATTATGGCTCAAGATTATGATGTTTGGCAAAAGGTTGCTTTTCCTTATGAGATTCCTGAAGCTATTAATACCGAAGCTTTGAAAACTGAGTTTAATAACAATTTCAAAGCTCGTAATATTTTGTTGAATGGGATTTCTCGTTTGGATTTTTATCTTGTGTCACATCTTCATATCGCCAATAAGATTTGGAATGCTTTGAGAAACTTTTATCAAGGAACTAATAACATTAAAGAACTTCGTCGAGATTTTTTAAAAGGGAGTCATAAAATTTGAGATGAAACATGGAGAAGCTTTGGATGATTATCTTGATAGATTTAACAAAATTTTGAGTGATCTTAGATCTGTTGATTCCGCTTATAATACAAATTATCCACAATCTGAGGTTATGATACAAATTATCCACAAATTATCTGCTTATGAAGGTTACTTCTATATGTCTACTTTGACTTTGGATTCACTTTACACGAAACTCAAAACTCATGAGATGAATATTCTTTCTCGAAAAGTTTATTCTAAGTCTAGTGCTTTGGTTTCTTCTTCAACTTCTTCGGATGTTGGTGCTTCTTTGTCAACTTCTACCGCTCTTGCTTTGATTAATGCCATGTCCGATGAGCAACTCAAACAGTTCGAGGAGGAGGACTTGGCTTTGGCTGCTAACAAGGTTTCTCGAGCTATGAATAATGTTAGATACAGGAAATGAGGTCGATCAACTCGTCGTTTTGAATGTGGTGCTCTAGATCACATTCGTTCACACTGTCCTAACCTTAGGAGAGGCAAGAAGTACGACAAAGGTGGAGAGAAGATCAAGGACGACAAGCCCAAAGGGAAGAAATCCAAGGAGGTGGTGAGGAAGGTGCTGAGTAAAGTTTATGTCGCTTTTGAGCCATTAAGCGACATAGATTTTGATAGAGATGAAGATAAGGAGAAGGACAAGAACATCTCTGGTGTTTGTCTCATGGCACGTGGTGAATCGGATTCTAAGTATGAGGACAATGAGGTGAGTTCTCTTGAGCAAGCTATTCTTGTTTTAAGTACAAAAAAATAAAAAGTATGAGAAGATGTATAAAAAACAAGAGTTTATAATTGAATCTCTAGATGTTGAAATTACTAGATTAAAATCTCTTATTCTCAATGATGATGATTCCAAAAATTATGAGGTTTTGATGCATGAAATTTCAAAAATTAGAGGTATCAATGTTTCACATGATTTGAAATTAAAATCTTCTCTTGCTCTTGGATTTGCTATGCACACATGCACTTTGGATGAGTTGTTTTTAACTAAAAAGTTGTTGAACAAATATCAAGTTGCTTTCTATGCTAGTTTGGTGTTTAACATAATTAGTGCTAAGAGGTTAAAACAACATGATGTTTGAAATTGCTCAACATGCACTCTAAACAAGATGAGTTTGAAAGATGCTTTGCGTCGTGTTGAGCACATGGAGGATATTGTAAAATATAATGAAGTGCTTTCATGTCTCAAATATCGTAGAAACAAAGGTGTCATGGTAGATTGTGAAAATTGTGCAAATTTGGAAAAAAAGGTTTCTTATTTGAAAAGTTCTTTGCAAAGATTTTCTGATGGGAGAAAACAACTTAACATGATTGTGGATCAATCTAAAATGACAAGCTACAATAGGGGTGTAGGTTTTAATGCTCATGATTATTTCATGTCACATACCCAAAATTCTAGGGTCAAGAAATTTTGTCAAAACCAAAAGAAAGTGAAGTTCTTCAATTTTGTGAACCAAAATTTTCATTTCTAACTTAGGACAAATACCTTAACCTATTGCATGATTTAAAAATTTGAGGACAAATTAAAACTTTTCCATTCCCAACTTGGAATATAAATTCCATCAAATGTAAGTGCATACATGTGCATAATGCATGCTTTGGCTTGAGTCCTTTGTGCATTTGGGATTTTGATCTCGCACTACATAATAGGTCTCATGAGCCTAACCTAAAAGATTTATTTCACTAAACAAATCTACAGACAACCTTGGATGATAATATGTGAATATAAAATTTAATGCAAAGATCATCTCCTCTACCCAAGAAAAGTTTAATGTAACCCCTATAACCATATTAGATGCATTTACAAAGTGGGGGCACCTATACATAGAATGGTTACCCTAATTCTCTAAAATAATCCATACAAGATAAAATCATGAAAATATTCATGTACGTTCCAAACATTATATTCAACTCAACATAATTTTGGTACAATTTAGTAACTAAGTATGATTGCTCAAAAAAATTAATCAAAACAATCATATAATAGGCTATATATAATCCTTTATCGGCTAAAACCATACCTCATCAAAAAGTGAAATAAAATGCACATATGTGTACATGGGAAATAATTTATTCAAATACTAGGTTAATTATCATGAATAAATATAATTTTTCTAGAATTTTTATCTCTGTTTAAGTCTCCTAAAAATTCTAACTAGTTTCCAATTAGCCCATCTTTGTCTATTTTCTGTGAGCAATCTACAGATAATTTTGTGTGCAACCAAAGAAAATGGAATCTAAGTATAATCATCTAGCTCCAATAAAATTTACACTAATTTATCTGGTCCACATATTAAACTATGGATTAACAAAGTTAGGGGGAAGAAAATAATCTAAATATTCGTCCAAAATCGTGTATACCAAGACTTCTACCCATCCTTCTAATCCCAACCTAGACTAACACGCTCTGGACCCACTTGGCAGCCCACTTGGCTTGTTTTTCCTCCGTCCCTCACCCTTCACCAGGCGGGAACGCATGAGAAGAGAGAGAGCACAGAGGGACGTGTCGCCGGCATGCTCGATGCGTGGCCGGGACGTGTCCGGCGCTGAGCTCGCTCATATCACCCCCTACCTGCATCGCCTCTCCCCTACTTCATTTCTGTGGAGACCAAATTGAGAGAGAGAGCATCGGTGCCTCCATTCCCCTCCATCTCCATCATCGGCCCGAAGGAACGGTGACCGTCGCCATTACTGGTTGAGCGACGGTCGTCCCCTCTCTTCAGTGTTCGCTCACCTCCTCTTGATGCCAAGCAATTTCCCTTTTGACACCATCTCATTTCATCCACTGCAGCGGCTGGAATGCCGACGCGCCCTCGTCGGTTTGGAGCGTGCTCTGGGCATAGCTGCCGTCCTGACCTCGTCGCTGCTCGGCCACCTCTGACCTATACAAGACTAGTCGCCGCGCCATGATCTTCACCTCGACCATAGGAGCCCGCCGACCGAAGGAATCGAGCTAGAATGCTGTGAACCCGGAGATCGACCCCTTCTTCCCCAACTCCGGCCGCCGGAATCCATCTTCGAGTTTCGTCAGCTCCGGTGAGCCCAACTTCGATTCCTTGCACATGAACCATCTTAGAGGCCACAGGGACCTCACAAATGCTTTTTCTTAGCAACATATTGACCAGAGTGATCTATCGGAAGCCGATATTGTTCTCCGCTATCATAGCACCTCACAAGTCGCCATCACATCCAGCCTTTGATGACCCTCGTGCGACTTTCGACGAGTCTCCAAAAGCTCCGTAAAGCACATGCATGCACTCAGCATTGTATAGATCTAGCCTGCAAAACAACATGCACCGGTGTACCGAAGGCCACCGTCGCTCGAGCTCGCCACCGGCACTATTCCGGCCACCACCGTAGACAAAAAGACCACCGATAGCATCGCCACCTCTTCCTCTACATTTTCTCTTTTGGTCGCTCCCTCTGAATCGCCACCGTTCGCCACCGGTGCTGCTGCGAACCTCGCCGGTCGCGCCCTTCTTCTATTCCATCGTGCGCCGTGCCACTGGCATGTGGGCCCGTCTGGATTAAGCCCAAAAAACACTGATTAGCCAAAGTTTAAAACATATAAAGGTTAAAACGTAAAAATGCTTAATATGACATGTGGACCCAGGACTTAATTATAAATAGAGAAAACATTGAGGACTCTTAATAAAATTTTGACTTAACACGTGCTAGGGACCTATTGTACTAATTAAAAAACTCCAGGGGCCTTTATGCAAAATGTCCAGACACTGACCACTGGACCCCATGAATTTGTAATTTGAAAATAAAATAATATATCTAAAACAATAACTTTTCAATAGAAAATTATACAAAATTGTAAATTCAATATAAAATCAAATATAACTCCTTTTGAGGTGATTCCAGTTGCTATAGATTCACAAAGTTATGGACTTGATTTTAGAAGCATAAAACTTAGCACTCACTATACAAACTTTGTCTCTAAAATGTAAATAAGGAACATCACACATAAAACTAGCACAAATTAATAAAATGCATAGAAAATTCAATTTGACTTATTTTGGGACAAACTAAAATTCTACAGATTCATCAAATCAAACTCTCTGTTTAGGAAAAATAAAAGTATATAGTATCTTTGTACCAAATGCATGTAAAACTAATATCATTTAAATAATGAGTTTTAGATGAGCTGAACTTTAGATATTTATATAAAATTCATTTTAACTCCTTTTTGAGTAAACTTAAGTTCTATAGAATCACCAAAACTTATACTTTCTCAAATTGTAAAATAAAAATATATGCTTACTGTGTAGTAATATCTCCTAAATACTTATATAAGGAATAAACAACTTAGTACAGCTTCAACTTGTAAAATTTGTAGAAAATTTACCTCTAGTCCAAATGGAGTGAACCAACTTTCTATAAAACCCGCAAAAAGCATACTTCAACCCAATGAAATAAAATTTGGCATCTTTTGTTCAGGACTTAGCTCAAAACCCTAATTTGTTGAAACAAGAAATTAAACACATAGAATTGTTAAAGCAATACATAGATAGATATAAGTGTGTATGAACTTTAGCTCTAAATAAACCTTGTTGAACCAGTGAGGCCATAGTTTCATCCTCGTTCACTAAGATTTAGAGCACTTAGCTCATATAACAATATCTAGGTTAGTATGTTAAAATAATGGCATTGAACACCTCTAGTTGCAAAATATGAAGTAAAATAATAAAAGATCTAAACTCGTAGACTTAAGGTGGAATGAATAGCAAATATATTCAGTTTACCAACTAAATCAAGAGGTAACATGGGCTGAACCTACAGCTCTAGAGTCATGCACTCATTAAATGCTATGGACCTGGAACACGTTATATTCGGTAAAATGCATAATAAATTCTTAGTAATTCTAAAAATTGTGAAACCAAAGGTGATTGTCTTAGAAAAACATATCTCCTCACCTCTATGAAGTCAAAATAATAAAAATCAAATTATATAAACATTCTAGAACACTACCTAATTTAAATACTATGCTATACCGAGTGAACTTCAAAAATTCATAACTCTCAAATGGAATAAGGTAAATTAAAGATTCTTTCACCTAAATTCGCTATAGATCAATACCTACTCAATATGCACAAATCATGCATTTTAGAACATTTTGGATTTCTGTCTATTTTTGGTGTTTAATTGCACATCCTGTATTTTATTTAGATAATTACATAAATGGTTAAGGAGTGGATTAGGTGTTAATATTTCTCAATATCAAGGCAAGTTCTTCCCCTACCATTCTTTGAATACATTGAATCCCATGATTTGAGGGATGAAATTGTTTGTTTTGTTGCATATGAACTTAGACTATATTGGTACTTAAAATTTGGTTATGGTAGTTATTTGCTGCATCTCCTACCTTGAATAATTGTAATCCTTATTGATTGTACCCCTAGAAACGGTTAGAGTATATTCCTTGTGCTAAAATGGGTTTATATATAAACATTATACCACTACTTGCTTAGCCCTGCTTAGAAATATGCAGATGCACATTCCATCAAATACTAAAATATGTTTTGATATGAGAACCTTTACTGAAATGGGTTGTATATGATGAGTATTTGCGAATTAAAAGGGTGTTAAAAACATGATTTTGATTTGGGCGGCAAGTGGCATGCATACGGTGTTAGTTGTATGCCCATAGGGGGAGAGATTTTTGATCAAGTCTGTAAGGACCGAACTTGTGTCACCAACTTAAAGTTATCCGTACATTCACATGTGTTAGTATGGGATGACCTAAGCTGATTAATCTACTTAGTACCTAGCCTTGCACTATGGTAGGCCGGTGTGTATAGGTTCGTATAACTCAGAGGAACTTTCTATTTACACCGTTGTGGTAATTTAGGTGACTATGTCTGTCCAATACAACGGTATTGTGCCACATGGTGGGTTCCTGTCGCGTCTGCCACCACGGCGTTAAGTTTAAGGCGTGGGCCCGCCACTTAACGGTTCTAGGTTATATTCCAGTATGCCTATGATGGAGGAACACGTATCGTGCTGGTGCAAGGCTAGATATTAAGTGGTGTAATGGCTTCGTTATGACCTCTAGACCACATTCAACATGAAGAGTATGGTAGAGTCTTGCAAACTCAAAACAAACTAGAGTGTTCATATCATGTGGGTAAAGTTGTACAAACTCTGCAGAGTTCTCTAAACTAATCGATTAGCCGTGCTCATGGTCAAGAGCGCTTTGGTGAAGTGTCATGAGTATAGACTCTATTGTTTTAAAACTGTGAACATGTGACTCGGTTTGAAAATGACAAAAGGTGTTGAGTTGTGTGAGTGTGGTGAATATAATATGACTTGTTGTCATGGAGGACAAGAAGAATATGATAAAGATGGATACTTAATGAAATTATCAATGAAACTTAAAACTTTTTTAGATAATTGAATTGTCAACTCCTTTGTAAAAGAATTGTGAAATAAAACTTGCTTTATGCTGAAAATGAACTACACATATAGCCTCCTTTGAATATATGCCTTACATGTAGTATGTTAGGTTTGACTTATGCTTGCCAGTATATTAACTTGTTTAATGTACTGACTCTTGTCATTGGAATATCCTTGCTTGCAGGTTTAGACTTAGTCCTTGAGTGATGCGGGTTTTCGATTCGCTTCTTCTAGGATTTGAACTTAACGGGGTAAACACCTAGTCGATGTGCTTGTGATTTGGGTAGTCAAGCTTCTGCTGTTCTCTGATTTATACATAGATATTTATTTGGCCGGTCGGCCTATGTAATTATTAAGTTGATGTAAGTCTTTAAGTTCCTTTCATCTTAAACGTGTTTGCTATGTATGTCCATGCTTAAGATGAAAATGTGAATCTAGTGCACATCCTGGGAACTAGATTCACATGAGTAAGAGTTAAGGATATTTGAGATGTTGTAGATCTTTAGTCATTTTTGTCAAGTCTCCTGAATGTGTAACACATCTGGTCGCCACCTTCGAGTGGTTTGACGGGCACATCTCAGGCTGAAGTTGACTGATAGGCTAAAGGCCCAACAACGTCTCCAATATTTTTCTCTCGAGGCTCCGAACATTCCGTTATGTTTGCTAAATGAATTAGAGCATTCCACTTCATCTTGCAAATATAATGGGAGGACCGGGTGATTTCTAACATTTCACCAAAAATCAACCCAATGTTTTGAATATGATTGAACATGGTAAAATTTTGACAAAACCTAATGTTGTGAAAACAGTTTTTAAATATGCTGGAATTATGCCCTCTCTTTCTGCAACACTAAAAGAAACTAAAACTAATATTTCAAAATCATCAACTTCTAGGGAAAAGTATACTTGTTCTTTTTGTGGTAAAGATGGTCATCTTATTGGTTTTTATTTCAGATTAGCACGTAAACAGAAAAAAGAAAGAGAAATTGTTTTTGCAAAATCAAAGTGGTAAAAATCTGGTTTTTCCTCGAGAAGACCGGTCACACCGCAATGGGCATCTCAGTCAAACCGGCGCCCGGTCAGACCGGCTGCATAGTATCGGTCAGACCGGCCAGTGGTCAGACCAGCCAGCAGTCAGACCAACGGTACAACAGAGGTTAGACCGGCCTCAGAGGAATTTTTCTGAAAATTCTAAAACTATTTTTGCACGTGGATATACGCCTATTGGATCTACTGGTCGTGTGTCTCAGTACTGGATTTCTAAATGTCTTTTATCTCAACCCAGTACTGAGGCTTCGACATCGTCTTGTGTGTAGCCTTTGGTGGCGAGGAAGGAGAACATGTGGATCATGGATTCTGGTTGTTCGCAGCACATGACCGGTGATAAAAATTGGTTCTCCCCCCTCAAGATGGCATCCGAGACTGAATCGATTATCTTTGGTGATGATTCTACTAGTGTCATTCTTGCTACAGGATCTATCATGGTAAGTGACAAGTTTGAATTGAAAGAAGTAGCTTTGGTTGATAATTTAAAGTATAATTTGCTTTCGGTTTCACAAATTGTTGATGAGAATTTTGAGGTTCACTTTAAAAAACTGGAAGTAAAGTATTTGATTATTGTGGTGATTCTGTGTTGAATATTTCTCACTATGGAAGTGTTTAAAGCTGATTTTGGAAATCCTGTTTCACCTGTTGTAACATGTATGGTTGCGAAATTCAACAAAGATTTGATGTTTTGGCATCGTAGACTTGGACATGTTGGTTTTGATTATCTCACTAGGTTAAGTGGTTTTATCTTGTTCGTGGTTTGCCTAAACTTAAGAAAGATCTTGATTTGGTTTGTACACCATGTCATCATGCTAAGATGGTTGCTTCTTCACATGCTCCTATTATTTCTGTGATGACGGATGCACTGAGACAACTCTTACATATGGACACTATTGGTCCAGCTAGAGTGCAATCCATTGGAGAAAAGTGGTATGTGTTGGTTGTTGTTGACGATTTTTCTTGATATTCTTGGGTTTTCTTCATGGCAACTAAGAATGAGGTTTTTGGACACTTTCGGAGTTTGTATCTTAGATTGAATTGTGAACTTGCCGGTTCTTTGAAGAGAATTAGAAGTGATAATGGAGGTGAATTTAAGAATGCCTCTTTTGAACAATTTTGAATTGAAAAAGGTCTTGAACATCAATTTTCTTCTCCTCGTGTTTCACAACAAAACGGTGTTGTTGAAAGGAAAAATCGTTCCTTGGCTACAACAATGCTTGATGAATATCACACTCCTAGGAAATATTGGGCCGAAGCTATTAACACTACATGTTATGTTTCCAATCGTGTTTTCTTGAGATCAAAACTTGAAAAAACTTCTTATGAGCTTCGATTTGGACATCAACCCAAAGTTTCACATTCGTGTGTTTTTGGTTGCAAGTGCTTTGTCTTGAAATCAGGAATTTAGATACGTTTGAGACACGTTCTACTGATGGAGTGTTTCTTGGTTACCCCGCATATTCTCGTGGCTATCGTGTACTTGTTTTGAAAACTAACAAAATTGTTGAGACTTGTGAAGTCACTTTTGATGAGACTAGTCCAGGTACTAGACCAGAACTTGCAGGTACATTGTCACTGGTTCAGGGGGAGGATGGTCGTATTTTTGAGGACAAAAGCGACGATGACGATGACAAGGTCGACTGGCCTTGGCCGACCGCCGCCGCCGCTGCACCGGTGCAGAGGCACCGCGACCGCAGGGCCGTCCACCTCGTGTTTTGTTAATGCTGATCAAGGTGGTTCTTCAGAAGCTACAACCAGTGAGGGTACAAAACATGAATCAACTTCAGAAGTTGCTGCTCCTTTGCACATTCAAAGATGACATCCGCCGGAACAAATAATTGGTAATATAGGTGAGTAGACTACAAGGTTAAAGGTAACTACTCGTGATGTATGTGCAAACTCTACATTTATTGCTTATTTTGAACCAAAAGACGTTACTCATGCACTAACTGATAAATCGTGGATTAACGCCATGCATGAAGAACTTAAAAATTTTGAGAGAAACAATGTTTGGACTTTAGTTGAACCACCTTCTGAACATAACACTATTGAAACCAAGTGGGTATTCAAAAATAAACAAAACAAGGATGGTTTAATTGTTAGAAATAAAGCTAGACTTGTTGCTCAAGGTTTTACTCAGGTGAAGGGTTTGGATTTTGATGAAACTTTTGCTCCTGTTGCTAGGATTGAGGCAATTAGACTTTTGTTATCTTTTGCTGCTTCAAAAGGTTTTAAATTGTATCAAAAGTGCTTTTTCTAAATGGCTATATACAGGAGGAAGTTTATGTTAAACAACCACCGGGTTTTGAAAATCCTGATTTTCCCAACCATGTTTTTACTGTTTAAAGCTTTGTATGGTTTGAAACAAGACCTAGAGCATGATATGATAGGCTTAAGAACATTTTTTCTTGCAAAATGTTTTCAAATGGGAAAGATTGACAAAACGCTTTTTGTTCTTAAGCATGGTGAAAACCAACTTTTTTTCAGATCTATGTGGATGATATCATCTTTGGTTGTTCAACTCACGCTTTTGTTGTAGAGTTTGCTGAGACTATGCGCAGGGAATTTGAGATGAGCATGATGGGTGAGTTCTCGTACTTTTTGGGATTGCAAATTAAGCAAGCACCTCAAGGTACATTTGTGCATCAAACGAAGTATACCAAGGATCTTTTGAGACATTTCAAGATGGAGAATAGCAAGCCAATCTCTACGCCAATTGGTTCTACTGTTGTGTTGGATCCTGATGAAGACGGTGAAGCTGTGGATTAAAAGAAATATAGAAGTATGATTGGATCATTGTTGTATCTAACTGCTTCTAGGCCAGACATACAATTTGCTTTGTGTTTGTGTGCACGTTTTCAAGCTTCTCCTCGTGCTTCACATCGTCAAGCGGTCAAGCAAATGATGAGGTATTTGAATCATACACTTGAGTTTGGAATTTGGTATTCTACTTCATCTTCTATATGCTTAAGTGGTTATTCCGATGCTGATTTTGCGGGTTGTAGAATTGATAGAAAAAGTACTAGTGGAACATGTCATTTTCTTGATACATCATTAATTGCATGGTCTTCTAGGAAACAATCTAGTGTAGCTCAATCAACTGCTGAATCAGAATATATTGATGCTGCTAGTTGTTGTTCTCAGATTCTTTCTCTTATTTCAACTTTGGAAGATTATGGACTTGATTTTGAGAAGGTTCCTCTTTATTCTGACAATACATGTGCTATTAATATTGCTAAGAATCCTGTACAACACTCACGTACAAAGCACATTGATATTCTCTTTCACTTTTTGAGGGATCATGTTGAGAAGGGAGATGTTGAATTCAAATTTTTGAATACTAAGTTGTAATTTGCGGATATTTTCACTAAACCATTGGATTCGTCTCGCTTTGCTTTTCTTTGTGGAGGGTTGGGAATTATTCATCCTTTTGACATGGTTTGAGGGGGAGTTTTGTGCTCTTGGTTTTATCAAGCAATATTTGAATGAAGTAAATTGAAAAAGAGAGCTTTGTTGATATATAGTATTTTCTTGTGCATGCTATCAATACTATGAAGGTTTATTTGTCACTAGCATAGCTTGTATGTATTATAGTATTTTCATGAGGCTTAGTTTTTACATTTAAGCGATATGATGCATGACACTTTAATTTCATACTTGAATTAATGAATATGCAATGTTGATACTAGTGCATAGTTTGGATTGTAAATGCTTATATATATGTTGTGTTGAATTGTTATTCCTCAAATTGCTTTAAAATTGCTCATTGTGCAAGAGAATAAAACATTATCTATGAGAGAAAAAAAGAATACCAAATCCTTGGAAACAGTCTTGATGACAAGGACATATTCGATGTGAGCAAAAATAATGGGTGTCGAATCCTTGGAAATAGTCTTGACGACAAGGATGTACCAGGAATAATTGAGAGAAAAAATATATGAGCAAAACTAGGCTCAAATAAATATGAGAAAAATTTTCTTGATTGTTTTGTGCAAAAAGTTAATTTGAGAAAGAGTAATTGTTACAATAGGTATATATGTGTCGGGACGCCTCCGAACCTCTTATTATGTTTAAGGGTCAAATAGAAAGTATCTAATCTCCCTATAAGCATAGTAAGGTATCCGGCGTTCCGAGAGAGAGAGAGAGAGAGAGATAACTGAGACATTGCTGGGCCTTTAGCCTGCCAGTCAACTTCAGCCTGTATTGTGCCCGTCAAACCACTCGATGGTGGCGACTAGATGTGTTACACAACCAAGAGACTTGACACCAATTGGCTAAAGATCTACATTATCTCAATTATCTTTAACTCATACTCATGGCTAATTCATTCCCAGCAAAAGGAATATAATAACCACTTTCATCCGAGCAGTTGGTATTGCTAACATTCCAAAGGTTCAACATACTAGCATAAGTAAATTCAACATATTAGTCTCATAGATACATATGGCTGTCAGGCCAAATAGTTATATACATAGTATTATCGCACGGAAACGAACTCCATCCCTGATGATCTTTACTTCGACTAACTAGGGAGTGCCCTAGTAAGAACAGTCTGGAAATAATGGCTCCTCCTCGACGAACTCATCTTCCTCGGGAGGAAATTCTCCTGCAGCCATATCTATGCAAGCAACCAAGTATAGATACACAAACAATAGTCAGTACAACGAATTGTACTGGCAAGCAACCATCAAGCCTACATGCTACATGTTTGGCATTATCAAAGAAAGTTCGTATCGGGTTCTTTTAGCACAAAGCAAATTTTATTTTGGTAAAACCCCACTGTAAATATCAGGTTTTCACAAATAAATTTCAGCAAGCTGACACTTTGCTAAATTGGGCATTTAGTTGATAGTAATTCACATATCAACTAAAGCATGCAAAGCATGGCACACGATACAAAAGTATCCGATTTATTACACACAATAAAACCCTTCTATTATTCGTGATTTAGCCTTACACCAGCACGATATGTGTTTTCTCCATCCTATACCATTTTGGAAGTACCGCATAGGACCGTTAAGTGGCGGGCCCATGCCTTAAACTTAACACTGTGGGGGCGGACACGACAGGAACCCACTCACGTGGCACAATACCATTGTATTGGACAGGCTGAGTCACCTAAACTACCACATCAGGGCATAAAGGAAGCTCCTCTAAGTTACACAAACTCATACACTTCGGCCTACCTAAATGTAAGGCTAAACCACAAATAGTATACTAAGCTAGGGCTATCCCATAGTAACACATGTGGTTGTACTGTATTTGAGATGAACATACGTGGAGTGAAGCTCTTAGGGTAGTTTGGGCACACACTCCCCCTATCGGTATACAACTAGTCACCATATGTATACCACTTGCGGCCCAAACTTGAAATTCACATTTGTCACCTTTTTGTTTTGGCAAGTAACATTTTTACCATAATATAATTTTTTAGAAGAGAATTTTTAAAGCAAGACTTAGGTACTTTGCCCAATGAGCATAGGAAAATGGCACTACAAGCAATACTAAGCATAGGGGTGAATCATCTAGGGTTTTAGATCTTTCAAACACACATTAACATCTTGATCATTCTGTAACGCCCTGAAAATCGGAGAATTTAAAAACCGGGAATTAAAAATCGGAACTCATAAAAACTTTTTGCTCATTGCTTCTCGTCGTGTTTATTGCTTCTTATTGCCAGCTTTGTTGCATAAATTTTTATGTGAGCGATTCATCTCGATATTCGAGAAAATTCAAATGATTTGGATTTCCATCTGGGGAGAAGAATTTCGGAGTTTAAAGTTGGAATTTTGAAATAAAATAGGAAAAGGGTTTTGTGGATTTATAAAAATATATATTTGGGATCAAAACATTATTTTGGTGGGTGACTAATATTAATTAGTGAATAAAATGAGTGACAAAATATTTTAAAAGGATATATGTGAAGTCAAGAAATTATTTGGAATTAAAATTGTATTTTCTGGAATTTAGGACAAAGGATTAAATTAAATATGTGAAATATATTTTTAAAATAATAAAAGTGGGTGAAAAAGTTGAAAATATAATTTACAAATTAATTTTTTGGTGTATTATATTTTATTTCAAATTTTAGGGGTGAAAGGAAATAGAATTTGGAAATTAGAAATTAAATCGGGAAAATCGGAAATGTCACTGTTCATTGTGCGCCACGTGCTCGACGCCGTACCACGCGCCGCCCGGCCCCGCATCACGCCGCACGCCCATGCACGCCGCACCCGGACCCCGCCTGCACCGTGCGCCCCTCGCCGCGTCGCGCCCGTCCGTACCAACCCCGCCCCGCGCCGTGCGCCACCCCGCCACGCCGCGCCCGCCCGTACGCCCCCGCGCCACGCACGCCACGCGCCGCGCCCGCGCCCGGTCCCCGTCGCCCGCGCCGCGCCCGCGCCTCGACCCTACGCCCGGCCTCGCCATGCCTGGCCCCGCCATCCGGCGCCGCCGCGTGCCATCCGTCGTACTGCCACCGCGCCGGGCCCCCTCTCTCTCTTTTTCTCTCTTCGGTTGCCTATAAAATGGGGCAAAGCCCTCCCGTTTCCCCTACCTCGCCTCCACCTTTCCTTGTCTCCCTCGCCGGTTCTCGCTGCCGTGCGCCGCAAGCCATCACCGTCGTGCACCGAAACCGCCGCAAGCCATCGCCGCCGTGCACCGGAGCTCCGCCACGCCCGCACCGTCGCCGTCGCCGCGGTAAGTCCCGGGCCGCCGCCCTCGCGCTAGCGTCGCCGCCGGCGGAGAGAGGAAGGGAGGGAGCGCGGGGGAAAACAGAGGAAGGGGAGAGAAAGAAAAAAATAAAAAGGAAAGAAAGAAAAAATGAGAGAAAAAGAAAAGAAAAAGGAAAAAGAAAAAATAGGGAAAATATGGAAAAATTCAAAAAAATTAGGAAAAATATTTGGGAAAATATTTTGGCAAAAATGTATTGTTTTGTCCTATATTTTCTCGGAGTAATCTTGGAATTCGAAAATCGGATTTTCGAAGATTTCGTTCTCGCGTCGTTTTAATCCGGAGTTTATCTATTTTCTTCCCGCCATTAAAAATATATTCCTTTGGTACTGGACCTCCAAAACTTCGAGTACCAATTCTTTTGATCAACGCTTTTAAAAATGTATTCCCTTAATCAAATTGGATCGACATTTTGCGAAAACCCTAAAATCCCAAACTCGCTTTTAAATCCCGAAACTCTCGCTCGAACTTGAGTAGGATTTTAGGCTAAACATTTGGAGTCGTTTTTATGGTCCTTTTCGATCTCTTGGTATTTTATTGAATTCGATAGAATTCAATTGATTTTTCGCACGTACGGATAGCAACCGAGGGAGGGCACCGACTACGTTGAAGACCCCGGCCAACAAGTGTGTGAGCAAGGCAAGTTAACACTTCCCTTTGAACATATTGATCCTACTTTGCGAAATGATGTTGATTTAAATTACAAATTTGCATGCTATACACAAATGAATACCTATGCTTGATATACCCTGCCTTGATGTCGATTACCATTAGAATTACTCTTTGTAACCTTCGATGTGATATAACCGAAGGATAACTTCGGTAAAATGCTTAGCCCTGCTTATATTAGATTCGTGCATACTCATGATTTCACAAAGAAGCTTCGTGCTTGGGCAACTACCTTTGGGAAGGTAGTTGGAATACGGCGTGTGGAGACATGAGCGCCACATTGCCTTGATCATGATGAAAATAGTTTTGGTGGAAAAACAAAAAAAAATACAAAACCAATGTTTTGGACTGGGGCGGATGGATGGATTTGGGTGGATTCCGGTAAAGGCAAGCACCGTCCCTGGTCAATTAAGGACCGAGCCATGAGACTTATAACCTGGAACGAGCCAGTACAGCCGTACTTCTCGAATGGGTATAGACCTAGCGGAGTAGATAGCCGAGCGGAGGCAGTATCCCTGCATAGTGGTTCTTGAGTGAAGAGGTGGTTCTGGTTATTGAGATAAGGTTGTGGCCTAAGTGTTGAGTTATGAATGAGAATGTTGTGAAAGTTTTCCCTTACCCCGGGAGCGCCAGAACTCCTCTCACTGCTAGGAAAGGACGGCTAGAGTACAAGAGGATTTAAGTTCATGGAGCGGGTACTGCCGAAGCGAAGTTATCGAAAAGCTTTGCCATGACCATCCCATATGAAGGGATGAAAGCTCATTCAATGAGTAGTCATGGAGTACGGGTAAAGTGTACATCCACTGCAGTGTGAGTAAATCAATCAATTCGAATAGCCCTGCTCGCGGTTAATGAGCAACTGACAAGTTTCTCCCGTGTCTAGACTTATGAAATTTAAAATGATGGGATGGGATTGCGTAATGATTTTGTGTGCTGGTGGACTCAACTTCTCGAACTGCGAGAAGAGGTGGACTCCCTAGAAAACCATGACGAACCGGAGGCGGGAAGCCATCCTTGGAATCACGATGGATGGTAGACAGAACCGTCGCCGTTTTAACATACTCTGAAACTAAAACTTGATTTGGCTAGATATTAGGTTTGAGAAATGATTTGTGAAAATTGGCTTTGTGCAAATGAACCATAGCCATCGTTTGAATGACCCTATCATGTGCATCATTCCATGTCGGCTTGCTGAGTACGTTGGGTACTCACCCTTGCTATACGCACAAACCTTCAGATGGAGGAAGCGAAGAACTGGAGGACCCCTATGCTTACTGCCAGATGGGCGAAGGAGGATAAGGCGTCTACTAGGTCTTAGTCCCCGGTCGTTGCCTGTGGCAATCGACATGCCGCTGCCTTCCGACTGCTATCTTATCTAAATTCTGCTTTTGGTTGTATCCGGACCAGTAGGTCCTATATGTATTGGATATTTCCTTCGGGCCTATTATTGTAATAATTTCGATGTAAGACTATTCGTGCACTTTGCACCTGGTAATTTAGAACTGTATTCTTGGGTACCAAACTACTCGATCCAGGGATATGGTACTGTGGACACGAATGATTCCCGTCCTGAAAAATAGGGGTCGACACATTCCCAGGGTTAGGGATTTGGCTAAGTAATTATGTGGAGTTTGAGATGGCATGCAACATAGGTGGTTGTACTATCCATTTTTTTAAGATTTTAGTGTCGTTATAACAAATATCATGCAAAGTTCCCAACCATATTGAAATAACCTCCATAAATCTAGGATAAAAGTGTTCAAAGGGGGAGGTAGGACTTGCCTGGTTTTTCTTCTTCTTGTTCATTCAAATACGCGGGGTCTTGGTAAAATGCCGGCGATTCGTCTAATGCATACATACGACAATTTTAGATTGCCGGCATTTACGAAAACTTTCATGAGCTAAGATGAATGCATATGAGATGAAAGTGTTTTAGCTTCAGATTGACCTATTAGGTAAAGTTTTTATTTTATTCATTCCTACCTAAGGTGAAAGATTTTTATATAGTCCCTTTTATAGGTCAGGTATTTTGCTTTGCATTTCCTAAATTTGTTCAAGGCTAAACTATAGGCTTTCTGGTATGTAAATTATTTTTAGCTAATAAAGCACAGAGAGGTGGTCCGAACAAAATTTAGTTTGAATTGTTAGGAATTTTAATGGTTTCCCTAAAAATTCTAGAAGTTGGGGTGCACTAGAATAACTCTTTTTCTTAACAAATCTTAAGTGATTTATTTACTACAGAAAATACCTGGTTTCCTAATTTTATCGTACAGTACATCTTTCACAGATTCTATAGAGTCTTGGTTCACCTTATTCGGAGCTAGGATGATTTTCCTATGATTTTTATAAGTTAAACCTACTCTATTTTGCTGGGTTCATCAAATGGATTTTTATAAACAAATCTTCTACTGTGTGTTGTTGTTTTTATTTCACAGTTCTAAAGTTCATAAATCTTGCGGATCTAACAAAATTTGTCCCAAGTCAAAATGTGCTATTTTCAATTTTCTATGGATTTTCAAAGTTCGGCTACTTATATGTTGGAAAATTCCTATTCGGATTAAATCTTTAAATTTGCGTGGGTCCTACATGTCGGCGGCAGTGGCATTTAAATGACTTAATGGTGCGCCTAACTAAGTGGGTCCCGGCTGTCAGTGACTCAAGGAGAGGGGGAAGCAGGGCAGTGGCGCATGGCGAGTTTCTTGCCGGCGTCGGCGGTGAACGGCGGACGGTAAGTGGTCGCGCCCAAAAGGAAAGATGTAAAGTAGATCACGGCGAAGCTAATGAGCTCTCCCCCGTGCTCTGCCGCTACCGGAATGGTCATCAGCGACGGTGCAAGCGGTGTCGTGGTTCGGGAGAAACATGCATGTGTGATTCAAGCTATCATCTTGCCATGCATGTACCGGAAATAGCTTATAAGGGTCCTGAGGAAACTTACCGAGCAAACGCGGGGTTCTGGCTTGGTCAAGATGACGGTGGCGCCGTGCGGGGTTCCATGGCAGCGGCGGTCCTCACTTCGGGTGAACGTCGATAGGGAGCTACGGTGGCCGGCTGTCAAAACCAAATGTGGGCCCTTATACTGGTGTATCTGGAGATGCTCTGAGCCAAAGGAATCGATCTATAACTTACCACGGAGGAAAAGAGGGGAGGTCGATGGCGGCGGCCGGAGTTGGGGAGGAAATGGGGAACTTCTTCCATAGAGTGATTGACGGCGATTCCTTTGTTTTTAACCAATGTCAGGCATCAAGTAACAAGATGGCGAGAGGATTTTGGCAATGGATTACCATGGAGGGCTGGCGACGAGCGGGTGGTTCACGGCAGTTGGTCCGGAGCGTGTTGTTCATGTGCCTCGGCTCAGTGGCGTTCCCGATCGCCGGATACATCATCTGGAGTGGGATTTGGCCATTAGACAGTGCAAAGAGTAGGGAGTTGGGAACACACATTGCTTAAGGGAGTAGCTCACCAGAGTTCGAATGTGGTTGGATCTTGCTTGCCGGCGGAGAGGATTCCTTGGAGGCTTCGTGGCGTTCTCGGGGTGTTCGGCTTCGGTTTCTTCGTGGAACGTGACAGGAGTGAAAAGAGGTCTACGGTGGTCGGCTGGTCGGGTTTATATGCGGTCGTCGGCAGTGCACAGGAGAGAGAGCTCCGTGTGGCAGCGAATGACGCGTGCACATGGGACAAGGTGGAGCATGGTGTGTCACTGTCGTCATGGCCCCACCGGTCAGTATGGCCCGCATGGCAATGAGCAAGCGAAGGAGAGAGGGAAATCCTGTAATTTTTCTAAGTCCCGATACAGTGGCGACTTTCCGAATTTAGACTCCCTTTAAAAATATTTCCAGGCTGATTTTGGGGCGGTGCCCTTTGGCAAACTTGTAAAAGGTGACTCAAAATACAATACTGCCAAATTTCGCCGTCTGGGGTTCGCTGGATTCGTTTTGGCAGCAGCTCAAAGTCAGCTCTAGAGTTATGTTTCTGTCAGCTTTGACACTTAGAAAATTTTCTTACGGTCAAGTCTAGATTTAAGTTAATACCTACTTCTCACTTTCGTAATGTGTTCCTTTTGATTGATTGCTAATGTCCCTTTATATTTTTCTTGGGCATTTTCCTGAATTTTCTTTGGACCCCTTTTGTTTCAATTCCAAAATGAAAATTATGCCCCTAATATGCACATGCAACTTTCTTTTATACGAAAATCGAGTATCCGCACCTCACATTAATGAAAACTTTTGGTTCAATATTTACATTATACTTTCTCCCTCGTTTTATCAGATACATGATTTGTTAGGATGTGATAGCTATGCCCCCCTTACAAAAGAATCTCGACCCCGAGATTCGTTCCTTCTAAAAGAAGCTAGGGAACTTGGTTCTGAGCCGGTCTTCGCGTTCCCACATAGCTTCGTCTGCAGTGTGATTACTCCACTGCACTCGGAGCATCTTAATGGTCTTCCTTCGGGTTTGCCATTCTCTCTCTTCGAGGATCCGAATTGGATGCTCTTGATATGAAAGATTTTGATTCAGATTTATGTCTTCTAGAGTAGTGTACTCGATAGGAGTCCGAAGGCATTTTCGGAGTTGTGAGACGTGAAATACGTCATGTACGTTAGAGAGGTGAGGGGGTAATTCTAGTTGGTAGGCTACTTGTCCGCATCTGGCAATGATCCGGTACGGTCCAATGTAACGCGGAGCAAGTTTGCCATGTATCTGAAAATGCTGAGTACCCCACAGAGGAGAGACTTTAAGATAGATGTGGTCGCCTACATCAAAGCTTAGCTCCCATCGTCTGCGATCCGAATAACTCTTTTGGCGGGTTTGTGCCTCTCTTAATCAGTCTCTGATAAGAGTGACATTCTTTTCAGCATCGTTAATAACCGCAGGTCCAAAGAATTGTCTCTCTTCTACCTCAGACCAGTAGAGAGGTTTTTTGGACTTTCTTCCATAAAGAGATTCAAATGGTTACATTTGAAGAGTAGATTGGAAACTGTTGTTATAGGAAAATTCCACAAATGGTAAACATTTATCCTAGTTGGTGTTATGCTCAAGCACACAGGCTCGGAGCATATCTTCAAGAATTTGGTTTGTTCTTTCTACCTAACCTTCGGTTTGTGGATGGAAAGCAGTGCTGAAGAATAATTTTGTCCCCAGGAGCTCATGAAGATTTTCCCAAAATCGAGAGGTAAACTGCGTGCCTCGATCGGATACTATAATCTTCGGCACGCCATGAACTCTTACAATATGGGTCAAATATAACTCTGCTAACTTGGCCCCACCATAGGTTATATGCATCGGTATAAAATGGGCCACTTTTGTTAGCCGATCCATAATAACCCAGATGGAATTGTGCCTGTTGGGTGTTTTGGGCAGGCCAGTGATGAAATCCATTCCAACTTCATCAAATTTTCATTCAGGGATCTGTAAAGGTTGGAGCACACCAACAGGTCGTTGGTGTTCAGCTCTGACTCGTTGACAGGTGTCGCATATGGCAACATAGGCTGCTATGTCCCACCGCAGGCTGGGCCACCAATACTGAGTTCATATGTCCTGGTACATTTTTGTACATCCCGGATGGATAGTTAAGGAGGTGTAGTGGGCTTATGACAGAATACTTTCTCTATGATTTTGGCTATCTGGAACAAAGATTTGTTTCCCATGCATGATTACCCCATCCGAGTTTGTACTGATGTCCTTTATAATTTCAGCGGCTTCCTTATCTGAGTTTTGTGCCGCTTTGATTTGAGAATAGAGTGTGGGCTGTAATGCCAATGAAGCAACATAGCCATCTTCCACTAAACCCAAATTTAGCTTTTGGAACTCAGATGATAAGGATGGCTAGATTATTGATTCAATATCAGCCGGGTGGCGCTGTTTTTGACTTAAGGCGTATACCACAAAGTTTGCTTTGCCAGGGTGATAATGAATGCCGAGATCATAATCCCTTATAAGCTCTAACCATCTCCTTTGCCTTAAATTCAGATCCGGTTGAGTAAAGAAATACTTCAGACTCTTGTGGTCACTAAAGATCTCGCATCGGTTTCCAATCAAGTAGTGCCGCCAGATTTTTAGAGCATGCACTACGGCAGCTAGCTCTAAGTCATGAGTCGGATAGCTCATGAGGCAAAAATTGGCGTGCAGCATAAGCCACTACCTTTCCTTCTTGCATAAGCACACATCCCAGTCCTTGACGTGACGCGTCACAGTAGACATGGAAAGGCTTATGGATATCTGGCATTATTAGCACTGGGGCTGTGGTAAGCCTTCTTTTCAGCTCAATGAAGCTTGCTTCACACTCTTCGGACCAAATGAATGTAGTCTCCTTTTTGAGGAGTTGAGTCAAAGGCCGAGATATTTTAGAAAAATTCTCGATAAAATGACGATAATAACCGGCCAAGCCGAGGAAACTTCTAACTTCGGAGACGTTTTGTGGTTGCTTCCAATTCAGTATATTTTGTACATTACTAGGATTAATAGCAATACCACCCTCCGAAAGGACATGACCGAGAAATCTAACTTCTGTTAACCAAAACTCACACTTTGAGAATTTGGCATAGAGTTTGTGTTCCGGTAGCTTATCGAGTACCATGCGCAGATGCTGCGCATGTTCTTCCTCATTTTTAGAATAAATAAGGATATCATCAATGAACACCACCACAAATTTATCAAGATATTCCATGAAGATTTTATTCATCATATTCATGAAGGTGGCTGGCGCATTGGTTAAGCCAAAAGAAACTACGGTGTATTCAAACAAATCATAGTAGGTAGTGAATGCCATCTTCGGAATGTCTTCCGGTCTAATTTTGAGTTAAATACCCCAATCTCAGATCAATTTTTGAGAAGACACGGGCTCCTGTTAATTGATCAAACAAGTCATCAATCCTAGGGAGAGGATATTTATTTTTGATAGTGACCTCATTCAAGGTTCGATAATCGACGCACATTCACATGGTTCCATCTTTCTTTGGTGCGAATAGCACAGGACAACCCCAAGGAGATGAGCTTGAGCGAATAAAACCCTCATCTAATTGTTCATTAATTTGCTTCTTCAGTTCTTTTAAATTTTCCGTAATCATCTGATAAGGTCTTTTAGCAATAGGTGTTGTTCCAGGAACCAGATCGATCACAAATTCTATGTCTTGTTGAGGTGGCATCCCTGGCAACTCTTATGGGAATACATCAGGATATTCATTAACAACAGGTACCATCTTCAACTCCGGTACAACAAGAGATTGTGTAGAGGGTTGCTTAAAGGAGGAAGATTTTTCACATGTGAATCTAACCATATGTCCGTCAGTACTGTAGAGCGTCACCATTCTCCGTGCACAATCGATGGTCCCTTTGTGCTTGGATAACCAATCCATCCCGAGTATAACATCCAACCCCAAGGTATCTAGTAATATAAGATGGGCTGAAAATTTCACCCATTCATTTGAAATTCTACCCCTTTGCACAATAATTTAGTGGTCAACGTAGACTCGGGTGATTGTATATGCACGGCATTACTAAGAATTCCGGTTTCAATTTAAGTTGTTTTGCTTTTGATGCTGACATGAAAGAATGAGTTGCACCTGAGTCAAATAAAACTGTTGCAGGAGAGGAGTGCAGAAGAGTACGACGCCGGGCGCGTCAGTTGCTTCCTCAATGGTGACATGATTCAGTCGCCCTTTGCCTAACGTCGAAGCTGGCTTCGGATTTGCAGGAATTCCCTGTTGTCCAGCTTGTGTGGGTCTGCCCGAGGTTGTGGCCGGTGCAGCTTGTGGACATGATCCGGTCTTCCCAGTCTTCGGATATGGGCACCTTGGTGAGTAATGCCCCTTTTTGCCACAGTTGTAACATGCAATGTTAGCTATGCGAGAGGCATCCCCAACTGGTTGCATGCGCGAGGAATTTGACGATACATTTGAACTTGTGGACGTGGCTGTGCATACATTGGCCTTGGTGGCTGAGACATTACGGATCGGTTCATTGGTGGTGAAACCAGTCGAGGATGAGTGGAACTGCTACTTCCTACGAATTTCTTCGCAGCCCACTTGCGTTTGTGGTCCTCAACTACTTCCTTCTCACTAGATTCAACCCGAAGAGCCTTATCCACTAAGGCCTTCATGCTGCTGATTTCATGAGCGGCCAAAGCATTCTTTAATTCAGGTGCCAGTTTGTCTCTGCATGCCTCGACCTTCTTAGTTGTAGTGTTTATGTCAACAGTAGCATATCTACTGAGATAATTGAAACGCTCCATGAATTCCATGAAAGACATACTCCCTTGTTTTAGATTGAGAAATTCCTTTTTCTTGATCTCCATGAGACCAGCTAGAATATGAGCGGATCGGAACCCTTCTCGAAACACAGTCCATGTGATGGGTTCATCTGACGGAATAAGAGTTTTATATGTCTCCCACCACGCGGCGGCGGTGACACCTTGTAGGTATTAAGCAGCAAAAGTAGCCTTCTCCATAGGATCACACCGGCAAAGATTCAATTTGTTTTCAATATCCTGCAGCCAGTCGTCTGCATCGAGTGGATCAGCTGCTGAAGAGAAGTGTGGTGGATGAGTTCGTTGGACATCCGCCAATTTGGATGGTGCCTGATTAGCTTGATGTGCCATTGCGGCCCCCATACTTTCAAAATTTTCCACCATTCGCTCGAAGAGACGATTCTAGTGAGCTAAAAGTTGTGCGAGGGTCGGCTCATCATCACATCGTTCAAATGAGGCATCACTTCGATTGTTCCTGGCACGAGCCGTAGAATAGGCACCAGAGCGTGTATGAGTCATCCTGCACTCAGAGTACAAAAGTACATGAGTTCTTGCGCAGAGAACTGACACATACATACCCTCTGTACGCAAGGTAGATAGGAATGTTGTCTAATAGTCGAGTATGCAAGTTGTCCTTTGTATATTTGCATAAAATCAATCTTTGGACAGCAAGCAACTCATCCTTAGAAAAACATTCATTCCTTTCCGATACATAGATTTAAAAAGAGTCAAGTGTTTTACAATCACATAGAGATGGAATAATGGTCATAATCACCAAGTACACAACTAGGTGTTACAGAAATGTGACCATACAAGGATTAGATAGTAGGATGTCATTTCGTACATCTTGTGGAAAAATAAGAAATGAAAGTTACATCCGATACATTTTTTCCTTGATATCCCTCTCTTAAGAAGTCTAGGAGAATCCGATGGCAGGTTGTGGCATTGTGGTGGTTGGAGTGGCCATAGTCAAGCGGTATCGTCTTCCATTCCGCTCGAACACATAGAATGGTCCTAGCAGCTCCGGATCTCCAACAAGTGCAGGGTCTGGCATGGTGCGACAATTGCGATAAAAACCAACTCTCATATGGCTCGAGTGTTTATGTTTTGATAAATGCCCATTGGAGATGGCAAAGTATGAGTAAGTGGCTTAAGATCTTGATCTCCATAAATGGTGGCATTATCAAAATACCCTTGATGCCCAAGTGGTTCTATACGCCTATCTAGCATTGCCACCCTTTCTTGCAATCTACGCAGTTCTGACATAGTGTTTGCAAGATACCTATCCATGGCTCGTACTAAGCCGGTGTAACACCTTGAAAATTAGAGATTTAAAAATCAAAAACTAAAATTTGGAACTTACAAAAACATTTGGATTGTTGCATCTCGTCATATTTATTTGCCTCTTATTCTCGCAAGTTTTACCGTGTGTTATAAATAAAGAAATATTTAATAAATGATGAAAATGTCGAAAAGGTTCGAAACCCTAAACGAAAAGGAAACTCCAAAATAAATATTAGAAATAAAAAATATAAAAATTTATAATTACGAAAAACTAAGGTTGATAAGAATTTATTTTGGATCAAAACTATATTCTGGAAAATACAAAATAAAATAAAATAATATGTAAGAGTGTAAATAAAAAGGATATATGCATATAAATATATATAAGAATAATATATAATAATAAAGTTGGACAAAAGGGTCGAAAATTTAGAATTAAATTATATTTATAATTGGGCCAAATTATTTTTTTAAATTATGGGTGAAATGAATAAGGAATAAATAAAAATAAAAAATTTAAAAAGAAAAGGGAAAAAGAAAATCAGGAAAAGAGAAAGCGTAGTGTTCATCGGGCGCCGTGTGTTCGACGCCGGTCTTGTCGTACCGCGCGCACGTCGCGCATGTCGCCGCGACGCCACGCGTCGCACGCGTGCGTTCCCGACCCTCCCCGCATCAACGCGCCGCACGCCGCGCCCACGCCGCGCGCGCAGCCAGCCGCCGCGCCCATGCCACGCCGTACTCCGCCGTCGCCTTGCCATCGCCTCGCCGTACAGCGCGCGCCCGCGTCAATGCTGCCCCCTGTAGCCGACGTCAGCCCACGCCGCGCCGTACCGCCATGCCCATGCCGCCCGTGCTGTAGCCATGCCCGTTGTGCATCAGCCTTCCATCCTCCTACCCGCGCGTGCCGTCACCCGTAGCGCCGCCCGCCATGGCCGCCGAGCATGAGCTCGTGTGGACCGCTATAAATAGCGCACCTCGGCCGAGGCTCACAACATAAAACTTGTGCCTTATCGTCTCAACTAACTTCTCCCCAATTTTCCCCAAAATCCATTCACCACGGCACACAAATTTCGCAAAAACACCGAAGAACCCTAAGATCGGCCGCCCGAAGCAAGAGTTCGAAATTTGCCATCCTCGGTTGATTTCTTAGCGAATTAAAGGTACATCAGCGATCTACGTGCTTTAAGCTTTAATTTCCCTAGCTTGGTCGAGTCAATGTCTCGCCGGAACTCGTCGGCGACGAGCACTGTCGAGCTCTTTGTTTCAGCCATCGTCGTGCGCACGTCACCAGGCCATCTCCGCCCTTTTCCGGCCAAACCAACCCCATAGCTAGCTTCCACGTGTCCCGTAGATGCTCTAGGACCCCTTGGTCCGGCCGGAACTCCGCCGGAGCACGTCGTCGCCGGACCGCTCAGCCACCTTCCCGGCTCGGCCGTGCCTTGAAACGGGTTCCCCACGTCACGTAGATGGTGTAGGACTAGCTAGATGCCAAGCTCCAGTCACCCTCGCCGCCGTTCAGCCGTGCCCCACCGTCGGCCTCGCCGAGGAAGAAGAAGGAGAAGAAAGAAATGAAGAAGGGGTGGGAAGAAAACAAAAGAAAGAGAAAAGAGGGAGAGAAAGGCTCGCTAGCCCAGTGGAGAGAGGGCTGAGCCAAGAGAGATAGGTTGTGGGTTTGACCTTGGCTTGGGGCAAAATTTTTGAAAATTTTTATTTTAATTTTTGTATCGGTTTAAAAATTAGAATAACCCTAGTAAAAATCCTAGAAAAATATTTTAACTCTTTTAACTCCTTTAAACTTTATTTACAAAGATTTTACATCTTTTAAAGAGGCTTATTATCTATTTACTTTTAAAATTCCTTTGCAAATAATTATGAGTTTTATATTTAAACTTTTTAATCTATTAAAGACCCAAATTATTATCTTTTGAGAAGCTCATTTATTCACCTAATTTTATATGTACAAATAAGAACCTTTTCCAAATAATTATAAACTATCTTTAGAAATCCTAACCAACCCTTTCCTACATATATATACTTGATATTTAATTTGCTCCATAAAATCCTTCTCGTCTTATTTATAATTATACCACGACACCAAGTTCACAGAAGATTTAAGAATTCAACCAGAAAATCGACGTAAACGCTCTCGTTACCCTCTAGTCAAATAAATATTTTGGACCATCAATTATAATGCCTCTAAACTTAGATATGAATTAACTTGGAATAAGGTCACCTCATATAAGTTAAATCAGAGAAAACGTAAAAGTTCAAATTAATGCAACTCACTCATTTCAACACGGACTTTAGCGAAACTCGAAGTTAAATCCATTTACGACCATAGATTCGCCTTAGAGACCGCTTTTGCGATTCATTTGGTTTTGATGGTTTTTATTTGAATTCTGATCGAATTCAATTGAATCTTTCGCACGTATGTATAGAATCTGAGGGAGCCGTTGAGTACGCTGAAGACACAAGTCAAGAAGGTCGCGAGCAAGGCAAGTCATCACTATCCTTTGAACATATTGAGCCTATTTGCGAACTTGTGTTGATTTTAAATTCAAATATGCATGCCATACACAAAGAAACCCTATTCTTGCTATACCATGCTTTGATGTTGATCACCTTTAGATGTATTCTTTGTAAACCATGACGTGATATGCCCGAATAAATCTTCGTAAATGCTTAGCCATGTTTATATTAGAATCATGCATACTCATGCTTCTACAAAACGCTATATGCATGGGCAACTACCTTAGGAAAGGTAGTTGAGATATGGCACGTGGAGACATGAGCGCCACATTGCCTTGAGAATGATAAAAAGAGTTTGATGAATACTGAAAATACAAAACTAATGTTTTAGACTGGGGCGGCTGGAGGATTTGGGTGGATTCCAGCAAAGGCAAGTACCATCCCTGGTCAGCTAAGGACCGAGCCATTAGACTTATAACATGGAACGAGCCGTACAACCGTACTTCTCGAATGGGTATAGACCTAGCAGAGTAGATAGCCGAGTAGAGACAGTATCTCTGCATAGTGGTTCAAGTGTTGAGGTGTGGTTTGTGTTGTTGAGATGGGGCTGTGGCCTACGTGTTGAGTGATGAATGAGGATTTAGTGAGTTTTCCCTTACCCCGGGAGCGCCAGAACTTCTCATACTGCTAGGAAATGATGGATAGAGTGCAAGAGGATCTAAGTTCATGGAGCGGGTACTGCCAAAGTGAGGTTATGGAAATGCTCTGCCGTGACCGTCTCATGTGTTGGGACGTAGGCTTATTCGTTGGGCAGTCACGGAGTACGGGTAAAGTGTACATCCACTACAGTGTGAATGAATCAATCTATTCGAATAGTCGTGCTCACGGATATGGAGCAGCGTGACAAGTTTCTCCTGTGGCTAGACTCACAAAAACTTAAAATGATGGGATGGGCATGCATGATGATTTTATGTGCTGGGGATCCTCTGCTCGAACTGCGAGAAGGGGGTAGACTCCCTAGCAAACCATGATGAACCGGTGGCAGGAAGCTATCCTTGGTATCACAATGGATGGTGGACAAAACTGTCGCCGACTTAATGAACTATGGTAATAAAACTTGACCTGGATAGATGTTGGGGTTGTGAAAAGATTTACAAAATTTGCTTTGTGCAAATGAACCACAGCCATCCTTTGAGAATCCCCTATCATATGTATCTTTGCTGTGTTGGCTTGCTGAGTACGGTTTGTACTCACCCTTGCTATACGCACAAACATTTAGATGTGGATAATGAAGACCAAGAAGACCTGTATGCATACTACCAGGAGGGTGTGGAAGACGATGGCGTCCAATAGGTCTTAGCTCCAGTCGTTGCCTATGGCAATGGCGTGCCGCTGCCTTCTTTCCGCTGTCTTATCTAAACTCTGTTTTGATTGTATTTCGGACCGTTTTGGTCCTATGTTCTAGACATTGCCTTCGGGCCCTATATTGTAATATTTTGTGTATGTCGAAGAATGTATCGTGCACCAGATGATTCAACAATATATTCATGGGTACCAAACTACTCGATCCAGAAAAATGGTACTATGAACACGAATGATTCCCGTTATAAAAACGGGGGTCTACAGCCGGACAAGAAAAGCTCTGGAGAGTTTATCTCTCTTTCATGCCCCTCTAATCCTGGATAGTAATTAGCAGCGGCTTGAATAGCGCGAGCGGGAAAATAGTGGAAAAACCCATCCACCCCTGGCCTATGGTGTCAGTAATACACGATCGCCTAAAATGCGACCTTATTCATTGCAGAAGGTGCATCCCATCCATAGGCCTGAAAATAGAGTGGTGATTCATGTGCCCAAAGTCTAGATATACGTAACTCAGCCATATATGCTCAGAGAGATGAACTCCGACCCATAGTAAAGAAATGGTACTCCGGTATATGAGCGAACCCAAGATGTTGTAGCATGAGCCACAGAATGTGAGGCAGCGAACCTTCCTCATAACCCCCGGAATAACCTAGTGGCTGTCACATGGTAGTCACCTACAACATTTAGGAATATATACATACTAATTAGAATTTCGTTAAAGGCTCATCAAAGGGTTGGAAATAATTTTGGCGAGTATCGAACCAAAATCTGCCGTGGGTAACATAGTGATACTAATGAGTCTTATTTTCGATGAGTGGATATTGTTTCTCCTACTTAAGGTCATACCTGAGATTCTTCTGGTCATAAACCCATTCCTACAACTTAGATTTCTAAATTTTTGGGCATCCGGGATTAACCGAAATGACCTCCCAATCTAAGTAATGTAGCTCTGGAATTACAGGGTAGGCTGTACTGATCGAATCTTTCTAGTATTTTCCAGTCGTGCAAAAATTCTAAGAAAAATACTGGGGTATCCTGACCAAGATGGGTAGCTACTGGAAGATTTTCAGAACTTTTGGCGCAATACTTGGGTCTGTACAAAATTGTGAAGGCCGACTGCTACAGGCTCTAAAATCTGCGTGACATGAAACCTTCGTCATTTTAAAATATGATGCATGCATGAAAAATTTTCGTTTCCAGGTTAGGTCATAACGTAGGTTTGATATCAAGGTATCCACAACATCTGGTGGCCCCTAAATACCAAAAAAATTAAGGTTTTTGGCACACAATATTCATCCCTATCCCGTTCTATCCCTTTTCTAGGCTTGTTGTATAACTAAAATTTTAAATTTTATTTTCCGGAGAGTGGATGTTTACTTTTCATTATAAGAGGATTTTCAAACCTTCCCATGACTGTAACTAATTTAGTTTTGTTTCTTCCATCCCCTGTTACGAGTTAACACATATGTCTACTAAATTCCTAGGCTCTTTACCCGGTCCTTTAGAAGCAAGATGTTGTTTCATAACCAAAATACTGAATATATAGAGAAGACATCTATCCAAAGGAAGGAATAAGAATAGATTAGTTTTCAAAATACTTTAGCGAGGAAGTTATCCTCCAAATATTTCCTTTTGAGGCCATTCTATCGCCAAGTTCATAGAAAGGTTCCTACAGTCAGCCTAGGCTCTGATACCAATGATGTCGGGACGCCTCCGAACCTCTTACTATGTTTAAGGGTCGAATAGAAAGTATCTAATCTCCCTATAAGCATAGTAAGGTATCCAGCGTTCCGAGAGAGAGATAACTGAGACATTGCTGGGCCTTTAGCCTGTCAGTCAACTTCAGCCTGGAGTGTGCCCGTCAAAACACTCGATGGTGGCGACCAGATGTATTACACAACCAAGAGACTTGACACCAATCGGCTAAAGATCTACATTGTCTTAATTATCTTTAACTCATACTCATGGCTAATACATTCCCAACAAAAAGGAACATACTAACCACTTTCATCCAAGCAGTTGGTATTGCTAACATTCCAAAGGTTCAACATACTAGCATAAGTAAATGAAACATATTAGACTCATAGATACATATGGCCGTCAGCACAAATAGTTATATAGATAGTATTATCGCACGGAAGCGAACTTCATCCCCGAGGATCTTTACTTCGACTGACTAGGGAGTGCCCTAGTAAGAACCGTCTGGAAATAATGGCTCCTCCTCGGCGAACTCATCCTCCTCGGGAGAAAATTCTCCTGCAGCCATGTCTATCAAGCAACCAAGTATAGATACACAAACAAGAGTCAGTACAACGAATTGTACTGGCAAGCAACCACCAAGCCTACATGCTACATGGTTGGCATTATCAAAGGAAGTTCATATCGGGTTCGTTTAGCACAAAGCAAATTTTATTTTGGTAAAACCCCACTGTAAATTCCAGGTTTGCACAAATAAATTTCAGCAAGCTGACACTTTGCTAAATTGGGCATTTAGTACATACGAATTCACATATATCATCATCTCTTTGCATTTCAGGGCAGCAAAGGAGTAGCATAAGCAATCATCAATCGTCCTTTGCAATATCGAGGCAGCAAAGGAATAAATAAGGTAGCAATCATATTTGAATATTTTCAATGAAGTTTTTCAGAACAACCCTTTTTGAACACACAAAGCTATACGCACGACACATTCACACGACGCTCGTAACCGTGAGCACGGCTAATCGATTAGTTTTAACTCTGCAGAGTGTGTAAACTTTACCCACATGATATGTCATAATAATAATGCAAAGCATGGCACGTGATACAAAAGTATCCGATTTATTACACACAACGAAGCCCTTCTATTATCCGTGATTTAGCCTTAACCAACACGATATGTGTTTTCTCCATCCTATACCATTTTGGAAGTACGGCATAGGACCGTTAAGTGGCAGGTCCAAGCCTTAAACTTAACATCGTGGGGACGGACATGATAGGAACCCACCCACGTGACACAATATCGTTGTATTGGACAGGCTGAGTCACCTAAACTACCACATCAGGGCATAAAGGAAGCTCCTCTAAGTTATAAGAACTAATACACATTGGCCTACCAAAATGTAAGGCTAAACCACAAATAGTATATTAAGCTAGGGCTATCCCATACTAGCACATGTGGTTGTACTGTATTCGAGATGAACATACATAGAATGAAGTCCTTAGGGTAGTTTGGGCACACACTCCCCCTATCGGTATACAACTAGTCACCATATGTATACCACTTGCGGCCCAAACTTCAAATTCACATTTGTCACCTTTTTGTTTTGGCAAGTAACATTTTTACCATAATATAATTTTTTAGAAGAGAAATTTTAAAGCAAGACTTAGGTACTTTGCCCAATGAGCATAGGAAAATTGCACTACAAGCAATACTAAGCATAGGGGTGAATCATCCAGGGTTTTAGATCTATCAAACACACATTAACATCTTGATCATTCCTAGGGTTAGGGATTTGGCTAAGTAATTATGTGGAGTTTGAGATGACATGCAACATAGGTGGTTGTACTATCCATTCTTCAAGATTTTAGTGTCGTTATAACAAACATCATGCAAAGTTCCCAACCATTTTGAAATAACCTTCATAAATCTAGGATCAAAGTTTTCAAAGGGGGAGGTAGGACTTGCCTGGTTTTTCTTCTTCTTGTTCGTTCAAATACACGAGGTCTTGGTAAAACATCGACGATTCGTCTAATGCATACATACGACAATTTTAGATTGCATGCATTTATGAAAACTTTCATGAGCTAAGATGAATACATATGAGATGAAAGTGTTTTAGCTTCAGATTGACCTATTAGGTAAAGTTTTTATTTTATTCTTTCCTACCTAAGGTGAAAGATTTTTATATAGTCCCTTTTATAGGTCAGGTATTTTGCTTTGCATTTCCTAAATTTGTTCAAGGCTAAACTATAGGCTTTCTGGTATGTAAATCATTTTTAGCTAATAAAGCACATAGAGGTGGTCCTAACAAAATTTAGTTTGAATTTTTAGGAATTTTAATGGTTTCCCTAAAAATTCTAGAAGTTGGGGTGCACTAGAATAACTCTTTTTCATAACAAATCTATAAGTGATTTATTTACCACATAAAGTACCTGGTTTCCTAATTTTATCATAAATTACATCTTTCACAGATTCTACAGAGTCGTCTTGGTTCACCTTATTCGGAGCTAGGATGATTTTCCTATGATTTTTATAAGTTAAACCTACTCTATTTTGCTGGGTTCATAAAATGGATTTTTATAAACAAATCTTCTTCTTTGTGTAGTTTTTTTATTTCATAGTCCTTAAGTTCATAAATCTTGCGGATATAACAAAATTTGTCCCGAGTCAAAATGTGCTATTTTCAATTTCCTATGGATTTTCAAAGTTTGGCTACTTCTCTGTTGGAAAATTCCTATTCGGATTAAATCTTTAATTTGCGTGGGTTCTACATGTCAGCGGCAGCAGCGTTTAAATGACTTAATGGCGCGCCTGACTAAGTTCGTCCTGGCTGTCAGTGACTCGAGGAGAGGGGAAGCAGGGCAGCGACGCATGGCGTGTTTCTCGCCGGTGCCGGCGGTGAATGGTGGCCGGTAAGTGGTCGCGCCCAAAAGGAAAGATGTAAAGTAGATCACGGAGAAGCTAATGAAGTCTCCCCCGTGCTCTGCCACTATCGGAATGGTCATCGGTGACGGCACAAGAGGTGCCGTGGTTCGGGAGGAACATGCATGTGTGATTCAAGCTATCGTCTTACCATGCATGTACCGGAAATAGCTTATAAGGGTCCTGAGGAAACTTACCGAGCAAACGCGGGGTTCTGACGTGGTCGAGATGACGGTGGCGTCGTGTGGGGTTCCAAGGCGGCGGCGGTCCTCACTTCGGGTGAACGTCGACAGGGAGCTAAGGTGGCCGGCTGTCAAAACCAAATGTGGGCCCTTATACTGGTGAATCTGGAGATGCTCTGAGCCAAAGGAATCGGTCTATGACTTATCAGGGAGGAAAAGAGGGGAGGTTGACGGCAGCGGCCGGAGTTGGGGAAGAAATGGGGAACTTCCTCCACAGAGCCATTCACGGCGATTCCTTCGTTTTTAAGCAATATCAGGCATCAAGTAACAAGATGACGAGAGGATTTTGGCAACGGATTACCGTGGAGGGCTGGCGACGAGCGGGTGGTTCGCGGTGGTCGGACTAGAGCACGCTGTTCATGTGCCTCGGCTCGGTGGCGTTCACGATCGTCGGCTACATCATTTGGAGTGGGATTTGGCCATTAGAGAGAGCAAAGAGCAGGGAGTTGGGAACGCGCATTGCTTAAGGGAGTAGCTCACCGGAGTTCGAATGCGGTTGGATCTTGCTCGCCGTCGGAGAGGATTCCTTGGAGGCTTCATGGCGTTCTCAGGGTGTTCGGCAACGGTTTCTTCGTGGAACACGACAGGAGTGAGAAGTGGTCTGCGGTGGTCGGCTGGTCAGGTTTATATGTGGTCGTCGGAGGTGCGCGAGAGAGAGAGAGAGCTCGGCGCGGCAGCGAACGACGCGTGCGCTGGCGCGTTCCTCGCGCTCGATGCGTGCTCCCGTGCATGGCGCGCACGTGGGACAAGGTGGAGCGTGGTGTGTTACTGTCGTCATGGCCCCACCGGTCAGTATGGCCCGCATGGCAGTGAGCAAGCGAAGGAGAGGGAAATCCTGTAATTTTTCCAAGTCCCGATACAGTGGCGACTTTTCGACTTTAGGCTCCATTTAAAAATATTTGCAGGCCGATTCAGGGGCGGTGCCCTACGGCAAACTTGTAAAGCGTGACTCAAACTACAATACTGCCAAATTTCACCGTCTGGGGTTCGCTGGATTCGTTTTGTCAGCAGCTCAAAGTCAGCTCCAGAGTTATGTTTCTGTCAACTTTGACACTTAGAAAATTTTCTTAGGGTCAAGTCTAGATTTGAGTTAATACCTACTTCTCACCTTCGTAATGTGTTCCCAAACCTTTTGATTGATTGCTAATGTCCCTTTTATATTTTTCTTGGGCATTTTCCTGAATTTTCTTTGGACCCCTTTTGTTTTAATTTCAAATGTAAATTATGTCCCTAATATGCACATGAAACTTTCTTTTATATGAAAATCGAATATCCTCACCTCAGACTAATGAAAACTTTTGGTTCAATATTTACATTATACTTTCTCCCTCGTTTTATCAGATACATGATTTGTCAAGATGTGACAATATGTTTGGGTTTATTTTTTAATGTATGTGCTTGTAAAGATGTTGCATTATAAATAGTTTAAATTCATGAATTTTGATTGCATTATTGATCTTAATTATAAAATCTTTGGTTCTTGATTATACTCTAATACATATTTGCTATATAATTGATGGGTGTATCTTCTTAATATTGCAACACATGACATGACTTGCTATAGGTATTATGCTAAGCTCTTGAATATTGATGTACATAATTCTTATGCTTGATGAAATCATTGTCAAAAGGGGGAGAAGAGTTAAAAAAGTGCAAGTTTTTAAGTTTTTCAGGTTCAAGGGATATTCTTTCTTTTTAAAAGGGGGAGAAATTTTCTTTGAATTTTTGAGCACTCCGATGCTTTTTCTCAATTTTGTTTTTAATTTTCCACACACCAAAACAAAACATTTTTGATAGGTTTGCCAATGTGTTCATCAAGGGGGAGATTGTAAAATCAAAGTGTGTTTGATTCTTCTATGATGATGAACAATTGGCATCTGTGATTATTGGTTTTGATATTTGGAGATTATTGGCGTAGTGGTTTTAGAGATAATTTGAATTTTCAGATAGTGAACAGTGACTGCTGTTTTGTGGTCCGGTCAGACCGGGCTTGTGTTGCTGGTCAAACCGAAGGTCTTCGTGCGGTAAGACCGTTCAGCCTGAGGTCTGACCGACTGACTCTGTTTCGGTTTCGGTTTTGGGTTGTTTCATTGGATATCCGTGATTAATTTGTCTTTATGGCTTCTAGATGGATTCTATGCGTATGTAATACTGTTGTGTGCTAACAATGAGTCAAGTTGGAGATAGCTTATGCTCGGATATGGTTTTTTTGTTTGATTAATGTGTGGGTAATCTTTACATCTCGGAGAGTATTGTCGATGATGGATTGAAAGTCAACTTGGAGATAAGGTGACATCTAGACGGTCAGATATCATGCGGGATACTTAGGCTAAAGATTGATGCACGTGGTGGGTGAAGATACCATATGACATATGATGAAGAATCGTGTGCGTATGGGATGCAGAGTTATATTTTGGATGGACTCCAAATTGTTCCAATTGAAGTTTGTAAAGTTCGTTTCTTGTACAGGAAGGTTTCCTAGTGGATTAGGACTTCTTGTATGAGTTGGGTTCGTAGCTTTAGGATGCCTACCTTCTGTATAAATAGAGAGGGAGGGTGTGGCCTCCTGGTATGCGTTTAGAGAGAGTTGAGTTGCCAGAAAGTTAGGGTTTTGAGTTTTGTCGAAATTTTTTGAGGAGTGTTGTTGTTGCACTTTGTAAACACAGAGAGAAGTAATATATTTTCAATATACTTTGAGAGTTCTTCGATTTGTGTTTTCTCGGGTGCGGCGGTCCAACCGGAGGAACACCGGCGGTTAGACCAGCGACATCTCACCGGTCACACCAATAGAGAGTACGGCGGTCAGACCGGCACACGGTGGAAGGCGATTTTGGCGATTCAGCAACATCCGACAGTCAGACCGGGTCTACACTACCGATCAGACCGGAGGTATTCAGGCGGTCAGACCGACGCAACAACTTTGGTCAGACCGATCTACATCAAAATTCGAGGGTAATTTTTATTTTTGCTAAAAGTTTGGTTTTGGGTATGCCAACTATTCACCCCCCTCTGGTTGGCTTAGTTTTGGATATTTGATCTTACAAGTGAATATAGGTCACACGGTAAAATATACAAACACAAATCAGAATCGGCACCACGCAGCTTTCCAAGCACAAATCAAAAGGCAAAACATAAAAACATACATTAGATGATTGGATTCTACCTCTATTCGATAGGAGAGAGTTCTCCCTCCCTACTATTTTTCCCTTTTATTCAATATGTTCAAAAAAATCATCAGGTCTTCAATTCTAATAGTCCCTGAGATAAAATTAGCTGAGATAAAAAAATCAGTGATTGTGAAAAAAAATATATAAAATTTATAAATAAATTAAATGCAAAATAATTCATAATACCAATTTTATCATCGTCACATAAATCTTCATCAATCACCTCCTGCACACGCATCAAAGGCGTAATCAACATTCAGCACGTGTAAAGCGAACTAATTATCCAAGTACAAAAATCTTTGTTGTCACTGTATACGTCGAATTGTTAATGATCATATGCTCCTTCGTATGGACGGGTACGGATTTGGCGCATGGGTGTCACTGCCGAATGTCCTGGTCGAATGTATGTCGCCCCAAGGAGCTAAGGGCCTGGGTATTTCTGACCTCAGGTTGGTAGGGTATGTCTTGCGGGTCCGTTGGCTCCGGCTCCAGCGTTCGGGTCATCCCTATTGGGAGGGCCTAAAGGCCCCTGTGTCGAGCAGATCGTTGTAGGTATGTTTGTGGCTTCCTCCTTCTTTGTGCCAGGCGATGGTGAATCCGTGTTATTTTGGTCTGATAGTTGGATCAGCGACCGCTCGGTTGCCTCCTTCGCTCTGGATCTTCTCTTCGCCGTTCCCCATCGAGTCCGCGATTCGCGCTCAGTCGCCTCAAGTTTGGCAAACAATGCGTGGGTTTTTGACATCCACGGTTCCCTCACTGTTTCGGTCATCTCCTAGTTTCTCCTTCTTTCGGATGCAGTGCGAAGTGTGCAGCTGTCACTTGACACCAGGGATCGTCTGGCGTGGCGCTTGACGAGTGACCAATGCTACTCAACAAGCTCGACATACCAGGTGTTCTTCTTTGGCCAGCACCCCATGGCCTGTGCGTCAACCCTCTGGCATGCGAAGGGCCTAACAAAATGTAAGTTTAGCGGAAATAAAAGTTACCCTCGAATCAATGGAGTTCTTGACATAGCCCTGCCGCCGCCGGTCAAACCGCTCTCCTGTTGTCAGTCAGACCGCCGTTACTACGCCGGTCAAACCGCCGAAACACCTGCGGTCAGACCGTCGCTTGCCCACCGGTCAAACTGCCGCCTAGCCTGCGGTTAGACCGTCGGGATCCAGAAACACCGTTAGATGACAAACTCAAAGATGTAGATTAGAACTTTTGACTTTATTGCATCAACTAGTGTTTATAATTTGCAACAACAACACTCCTCACCAAAATCTCGAACTAGACTTGAAGCTTCAACTTTCTCTCAACATGTGTCTCTCTAAAAATGATACCAGGAGGCCACACCCTCCCTCTCTATTTATACCACAAAAACCTCCTACTCAAAGTAGGTGTAGAACTCCTATTCCCAATAGGACTCAATAACTCTCTTCCCTTATCTCAATCCATCTTTCCAAATCTGGACTCCCTTCCAAATTCGACTCCTCTTCACCATGCGCACACGATTTCTCTCGTATACCATATGAATTCTCCATCTTCCACGTGCATTATCCTCTAGCATTTTAGTATCCCGCGTGACCTCTTGATCTCTGGACGTTTACTCCTCTCAAGTCGACTCCGGTCCATCACCGGCAACACTATCCCGAGGCCTCAAGCTGTACCTACACATGAACAACAAAGAAACTCCATATCCAAGTATAAGTTCACACCAACTTGACTCACATCATCACACAATAGTATCACGTACGAATAGAAACCACCTAGAAGTCATAACCATAAAGAAATCTAGAAATCCAACGAAAACAACTCGAAACCGACTCACTACCCGAGTCACCGGGTCGGACTGCCTGTAAGCTTGGCCGACCGCCGGACACTTCCGGTCCGACCGGCGACACCCAATGGGTCCGACTGGCCACACAAGCCGACCAGTACTATGCATCAACCAAAAACACTATTCACCATATTTTCAGAAAACACTTACCTTAGATAATTGTTCGTCACATAGATTAAATCATCACATGACTCTACAATCTCCCCCTTTGATGAACACATTGGCAACATCTTAAAATGCAATTTGGTGTTTTTGAAAAAGGAAAAACAAAAAAGAATCAAAAATCACAAATGGCTCACAAAGCATGTTTTCAACCGCAATGAAAAAAACAACTCTCCCCCTTTTTAAAAGAAAGAATTGTGTCTCACATATTGCAAAATCAACTATTTTTAATATGCATTTTGTATATCTTTCTTCCCTTTGACAATGGATTCATCAAGAAATTTAAAAGATAAAAACATAACCAATAAAGCATAAATGTCATGATAGTCACTTGTAAAACCACTTCTTTTATTTTCTATTTTTCAGAGCTTTGATGTGTACCAAAAGCAATTCAAGGTCATGTTTTGCAACACAAAGGAGATACATTCATCAACTACTTAACAAGCATGCACTATAGTATAAACATGAATCAAGATATTGCAATTAAGCTCAATTTAGCAATAAAGATTCATGATTTCAAATGATTAATAATGCAATATATTCACAAGCACATAGGTTGAAAGAAAACCCCTATATATAAACCTATTGCATTTATCACTCTTTCACAAATTAGCTCTAAAACCAAACAATCAAGAGAATTTCTAAAATTTATTTGAGCTTTTCTCTTTTTGCTCATTTTCCCTCTCAATTATTTCGTGTACGTCCTTGTCGTCAAGACTGTTTCCAAGGATTTGACACCCATTATTTTTTGCTCACATCGAATATGTCCTTGTCGTCAAGACTGTTTCTAAGGATTCGGTATTCTCTTGAACAATGAACAATTAAAGAGCAATTTGAGGAATAACAGTCCAACAAGCATATACAATATAAGCATTAGTCATCCAAACTATGTATAAGCATCAACATTGCATATTTTCTTAATTCAAGTAAAAGAATTAGTGTCATGCATCATCTCACTTAAAAACAATATCTAAGCCTCGTATAAAGACTAAAATGCACACAAGCTAACATAACAACAAATAGACCTCAATTATTTTGCTAGCATGCGCAAGAATATACTAGAGGTATAAAACAAAGCTCTTATTTACTCATTTTTATTTATTTTTAGATTTTAAAACAATGCATGAAAATAAACATGAATGCATGAAAAACATAAACTCCCCCTCAAATTAACCTCCAATTCTCCCCAAAGAAAAATCGTGAAGAAATCAAAGATTTTTAAAAAAGACATCCAATTACCAATGATATCACCAAGGTTATCATAAATTGATATATATCCACTTGTACTAACAAAAACTACTACCTCAAACACTAGCATAGGAAAAGTTAATAATCAAGAGAGTAGAACAAAATTATACCAATCCAAAATTACCTTGATGTTACCGTGAAAAGCAATCGTTGTCTCCACATTGCACACATATGGAGAGTATGCCATCAAAATACCTATAAACAAGAAGATGTCGAGGCCTCCGTGTTTGGATTAGAAATAAGAAATTTTGGAATCCAACACTCAGTCACACGACCAGTAGAACCAGTACATACATATGCACATACAAAATTAGAACTAGACTGTCACGTACCCAAATTCTAGGGTCGACAAAATTTTGTCCAAATAAAATGAAAGAAAAGTCTTTCAATTTTGTGAACCAAAAATTTTATTTTACTAACCTAGGTGAGACCAACCTAGACTTTTTCATGATAGACCAAAATTTTGAGAACAAATCAAAACTTGTCATTTATAACCTAAGACAAAAATGCAAGCTCATGCGAAAGCATTAGGTCATTTACGTATATTCCGATTTTCGGAAACACATCTCATTATAGGCCATATAGGCATATCCTAATGATTGAATTTACAGAGCAACCCTAGACTAGCCTTGGATAACAATATGAGAGTATGAAAACTTAATTCAAAGATCACCACCTTAGCCCAAGAGGAAAGCTAAGACAAAACCCAAGAATATAACAGTTGCATGCACACAGGGAAGACACCTAAACATAGGACTACCGTAATTTTCTAGATGGAACCATATAGGATAAATTCATGGAAACATTTATGTAGGTACCAAATGTTATGTTTAACTTAACATAATTTTTTGTGCAAATTAAAAACTAGTTTTGATGCCCCAAACAAATTAAACAAAACAAACCCATAATATGCTAATTAATAACTTTAATTGGCTAAAAGGCCAACTTGCCCACAAAATCATTAAAATGCACATAAGTATATACATGAAATAATTTATTCAAATACTAGGGTAAAAACCATGAATAAATGTAATTTTTCTAGAACTTTTATCCTCATCTTTGGCCCTCTAAAAATTCAAACCAATCCCTAAATATCCTATAATTATTGAATTACTGAGAGCAAACCACAACTAATTTTTGAGTGAAACTAAAGAAAACAGAATCTAGGGATGATCGACTACCCTCAGTAAAATTTTCATGAAATTACCATGGCCACATGTTAAACTATGGGGCTACAAAGTTAGGGAGAAGGAAATAACTCAGAAATTAACTCAAAATCAATGGATACTCTCTTCTGTACCCATGCCTCTCACCCTTGCTTTGCCCTCTTTGCCCTGGCCCCACATGGCAGCTGCACAGGCTTACTCCACCTCTGTGCAAACCATCCCACCGCTTGGAAGCAACCAGAGAAGGAGAGACCGGGCCAGAAAACGTGTCCGCGCCAATAGAAGCCACCTCGCCATGCACCGCCAGCTCGAGCGTTCACCATTTGAAAAACCCCTTCTCCACCGTGCTTCTCAACACTTCCACATCGTGTTCAACGCAGAAACCCTAGCGAGATTATCTCGGAATCGCCTGGAAACAACCTCTTTTCTCCCTCGGCCGCAGGTGTTCGATCCATGTTACATCCTCTTTGGTGAGCTTCATTTGCAACCTAATCTCTAGAACAGAATCTTCTCCCTATGCCTGATCCATCCATGCATTTTGTCTCCCATGTCGCGAGGATCGGGATCACTGGAGCATGGCCCACGCTAACACGAAAGCCCCTGCCTAGATGCCACCACCTTCGCCGTCGTTTGGGACCAAGCCGAGCTGAGCCACTGCGCCGTCTACATTACCCTGAGGGATAATGCACCGAGAAGGGAGATCAACTTGCTTCTTCCTCGGCCCCGGCCAGTCACCGCCGCGGAGAATTTCCTCCACTCCGGTGAGACTAAGATTAATTTCTTGCGCCCACACCATCCTCTAGCAAGCCTTAACTCCACGTACACTTCGGTTTTACAGATTCTTGGCCGGATTGAGCCGCCGCCGTTCACCCCATGGTTTCCGTCACCGTCGAACTCCCCCTCGCACCGCCGCAGGCGATCGAGGCCCACCAACTCGCGCACGACATCGGGTAAGAACCCATGACCCCTATGGACCCTCAAGCATGTTTTACCTTGCACTAAATCAAACCACAACATGTTATGCACCACCACCCGAAGGAAACTGCCGTTGCGACTCGCCGCCGGCGTCACACCGATCACCACAACCATCGAGCCGACCACTGGTGCCTTTGCCATAACCTCCTCCATCTTCTTCATTTTGGACGCTTCCTCAGCCAGGCCACCGTTCACCGCCACCGCCAACGAGAAGCCCACCGGCGCACTTTGCCCTGCATCGGCCACTGCTTTCTTTTCCACCCCGACTCGCCGACATGTGGGCCCAACCAGATTAGTGCGCACAGACCCTAGTTAGTAGGGGTTTAAAATTTGTAAGGTTATTTTTGTAAAACTTCTCTGTATGACTAATGGACCCGAGGTCCTAAATGTAAATAGGAGATAACTGAGGCGCTCTTAATTGATTTTCAATTAACATGTGCTATGGACTGCGGTTGCCATTTGCCAAGAACCCCAGGACCTTTTTGTAATTTAACCAGAGACTGACTAGTGGACTCTGGACCCATTTGTAGTATTGAGAAAATATCAAGGGCCATTATCTAAAACTGAATAAAAGGCCAAGCCATTTTCAAAATTTGCTGAAAATGTGCATAACATGTAAAAATTCATATAAAATCCAATTTAACTCATTTTTGGGTGGAACACATTTCTGTGAACTCATAAAGATATGGACTTTATTTTAGAAACATGAAACCTAGCACTCAGAGTACTAATCTTGTCTCAAAAATTCTTATAAGTTAAACCCCACATAGAGCTTACCCAAGCTTATAAAATACATAGAAAATTCAATTCAACATATTTCTAGACAAACTCAAATTCTGTAGATTCCTCAACTCACACCCTCTATTTAGGAAAGCTAAAAGCATAGGGTCACCTTGTACCAAATACCCCTAAAACTATTAATAATAAAATGATGTGATTTGGGTAGGCTGAAATTTATGGATTTTTGAAAATTTCATTTTAATTCCTTTTTGAGTAAACTCAACTTCTGCAAAATCATTTAAATACATGCTTTCACATTACAAAATAAAAATATGTGCTTACTGTGTAGTAAAATCCTTTAAACATTTAAATAAGAAATAAGCAACTTAGGGCACACCTTAACTTTCACAATTTGTAGGAAATTCATCTTTAACCCTTTTGAAGTGGCCTAAATTTCCATAGGACCAGCAACTAATGAACTCCAATTAGGAAAAATAAAATATGACAACTCATGTACTACAAGTATAGGAAAACCTTAAATAGCTAACCTATGTACTAATCACAATACGTAAATTAGGCACTATATGTATACATGCATAGATATATGTATAAAATGGACTCTATCTCCAAATGAATATAAATAAAACATGATGGGCCAGTGGAACCTTAGGAACCATCCCTAATTACCAAGGCATAGCACACATGGCACAAATAACAATCCCTAGTTTAAAATGTTAAAGAACTAACATAGGACACCCCCTAGTTATAAAATAAATAGTAAAGAAATTAAACTCAAAAAATATTGGACTAGGTTTGATTAACTAAATAATTCATTTTTATTCATCCGTAGCAAATAAAACCAGCTCTGGACCTAAAAACCCTATAGCCATATATATAACACTATAGGCCTAGGACAGTCGTAAACTCGTAAAATGCCTAAGAAAATTCATAATAGCTCTAAAAATTATGAAACCAATTATGTTAGTATTAGGAAAACCTACATCCACACCTATGTGGAGTGAAATTAACCAAAAAATCAAATTATAGAGCCTGTCCAAAGAGTGCCTAACCCGATGCCGACACGTCCCGATAAAACTTCTAAAAATCATAACTCTCAATTGGGATAAGATAAAATCAAAATTCTTTGACTGAAAATCATTTTAGATAAGGACCCACTTAATGCGTAAAAATCATACATTTTAGAGCATTTTAAATTTTTCGCATATTTTTGTGTTTAATTGCATAATGTGTATTTTTATTAGATAATTGCAGAAACGATGGAGGAGAGGATTAGACACTGACATTTTCTTTATACCAAGGCAAGTTCTTGCCCCTCCTTCGAACACATTCAACTCATGGTTTCCGGCAATGTATTTTGTTTGTGAAATCTTGCTTGCATAATTTATCATATAGTAGTTTTAAATTAATATTGGTAGTTAAGTCCTGAAAATTTGCATGTACCTTTTCTAAAATATTTCCTGCTGTTTTGAACCCTAGTAAAATAAATTAGAAGTACTCATATGAGAATATGCGATGCTTTATGAAAATGATATGCTTACCCTTGCTTAGCATTATTCGAAAATAGGCATGGATTGATTCTCTAAACTTTTTGGAAAGAACTTTTGTGTGTTCTAAACTAAATGGGGATAAACCCCAATTATTGTGAAACAAAGTCAAAACTTGATTTTTAGACTTGGGCGGCAAGTGGCGTGCAATTGATGTATTTGCATTGCCTATAGGGGAGTGTTCGCCCGAGTCGATTAAGGACCGAACTACATGTCATTCATTATGTATAATGTACAACCACATGTGCTAGTATGAGATAGTCTTAGCCAATTAACCTATTTAGCACTAGCCTTGCATTATGGTAGGCCGAAGTATATGGGTTCGAATAACCCAGAGGAACTTCCTATTTACCCCGTCATGGTAGTTTAGGCGACTAAGTCTGTCCAATACAACGGTATCGTGCCACGTGGGTAGGTTCCTGTCGTGTCCACCACCATGGCGTTAAGTTAAGGCGTGGGCCCGTCACTTAACGGTTCTAGGTCTTATTCCAGTATGACCTAGGATGGAGGAAACACATATCGTGCTGGTGCAAGGCTATAGGCTAAACAGGGTAAAGGCTTTGTTATGACCTCTAGACCACATTCACCATGAAGAGTGTGGTAGTGCGTCACGAGCACAAAACAAACTAGAGTGTTCATATCATGTGGGTAAAGGTGCACAGTCTCTGCAGAGATAATAAAACTAATCGATTAGCCGTGTTTATGGTCATGAGCGACATAGTGAAATGCTATCGGTATAAATCTTGAATTTTGTGACTTCCAAAAATGTTCTTGAAATTAAATGTTTTGCGCTGAATAAGATATTGATTTATGCAATGAATTTTGACTTACTCCTCGACGTGAGTAAGAGATTGAAGGTTACCTATATGTATATGTATATATGATAAAACCATGCCATGTTTAGTGAAAATTTATGTATTGCTGAAAATGCTTTGCCTAAACTACGTTGTAAAATGTTTGCGAACTAAAATTTGCTTTATCCCGAAAATTGTAACCACAAGTAGCCTTCCTTTGAACTAGGGCTTTCATGTACTTAGGTTTGATTGTGCTCCTGCCAGTACATTATTTCAAATAATGTACTGACACTTGTGATTGGAATACCCATTTTGATGCAGGTCCTAGACTTAGTTCTTGAGAGATGCGGGTACTTGATTTGCATCTTTTAGGATTTTGAACTTAATGGGGTGAACCCCTAGTCGATGTGCTTGTGAAATGGGTAGATAAGCCACCGTTGTTCGCTATACTCATGATTTGTATATTTATTTGGCCGATCGGGCCTATGTAATATTAATAATGTTGATGTAATATGTAGCTTTCTCTCATACTAGTTGTATTTACTTTGAATGCTCATGCTTGAGAAGAAAGTGTGAATCTAACGCACATCCTGGGAGTTAGATTCACATGAGTATGAGTTAGGAATTATTGAGACGTTGTAGATCTTTAGCCATTTTGTCAACTCTCCTGATCATGTAACACATCCGGTCGCCACCTTCGAGTGGTTTGACGAGCACAATTCAGGCTGAAGTTGACTGGTAGGCTAAAGGCCAACAATGTCTCACTTATCCCTCTCTCGGGACTTTGGATGTCTCGTTTTACTTGACTTATGAACTGAACCGTTTCAGCTTGTATTGCAAATAGAACGAGTGGTTCGGGTGCGCCCCGACACAGACTTACCTAAAAACTTACGTTATCACTTCACAAAATTCTGATTTGAATATCACGCAAAATTTCCCTGAGGTCAGTCTGACCGCCGCCTTACCTGTGGTCTGACCGCAGGTTCACCTGCGGTCTGACCGCTAGCCGGTCTGACTGACTGGTTAGTGTCGGTCTGACCGTGCTCCCTGAACCAAAACCCGATTTTTGCCATGTCGTTTCGCAAAAGCAATTTCTCTTTCCTTTTTCTGTTTACGGGCAAGTCTAAAACAAAATCCAACCAAATGTCCATCTTTTCCACAAAATGAACAATTGTATCTCTCTCGATGATTAAAGCACAAGCAAAAACAGATGGTTTAGCAACAGAAGTAGCAACAAATGGTTTTGCAATCACAGCATTGGTTTTGAAAGATGATGCATTCAAAGAAGTCATGATGCCAGTAGATTTAAACACAATGTTCTTAGATTCAGGTTTAATCAAAATTTCACCACTTCTAGAACCAACACCTAAAACAACAGGAGTATGTCTAGTATGATGAGCATAAGGATCAAAACCTAAACCACGATTATTTGTGCTAACTTTAGATTGATCAAGAAACAAGTTGAGGTTCTTTTACCATCAGAAAATTTTTGCAAAGAACTTTTCATGTAAAAAACCTCTTGAGTAAGAGTAGCACAACTTTTACAAGCATCCAAAACACTCTTTTGTTTTCTACAAGTCATGCAAGGCATCACTTCATCTTGTTTAACAATTTCCTCCATGTGCTTAACACGACCCAAAGCATATTTTAGTTTCATCTCATTAGCAAGACATGTTGAGCAAGGTTTTACACTAGATTATTTCAATCTTTTAGAGCTAATCACATTAAATATAGAGCTAGCAAACAAAGCAACTTGACATTTATGTAAAGCTCTCTTAGTCAAAACAATTCATCAACCAGTCTAGTGTTCATGGCCAAGCTAAGTGCAAGACAAGATTCGAATTTTCTAGTTTTCTTCGATGCAATATCAAGCTTCTTGGCATAAACATCTCTAATTGACTTAATTTCAGCAAATAAAATCTCACAAGATTGACATTCATCATTATCAGAAATAAGAGATTTTATTCTACTATTTTCAGCATTAAGAAACTTGATGGTAGCTTCATATTGAGTAATCTTTTTCTCAAACTTAGAAATTTTGTAACCAAGTCTAGCAATAACTTCTTGAAGATATTCAACACAAGGAGCAGGAATTACCTCATTGTCATCTTCAGAATCTTCATCAATGCTACTAGCCATGAGACAAACTCTAGCAATGTTCTTCCTCTTGTCATCATCATCTTCATCACTTTCAAAATCAACATCACTTCATTCTTGAACCGCTGCATATGCTTCATCAATTGCCTTTTGGTAGAACTTCTTCATCTTCATGTTCTTGAATTGCTTCTTACTTTGCTTGGCATCCTTAGCGTTCTTGGATTCATCTTGATCTACTTCCTTTGCACCTTTTCCAAGCTTGGGACATTGAGAACGAATGTGATTTGGTTGTCCAGATTCAAAGCAACAAATTGGTCCACCTTTTCTCCTGAACCTAAGATTACTTACAGCTCGAGAAATTCTGTTAGCAAGAGAAACCAAGTCCTCCTCATTGATTTCCTCCAGTTGATCATCAGACAATGTATTAAAAATAAAAAGAGTCGTCATAGGAGAAATATCCAAAGAAGATCCAGATGAAGACACCAAAGAAGTAGATTTAAATAAGTTCTTTTAGAAAGAATATTCATCTTATAGGTTTGCAATTTGATGTAAGGAGCATCCAAATTCAAAGTGTTCATATCAACAAATTCCTAAATCGAAGTAACCTTAACATCCCAAATCTTCATATCAAGATCGTGCATAAAGTGACGAGCAACCATAGACTGAGAATAATTAGCATTATAAAAAGGATCAATAGATCCAAGATTACTCAAAATTTTGTTGAAACGGCCCAGATAGTCATCCAAAGATTCCCCATGTGTCATCTCAAATTTGATGTACTTCTTTTTGAAAACATATTTTTGCAACTCTTTAATGTTTGAAGATCTAGTGTGAAAATCATTCAAAGCGTTCCAAATCTCATTAGCAGTAGCAAGATGCGAAACACGATCAAAGTCAGAGCAAGAAATTGCATTAAGAATAATATTGCCAGCTTTGCAATTATTTTCAAAATCTACTTTCAGAGCAGGAGTATTAATGCGCTCCTGGATTTCGAAAGGTTATGCAACTTTTAACCAAATATCATATCCTTAAGATGTTATGTAAGATTCCATCTTTTTCTTCCAATACTCAAAATCAGTTCCATTGAAAATATGAGGTTTGTTTGAAAACTTTTCAGCCATGGCAAATAGATCAGAAAAGCAACATATATCAAATCAAGAACGAGACTCTGATACCACTTGTAGGATCGAACAAGACCAAACAAACCTACCAGAGGAGGCGTGAATGGTAGGGAAAACCAAAACCCAAAAACTTTTAGAGGAAATAAAAGTTACCCTTGAATCAACGGAGTTCTCGACGTAATCCTGTCGCTGCCGGTCAAACCGCTGTCCTATAGTCGGTGAGATCGCCATTACTACGCCGGTCAAACCACCGAAACATCTGTGGTCAGACCACCGCCTAGCCTGCGGTTAAACCGTCGGGATCCAGAAACACCGGTAGATTACAAACTCGAAGATGTAGATTAGAACTTTTGACTTTATTGCATCAACTAGTGTTTACAAAGTGCAACAATAGCACTCCTCACCAAAATCTCAAACTAGACTTGAAACCTTAACTTTCTCTCAACTTGTGTCTCTCTAAAACCGATACCAGGAGGCCACACCCTCCCTCTCTCTATTTATACTACAAAAGCCTTCTACTCAAAGTAGGTGTAGAACTCCTATTCCCAATAGGACTTAAGAACTCCTATTCCCAATAGGACTCAATCACTCTCTTCCCTTATCTCAATCCATCTTCCCAAATCCGGACTCCCTTCCAAATTCGACTCCTCTTTCCATACACACACGATTCCTCTCGTATACCATATGAATTCTCCATCTTTCACGTGCATTATCCTCTAGCCTTTTAGTATCCCGCGTGATCTCTTGATCTCTAGACGTCCACTTCTCCCAACTCGACTCCGATCCATCACCGGCAACACTATCCTGAGGCCTCAAGCGGTACCTGCACATGAACAACAAAGAAACTCCATATCCGAGTACAAGTTCACACCAACTTGACTCACATCAGCACACAATAGTACCATATACGAATATAAACCATCTAGAAGTCATATCCATCAAGAAATCTAGAAATCCAATGAAAACAACCTGAAACCGATTCCTACCCAGAGTCATCCAGTCTAATTGTCGGGTAAACCGGTCAGACCAACCGAACACTCCGGTCTGACCGGTGACACCCAACCGGTCTGACCGGCCACACATGCCGACCTATACTATGCATCAACCGAAAATACTATTCACCGTATTTTCATAAAATACTTACCTTTGCAATTGTACATCACATGACTCTACAGTAGCCCGTGTGTAGGTGTTGGTCTTCGGCTTTTCCCCCTTGGCATAAGTCGGTCTGGCAGATTGCTCTATGTATTTAAAACTCTTTTTTCTTGTAATATATTGATATGCAATCTTTTTCGCGTTCGCAAACAAAATCATTGAGTTAAATTTTATCCACCATGTTATTAACTAGTGCAACACATGGACTGGATATTTTGCTCGTTACTATAAAATTAGTTGTCAGTTTATTATTATATATTTATGTTTATTATTATATACTAGCAACTATGCCTGTGCGTTGCATCGGGTGAAGTTGGGGCGCGGCGCGAGAGTTTCGAGCAGCGACGTGAGGGAGAGGTGCAGGCGTGGCATGGGACGTGGCGCCGATGGGGACGGGAGGGAGGGGTGCAGGAGGTCTTTTTTTCCATCCAACCCTTCCTTTCTTTTCAGCATTGGGACTGCGGATTAATTTTATAAACACTCAAGGGGTTTTCTGTAAAATAGCCAGGCAGAACAAAATTTTGGGTGGAAACACTACTTGCTTTATAGAGGCGAACCGCGAGTTAATTTCGAAAAAACTCAAGGAGGTTTTTGCAAAATAGCCAGGCAAAACAAAATTTTGGATGGAAATACTACTTGCATAGATAGTTACTAGCAAAATGCCCGTGCGTTGCAATGGGACGACGACGCAGGGAGGGAAGCAGGCGGAGGTCGAAGGTCCAGGCGGTGGCGCAGGAGCTCCATGCGGCAACGGGAGGAAGGGACGCAGACGCGGCGCGGGTGGGGACGGAAGAGAGGGACGCAGGAGGTATTTTTATTTTTTTTGTTAGTCATTTATATATAACTTTGAAAGCAAGGGTGTCTTCAACTTTGTGTACCTCTCGAACTTGATTAAGAAATAGTATCATATAGACATTTAGTCTAAGTTAATTTAATTTCACCAAATTAAGTCAAAAATATAATGAAAATAGATATTGACTTACTGATACTTTAAACCAATTAGAAATTTGGTAAAAATTTAAAATATTTACGACTCGGATATTATTAGTTAGAAAAGTATATTGATGAATAGGATAAGTTGCATGTTATCATCAATAGGCATGCGAACCCTTGCATCTCCTTATAATTTACTTACCCCAATTGACTATGGTCAAACATCACAACCAATGGGCCCGATGTAGCCTCTAGGACCTATCTCGTAATTTACCACAAATATGAGACTAAAATATAAAATCGCCAAAAGCTACAGGATGTTGTCTTCCTCCGTCCTCACGTGGAAGGTGACAACGCTCGGCCATGCCTTCGGCCGCCGACGATAGGAGGCCGTCAGGGAGGCATCCTGCCGCACAAGTGCTTCTATCCCTTGTTCGACAGCGGCGCGCTAGCTCACGCATGCAGCGTGTGCTCGACGCCGCTCAGGGCAATGCACGGCGAGGCAGGAGGCGCGGGAGTCGGGCTTGCCTGCTGGAGGTGAGTAAAACGAGGCAACAATGGAGCGAAAGGTTATATGGATAGGAAATTTTATAGATTTGGATCAAAAAATGATTTAATGATCGAAAAGTTATAGATTTTTTAAGTAGTTAAGATAAGCTCAATCGTACGTATAACTGGGTTTTTTTTAAAAAAATAGCTAGGCAGACTGCGGGTTAATTTTAGAAAAACTTAAAGGATTTTCTGCAAAATAGCCAGACAGAACAAAATTTTGGGTGGAAACACTACTTGCACTAGCTCACGCGTGCAGCGTGTGCTCGGCCGCCGCTCAGGGCAATGCACGACGAGGCAGGAGGCGCGTGAGTCGGGCTTGCCTGCTAGAGGTGAGGAAAGCGAGGCAACAATGAAGCGAGAGGTTATACGGATCATAAATATTTTAAATTTGGACGAAAATATGATTTGATGATCGAAAAGTTATAGATTTTTTAAGTAGTAAAGATAAGCTCTATCATACGTATAACTGGTTTTTTTAAATAGTCAGGCGGACTGCGGGTTAATTTCGGAAAAACTCAAGGGGTTTTCTGCAAAATAGAGGGGAAAAATTTTGGATGGTAATACTACTTGCTTTATATAGTTATAGTTATAGTTATATAGATAGATTTACATGGATAAATGGTTTATATTTTGGGAAACATTTTGATGTGTACATGGCTATACAGTCAGCTATACTCATAATAGAGTGGCTGGTTATTTTATTTTAAATTTTAAATCAAACAGATATAACGTTATGCCCCGGAACACTACAGGAGATAATTTTTTGATTGCATATGAGATAAGTTGTTAATCAAAATAAAGAAGACATAAGAGGAGTTGGAAACAAATACGATTGGGCGGATCAAAGCATCCAACAATCAAGAGTCTCTCTGTCTCCCTTTGTCCCGTTCCAACTTTTCTATACTTTGTTTAGGCATTCATAGTTTGGATAGTTGAATTGGACCATGTTGGATTTATTTTTTGTTTGCGGAAAACTTTTTTTTATGATGTTGGATTTAGTTTTTGTTTGGCAGATAACATATGGACGGAACTTCACAGTGTGTGAGCACTAATTAATGATAACTTGCTAACATTCCGACAAAATGCTAGAGTTGACGTGTGTCTATTTCTACGTGGAAGTATACATGTAAGAAAGAAAAACTAACACCTAATATTAAAAAAAATTCTTTTAAATTATTTATCGAATCGACGATCCAATTAAACCATAGTGTTTGGTACAATACAATCTTTATAACAATGTATTACATGATTATTATAGTATATTAATATATATATATTGTAAATTACCTTTACTACCTGTGTAAATTATACTTTTATAATATATGTAAATTAATTTTAGATTTTTAGGCATTCATCATGTTATGAATAGTTTACTTTATTGGTTAGTTCTATAATCTAGGTTGATTAAATTTAATTTCTAGATAGCCTTAAGTTTTTACCCCGACAATAGATTTAACAACTTGTTTTTAAGTCACTTTTATAATATATGTAATTACTTTTAGGTTTTATTGAATTTATTTCATATGTCTAAAAAATAATTTAATGAAATCTAAAAGTAATTTAGATATATTATAATAAAATTATAATATTGTATTAAAATATAATCATGTGAGATCTTCTTATAAAAATTTAATTGCTATCAACATAACGGTCTAGTACAGAATGCCTCATAGGTGCCGGTTGGGAAACACCCTTAGGTGTCGGTTTTCTCAATCGGCACCTATTGGACGGCACCAATGACTTTGGTCATTGGTGTCGGTTCTTCGACCAGCATCTATTCGGGTAAATAAGTGTCGGTTCGTGTAGAACCGATACCTATTTATCCAACACCTATACGGACCAAACACCATTCAATGAGGTGCTCCCAATCTTTTCTTATGGGCCCACTCCTTTAGCCGGACCCATCATATTTACCGAACCCACCATATTTTTCCACGCGGGCACGGGCCCGTGAGATAGAGCTATAGACACGAGCGAGCGGTTCGGCGAGCGGTTCTACATGACGAGCGAGCAAGGCACGGACCTATTTAAGCCGGTGTTGCTCTGGTTCGGCGAGCGGTATGGTACTAATCGAGGGAATAGTGTTTTTCTGAGAATAGGTGCCGGGTGAACAGTAAAACTACTACCTATAGTCTCAAATAGGTGTCGGGTGAACAGTAAAACCGCCTCCTATAATATAGGTGGCGGTTCGTAATAAGAACCGCCACCTATTTGCGAAGAATAAGTGCCGGGTGAACAGTAAAACCGCCACCTATAGTCTCAAATAGGTGCCGGATGAACAGTAAAACCGCCATCTATACTATAGGTGACGGTTTTACTGTTCACCCGGCACCTATTTAAGACTATAGGTGGCGGTTCTTAACACGAACCGCCACCTATTCTTTTGCTGCCACATATATACATTATAGGTGCCGGATTTGGTTTGACCGGCACCTTTTGGAGCGACACCAATGAGTCTTTTTTAGTAGTGGGTGTAATCGGATCATAGATTTGATTAATAATTTAAGAGAAATTTTTAGCTTAGATGGTAGGATTATATTTTCTACTTCTTCATGGACTAGTGTAAAGTTAGATTTTCCGGAAAGCATGTATAGGGATAGCATTGGACGGGTCACTCGTTAGGACTAAAACACTACTACTGCAAAAAACATTTTTATACCACCAAAATCTATTTTTTCATACGGTTGAGGTATCATCTGCCTAGAAAGATATATGAAAATAGCAATTTTTTCATATGGGTGATGCACGCGCATGTGAAAATCGATTTTTGCATGTGGATGCTTATGTCGGCCGCATACAAAAATAAAAATACAAAAAATCTCAAAAATTGAAAAAACGAAACCCACCCTCGAGCCCGGTGTCGTCCCCTGAGCCTAGCTGCTCCAGTCCTCCTTCTCCTCCTGTCGTTGGTGACAGCAGCCCATCTACCACCCGCCAAGCCACCCACTCTCGTCGTCGTCATCGGCGACGATGGGCGGGCGTGGATCCGACCATCACGGGGCCACGGATCCCGCTGCTCGTCGAGCCCGTCTCCTGCCGGTGGCACTCCTGTCTCCTGCCGGTCACACATACTCCTTCTCCCGTCGGTGGCACTCCCACCACCTGCTCCCCTCCTCCTCCTCCTCCCGTAGTCAATGGTGGCTCGTCCGCTGAGCCGATGCTGCCCGCCACCGGCAGCCCACCCTTCTCTATGAGGGGAAGAGAGAGAGAGGAGATAAAGAGAGAGAGGAGAGGAGAGAAAGTGAGAAAGGAAGAGATGGCATGAGGGGAGAGGAGGAGAGAGAGGAGAGAAGGAGAGGAGAGAAAGTGAGAAAGGAGGAGATGGCATGAGGGGAGAGGGAGAGAGAGAGAGGGAGGAGTTGAAAAAAATTAAAGTGCTAAGAGGGAAAAGAGAGAGGAGGGCAGAAAAACATTTATGAAGAAGAGGAAGTATTTTTGCATGCCGATTACTTAAAATATCTGTTTATAAAAATAGATTTTTCATGTGAATCTCTTAGGCTTTGTTCAGTTGTTAGGGATTCAATCCTCAAGGGGAACCTATCCAGGAAGGGATTTAGTGAATCCCTTCCAAATCACTCAAACCCCGTGAGGGGATGAACCCCTTGTTTTCCTAATCCCTGTCTTGAAAACCTTTTTTGGTTTTGGCTTCAAACCCATGTCAAGGCAACAACAACAACACCAGAATTGGTGCTTTCCTGCTACAACGCTGCATGCTGTCTATTTGAATTCAGAATAGCAAAATTGATGTTCAGGTTGGTAGTTTACATGCATCAACTTCAAAGCATCAAACTGAGGAAATAGTCAAACAGAGCAAAGGAGTTTGATAATATCTTATCGTACAAACAAAATCTACTCAGCAGAGCAAAAGAAATTGATAATATCATATTGTAACAAACAAAATATACTAAGTGGAGTAATAACTGTAATCTCCGATGAACATCAAATATCACATTTGTCTTTCAGTTCAAACATAGCATTATCTAATGCAAGTTAAAATATTGATCATTCCTAAGTTCTATAGTCTATGCTTAATATTTTAGACATAGCGAAAGAAAAATGCAGTACAAATGCATAATTGATCCTTCAGCGCCCCTGCAACAAAAAGATTCTTACAGCCTTCCAATTTCATAATTTACACCATCATCTGCATCTTCTCCAACTGTCATCACATTAGAATTATGAAAAATTATGTAAGACCATAATAGAAAGTAGCAGATTGACGATATGTATGTGGCAATTTAAAATTCTAGCAATTGACAACTAATTGTGGGTAACCCCAAAACAGGTAAATTAGTAACAACTAAAAATTATGCATCATATAATATAGTTTTGTATGGAAGACCATACAAACTATTTGCAGCAATTTTTTGATGTTTAACCATGTTCAGAAGAATGATCCAAAAATTAAGCAACATGATCGTATTCCCCCATGCATCCATATGGTGATATTAGTATACACAAATGCCATTAACTTTAATCTACAGTACTTCGAGAAATTAACTTATGCAAGCATAGTCTTTTGCGATGCCACACAAATAAAACCGATCTTTTTTTCTTCTAAAAATAACATATAAGCTAGTTGTAGATGATCATCCTTCATCATGTGTGATTAATATTCACAATAACACTTAAGACAAGAAAAAATTGACTGAAGAATTATTATATTCACCTCACCAAAATGAATATCTTGTCAACTTTCAGCATTGTTAAACATGTTGGACATGACATAAAGTTGAATCTTATCAAAACATGTTGAAGTGAACTTAAAATTAGGATCTGTTTGCAACAATTAATCCATTTTTTGCTGTACATACATAAATTATTACCTAGTGAACTAAAAAAAATGAAAAATGCTTAACACATTAGTACAACACTCCTACAAACAAAATCATAGTATGTTCCACTATTAAATTTGCACTACTTAAAATTCAATGGCAGTACCATCTGCAAAGCCAATTATACATGAGAAGAATAAAAGATTTCCACCAAACCATTGAAGTAGCTCACCGTATTAACTGGTCCATTCACACATATTCCTATATGTTTATCTGTACAAGATCAAGCACTATGATTATTACAACCAATTTCACCTTGTGACCAAAACAGACCAGCTACCTGCAGTAATTAAAGAATCAAGCATTGTGACTATTAAAGCTCATTGTCTAGCACTATTTAATCATAGAGAATTTTAAGTTGCAGTACTGCAAGATTACAGTAATGCAATAAGCAAATGAATGTGTCAATGTAGCTTGGTAGGCACTCACAGTCAATTGCCTGTTCTAACTAAAGTTGATACCGGTGACAAATTTCACATGCAAAAGAAATATTTTTCAACTTTCAGCATTATTAAACAGAAGCTAGAGATACTTGTTAAGGCATCACACGCATGACAAGTTGACAAAACAGAAAATAATCAAGTCCGTGAGGCAAAGTAAAAGTACCTGCTAAGCCATTTCACTTTTTAACCACATCAAAGCAGATTCTGGATTCTCATCACAAGCACTCACAAAAATTTCTCTGTTCTCTGCATTCTTGAAGACGGTATATGCTTTGGCCTTTTCTGCCTTTGTCACTTCCATTGAGTTGAGGACAGATATGCACCTCTTGATTGAAAAATCATTACTTTCCTTCTCTCTTGCTAAATGAGCCTCCTTTTCTCTTGCTAACTATGCAGCCTCATCTTCGGCTTGTTTGGTTCTCATGTCAAGGTACCTTTCCATAAGTGCTTCTATGCCAATACTCTTCTTTTGCCTCTTCGGTTCTTTTTCTTCTTTGTTTTTTGGTACAACCACCCTTCTTTGTGACATCTCTTTCAGCCTTTCAACTTTGCATTATCAGTTTCAATTGCACCTATATCATCCTGTCCTTGATAAGCCAAGGTGTCCTCATAATCTGAAAAGATAATCTCAGTATTACCGAGCTCATCTTGATCACTCTCAACTTGTGTAATCACCGGGTGTTGTGATGGCTGAGTGAAGGTGAAATTATAGGTTCCTTCTGCAGTATGTCCTACACAAGAAAATTAAGTACAAGAAAGGGTAAGCAAGAAAGCATGGATATTGAAATCAAGAATTATAGCTTGTGATAGAACTAACCATCGTAAAGTTCCCCCAAGGCTTCAAATAAAGGAAAAGATTTGGTGCGGAACTTCTTAGCTTTAGGAAATGACTACACAATAAAAATAAAATGTTGAATTGATGCATAATATAATTAACAATAGAATTAAGTAATGATCAAGAAATAATCTTACATTGATTATATTGTTCCGTATGGCTGGTTCAGCCTCAATCATGCATCTTTGGTTGTTCCATGAAGCTCCACTTTGTTTTCTAGCCTCTTTCAACATCCTATATTCTCTTTTAACTCTTTCTCTTTTTCATGGATTTGGGCCTTTGTGAAGCACACATATCTATCCTTCTCATGGAATTCCTTCACAATCTTGTTCCAAGCCTCAGAAGTCCATCCATTCTGACCCCTATACTCAGGAGTATTGTGATCATGCAATAACTCAACAAGTATCTTCCCTAGGGCTGGGTTCCAAGAGGCTCTTGATTTTTCTACACAAGATAAGAATTGATGTATAATCTATATTTAATAATTTCACATGTTCTATAGTTACATACCTATTGGAGAACCTCCATGCTTTTTTGTGGGATGACTTTTGGGAGAGTTCTTCTTTTGTGTAGCTTTTGACAAGAGCATGGTCAACCTTGGAGAACCTCTTGCAAGCAAATTAACTGTGAAGGATGCATAACACAATATCCAAAACAAAAGCATTGTAGCAAAGCATAGTTTATAATATGTCTTATAATATGGTCTAGTTATTATAGCCCACAAAACATAATATTTATAATATGTTCTAATTATTACAGCCCACAAAACATCAAAGAAATATTCAAATGTACTACTTATTACAACCCACTAAGTCCTATGTTGCCGATAGTCATTCCACATTTGATGTGCTATCATGTCCCTCAAAACGTTCCTCTGATCAGTGCTTTGATCATTGCATTGATCACCATTTGGTAGGTCGACATAATTTCTTGGATGAATATTATGTGGTTGGTTATTTAACCATTGCTCATCCCCCTTGAGTGATCGAATAATATTGCGGAATACTGCAGCAACCACAGGTATCTTCACTTGGTTATTGATTTTGTGAAAAGTGGCAACTTTGAGGACGGGGAAGCACTTCTTTAAAACCCCCAAAGTCCTTTCGACATGATTCCTCAGTACCGCATGACGATGGTTAAATAACTCCTTGTAGTTTTGAGGTCTACGCCGGCCTGCCCCATACTTCAGATGGTACCTGACTTTACAATATGGTGCAAGGAAAGAAGGGGTGTTGGCATACCCACCATCAACCAAATAGAACTTCCCTGGAGGTACTTGGAAACCCTTGTTCACTGCAGATGTAAGAACCCTGGCATCCGTAGCCGACCCCTCCCACCCAGTAGACATGAAAGTGATATTCAGATCAAAATCACAAGCTATCATTGCATTTTGGCTAAGAGTATTTTTCCTATTTCTAAATGGAGCAGCTTTGTCAGATGATATAGATATGGGTATATGGGTGCCATCAATTGCACCAAGGCAATTCTGCAAAAGAAGCTACATGTGATTTTCTGAATTTTTAAAAGCACATATTGATCAAGACAAAAGTGTTAAAATAAGCACCTTAAAGTATGGATAGAATCTAGGATCTATTTCAATTTTCCAAGTTACTTGATGAGGATTAGGAGGTTTTAGGAACCACCTAGAGGGGGTAGGAACAACTGACTTGAAAAAATGCTTCATGTGACGATGAAAAGTATCATTACTATGCCCAAATTTTTCTTGGAGATCCTCATATGAAGCATTGTGGCTAAGCATGTATAGGAAGAACCCCAACTTCTCCTCAACCTTAATCCTAGTATCATGGACAAACCCTTCACTTCTAAGGTAATTGGCAAAGAATTTGAATATTTCAGGTTCCATCAAGAATGCTACCCGACAGTTCTTGACATGTCCTTCAAGTAGCTCCCGAACACGTTCCTCGCCTGTTAGTGCCGATGTATGCCGTTTTTTCTTTTCCCTCCCTCCACTAGAATTCAACAGATGTAGTGTAGGGAAAACAAACATCATCATATCATCGTCTTCCTCCTCCCTCTTTCTAATACGATCCCTTATTCTCATATCCATTGCAAAACTAAAAAGAAATTCAGAATAAGTTGGGTCCACTACCCATTTTATCAAAGTATTGAGGTGCATAGTACTATCAAAGTATCAAGGGACAGAGTTACAATGACCAGAGAAAACAGTAAAAGGATAATCGCTATTGCTTTCGAGTGAGTAGTTGACATGAGCAATCTAAATGTGATCTCGCCTTATCTTTTATAAGTACCTCATTGCTGACCATCCCCCTTTGACAGATACACTGATGTATGGACAATGCTAAGTGGTAGGCTAAGATAAAGAACATCCTTTTTTCAGTTCCAGAATCAACTGAATTGCATAGATCTAATAGTGTTTTGAGACACATAAGTATGATTTTATATGAAGGTATAATTGCAGCAGATAATATAATTAGTCATCATGATATGCGTATATCTAAAAAAGTAACCTTAACCACCAATTAATTAATATGTGCAACTCGATCAAATGGGCAATTGAGTACTACAAATGATCAACATTTTTGTTTCAAGAAGCAGCGAGGGAGTACTACAAATGACCATGCATCATTCATCCATCATGATAATTCTTCAAAAATTTCTTTCAAAGGTTTCACCCTAGCTCCTTTATTTTTGATAAAGTAGTTCAATTTAGTCACTGTCCAAAGCTTACTTTAAAATTGCAACAATCAAATGAAAGGAGTAAAAGCTTACTTTAGGCACCAGATAATCAAATGCATTTCCTTCCCTGATTAATATCGACTTTGACATTAAAATTGCAACAATCATGCATATGTCACCTACTACTGTCTACTGCCTCAAACATTGCTTCCAGATACGCAGTGGGTACTTAAAAGTACTCCTGTTTGGAGTAAAAGAAAGGAGAAGCAAACAAACTATACTATGGGGCTGTTTGGATTGCATGGAAGTTAGAACAGACTGCAAAGTGCTCCTTCATCAAGAACTACTCCCTAAGACCCATCTTCAAAGCTACCAAAGCATGCACCAGTGTTAGCACGTTCTCTGAAATTCCAATTTGAAATCTTGCTAGCCGTGATTGTTTAGAAAACCATAGTTCTAGCATCTTAATGTGTAGGCAAGATAGCACTGTATCTGGCAAAGACCTTCACCAATAGCCTAACCCTAACCCTAGAAGAGGAGGGCCTAATCCCCGACCGAGGTGTTGTCTTGGTGCGGGCAGAAGAGGAGGGGAGAGGGAAGGGGAGGAACTCACCGGAGAGAAGGAGACAGTCGCCGAAGAAGAGAGACGCCGTCCTTGCCGGAGCGCACCGCCGCCGTCCTTGCTGTCGGAGGAGACACACGAATTCTTGTTGGAGCGCGCCGGCGCCGCCTCCGGCGCCGCACCGACGCTGCCGCCGCCGCGCTGATGCCACTGCTCTCCGGGTCACACCGATGCTGTTGCGTCTCGAGGATTTTTTCCACGTCTGTTGACTCGATGTTTTTTCCCGGACCGGGGTGAGGGGGAAAGGCCAGGATGGGCCGGGATAGAATCCAAACTGGGCTTAACCGAACACTCATTTTTTCCATGGGCTGGGTTCCTTCCCACGTCGAGTTGATCCACGGGGATTGGGCCATAATCCTGGCCATTCCCGGCCAAAACGAACAAGGCCTTAAGGAGTCATATGTGAAAATGGAGGTTGATTTTTGTAGGTGTGGCTAGTCATGGTCTGTCGGCAATATGTAGAGGTTCTCGTACACGAATGTATTGTTAGTATTGCGTGCACGTCCACTTAGATTACACGATAATAGTAACTGTTGCAGGATTTATAGAGTTATTTCAAACACATAAAGTTAGTACATGCATTTCGTTACTAACATGGTGTCAAAAAGATTGGCCTGTGTGTAGATGATGATCAATTTAGGAAGGAGGGAGTATTTGTGGAGATTATGGCAATCGGGTATCTACATGGCAAGCTTATCCGACTGGAGGTAAGGATAGATTGTACATGCCATATCTGTAAACCGAACATGACTTGGGTGTTACGATTGCCGAAAGAGATAAGGCAATCGGTCTATAGTCACGGTTTGGTAAGATTGAGGAAACCGACTTAGAGTAAGATAGGGTTTCCGATCTGTAAGCCCTCCTCCCAAGACTATATAAGGGGGGTAAGGGGCGTCCCTTGAGGGATATCCGATGCTAGATGCGAGATTAGACTTCATAAGCAAGAGCTTTAGACACACGAGATCAATAAAGACACTCAGCGGATCGAATCCACCGAAACAGGAGTAGGGTATTACCTCACGAGAGGGCCTGAACCTGTCTAAATCTTCTTCTCCTTCTAACCCATTGTGCTTGGCGATCTCGACTGCGACCCCAGAAATTATATTGCCGAAACCAAGTTTCGACAGTTGCCGCGCCAGGTAGGGGCTTGCGCGTCGAGACTTCTTCAACAATCTCGCCGACAAGCGTGATGGGATCTCCTTCAAGATTCGTCGACTTTGCCGCCTACTTCGTCGACAATTCCTCCTCCGACTCGGATTCGGACCAGTCGGAAGGAGAAATCCACTCGACGCCGTTCGGACTCCCGAACAGCGCCAAGATCTACAACGATGTCTTGGAGACCAAGACGCAATCTACTTTCTCCGACGACGGACTTCACTCGGCACCATTCGGATTACCGAACACCGCCGAAATCTGCGCCAATCTTCTCAGCTCCCCGACGGAGGCGATCTATTCGGACGAAGACCTCTCGGTACCGTTTGGGTTACCAAACGCCGCCGAAAACTACAGCAAACTTCTCTCCCCCGAGTCAGCGACGACCCACTCGGAGGAGCCAACATCCCCAAGCTCTGACTCGGACTGGAACGATCCAGACCCAGGCTACCCAGGATCAAGGGAGGTCGCCGTCATCCTCCCATCATTCGGCTCCTGCTCATCTTCGGAGCTCAATGGATACCTCAGCTCCGCCGGCTTCCACAACCTCTATGGCATCCCCTCTGACAAAGCCGACAACTCTGAATGCCGCATGGACTATGAGCCGAAGTGCTTTGATGTCCTCATGGCCGAGCCGGACGAATCCGACTCAGCCATGGCTAGGAGGCTTGCTGAAGAAGAGCAAGCCAAGATTGAGCACGAGCGCAAGACGGCTGAAGAGGAGAAGCAACGCAAGGACGAGGCCGACAAGAGGAAGCGGGATCTACGCGCAGCGGACGATCGCCCGGAGGCCATCCTCCAAACGCGGGTTCGCAACACCAACATCTTCCAGACGCCACAGCAGAACGCTGTTGCCGCGCTCACTCTCTTGGACACCGTCATGGAGACGGCACCCGCCAATGTGACTCCGATACTCGACAAGATCAAGACCATCGTCGCAGCCACAGCTAACGGCCATCCCACCACCTCGGCACGAAGGCCGACTGAGTCCGTGGCTGAAACCCCCGACAAAATTTAACTCCCGCCTCTAAGGTCAGGAGACTATAAGAGGCCTGAGCCAGATCGGTCGACAACAAGGCCAAGAGGCCCACCACGCGAGTCCACGCAGAAGTACCAGGAGCAAACGGCTGACTCCCGCGACAAACGACACGGACGTCCACCCGTCCACCATCGCGTCCGCCGCAACAACAGCTCCAGCTATCCTACCAGCCAACCAAAGATCCCGCCGAGTGATCTGCGGGAAGTCCTCGATCGCCACTACCAGGACCGAGACCGATGCACTCGGGAAGATCGGAGGGGATCACCCGATAGCGGCGACGACGGAGTGCCGGCCTTCACTCGGGTGCTTCGCCGAGTGCATTGGCCGAGTGGCTTCAAGCCCACAGGAATCGAAAGGTACGACAGCAAGACCGACCCCGAGTCATGGCTTACCGTCTACACTCTCGCCATCCGCGCAGCAGGTGGCAACAGCAAAGCTATGGCCAATTATCTTCCAGTGGCCCTCGCCGACTCTCCCAGGAACTGGCTCACGAGCCTGCCAAGAGGCTCAATCGGCTCGTGGAGCGAGCTGAGGGACCACTTCATCGCCAACTTCCAAGGAACCTTCGAGAGGCCCGGCACACACTTCGATCTATACAACGTCATCCAGAAGCCGGATGAGCCTCTGAAGGATTACATCCGACGTTTCTCCGAGAAGCGCAACAGAATCCCCAACATCACCGATGACATCATCATCGCCGCCTTCCAGAAGGGAGTCCGTGATGAGTTGTTAATCGGGAAGTTCGGACGCAAGCCACCGAGGACGGTGAAACAGATGTTCGAGACGGCGAATTCCTACGCAAAGTCCAACGACGCCATCAAGGCTGCCCGCCAAGACCGGCCCGATAGGAGGGAAGACAAGCAAGCGGGAGGAAGCCGCAATCCTAAGAAGGATGGCGGCAGCAGCAGCCACAAGGCCCAAAAAGATCGCAAGCGCCGATCTGAGGACCTAGTGGCCGCAACCTCCAACACTCAACGCCGTCCCCGAGTCGCCGCCTACGACGCCATCATGAACGCCCAGTGCACCCATCATCCCAATCATAAGCTCGCGGCGAAGGACTGCTTCATCTACAAACAGTTCGCCGAGCAATACGCGGCGCAGCTCAACAAGAAGCCAACCGATGAGGCTGGTCCGACAGGCGCCAAGAAAAACAACGCGGCTGAAAATGCCGAACCTTTTCAAGACCCTGTGGGAGAGCTTAACCACATCTTCGGAGGGCCGCTAGCCTATGAATCCAAGAGGAAACAGAAGCTAACCGACCGGGAGGTCAACGCGGCTCAACCCGAAGTCCCTCAGTATCTGCGATGGTCGGAAGTGGCCATCACTTTTGACCGCTCTGATCACCCCGACCGAGTGGTTCACCCGGGGTGCTATCCACTCATCCTAGACCCCGTGGTCCGCAACATCAGGCTCAAGCACGTCCTCATCGATGGGGGCAGCGCCCTCAACATCCTGTTTGCCAAGACCATGGATGAGATGCAAATCCCGAGGGCCGAACTAAAGGCAAGCTCAGCCCCCTTCCACGGAGTCATCCCGGGGCTATCATCCACACCACTCGGGCACATCTCCCTTCCTGTCACCTTCGGGGTTCGAGAGAACTTCCAAACGGAGAACGTCACTTTTGAGGTGGCCGACTTTGAGACAGCATACCACGCCATCATCGGAAGGCCTGCGCTTGCCAAGTTTATGGCGATCCCACATTACACCTATCTCTGCATGAAGATGCCGGGTCCCAACGGCGTCATCACTCTTCGCAGCGACGTGAAGCAAGCCTTCACCTGCGATAAGGAGAGCTGCGACATGGCCCAATCTCGCGAGAGATTGCGTGGCCAGCAAGAAGTCCGATTGGCTGCATCGACTTCGGCAGAGGGCAAAGTCCCCGCGAAGAAGATAGCCAAATCAGGATCCGGCGACGCCAAGACCAAGAAGATCTCCCTTGATCCGTTGGATCCCTCAAAAACTGCTGTAATCGGCGCTGACCTAGATCCCAAATAGGAAAGCGCGCTCGTCACCTTCCTCCAAAGTAATAAAGATGTTTTTGCTTGGAAACCATCTGACATGCCTGGAATTCCTAGGGAGGTGATCGAGCACTCTTTGCACGTCAAAGATGATGCCAAACCGATAAAACAACGATTACGCAGATTCGCGCAGGACCAAAAGCTCTTGGCTTCTTGTTGAGGAAGAGCTATCAAGGAAGAGCTCGCAAAGCTCTTGGCCGCCGGCTTCATCAAAGAAGTCCTCCATCCCGACTGGTTAGCCAACCCAGTCCTGGTCCGCAAGAAGACGGGGCAGTGGCGCATGTGCGTTGACTATACTGACCTCAACAAAGCCTGCCCCAAAGATCCGTTCGGGCTGCCTCGCATCGACCAAGTCATTGACTCAACAGCCGGCTGCCAACTTCTGAGTTTCTTGGACTGTTACTCGGGCTATCACCAGATCAGCTTGAAAGAATCCGACTGCCTAAAGACATCGTTCATCACGCCGTTTGGGGCCTACTGCTACATCACCATGCCTTTCGGCCTGAAGAATGCCGGCGCCACATACCAATGCATGATCCAAAGATGCTTCCAGACGCAGATCGGCAAAAACGTAGAAGCTTACGTCGACGACGTTGTCATCAAGACCAAGCAGAAAGAAGACCTGATCGCTGACCTAGAAGAAACTTTTGCAAACATCCGAGCCTTCAGAATGAAGTTGAACCCGGAGAAGTGCACTTTCGGCGTTCCATCAGGCAAACTGCTCGGCTTCATGGTGTCACATCGCGGCATTGAAGCCAATCCAGAAAAGATCATCGCCATCATGGGCATGAAGCTCCCGAGTAACCAGAAGGACGTCCAGAAGCTCACCGGCTGCATGGCGGCGTTAAGCCACTTCATCTCTCAACTCGGAAAACGAGGCATGCCCTTCTTCAAATTGCTAAAGAAGACAGACGACTTCCAGTGGACCGCAGAAGCCAACAAGGCCTTTGAAGATTTCAAAGAGTTCCTTACAACGCCGCCCGTCCTGGCCTCGCCCCAGCCCCAGGAACCTCTACTGCTATACGTTTCAGCCACTCACCAAGTAATCAGTACGGTCCTCGTGGTCGAGCGCGAAGAAGGACGGGCACAGAAAATTCAGAGGCCGATCTACTTTGTGAGCGAAGTTTTGGCAGGAGCCAAAATTCGCTACCCTCAGGTACAAAAACTGCCCTATGGTGTTCTAATAACCACAAGGAAATTGGCACACTATTTTCAGGGTCACTCGGTCACCATCTCACTTCTTTTCCACTCGGCGACGTCATCCACAACCGGGAGGCGACTGGGCGAATCGCCAAGTGGGCTCTAGAGCTGATGCCATTGGACTTGACTTTTAAGGCGAGGACGTCCATAAAGTCACAAGCCTTGGCAGATTTCCTGGCCGAGTGGACCGAACAACAAGAGAACGTACCTCGGGAAGACCTCCAACACTGGACCATGCACTTCGATGGATCCAAGAGGATCACCGGCTTGGGAGCAGGAGTTGTGCTGATCTCCCCGACCGGGGAAAGGCTAAGATACGTCCTTCACCTCCACTTTTCCGCCTCACATAACGTTGCCGAGTACGAAGCTCTGCTACATGGACTGCGCCTTGCAGTTTTACTCGGAATACGACGGCTCATCGTGAAAGGCGACTCCCAGCTGGTAGTCAACCAAGTAATGAAGGATTGGTCCTGTCTAAACGACACCATGGAGGCCTACCGGCAAGAGGTCCGCAAACTTGAAGACAAGTTTGACAGGCTCGAACTCTCACATGTCCTGAGGCATAACAACGAAGCAGCTCATGAGTTGGCACAGTTCAGGTCCAAGCGCGAAGCTGCCCCAACAGACGTCTTTGTCGAGCACCTCTATGAACCAACCATCACGGCAAAAACAACTTCCAATGAGCAAACTGCGAACGAAGTCGCCATGACTGACGCCGACTGGAGGACGCCGCTCATCAAATTCTTAACCCAGCAAGAGCTGCCGGAAGACCAGGATGAAGCAGAACGTGTCCGGCGTCGTTGCCAAGCATATGTCATGGTTGACTCCGACCTATACAAGAGAAGCCCCTCCGGAATCCTAATGAGATGCATCACACCCGAGGAAGGGAGGCACCTACTTCAGGACATCCACTCGGGCATATGCGAAGCCACGCGGCGGCACGCCACTGGTCGGCAAAGCTTACGGCAAGGTTTCTTTTGGCTTACCGCGGTCTCGACGCGGACAAAGTCGTACGAACTGCGAAGGTTGCCAATTTTTCGCCCCAGAGCCATGTCCCGGCCCAGGAGCTTCAAACAATCCCACTATCCTGGCCGTTCGCGGTATGGGGCTTGGACATGGTCGGCCCCTTCAAGAAAGCTCCAGGAGGATTCACACACCTCTTCGTCGCAATCGACAAGTTCTCCAAGTGGATTGAAGCCAAGCCGGTTGCCACAATTACTGCCGACAAGGCACGGGACTTTTCCTCAACATCGTGCACCGCTTCGGCGTCCCAAACAGAATCATAACTGACAACGGGACTCAATTCACGGGAGGCATCTTCAAGGAATTCTGCGAGGACTTCGGAATCAAGATTTGCTACGCATCAGTTGCCCACCCCAAAAGCAATGGACAAGTCGAATGAGCCAACGACATGGTCCTCCAAGGCATCAAGGCCCGCGTTTTCGATCGCCTAAACCCTTACGCGGGCAAGTGGGTCCAAGAGCTTCCCTCGGCTTATGGTCTCTGCGGACCACACCCAGTCGGGCTATCGGCCAAACTCCCTTCTTCTTGGTCTATGGCGCAGAAGCCATGTTGCCAAACGAGATGTAGTACGAATCCCTCCGAGTCCGCAGCTTCAACGATGAACGCTACGACCCCGACCGAGTGGATGACCTCACCCGATTGGAAGAGGCCCGCGAGGCAGCCCTCATCCAGTCGGCCAAATATCTTCAAGGGCTCAGGCAATACCACAGTCGCAACGTTCGGGCACGAGCCTTCATCGTTGGTGACCTGGTCCTACGCAAGATCCAGACCACCAAAGACCGTCACAAGTTATCCCCCTTATGGGAAGGACCGTACATAATCGCTGAGGTGACTCGGCCCGGTGCATACCGGCTAAAGCGTGAAGACGGGTCTACGGTGCAGAACTCCTGGAACATCGAGCATCTTCGATGATTTTATGCCTAATTCGATTAAGGCTTCATGTTTTCCTTGACTGCCAACCTCAAGCAAGATGACTTCTTGAGTTAGCAGTCGGGGGCTGTACATACGTCAATAAAGCCTAAGTTTTCCTCATCAACTTCTGTGCATGATTTGTGTTTAATGTTCTTCGATTCGAGTTCAGTGTCTAAGGACTGAGAGTTTTCTGATGACCTAATCGAGCCTAGGCTTGGTGACAGTCAGACGAAAACTACTTAAGAAATTTCACACAAAAACTCGGATCAAGGCATTAACATAAATAAACTAAATATATCACAAGTTTTACATCGAGCATCACCAACACACGACATTTACAAGACAATGTTCGAAAGATAAGTCAAATCCGGAAATTGTTCACTACATCGACGGAGATTTTCTTTGCCGACTCCTGCGCCTCACTCAGCATATCCAAGGCCTGCTCACCTGTGGTCCCGTCGGCGAAGCCCTCCCCGACCGAGTGGATATCCACTCGGGGGTAAAGGGACTTGGTCTGTGCGAGAGCCAGACCAGCCCCCATGTTAGCCGCTTCAGTGATGTTGGCCAGATACTAATCGGGGGCTAGCCGCAGCTTGTCAAAAACTTCAATTGGGTCCAGTGAGCTGGTCCCGACTCCATGATGGAACAAAGATAGCAAGATTGGCGCAACAGCATTGGCGACCTCTTCCCGGATCTCTCTGGTTTGTTTGACCCGCTCAAGCAAGACTTCGTATTGAGCTCGGGTCTTGACCTTATAAGCTGCCAAAAGCATCTGATCATGCAAAGCACGCGGAAATAAAGCAGCACAAGGAATGTTACTTCAAAGAGACCTACCTTCAAACTCGGTCTCCAGTTCAGCTTTGCCAAGGCTGACTGCCTCCAGCTGGACTTGGAGCGAATGGACCTCCGACGAATTTTCTACAAGGAAAGAAGATCATCAGTAACCAGGGACAACATGAGAATCTTAAAGAAACTTGGAGAAATGAGCTTACTCCCGATTGATCCTCGGAGGTCGAGGTTCGCCTCCCGAAGCTCCGCGATCTCCCTCCTTAAAGCCGCCTCCCTCGATGCGGCTTCCTCCTGAGTGGTCTTCAGCTTTCGCTGAACGTCCTCCAAGGAGCTCAGGTGAGGAACCAGCTTCTCCAGCACCTTGGACTTCGCCATGGAGCGGCAGTACTCCTTCTGCGCGTGAAATCCGAAGAGTGACCGACTGGAAAAGGATGATAACACAATAAAAGAAAAAGACCAAGGCTTACGTTGAGCAGCCGAGTCGCTTCGTTCAGGCTTTCGACAAGGGCATCCCTTTCTTCCCTTTCAGCCTGCCTGTCCAGGATGATGCCCTGCCTCTGGCCTTCCGAGTCCCGCCACTCGATCTTGATTGGGGAACCCAGGTTTCAGAAGACTGTAACCTGGGGATTTCCTCCACTGTGGCTGGCGGATAGGAAGAACAAATGAAGACATGAAAGATTCAAACTAAAAGAACAAAGAGAGGATTCTGATACAAGACTCACCGGCTTCAGTGGCTGTACGCTTGGGTGGAACGGCCCGGCTGGCCTCTTTCCTCTCGCTCTTCGCCAAGTGATCCTCAGTCGGGGCTGGCCGAGCCATGGCCTGAGGTCTCCCGGCTGTCGACTAGCTTCCAGCCGGGACGTCCCGGCTGGTGGTCGGGGGCTCCTTCCTTGGGGCATCCTTCTTCGGAGGCGAAGGTTTTTTACCCGGAGCGCCCTCGCTCGGATGCGGGCTCCGGGGCCTTTGCTCTGCAGGCTTTGGCACCTCGGGAGCAGCGGCAGGGGTCGGCCCCTCACCTTCCCCGGCAGGATCTATGTCCTGGGGCCTCCTGCAATAACGAATATAGCTGGGGTGAAGACAAAGAAAGCTTTTAACAAGAAAGTTCGGACTTCAGTCACGAAGCATACCTGGACGACCGGCGGATCTTTGGCGCTGTCCTCGGCAATCGCCTTGGAGGAGGAGTCTCAACTGGAGGAGCCGGGACGTCATCATCTGAATCCTCAATAATGAGCCTCCTTTTGCTCGCCCGCTTGTTTGTGTCCTCACTCGGGGCCGCCCGCTTTCCAATTGGATCGCTTTGGATCTTAATCCCGCCAGTCGGCTTCTTGGCTGGGCGACGCGGCGCGTCATCGTGAGACACTTTGTACGGCTTTGAAGTGACAGAAGCATTTTCCTGCAAGAGAAGTTTGCACAGCACTAAGAAACGAGATATCAAAATTGCAAGGCATTATGAAGCGGCCAGTCGGCTTACTGGAGGAGGAGGCCGGTGGATGCTGAACGGAAGAACCGGCAGAATGAGGGCGCGCTCAACTGCGATTCCAGTCGAGAAGATCTTGTACATCCGGATCTTCAAGATTTCGTAGCTGAGTGGATCCTGGTCTTCCCGATTGGGGTCCTTCCCGCCTTCGTACTCGAAGGCCGGCTTAGACCATTCTTTGATCGGCGCCAGTCGGCACCTGATGAAGTGCCGAGTGATCTGTTCACCGTGAAGACCTCTTTGCTTCATCGCTAGGATCTTCGCAAGCAGCTTATTGGCTTCGTCCCAATATTGGGCCACTGGAACGGTGCTCCAAGTTGGCTTGGGGACAGGAGGAAGGCCGACGAAGGCTGGCAGGCTGGGTTCAAGGTTGCTGATATAGAACCAGCCCGCGTGCCATCCCTTGTTAGAAGATTTCAAGGGAAGAGAGAAGTACTCCTTGCGGAGAGATCCGCGGAGTTGGAAACCTGCCCCGCCAACGACGCATGGGTGGTCCTTGTTCGGATGCGGTTTGAGATAAAACATGCGGCGGAAGAGTTGGAGTGGGGAAGGATGCCGAGGAATGCTTCGCATACATGAATAAAGAGGGCGATGTGAAGCATAGAGTTGGGGTTCAGATGGTAGAGCTGGAGACCATAGTAATCTAAAAGCCCCCGGAAGAACTCGGAGGTGGGAAGGCTGAACCCGCAATAGAAGAAAGAGGTGAATACAACAAGCTCACCGGTGTTCGGGGTTGGGAAGTCCTCACCCGCCGCCGGGCGCCACTCCACGATCTCCTTAGGGGGAAGCACGCCGTGCTTCACCATCTCCTTGAGGGTAGATTCCCTCACATCCGATGTGACCCATTGGTCAAACGGGATCTTCTTTTCCTCCGCCATGAATGTGGTGTGGATGGGAAGTGGATCTGGTTGGAAAGGTTGGCGATTTGAGCAAGAGATCTTGGAAGATCAGCTGCGGAAGCTGTTTGTAGCAAGACGCGAGCTCTTGGATGGATGGATTTGGGAGCGCGTGAGTCTAGGGTTCTTCGCAGGGAACTGGTGAACAGTGCTGCGAAAAGAGGAATCTTTTGGAAGATGAAGAGGCGGGGACGACCTCGAGCCTTTATAGAAAGATTTGAGGGTTGCGCTAGGTTTTCTTGTGATTGGGCCGAGCCCATGAGAAAATCTACGGCCCAGTTAAGGTGTGGCGCGATGCGTGTCCTTAGGGACTTAAGCGGATGAGCTTAAGCAGATTTGCCCTAGCAATATGCACGTGTCCGAATGCCCTATACCTTTGAAAATCCTTTTATACCGCGGTTTGCTTGACTTCATGAGAAGCTGGCACGATGCAACTTGGAAGGTGACCAACAGTGAAGCTTTTTATAACTGCCTTGATGACAAGGGCTGTTTGGTTTTTTAGCATTTGATTAAGTGATTTTATCAATGCTATTTTTCCACCTTGGTGAAGATCTTCATAGATTGAGACCAGTGTTATGGCAAGAGCTATTTAATAACTTGGTTATATTTTTCATACGATTGAAAGAACTCGTTTCCCATGAGGGACGATTAAAATATTTGTTCCGGGATGACTCGGGCAGATCCACTCGGATGAGCATAAGCTTACCGAGTGTTTTATATCCTCGAGGAATGATTCAATTATTTGTTCTGAGATGACTCGGGCAAATTCACTCGGATAAGCACAAGTTTGTCGAGTGATGAGGTAGCTTTAGCTTGAGCCAAGTATCTACATAAGAATGATTCTTTATAGTTCTTGACTATATGTTTAGTCTATTTTTGACTAATCACATAGTCGGGGGCTACACCTAATTAGGTGCATCAGGAGATGCACCTAGATATTTATTTTTGAGAAATTTTTAGATGTTATCCAGCCCTTCACAGTCTTTGGAGCCACTCGGGAAGATTCAGGCAGAGATGATGGAATCACTCGGCGCCAAAAGCACTCGGTCAAAGAAATTTTTGGTTGTGTGCTGTTTTGGTTTGAAGTTGAGCTGTCTCGTCGACTGAAAAGGACTCGGGGGCTACTGTGGAGATTATGGCAATCGGGTATCTACATGGCAAGCTTATCCGACTGGAGGTAGGGATAGATTGCACATGCCATATCTGTAAACCGAACATGACTTGGGTGTTACGATTGCCGAAAGAGATAAGGCAATCGGTCTATAGTCACGGTTTGGTAAGATTGAGGAAACCGACTTAGAGTAAGATAGGGTTTCCGATCTGTAAGCCCTCCTCCCAAGACTATATAAGGGGGGTAAGGGGCGTCCCTTGAGAGATATCCGATGCTAGATGCGAGATTAGACTTCATAAGAAAGAGCTTTAGACACACGAGATCAATAAAGACACTCGGCGGATCGAATCCACCGAAACAGGAGTAGGGTATTACCTCATGAGAGGGCCTGAACCTGTCTAAATCTTCTTCTCCTTCTAACCCATTGTGCTTGGCGATCTCGACTGCGACCCCAGAAATTATATTGCCGAACCAAGTTCCGACAGTATTAATTTGGTAACTCTTGTGTTGCAATGTAACAATTGCACTCCGACGTTCTCGCCTTTGCACCGCTCGTGGCCGCTGTTTCCCTCCTCTCTCTCTCTCTCTCACCCGGCCCGCCTGATTCACCGGACCCCGTCGCTCATCACTCATTGCTCCAACAAACCACTGGGGATTTTCCTCTACGGCTCTACCTTAATCTTCCCTCAAATCCCCTGCCTAACACACAACCAGAAGCTAGCAGCAATGTCGTGCATTTGCAGGAGGCACCCACGGCGGTGAGCATCGGCAAAATCAAAGGCTGTCATACGTATTCACTGACAAGCGTTTCCTCACCGAGATCTCTATCGATAACATGTGTTTGGTATGTTCCACCACTTGCTTCGCCCGAATTCGGTGACACTAAATTGGGCCGGTGATCGAATCTCCTGCTTTCTAAGGTGACCAAGTGCACAATGCATTATTCAATTTGGGGAAGGCACAACGGGGGAAGATGATATTGAACTACAGCTAGGTTGTATTACATTGAACTAATGTGGAAAAACACTACTTACACTATTGCAGAATCAGGTTTTCTTGATGAGGCCCCCGATAGGTTCTAGACGGGCCATGAGTGACCGCGCCTGAAAAAACCGGTCCCTAGGGGCCGATTGTTGGACCGCATGTGAAGATGCATTATTCCGTGCAGTCCACTTAAGCGACCGCACGGGATAATATCCCATGCGGTCGCTTAAGTGGACCGCACAGGATAATGCCGCAACATCGAGTGCGGCCCACTTAAGGGCCCGCACAGGATAATGCATTTTTTCGTGTGGTCTCTTAAGTGGGCCGCACACGATGATGGGCCATATATATCTTCTCCATCCCGACCATGCCATTTTAAACTCGGTGTTTCTCTCTCAAAAACCAATTAATAGGGGTGAAGGTTTTCAACTCGAATTCTTCAATTGTAATCAATATAAAAGGTAATATACTTGATCTTCTCTTTCATTTGCTTTCATTTTTGTAAAATTTCATTGGATGAATGCAAAGATATTTAAATATTTTTAACTCGGTGTTTCTCTCTCCAAAAATAGGCAATTAAATAGGGGGATGGTTTTCAACTTGAGTTTGTCCATTGGAATCAATATAAAAGGTAACATGCTTGATCTTCTCTTTTATTTGCTTTTGTTTTTGTAAAATTATATGGGTTGAATGTGAAGATATTTAAACTTTCATTTTGAGCTATTTTTGTAATTTGTAGGTCAAATATATTGTTTGAATGACACATTTTTTAATTACTAGTGCATGATGGTCCAATGTATTGTAGGTTTAGTTTTTAAGTAGGATTTGATTTTTCGTTTATGTAGAAACACCTTCAATACAATATTTTTTTTTTGTTGTGAATTTTTTTAGATGGATTGGACATGAATGTATGAGACACGGAGAATTCAACCTGTGTTCATGAGAGAAGCATCAAATTTTATTGATAAGGCTAAGGCACACGCCTTGAGGGAGAATAGAAAGAATATTTTTTGTCCTTGCTTTGATTGCAAGAATCAGAAGATGTGGAAAGATCCGAATGTAATTTTAGGACACATAATTCAACGTGGATTTGTGGAGAAGTACAACAGTTTGGACATATCATGGGGATGTCACTGCTCGTGAAGATATTACTGAAATTTACTTCGATGAGGCAGACAATTTATAATTGAGGACATATCCCATGAATTGATGGATGGTTTTGGTGGCTCTGGTTTTGATGATGCAGAGGTTGATATTGATCTTGAGGATATGTTGTGGCATGTTGAACCAGAGGTGCTAACAGAGAAAGCAAGAGAGTTGAACAATTGGGAGGCATTGCAGAAATCAGCGAAAGATCTTTTGTATGATCAATCAAAAGCATGTGACATGGATTATATAGTGTTGCAGTCGGTGCTAGAACTTCTTGATTGAAGGCCAGACACGGATGGCCTGATACTAGTTTCAACGAATTGATGGGTCTCTTGAGACCTATGCTTCCTAAGACTAACTTGTTGCTGTCTAACACCTATCAAGCTAAGAAACTGATATGTCCATTATCTCTTGGTGTTGAAAAGATCCATACATGTATTAATCACTATGTACATTATCGCAACGAATACGCTGACTTGGACAAGTGTCCAACTTGTGGGACAGGTAGGAACAAAACGGGTAACAGTGCCACCGATAGTGATGTTGCTGAACCAAAATCATTGGTCGAGCCAGGAAAAAGATTCCGGCCATGATGATGTGGTACTTGCCAGTGAAAGATTGCATGAAGCGATTGTTCTCGAACCCTACCGACGCCGAGTTGATGAGATGGCATCAAGAGGGTCGAAAGACAGATGGTGTGATTCGACATCCCGCCAATGCTCGACAATGGAGAAACTTTGATTCAAAGCACCTAGAATTTGCTAAGGATCCAAGAAATGTTAGGTTTGCATTGGGCACGAATGGAATGAATCCATTTGGTGACCTAAGCAGCTCGCACAACACTTGGCATGTTTTGCTCACCATGTACAACCTTCTTACATGGTTATGCCAAAAGCGAAAGTACATTTGTTGACTATCCTTATACAAGGGCCAAAACAACCTGGCATCGACCTAGATGTGCTTCTTGAACCTTTGATGGAGGATATGCAAGAGATGAGGGAAGAGGGTCTACGATTGTTTGATGCGTACCGCCGGGAGTATTTTCCTCTACGTGCTATCATATTTGTTTCTATAAATGATCTATAAGCAAATTTTTTCCTCTTAGGATATATTAAAGGAAAGACCAGATGTCTTATATGTCTGGACAACACATCATACATATACCTGAACTCATCAAAAAAGTTAGTTTACATGTGTCATTGTCGTTTCTTACCATAGAAGCATAGGTATCGTGCAATGGCTACATTTTTTGACAAAACTGTGGAGGAAGGTACTGCCCCCGAAGCAAAGGATGGATCCACAGTGTTCAAGCTGACAAAGAGCATAAAGTCGCACACATCCTAAACACAATTCCTTTGAGCATGTTGATCCTATTTTTAAATTCTCTAATTGTTTCAACTATGCTTTCATTTTTGAATGACATTGGGATGGTATAAATTTATTCCATTGTTTTGGCCAATTTGCATTGATTACCTCATACCTTGATACCTTGGGTTATAATTTGACTAGTTAAACTTTATATAATAGTTTAACTAGAAATTAGGAACAATTGCTTAGCCATGCTTAGAAACTTTAACATCATTTCATGTGGGATAATTAATTATTCACTTATATTCTTTTAATAGATAATTAATGATAGCTCATGATGGATGATTATGATTAATTAATAAATTAATGGTCAACTAAAATTTCATTAATGGTGGGCTATGGGTGCAATGGTTTTGGATAGTCACGCCCATGGCAGTTGAGGACCGGTTCTTGGAAACCCTGGAAGAATTACCGTGCATACCACAAGCCAACATGGGTAATGGTTGTAACCTAGTGAGGGTGGGCGTGATGGAGTTGGGTCGGCCTTGGTTAAAAGGGTTTATCGGCTACCGGATTCACCGCGGCACATGGGGGACTGCCTATTTCATTGATGGGAGTGGGGACGAAACCTTGGTGTGATACGATTGGTTAGAGGGGGTTGTGCAAAGGGTCCTGTCACAGTCCCTTTCCGGGGTATCATGTGTAAAATCAAAGTGTGTTTGATTCTTCATTTGATGATGAACTATTGGCATCTGCGATTATTGCTTTGTGTGTTTTGTTATTTGGAGATTTATTGACAAAGTAGTTTTGGTTTTCGGACAATGAACTGTGTTCAGTCGGCTACATAGCCGGTCTGACCGGGCTTGTACTGCCGGTCTGATCGGAGGTGTTAGTGCGGTCGAGACCGGGCGAGCAAGCTGCGGCCGGCCGGTCGAGCGACCAAGCGGTTGCCGATTTTGATTTGGTTTTGGTTTCGGTTTATTTCCCTACATATACATGGGAGTTTCGTGTTCCTATGCACGTGTATGTTCATTTATGCTAACAATGAGTCAAGTTGGGATAGCTTGTGCTCGGATATGGTATTCTTTGTTTAATTGTGTGCAGATAATTTTACGCCTCGGAAAAGTGTTGCCGATGATCGAGTTGGAGTCAACTTGGTGATAAGGTGACGTCCAAGATGGAGATCATGCGGGATGCTGAAGGGTAGAAATTAGTGCACATAATTGGTGAAGTTTCAATATGGCATACCATGGAGATATTGTGTGCATATGGAAAGCGGAATTTCAGTGTTGGAAAGACCGAGATTGCTACGGTTGTTTTATGTAAAGTCCGTTTCTTGTACGGGAAGGTTTCCTAGTGGATTAGGACTTCTTGTATTAGTAGGATTCGTGGCTTTTGGCTGTGGGTTTTGTGTATAAATAGTGAGGGGAGGCGTGGCCTCTGAGTATCGCTTTGACATCAAGTTTTAGAGAGTTTCGAGTTAGGGTTTCAAGTTTAGCTTGAGATTTTGTGAGGAGTGCTTTGTTTGCATTTTGTAAACACAAAGAGATTCAATAAAGATCAATCTTCTTGGAGAATTTCGTGTGTTATCTTCTTCATCGGTGCCGCGGCCTAATTGTCTGTTAAACCAGATCTACACGCCGGTCAGACTGCAAACTCTACTACGGTCAGACCGTGGCTTCTACCTAGTCAGACCGCTAGGACATCGGCAGTCAGACCGGTTATTGTCGGCTCTTCATCGGCATCGGCTACTTAGACGAATCGGCTGAGGCGATCGGCTTGGGCGGTCAGCCCGGCCATACCAAGTGGTCAGACCGATGATTCAACCTCGGTCAGACCGGATCCAGAACAGAGGTGAAGTTTTATTTCTGCTAAAACTTTGTTTTTGGGGTGCACCAACCATTCACCCCCCTCTGGTTGGCTTTTCATTGGATATTCGATCCTACAAGTGGTATCAGAGCTTTGTTTTTCTGCTTTGGATTTTTATCGATCTAAAGTTTTTCGCCATGTCGGATAAATTTTCCACTAAGTCGCATGTTTTTGATGGAACCGACTTCGCTTATTGGTACAGTAAGATGCAATCTTACATCATGGCTCAAGACTATGATGTGTGGCAAAAGGTTGTTATTCCCTACACTATTCCCGAAGCGATTAATTCTGATGCTTTGAAAACTGAGTTTAATAACAATTGCAAAGCTCGCAATATTTTGTTAAATGGGATTTCTCGTTCAGATTTTGATCGCGTTTCACATCTTCAAACCGCCAACGAGATTTGGAATGCTTTGAAAAAATTTCATCAAGGAACTACTAATATAAAAGAACTTCGTCGAGAGCTTTTAAAAAGGAATATATAAAATTTGAGATGAAACCTGCTGAAGCCTTGGATGACTATCTTGGTAGGTTTAATAAAATCTTGAGCAATCTTGGATCTGTTGATTCTTCTTATGACACTAATTATCCACAATCTGAGATTTCTTGTCACTTTTTGAATGGTCTTGACATGTCTATTTGGGAGATGAAAGTGATTTCAATTCAAAAATCTATCAATATGGCTACTTTGACTTTGGATTCTCTTTACACTAAACTCAAAACTCATGAGATAAATATTCTTTCTCAAAAAATTGAGTCCAAGTCAAATGCTCTGGTTTCTTCTTCTACAACTCCTTCTGATGTTGCATCTTCATCATCTCCAAGTGCTCTTGCTTTGATTAATGCCATGTCCGATGAACAACTCGAGCAATTCGAGGAGGAGGATTTGGCTCTTGTCGCTAACAAACTTTCTCGAGCTATGAACAAAGTTAGGTTCAGGAAAAGAGGAGGACCAGCTTGGTGCTTTGAATGCGGCGCCTTGGACCACATCCGCTCCAACTGCCCCAAGCTTGGGAGAAGCAAGAACGAGGACAAGAGCGGGGAGAAGGTGAAGGACAACAAGCCCAAGGGGAGGCGGTCAAAGGAGATGATCAAGAAGGTGTTGAGCCAAGTCTATGCCACTTTTTAACCACTAAGCGACATAGACTCCGATAGCGAAGAAGAGAAGGGCAAGAACATCTCCTGCGTTTGTCTCATGATACGTGGAGATGAAGATTCTGAAGAGGAAGACAATGAGGTAAGCTCACTTGAGGAAGCAATTCTTGTTTTAAGTGCAAAGAATAAAAAATGTGAAAAGATGTTTAAAAAACAAGAACTTGTGATTGAATCTTTGAATGCTGAAATTGCTAGATTGAAATCTCTTATTCCTAATGATGATGATTGCAAAAGTTGTGAGGTGTTAATGCTTGAGATTTCAAAAATTAGAGATTCACATGATTTTGCTACTAAACATTGTTTAACTTGTGATGCTAATGAATTGAAACTAAAAGATACTTTAGCTCGTGTTAAGCACATGGAAGATATAGTTAAACAAGATGAGGTAGCTTCTTGCTCTAGATGTCGCAAAGGTAAAGATGTCATGATTGGTTGTGAAAATTGTGTTAATCTTGAAAAAGAAGTTTCTTACTTGAAAAGTTCTTTGCAAAAATTTTCTGACGGTAAGAAACAACTTAACATGATTTTGGACAAATCTAAAGTGTGTAGCGACAATAAAGGAATAGATTTTGATGCTCACGACTATTTCACCAAAAATCCTCCAAATGTTTTAGGAATGACTGAAAACAGTGAAATCTTGACAAAACCTAATACCATGAAAACAATTTTTAAGTCTGCTGGAAATTTGCCATCCCTTTCTGTTTATCTAAAAGAAACTAAACCTAATTTTTCAAAACCATCTGCCACTAAAGAAAAGTTTTCATGCTCTTTTTGTGGTAAAGATGGTCATCTTCTTGGTTTTTGTTTCAGATTAGCACAAAAACAGAAAAAGGAAAGAGAGAATAATTTTGCAAAATCAAATTGGCAAAAATTTGGTTTTCCCTCGGGAAGGCCGGTCAGACCGCAGTTGGTCCACCGGTCAGACCGGCCGTGGCACCCAGTCAGACCGTCGGCCTGCCTCGGTCAGACCGACGATGGCGCCCGGTCAAACTGGTAGCACCCCAGTGGTCAGACCGGCCCGGAAGGAATTTTTCTGAATATTCCAAAACTGTTTTTACTCATGGATATGTGCCTATTGGATCTCTTGGTCGTGTGTCTCGATCTTGGATTCCTAATTTTCTTTTGACTAACCCCGATCGAGGCTTCGACATCTTTTGTTGTGTAGGCTTTCGTGTGAGGAAGGAGAACATGTGGATCATGGACTCCAGTTGTTCGCGGCACATGACCGGAGATAAAAATTGGTTCTCCTCCCTCAAGATGGCATCCAAGACAGAATCGATAATCTTTGGGGATGCTTCAACAAGTGTCGTTCTTGCTACCGGATCCGTTAAGGTAAGTGACAAATTTGAATTAAAAGAGGTAGCTTTGGTCGAGGATTTAAAGTACAATTTACTTTCAGTTTCACAAATTGTTGATGAAAACTTTGAAGTTCATTTCAAGAAAACTGGAAGTAAAATATTTGATTCTTGTGGTGATTCTGTTTTGAACATTTCTCGTTATGGGATAGTTTTTAAAGCTGATTTTGAAAACCCTGTTTCTCTGTTGTAACATGCTTAGTTGCGAAATTCAACAAAGATTTGATGTTTTGGCATCGCAGACTTGGGCATGTTGGTTTTGATCATTTAACTCGAGTAAGTGGTTTGGATCTTGTTCGTGGTTTGCCTAAACTCAAAAGGGATTGTGATTTGGTTTGTGCACCATGCCGTCATGGTGAAAGGGTTGCTTCTTCCCACACACCGATTCTTTCGTTGATGGTGGATACGGGGACAGCTTTTACACATGGACACTGTTGGTCTAGCTAGAATGCAATGTCGAAGGAAAATGGTATGTGTTGGTTATTGTTGATGACTTTTCTCGATATTCTTGGGTTTTCTTCATGGCAACCAAGGATGAGGCCTTTGGACACTTTCGGAGTTTGGTTCTTCGTTTAAATTGTGAATTTCCCAATTCTTTGAAAACCATTAGAAGCGATAATGGTGGTAAATTTAAAAATGCTTCTTTTGAACAATTTTGCAATGAAAAGGGTTTTGAACATCAATTTTCTTCTCCTCATGTTCCTCAACAAAATGGCGTTGTTGAAAGAAAAAATCGCTCTTTGGTTGAGCTGGCTAGGACAATGCTAGATGAATATCACAGTCCTAGAAAATTTTGGGCCAAAGTTATTAACACGCTTGCTATGTCTCTAATCGTATTTTCTTGCGATCTAAACTTGGCAAAACTCCTTATGAGCTTCGTTTTGGTCGTCAGTCCAAAGTTTCACATTTGCGTGTTTTAGTTGCAAGTGCTTTGTTTTAAAATCTGGAAATTTGGACAAGTTTGAATCACGTTCAACTGATGGTTTATTTCTTGGATACCCCGCACACACTTGTGGCTATCGTGTACTTATTTTGGAGACTAACAAAATTGTCGAGACTTGTGAAGTCACTTTTGATGAGGCTAGTCCTGGTACTAGACCAGAATTTTCAGTTACATTGCCACAGGTTCTGGGGGAGGATGGTCGCATCTTCAAAGACGAAAGCGATGACGAAGACGACGAAGTCGACCTACCCGCCGACCGGCCGAGTGTCGTCGGTCGGACAGGAGGCTGCCGTCGGACCGGCGGGGGCTAAGCCTTTGGATTTTGTCGATTCCAATCAAGAGGATTTGTCGGGGACTACGACCAGTGCTGAACTAGAACGTGAATCAACTTCTGAGATCACTGCACCTTTGCATATTCAGCGACAACATCCGTCGGAACAAATAATAGGTAATTTTCATGAGTGGACGACAAGACCTAAGGTAACTACGCATGATTTTGTGAATTCTACTTTTGTTGCTTCTTTTGAACCCAAAGATGTTACTCATGCATTAACTGACGAATCATGGATTAACGTCATGCATGAAGAACTTGAAAATTTTGAAAGAAACAAAGTTTGGTCTTTAGTTGAACCTCCTTCTGGACTTAATGTTATTGGAACCAAGTGGGTTTTCAAAAATAAACAAAATGAGGATGGTTTGATTGTTCGAAATAAGGCTAGACTTCTTGCTCAGGGTTTTACTCAGGTGGAGGGTTTGGATTTTGATGAAACTTTTGCTCCTGTTGCTAGGATTGAGGCAATTAGGCTTTTGTTAGCTTTTGCAGCATCAAATGGTTTTAAATTGTATCAAATGTATGTTAAAAGTGCTTTTCTTAATGGTTTTTTAGGGAGGAAGTTTATGTTAACCAACCACCGGGTTTTGAAAATCCTGATTTTCCCAACCATGTTTTTAAATTGTCAAAAGCCTTATATGGTTTGAAACAAGCACCTAGAGCATGGTATGACAGACTTAAGAACTTTTTGCTTGAAAAAGGCTTTCAAATGAGAAAAATTGACAAAACGCTTTTTGTTCTTAAACATGGTGAAAATCAACTTTTTGTTCAGATTTATGTTGATGATATCATCTTTGGTTGTTCAACTCACTCTTTGGTTGTAGAATTTGCCGAGACTATGCGCAGGGAATTTGAAATGAGCGTGATGGGTGAATTGTCATACTTTTTGGGATTGCAAATTAAGCAAACACCTCAAGGTACATTTGTCCATCCAACAAAGTACACCAAAGATCTTTTGCGCAGGTTCAAGATGGAGAGCTGCAAGCCAATCTCTACACCCATTGGATCTACCGCTGTTCCTGATCCCGATGAAGCTGGTGAGGCCGTGGATCAAAAGGAGTATAGAAGCATGATTGGATCTTTGTTGTATCTAACTGCTTCTAGACCAGACATACAGTTTGCTGTGTGTTTGTGTGCACGCTTTCAAGCTTCTCCTCGTGCTTCACATCGTCAAGAGATCAAGCGCATTATGAGGTATTTGAATCATACACTTGAGTTTGGAATTTGGTATTCTACTTCATCTTCTATTTGCTTAAGTGGATATTCTGATGCTGATTTTGCGGGTTGTAGAATTGCTAGAAAAAGTACAAGTGGAACATGTCATTTTCTTGGAACTTCATTGATTGCATGGTCTTCTAGGAAACAATCTAGTGTTGCTCAATCCACTGCTGAATATGAATATGTTGTTGCTGCTAGTTGTTGTTCACAGATTCTTTGGCTTATTTCTACCTTGAAAGATTATGGTCTTGTTTTTGAAAAAGTGCCTCTTTATTGTGATAATACAAGTGCCATAAACATTGCTAAGAATACTGTTCAACACTCATGCACTAAGCACATTGATATTCGCTTTCACTTCTTGAGAGATCATATTGAGAAGAAGGATGTTGAATTGAAATTTTTGGACACAAAATTTCAACTTGCTGATATTTTCACAAAACCATTGGATTCTTCTCGCTTTGCTTTTCTTCGAGGGGAATTGGGAATCATTCATCCTTTTGGCATGTTTTGAGGGGGAGTTTTTGTGCTCTTTGTTTTATCAAGCTACATGTTTAAACTACACTGAAAAGAGAGTTTTATCCATACATATTGTTGTTCATGTGCATGCTAGTAATATTATGAAGGTTTATTTGTCACTAGCATATCTTATATGTATTCTAGTATTTTTATGTGCTCTAGATTTTATTTTTAAGTGAAATAATGCATGACACTTTAATATTACACTTGAATTAAAGAAATATGCAATGTTGATACTAGTGCATGCGTTGGATTATAAATGCTTATATATATATATTATGTTGAATTATTATTCCTCAAATTACTTTAAAATTGCTCATTGTGTAAAGAGAATAAAATGTTATCTATGAGAGAAAAAATGAATACCAAATCCTTGGAAACAGTCTTGACGACAAGGACGTATTCGAAGTGAGCAAAAATAATGGGTGCCGAATCCTTGGAAACAATCTTGACGACAAGGACGTATCCGGAATAATTGAGAGAAAAAATATGAGCAACAAATATGGCTCAAATCAATATGAAAACTTTTCTCTTAAATTATATGTGCAAAAAGGTAAATTTGAGAAAGAATAAAAATTGCAATAGGTATATATATTTGGGTTTATTTTTCAACCTATGTGCTTGTAAAGATGTTGCATTATAAATTGTTTGAATTCATGAATTTTTATTGTGTTATTGATCTTACTTTTAAAATCTTTGATTCATGCTTATACTCTAGTGCATATTTGCTACATAGTTGATGAGTTTATCTTCGTATTATTGCAACGCATGACATGATTTGCTTTATGTATGATGCTAAGCTCTTGAACATTCATAACCATAATTCTTATGCTTGATGAAAACATTGTCAAAAGGGGGAGAACAAATGTTGTTTTTGATTAAATATCACATGGGGGAGAACAGGCAAAGATTTGTTCATACCAAGATTTGTTCATAAACAATGCAAGATTTTTTTTGGGTCAAGGGATTTTCTTTCTTTTAAAAAGGGGGAGAAATTTTCTTTGATTTTTGAGCACTCAAATGCTTGTTATCATTTTTGTATTTTATTTTCCAAACACCAAAACAACATTTTTTATTTTGTTTGCCAATGTCTTCATCAAGGGGGAGATTGTAAAATCAAAGTGTCTTTGATTCTTCATTTGATGATGAACTATTGGCATCTGGGATTATTGATTTGTGTGTTTTGTTATTTGGAGATTTATTAACAAAGTGGTTTTGGTTTTCGGACAATGAACAGTGTTCAGTCGGCTGCACAGCCGGTTTGACCGGGATTGTACTGCCGGTCTAACCGGAGGTGTTAGTGCGGTCGAGCCGGGCGAGCAAGCTGCGGTCGAGCCGGTCGAGAGCGATCCGGCGTTGCCGATTTTGATTCGGTTTTGGTTTCGGTTTGTTTCCTTGCATATACATGGGAGTTTTGTGTTCCTATGCACGTGTATGTTCATTTATGCTAACAATGAGTCAAGTTGGGATAGCTTGTGCTCGGATATGGTATTCTTTGTTTAATTGTGTGCAGGTAATTTTTACGCCTCGAGAAAGTGTTGCTGGTGATCGAGTTGGAGTCAAATTGGTGATAAGGTGACATCCAAGATGGATATCATGCAGGATGCTGAAGGGTAGAGATTAGTGCACATAATTGGTGAAGTCTCCATATGGCATACGATGGAGTTATTGTGTGCGTATGGAAAGCGGAATTTCGGTTTTGGAAAGACCGAGATTGCTACGGTTGTTTTATGTAAAGTTCGTTTCTTGTACGGGAAGGTTTCCTAGTGGATTAGGACTTCTTGTATGAGTAGGATTCGTGGCTTTTGGCTGCGGGTTTTGTGTATAAATAGTGAGGGGAGGTGTGGCCTCTAAGTATCGCTTTGACTTCAAGTTTTAGAGAGTTTCGAGTTAGGGTTTCAAGTTTAGCTTGAGATTTCGTGAGGAGTGCTTTGTTTGCATTTTGTAAACACAGAGAGATTCAATAAACATCAATCTTCTTGGAGAATTTCGTGTGTTATCTTCTTCATCGGTGCAGCGGCCTAATTGTCTGTTAAACCGGATCTACACGTCGGTCAGACTGCAAACTCTACTGCGGTCAGACCGCGGCTTCTACCCAGTCAGACCGCTAGAACATCGGTGGTCAGACTGGTTATTGTTGGCTCTTCATCGGCATCGGCTACTTAGACGAATCGGCTGAGGCGATCGGCTTGGGCAGTCAGTCTGGCCATACCGAGCGGTCAGACCGGCGATTCAACCTCGGTCAGACCGGATCCAGAACAGAGGTGAAGTTTTGTTTCTGCTAAAACTTTGTTTTTGGAGTGCACCAACCATTCACCCCCCTCTGGTTGGCTTTTCATTGGATATTCGATCCTACATCATGGTGGTACACCGGCACGTGGAAACATGTCGTGGGGTTGTCTCTTATGGGAACAGTTGTACACCTCTGATCTAAGCTAAAACTATTCGAATTGCCGTGCCCGCGGTTATGGGTGGTCAACCAGATTCACCATGATTAGTCTCATACTGCTTACTAATGATGATAATTTGGTGATGATAACCTGTTAGCTCCTGTTATGGAGTTTAGATCTGTATAACTAGGATTGGTTGTTCAGAGATGGTTGGGCCTGTGAAGCATTGGGATGTAGTTCAGTGTTGATTAATATTGATGACTAATTACTCTACTGTTTTACAAATTCTTAAATTCTTGCTAAATGTTGCTTTTGCAAATGAAACCCTATTATTGCTATCCTTTGTATCCTTGTGCACTCGCATACTTGCTGTGTGGCTTGTTGAGTATTCCATGTACTTATTCTTGCAATAACTAATCAACCTTAGTTGAAGAAGGCTTTCGAAGGAGAAGATCTTTGACTTAGATCCCACTTGAGCTGGCTGTGGGAGTTGAGTTGAAGCTTCGCTAGATTATCTTTTTCCGCTATAGTTTTTCTTCGTGGTGAGGACTAAGTACCTCTTTTATAAGTATTTATCGCATTAGTTTATTTTATGAATCTGTATATTAAATTGTCGATTTGTGTTCCTCGACTGATTCCTGGACGAGGATTGTATGCACAAATTAGTTCGGAAATTACTAGTGAATTTCCGAGCGTGACAAGTTGGTATCAGAGCCATCTCGACTGTAGAACAAGCCAAATGGTTAAGCCCATAAGGACATGTCTTTGTTAAAAAAATCTATTTGCGAAAAATCTATTTTTCTCCTTATCCTATTGCTTCTTACAAAAGTTTTGCTCAACCTCTCTCTACTCTTCGGTTTTCAACTTATTCTAGATGGGTCCCTATAAGAAGAAGTTGGATAAGATGATGATTCGTGGTGATCTGCCCAAAAAGATCGAGATGTTTGGTGAAAGTATGGCAGCACAATAACATAAGGCATTATTTGAAAAGGAAGCTGAGCCGCATGGAAACTATGGCTTTACAAGTGAGCTCTGTCGTATGGTGTATGATTTTCGATATGAGGTTCCACCGAAATACACTAATGTATCCATTCATGTTGGAAATCAATCTCACTGCAAGGCAACTATTACTCTTGTCTTACACAAGGAAGATCTTCCCCAATACTCATTCAGTGGTGAAGATGACTATTTTCTTTATCTCATGAAGAAGTCACGTATGAAGCATTGTCTCGTCTTTGTCATCATTTCAAGGATCGCCTGCAGAACACTGTGTATCGCTACCGTCCGAAACATGGTGATGACTTTTGGATGAATGGTTGTGTGAATACTCATGGCGAAGAGAATCAGACAATTGTGCACATGAGGACAATGTTGGATGCTTTTGATGACCTCTACACTGATTGCAAGACCAAAGCCATGATTCAGAATCAGGCTCTACAAGAGAAGATTGTCAGGTTACAGAAGATGGTTGAACGGATGAGAGACAAGTCTCAGCCAGAAGATAGTGAGACTGCCAATATTCTGGAATGCCCTGAAGCTCGTTTTCTGCAGTTTCGGAAGGACACCAATCCTAAGCTTGTTCTTCATCAGAAAAGGATCTTTGAGTTATAAGACGAATTAAGGAAGTTAAGAGGAGAAATTTCTTCGGATGAAGATAAAGATGTAAAGCATACTCAAGTTGTCAAGCGTCTTTGCATTAGAGTTCTTTCTCTCAAGATCAGCCTCGGTGAACATGAGTCAAATAAGAAGCCTACAAGACAAAAGGTAGATTGAAGAAGTCTCTGGAACTTATTGCAGAACCTAAGCTTTACCCTCAAGAGTAGTAGCCTGTTGGTTAGTTAGATCGTTGTGTTAGCTTGTTTGCTTAAGTTTTCTTTATGCTTGTGTGGGTTTTAGCGTATGGAGTATATGAAGGGGTGGTGATATAACCATACTAGTTTAAGAGTTCAGTTCAGTGTTAAAGATAACTTATTTCACAGCAATAAAATTTAAAGTTTAGTAAAGTTGTGTGCTCTATTCTGAGTTTCCCCTGTCTCCTTCCTTTTCTCTTTCTGTTTTCCCCTTACTTTACCCCCAAGTCAAGGAGTTCAAGGAAAGGAAGTTTTATGCTCACAGTGCTAGTGGTTCAAAACAATAAGTTAATGGTTAGCATACTCACAACCAAGTTCTTTCTGCTAAGGATCAAGAAATCATAATGGTGTTACCACTGCCAATCTCAAGAGCCCTACCTTTTACTTCGAAATCTGTCCAAGCAAAAAATAATTGAGCGCAGCATACAAATCACCTTACCAAAGTTCTGAAATCTAGTTCCGTGTTTTGATCAAGTGGTTGCCTTTCGGGCCAGCTTAAGAAGAAAGAGTGTTAGTGGAATGCAGCTCTCAACTTACAATAGTATGGTGTGATTTTAATTACCTTGATAAATCAAAATTCAACTCTTAGGTCAGAACCCAGTCAGTCTACAAAACGGTCTACCATCCCTACTCGGAATCAAGTGGTAGTAAGCCAAGACAATTCATAATAGAATTATGAGAAAAAATGTTATTTTGAGATCCAGGCATTTAGAAGCCAAGTGTCCTAAGCAAGGGTAAAGGTCAGAAGCTCAATAGACACCATTGATGTGCTAGGAAAAATTATTCACTGTTGGTCCCGCACATACTTTGAGGTTCTAAGTTTGTCTTGAGGCAGAGTCATAAAGGAATAAGAAGGCTGAAAGTTTAGTTTCGTAATAGAAGAGTGATCATTATCGCTACAATGTGGTTTATAAGGGATGAGTTTTCTTGTGTCTAAAACGATGATTTCTTTCTACAATATACGTGGATCAAGTTAATGGTGTCAACAAGACCAGGATCTTCAACATAATGAGATCTAAAGAGATGTTGTTTCTCTAGGAAGAAGAAAAATTTTTAAGTCTTCAAATAGAAGAAGTGTTAGTGATATGCCCTAGAGGCAACATGGAGATGTTGGATATCACGTCAATGTTTATGTATTTATGAATAAAGTGTTATTCAGTTCCATGAAATAGACATCTTGTATTGATCAATAAGTACGTGACTTATTTATGAGACTCTTTATGTATGAATCTATTTCTAAACGATCCCTGATCATATGTCATATTGTTGGAACAAATATGATTCTAAGATCGACATGTTTATTGATTGATGATCATGTCTCATAGATCATGGGTATGAAGATACCAAATCAATAAACATGGACATATGTGTTGGAGAACACATTGTTGGATAGACCCACCATGAGACACTACGGAATTAATGTGCCATTAGTTGGTCTCGGGTAGTGTTGGTACAAAGTCCTTAGACCGAGATCACCATGGATTGCAACATGTGTAGTAGCCTACTTTGGGACTACCAAACGCTATTAATGCGGGTAGTTATAAAGGTAGTTTTCGAGTTTGCTATGAAACATGGAGTGGGATGTGAGTGATCAAGATGGAATTTGCCCCTCCTTTGGAGAGATATCTCTGGGCCCCTCGAGGTAATGGATTATGGAAATGCATGACCATGCTAAGTTGATTGAGGAGTCAATCAACAGACAGATAATCCAATACGGTTCGAGTGAATGGTTAAGCTATTGAAGGGATGGCACACATCTTGCCTATAGCTTAACTGGTATCGTGAGGCAAACGGATTTGTGTACACATTACAGGTTCAGAGCCGATATTATATTCTTGTATACTATGGTGTCAATATGTGCTGCTAGGCACCGCTGTTGACAGGTCGGCTAAGTTGGACTCGAGCCGACGGTCGGCTAAGTTAGACTATAGCCGAAACCGAGTATATACCTGAACCTACGGGTCGCACGCTTAAGGGGATAAGAACGGGCATTCGAGTTGGACTCGGATACGGCTCGATCGGATAGGGATCCGATCGGATAGAGTCCTATGGGCTTACGACGTATGGGCAGCCAACTCTGTGAGATTCGGATAGGATCCGATTCAAAATAGAGTTTTGATCGGCCACTAGTCCCAGTCGGCCAACTCTATATAAAGGAGGGAGGGGTGGAGAGCTGCGGCACGTCAATTGCATCGCGTGCAACAGAAGTCGCCGAGACCAATCTCCACGGAAACCCTCCCCACTTTCGAGCCAAACCCTAGCCTTGCATCGCGTGCTAGCACACGGGTGTACGGCGTTTTGTCCCCGGACGTGTGGATACCGGTAGAGGCGCTGCTACGTTGCGCGGCTGTTGATTGGCCGGATCGGCTACGGCATCGCGAATCGGCTGATTGGCGAATCGGTGTCCCGGGTATCGGTGTCGGCTTGCAAGAATCGGCTACATTCGGATCGGATAGCCACGATTGGTGCATTCTGCTGCTGCACACTCCAATCGGTAACGATCTATCGGCCCTTACTTGCAAGTGTTCCTGGTTTGCGCGGTAGAATTTTTTGTTTTCGGCTAGCGTAGCTTCCGCGTAACCCTTCAAGAAGATGGAATGTGGAGATTGCATTATCTTGGAATAACGGGAGCTGGACATAATGGTTTCCACTGGTAAAGAAATATCAAGTGAATACTATGTTCATAAAGTGTTTGTTTTTGGTTAAAGGAGTGGATCGTGTAGAAAGCAGTTGCTAGCTCACTTCAGTAATGATCAAGGTCATAAAGGACGAACGAAAATTCAAACAGATCGCCTGACAGTTAGGTTGATGGTTGTAACCACTGCAACATTTCCATTAGTTGGGATAAACAAGTACTGTCAAAAGTGACCAAAGGAAGTATTGTGAACTAAGGCTCAAGTTTTGTCTCTAATTCATTTGATTAAGAAGATTGCTAACTAAGAGGAACATACCCCATGCATGTTGGGGATTGGTATATGTGAATTGTTTTGAGTCAAGATGTTATGACGGATTTATATGCCAGTTCTAGTTAAGACTGACTAGTTTCAATATAAAGATATGGAGAAGATATATTTCTGACCAGTTTATTCAAAATGGGGAAATTCTGGGAGAATATTCGTAATTAAAGTATCGACATCAGTGGACAATCAAGTAAGATGGATACTATGATGTTGTTTCGGAATATTATAATTGAATTTTAACATTGATCAGAGGTCGATATAATACCAATGCCAAATAGATGTTTATGGCCACTCAAGGAAATAAGCATAGTGATGAAGTTATAAATAAGCAAGGGATATAGAAAGCCATGTTGGCAGTTTCCTATTCCAGTGGTTGCATGGAAATAGTAAGGTCAGTTTGCTACTCTAGTAATGTGGCACAAGGTCAAGAATGGTTTGCTCGTTGACAAGTCATTGCACAAGTCTTGACGAATCACTACAAAGTTTCTATGAGTTAGCAGAAAAGTTATTCTACCGATTACATGTACAACCATGATAAAAGAATAAGTGTGGATAATATTACTAGGTTGATGTGGGGAATGAAAATTGACTAAGAACGTCACTGCTACATTAATCCAAAGTATGAGGATGATAAGTCAGTAGAACTATAAGCAAATGGTTCTTATCAATCAGCTTTCTAATCTAAGAATCATTTGAAGTGGATCATTATTCATCAGGTCAGTTTGAGAAATAATAAGGATGAAGTAAAGTATGGAGTTTGCTATCTTAAGATATCTTGAAATTGAAAAGGTGGTAATAAAGGGGATATGATTACTAAGAAATAACATATGAATAGGGGCATTAATTTGATAGTCTGATTGACTGATGGTCGAACTATACCGGGAGCTCAAGAGTCTAAATGGTTAAAAGTCATAATTATGAGAAACGACTTCAGAATATCCGACATACCGACATAAAATGAAGATTTGATCAAGAATGGGTTCATATATCAATTTGAGAATTACGAAGCCAGAAATGATAAAATTTTAGAATCCGGTTAAATTTAATTAAGGGATAGCGATTACTGTTGTCATCAATTAAGAGGAAAACATCTACCATAGAAGGTGGGATTGGAAAGAATGTGAGATACTATTTCGTCTTAGAGATATGACAACATGGGAAATAATTTGATTCTAGTGTTAAGTAAGACTTCGGTGGATTTGTTGAATCAAGGATCTTCAAAGAATAAGTTAGAGCAGAGCTCATGTCAGATACCACCATAATTAGAAATCCCAAAACAAAATCTGATCAAGGTTGGTGTCAGGACAATATTAGAAAGGCAAAACAAGAAAACATCTAAAGATGGATTAAGTTTGAGAATAAATTCTTTCTGGAAGAGGAACAGAGTAAGAGAATCGAAGAGTCTATCGGATTAATCAGTCAATTCTTAATCAGTCATTTCTTGAGAAAGATACATCGGTGAAGGATTTACCTACCAAAATTCTTGCTAGCTGTTCCAAATCTTGGGAAGAGATTTCTATAAGGGAGTGGAGTTGTCGCACCCTAAAAATCGCTAGAATATAAATCATGGTGAAAATGGATTTTCTAAAATTTATTTAATAATTAAAGAAAGTGTTTGAATAAAATCTATGAAAATTTGAACATCAAATTGAGCATCAAAAATATTTATAATAAATTTCTTTAATATGCCGATGAAGTAAAAATGAGAAATATAATTTCTTTATTGGAACATGTATGGATTTAATTTTTATTAAATTATACATGATTAAATATACTCTCGAAATTTTCTCGATTTTTGAGAGCTCAAATATTAATTTTAATAATACAAAGAGCATTTCAGTAATTATTTAAATAAATAAATTAAGAATTAAATGATCTGGTTATATTTTTATTAAGAATTCATGATTTTTTGGAATTATTTGAGCAATGGAAGTATTTATAAAAGTCAAGTTTACGTCCCTCTGCTAGAGTAGCTTCTTCTTCCTCCAGCCAGGTTGTTACTGTTCACCCAAAATAGAAGTTGTTTTTCCTATTCCAAATCCGGACTCTCCGTTGCTCTTCTCCCCAAATTGGTTGCGGGAACGGATTCCTCTCGATCTCCTCTACGTTTCCCCCAAGAAATCATGTTCAATCCCGTGCAAAATCTCGTGAATTTTGGTCTCGTTCTTATCCCGATGAACTCGTGATAAACCTCAAAAATCTGACTCCAAACCCTATCATCCCACTGTCGGCCTCTCCTTCCCGAACCTATACATAGCACCCCCTTGGCCTCCTCTTATGTTTCCCCTTTTTCCCGAGCTTTTCCCGTGCCCTAGCCACCTTCCCTACGAGTTCCCATCTCTCTCCGCCGCCGACCATCTGTCCAGCCGTCCCTAGCAGCCGCCTCGGCCGTCCCTGGTCAGTGCCATCGCCACCAGCGGCATCGCAAGAGCACAAAGAAGACCGACAGTTGTTTTCCCGAAGCCGAAGCCCGACGAAAACACCTCATCGTCGTGAAGCCCGTGCGTAGTCGTCTCTATTCAGCTCCAGCTGCGCTGCACCATCACCCTGGTGATCTCCTCTCTACGCCGCGACGTTCCTCGGCATGGCAGTGGCCGTGCGAAGCCCGGTCGCACCTCCCTTTTCTCTGGACGCCACCGGAAGCCACTCGTCACCGTGAACCCGATCTACTACGTCTCCAGTTGCTGCTAGTCATTGATCCCGTCGTCACCGGACTACGCCGAAGCCGCCATCCGCATCGTAGGAGCAAGGAGAAGCCCGTCCACCACCTCTCCTCTGCCAAAGATCATAGAAATGCTGTCATCGTCATCGACCCAAACCTCACCGCTGCTTGAAACTCATTGTCGGTCGACGTTCTTCATCACTCATCGTTGCATAAGTGTTGGTAAGAGTCACCTTGCCTTCCTCTCTCCGTTAGTGCCCTCCGTTTCCATCATTGCGTCGTTGTTCGCTATCGTCGTCGTCTAGTGCCGCCCGGCTGATGATCCCATGTGGATGCTTCATCATCGCCATGTCAGCACCCCGTCCTCTGTGGCTGCCAGCTATCGTCATGTGTCCGCTATCTAAAACCATAGATCGGATAGATTAGAGCCATCGGATCTAGGTCAAACCCCCGATCAAATTAATCTGAACCGTCTAAATCCCATAGATCGTCTCTTTGGACTCAGTCTATTGTGGACCGTATGACTGACCTCTGGTCTTTTCTTTCGAATCGCTGACATCCATAATCTCATTTATCAATATAAAAACAAATATCAATTATGTCATAAATATGTTTAATCCTTTTCAACAGGCTTTAAATGGATTAAAACTTCAAAAATTCATAACTAATTCATACAAACATGGAATGAGGTCGTTCAAGTCCCATAATTCATTTAAAATTAAGCTCTACCAATTTATGAACGTTATTGTACTGTTTATTTTGTTTTTATTAGTGTTTTTCTTGTTTGGTGTTCTAGGTTTAGTTTTACGTAGTTTTGGACGATCGTTAGTTCGTTTGTCGAAGAAGTTCCTAAAGGCGAATTGAAGACTAATTATTGCAAGGCAAGTCACGCAGATCCTAAACACAATTCCTTTGAGCATGTTGATCCTATTTTTTAATTCTCTATTTATTTCAACTATGCATTTATTTTTGAATGACATAGGGATGGTATAAATTTATTCCTTTGTTATGGACAATTTGCATTGATTACCTTGTACCTTGATACCTTAGGTTATAATTTGACTAGTTAAACTTTATATAATGGTTTAACTAGAAATTAGGGACAATTGCTTAGCCATGCTTAGAAACTTTAGCGTCATTTCATGTGGGATAATTAATGATTCACTTATATTATTTCAATGGATAATTAATGATAGCTCATGATGGATCATCATGATTAATTAATGAATTAATTGTCAACTAAAATTTGATTAATGGTGAGTTGTGGGTGCAATGGTTTTGGATAGTCGCACCCATGACAGTTAAGGACCGGTTCTCAGAATACCCTGGAAAAATTACCATGCATACCACAAGCCATCATGGGTAATGGCTGGATCTGTAGTATAGCTGTCTCTAGTTGACGTACCCTAGTGAGGGTGAGTGTGATGGAGTTGGGTCGGCCTTGGTTAAAAGGGTTGATTGGCTACCGGATTTACTGCGGCACGCGGGGGGACTGCCCATTTCCCTGATGGGAGTGGGGACGAAACCTTAGTGTGGTACGATTGGTTAGAGGGGACTATGCAAAGGGTCATGTCGCAGTCCCTTTCCAGGGTATCATGGTGGTACACCGGCACGCGGAGACGTGTTGTGGGGTTGTGTCTTGTGGGTACAGTTGTACACCTCTGATCAGAGTTAAAACCTATTCGAATAGCCGTGCCCGCTGTCACTACTGGAGAATCGAATTTTGCGTGCGGGCCGAAAGGCATCTTTCTGTGCGGAAGGCTTGCCCGCACGCCCGAGATGGTCTAGGAAAAGAACATTTTCGCATGTGGGCGGCCCAACCGCATGGGAAGATCAATTATCCCGTGCGGTCGGCTTAAGAGGCCCGCATGGGAAGATCCATTATCCCATGCGGGCCACATTACTCAACCGCACGGGATAATGCATCTTCCCATGCGGTTCGTTAAGTTGACCGCACGGGAAGATTGATCTTCCCATGTGACATTATTTTATGTGCACGCTTGCATGTTGTTTAGGGTACTCTCTCTCCCCTCTCTCCTCTCTGATCTCTCTCCTCTCCTCTCTCTCTCTATATAATATATTATCGATGAGATTTTGTCGTTAGTATATATATACAACAATTCGCACGTATGAAGAACTAAAAGACATTTAATTATTTTCTCATAAAAAGATATAAATGTATACAACATGCATATCATATATATACATACATATCATGTATCGCCTCGCAATTTAAAATAGTTGTTCGAAAGCACATAAACTATAGACTTAATTAGAAATTATTACATATGTTCTTTTCCCACTCTCTAAGTCGTTTGAAGGTATCCTCCGTCGCAAGCTGGCTCTCCGGATCATAGAAATCACCCAAATGGTTACAGACATTGCGGTGGATGAAGCGACAAATATCTGCACATAAGTTGAGTATGGTTCGATTGTTGAACCGGTTCGCTACAACTAGAATGGACAGGATCTGTTTATGAAGGAATATACATTGATAGTTAGGCAAAATATTATACAAGATCCTAATATGTAAAAGGATATTTTCTCTGGACTTACTTCTTCGAACTTTGTAGTGTATCTTCCGTTGATTCTAAGCATCTCACACACATAGTATCCGCATAAGTTAGTGCCTGGTGGTTGCTTATAACACTGTGTTGAATAAAATTTGTATAAGTCAATATTTTTATTTAAACAAGTATATATAAGAAATGTTGTATATCGGACATGTAATTACTGGCCATAGTGTCTTCACGAGAAGCTTCTTCCTTTGTGGATTATTGACTGGTCCACCGTGGTCTTCATAATGTTTGTGTGCTCTATGTAGACAAAATAATTGTTTGAGTCAATTGTGTGAGAGTACAACACCCAATACTTATTAAATTGTACATAAAAGTACTTACAAATTTAACAAAATGAGTAATTCTTTGAATGTATCATCAACATAGTGTGCCGGATTCAGCAGTACAACCAAGTGGTCCCATGGATATACCAGAAATAGTACATAGTGAATTGCCACCGTGTGTTCCGTCCAGCAAACCCTTGTTGGGTTGATGTATCCTACCGGTCGGTTGGCCTTTTCGACGTCGTGGAATTGCATCCTACGTAATGCAGCGAGTAATGTATCAGAAGTTAGTTTGCAAATGAATTCATTTATATCATCAAATGCGATTGACTTACAGGAAAAACGCGGCAACAAGATTTATATCCATTTTGTCCAGCTTGAAAAATGCGTGAAGGTCGTTGAAATCGATGATCAGCATCCTATTTGGTCCACTGATGAAAGCATGATTCGAGACCTTCACAGTAATCATGCTGAGGCCCTTTTTAGTCGCCTTTAGATACCAGTCACGCATCAGCCTCATTTCCTAGGGCAGGTCTTCCATGATGTGCCACGGCAAGCACGACTTCCCGTATTCGTATTTTGTTGGCACTTCGTCGGAATTCCAGTTTTGTAGGTCCTCCATTTGATTTTTCACTGATTTTTGTGATTCCGACAACTTTGAAGTTTCATCTTGCTTCTTGTCAGTCGGCGCTCTCCCCCTGAAAGCCTGGAACACTAACTTTTTCTCGTATACGGCCATTTCTTTCTGATCATAAGTTGATGTAACCATTTTTGGGATAAGCCTACGAGGTTTAAGCTTAGTCGGACTTGGAAGACTTGTCGTTTTCTGAAGAGGCCTTTCAGGTAGCGCCAAAGCTGACTGTGGAGTCGGAGGAGATTGATGAATATCTTGTACTTCAGATGGAGGTTGTTCTGCGGGTACTTTAGGGGCTGATAGATGTGGTGAATGAGGAGCTTTTGGTTTAGGGGAGAAGGTGGGGAAGTAGACCGATTAGGTGGCAAATCTGGCCTTGGTAGAGAAGGCGGTGCAAGCGCAGCAACAATCTTAGGAGCCGGTGGGATTGGGCTTGAAGGCGATGGACCGACCAGCAGGATATCTCGTCGATGCCATAGTATGAACTAGTTCACCGCATCCCCAAGCAGTTCTATCCCTTCCGGTGCTCGAATATCTAGCTCTAAACTAGTATGCTTTGCATGCACCTTGGCCAATTGCACCCTTGCATATTCTTCAGGGATTGGCGTGTTGTGAAATCGATGCCCTGGTATCGCAAGTCTTGTACCCACCTCCTTTCTCTTCTTGGCCCTTCCTATCGGCACGAGTAGGCTACACGGCGTCGGAGCAGTGATGTTATCTACTGGATAAGGTGCGGTGTCTACTGACCCGACACTGCTTGGCACCTGAACTGTTGGTTCTTCAGAATGCTGGAATAAGTTTGGAAAGGCTAGGCAATTTTGAGCAACAAGAGAGTAGAAATGTTGTTCTACTTGTACTGCTATTTTCTCTTCTAGTTTCTGTTTGTATCTATCCCGTTTCTTTGTAACTCGTAGCTTCCTCTAGAAACCCCTCCTTCCAACTTGTCCTTGACGATAGACCTCTTACTCGTCCAGAATGTTTAGTGTTGTCTAATGCAACTGTCAGTTGATCATTTTCCCTCTTGGCAATGAATTCCCCTATTTTCTCTTTCTCCGCAATGTTCTTCAGACTACTGGTCACACGCTCGATATCCAGATCCTCAAAAAGGATCTCTCCCTGATCGGTGACTTGGCCCGTGCTCCGTGCCCAAACATAGTTTTTGATCCTTTCCTTCAGTGCTTCTACAAGCAGGGGCTTGCCTTGGGCTGCAAACTTCTCTTCAGTTGCTCGCCACTTCTCTACGTGGCCATCGTAGCCGCTCGAGCCCAATCGGTGCGGGTACTTGTTCCTTTTAGCTAGATCGGACATCTTTTTCCTCCGCGCTAAGACTTCCGGGCTTGTCATCTTTGCCATGAACTTGTCCCATTTGGCGGGCGTAACACCACCATATTCTTCGAATCGAGACTTGTTCTTTTGCACATAGTTAGTGTTCATGTCCGACTTTCACTGCCTCCACCGATGTGCCATCGTTTTCAATGCAAACTCTTTTCCCAGAACCTCTGAACCAGGCGGATAGACAAGCCACTTCTGTAACTCATTCCACATAAAGGTCTTCAGGTTGTCATCCATCTGCTACCAAGAATCTACATTTAAAGGGCCGTGGGTTCTGGCCAGAACCCCTCAAGTGCTGCTAAATTTTGTCATTGCCACCTTCGGCTTCACTGGCTTCCCATCTTGGTTCAGAGAGGTGATGTAGTACGTCTCCTTGGGGGTTGGTTCTTACTTCTCTGACTACGTCTTCTCTTTTGCCATCCTACATCGCTTGCGGACATGTCAGTTTCTATCGGACCGGACGTTGTTGTGTCTGTCTGAACTTCGGCTATGACGGCAGTCTTGGCAGCCATTCTTTTTGAGCGGTGTCTTGTTTCCATCTGTACATACATCAGAAAACGTTAAGCACGACCGAGAGGGAGACTGATTAGTTCATAACACTACGGCTTGACTTACTGCTTGCTCGATAGGGATGTAGTCTAGTGTTCTTCAACCGGTGGTGCTGGCGTAACTTCTATCTCGAAAGGATTGCTTGGTGTCTTCCATGTGCCTTCGCTCGAAGCCTCTTGCATTGGTTCAACATTGGGTGCCTCGGAGGGAGCTTTCTCGTTCGACATTATGTGCCTATTAAAATACATCCTCTATAAAAAACATTCAAGTCCATAGCTAAAAAGAGGGTTTTGGGTTTAGGTGCCAAAATTAATTCTATAAAATACTTCATCCATAAAAAAATTTCAAATCCATAGCTAAAAAGAGAGAGTTTAGGGTTTAGGTGCGATATAGAGATGGCGGTGCGGCCTATAGTACTATATATGTTTGAATCGGGCTTCAATTGATTTTTGTGGCGATGGCGATGATTTTGGTGTTGGGTAGCAAAGAGGAGATGAGAGAACACGTCCATCCAGTATATATGAAAATCATATATCAAATCATAAACTGATCGAACCAATATTAATTCATAAACAGTTGAAATTTCAAAATCATAAACAGTCCATTTACAGTTCCAATTTACGTAATACAATCCATTTACAGTTCCAATTTAAACTCCTAGCTAGCTAGCTCAAATATTCCATGGAACTTTATTTTTTTAACAAAAACAGTAGCAACATTTACAATATATTCCTTCACATATCACATTTTCACATTTTATAACAATATATTTCTTCACATATCACATTTCACAAAAATAAAAGTGCATCACATTCTGGTAGCAGCACATATCACTTGCAAGGTCGGTTAAGAGAGGCTATATATGAAGCAACCACAGGCAACTGAATGCACTATACAACCCATACACACCCAACATGCACATGACCACTAAATATGCCATGACCCAGCATGACCCCTCCGTCACATGCAAGTGGAAAATTTGATGCATTGTTCCACACCCTAATTAAAATTAGGTTGTATTAATTGGGCTCCAATAATTAACCCCTTACTAGCTCACAAAACAAAAAAAACATGAAGAAAACAGAACACATGGACCAGCTTAATTTGCCTTTGCAAATTAAAGGCACTGAAAGTGCCTAAGATTAACAACTACTGGATTTACATGCAAGTCTTGTGTATAAATATTTATCATTAGCTACAACATATTCTAAAATATGTATAAATATATTGCTCTACATTTCTCAGCATGTACACTAGCTAATTAATAATCAATAATGATCCTACAAGTTTCCACTTGTATGTACTAACAATCATGTGCGTGGCCTCTAGTTACATGAGTGTGCGTGCACAATTGAGGAATTGATACCAAACAAGAGCACCATATGAACATGATATAATGCACAATGTGCCAGAACAGTGATGTCGACTTGAATTGGCCTATGTTAAACAGCATGGCCCATCGAAACAGACTCGGGTCGCGCATTTCCGAGACAAATATTATGCAGCAATGTTTTGCGTTTAATCGATCGAATTTGCTTGCGATGCACAACTACTTAGAGAGCAGTTGTCCAAATGAATGATGTACTGTTAATGACATTTTTTATATAATGCAATTCCGAAACTGGGACCGCGTAAAAATATAGAGCAAGTACTGTTACTAATTTCACAAAAAATATTCATGAGTCCATCTGAAGAATATTCTCAATTAATTTAGGAAAGGCAAATTTTCTTCACAATCTATGGACCAAACTATGTATGGCGCAGTCAACATGTTATGTTTTCCCCTTTTGCCACCACAGTTTATAATTAGGGGTGGAGTACAACATATTATGTTTAAATATTTACCAGTGTGCAAGAAAACACACAAGCTAGTGCCCTAGTTTAGTAATTTTTTTAATTATCTTCTTTTGATCTCTTCACAAAATTAGATCAGTCAAAAGAGTACGCCCATTTCTTGCAGATGTTACTCACTGAATCTGGACAGAGCAATACAGTGCATTAAGAATATCACATTTTGATCGATCACACACTGCCATGTAACTTGGGATGTATCAACTCTCTGTTCTAGAATATTGGCTTAAATTAACCCATGCAAAAGATTTGACTAACCGGTCGGTGGCTGTGCGGCGTGGTGGGGCTGTTCCGCGGTCGGCGGTCAGCGGTCGGTGGCACGGTGGAGGCGGCGGTTGGCAGTCGGTGGCACGGTGGAGGCGGCGGTTGGAGGTCGGTGGCGCGGTGGAGGCGGCGATCGGTGGTCGGTGGCGCCGTGAAGGCAGCGGTCGGCGGTCGGCGAACGACATAGAGAGCGAGAGAGATAGAGAGAAAGACAGAGCGGAGCAGCTAGCGGCGGCGCGCAGGGCAGCGGCTAGCGGCAGAGGTGCGTGGGGATGTGGCGGTGGGACGTGGAGTCGGCGGGGATGCGGCGGTGATCGGCGATCAGCTGCGGTGGGAGGCGGTTGCTCCAACTTTTGGCAGCCTGACGGTGCTAGATCTGGATTCACTTGGGGACTTAGAAAATTTGGGGAGCCTGCATGACTATATATAGGCGTCTATTATCATGTGAAAGTGACTTAAGCGCACGCACGGAAAAACCATCTTTCCGTGCGGGCTGCTTAAACAGCCTGCACGGAAAGACTACTTTCCTATGCGGGCGGTTTAAGCGATCTGCACGGAAAGATGGTTTTTCCGTGTGGGCGCTTAAGCCGCCCGCACGCAATAATCGCCACCCTTATATTTAAACTATAAAACTAAAAAATATCAATGCACATAAATATCACCGCTATTAATGCACATAAAATATCAGTGCCCCTTGTTAGTGATATGCCCTAGAGGCAACATGGAGATGTTGGATATCATGGTCAATATTTATGTATAAATGAATAAAGTGTTATTCAGTTCCATGAAATAGACATCTTGTATTGATCAATAAGTACGTGACTTATTTATGAGACTCTTTATGCATGAATCTATTTCTAAAAGATCCCTGATCACATGTCATATTATTGGAACAAATATGACTCTAAGATCGGCATGTTTATTGATTGATGATCATGTCTCATGATCATGGGTATGGAGATACCAAATCAATAAACATGGACACATGTGTTAGAGAACACATTGTTGAATAGACCCACCATGAGACACTACAGGAATTAATGTGCCATTAGTTGATCTCAAGTAGTGTTGGTGCAAAGTCCTTAGACCTGAGATCATCATGGATTCCAACATGTGTAGTAGCCTACTTTGGGACTACCAAATGTTATTCCGTAACTGAGTAGTTATAAAAATAGTTTTCGAGTTTGCTATGAAACATGGAGTGGGATGTGAGTGATCAAGATGGAATTTGCTCCTCCTTTGGAGAGATATCTCTGGGCCCGTCGAGGTAATGGATTATGGAAATGCATGGCCATGCTAAGTTGATTGAGGAGTTAATCAACTCACAGATAATCCAATACGGTTCGAGTGAATGGTTAAGCTATTGAAGGGATGGCACACATCTTGCCTATAGCTTAATTGGTATCGTGAGGCAAAGGGATTTGTGTACACATTACACATTCAGAGCCGATATTATATTCTTTGTATGCTATGGTGTCAATATGTGCTGCTAGGCGCCGCTATTGACAGGTCGGCTGAGTTGGACTCGAGCCGACGGTCGGCTAAGTTGGACTATAGCCGAAACCGAGTATACCTGAACCTACAAGGTCGCACGCTTAAGGGGATAAGAACAGGCATTCGAGTTGGACTCGGATACGGCTCGATTGGATAGGGATCCGATCGGATAGAGTCCTATGGGCTTACGACGTATGGGCGGCCAACTCTATGAGATTCGGATGAGATCCGATTCAAAATAGAGTCCTCATCAGTCACTAGTCCCAGTCGGCCAACTCTATATAAAGGGGTGAGGGGTGAAGAGTTGCGATATCGAATTGCATTACGCCGAGATCAATCTCCACGGAAACCCTCCCCACTTTCGAGCCAAACCCTAGCCTTGCATCGCGTGCTAGCACACGGGTGTTCGGCGTTCTGTTCCCGGACGTGTGGATACCGGTAGAGGCGCTGCTACGTTGCGGCGGAGTTGATCGGCTACGAATAGGCTGCGGTCGAGCGCATCGGAGCGAGGCGTGAGAACGTGGTCGGACGACTCGGATCGGCTGCGGCATCGATGAATCGGCTGATTGGCAAATCGGCTGTCCCTGGGAATCGGTTGTCGGCAAATCGGCTGTCATCAGCCAGCACTGTTCAAGATTGGATAGCCCTGATTGGCTAGTCCGCTGCACTCTACGCCAATCGGTAATGATCTATCGGCCCTTACTTGCAAGTGTTCCTGGTTTGCGTGGTAGAAAAGTTTTTGTTTTCGGCTAGAGTAGCCTCCGCGTAACCCTTCACCCATAAAATATCAATGCACATAGAAATATCAATGCAAATAATATTAATTAATTAATATATTAATCATCCACACAAATACCATAAGTTCGATAAAACAACACATTCACTCGTAACACCATAAGTTTGATACATTCGTTCACAAAAACACTGACATGCGGTGGTGGCAAGAAGCTTCGGAGAATGAAGCTAGCTTGATATCCTCCAAGAGCTGCCATTGATGTGTATCCATGGTGTTGTTAAAATCTTAGGGAAGCCACACATGCGAAGAATTGAACTGTGGACTACTTGAGCGAGTGGAATCGGAGATGGAGCTCGGCGACCAGAGTTGGAGAAGACGATGGCGATCTCCGCCCGTAGTGTACCATTCTTCGGGGTTCTTGAGGGCTTCTGAATAGGAGGTTGAGGCGATCTTCATGGCGTGTTGGTTCGGCTTGCGATGGTCTATGAAGAATGGAAACAAAGAGGATGAGGTGGCAGCGATGCTCGGTGCGTGCTCCAGAGTTCCCGTGGCATGGCAGCGTTCCCGGCGAACCACTCCATCACATGCGCTAGATTAGAGGGAATGCGATCAGCGCAGAGAGGAGATCATTGATCGAGGAAGAGCTAGGAATGATGACATGATTCATCTTCTCGATGGCTGATGATGAAGAAGATAGGAAGGGGAAAGCTGGAGTTCTCTTTGGTCTAGCTCAGCATTGGAGTGGTGAGTGAAGTATGGCGATCGAGTTGGGGGGATAAAAGTGAACTCTACGTCGGCCCCGGTAGCGAACACGTGTCTAGCAATCTTGGCCCTCGACGTCTCTCTCGCGCATGTCTTCTGTATTAAGCGGTGATAGATGAAAGTGGACAAGGGCTGAGCTAGCTGGAAGTTTACGGTCGTTAGTACCAGGAATAAAAGGGAATTAGCATCTCGTACACACATATAGGTCTAAAATCAATAAAGTTCCACATGTCCCTGGAGATTATTTGAGTGTAGGTACTTACACAAAGAAATGGAGTGAAAGCACGCTTACGCGGCAAAGAAACACAACTCCGACCAATCGACGCTCGCCGCGTCAGCATCCCACAAATTTGAGGGCCCACATGTCAGCTAAAACCAACTCAAAGTGGGACCAAACACCCAGGAAACGACTAAGGGGCCCATCTATCAATCCCTAGCCAAAGGCGGTGGCTCGAGGCGGTGGCCAGGGTTCGGCCAAACTAGACTTGGTGCCCCTGGCTTCCCCCTTCCACGTGGCGACTCCTCATCCACTCCTAACGGCGGTTATGCATGATTCGCGGGAAGAAACTGACCTATCAACCGCCATTTGAAGGCTATAAGAGGAGGGAGTTTCACTTCATCCAACACATACTGGAAGAAAGAATTCCTATATTTCACTCTTAGTCTCTAGTGTAGTGAAGTTAGGAGTTAGGGTAGAGCTTCTACTCGGTTTCCAAGTCGTCATTAGTAAGTCGGGTATGGCTTTTGAATTTTACTTACCTTGTACAATTTGCTCTATTTAATATATTTATCTTCTCGCATAATTGAGTATGGTCCATATGCTAGTTCGTTAGTTATATGTTCCATCCATAGTTTATATGATAATTATACAATGGTTAGACGAGTAACTCTATTGACACCGTCACAGTCCAATGTGCAATTAGGATGTAGGTGTGCCCTTGTCTTAGTCATTGACACCAAGGGAGGTATCTATGGCAATGTAAGCACGAAGTTATGGTCATATCCCACGGGTTGTAGGGGTAGGCGGCAGGTAGTGACAACCCTGTCCGTCCTTTGTAATCCTCCATGTTTGGGTATGGCGAAGGGCGGACGGTAAGAGATCGACTCTGGGTGGAAGGCGGGGCCACAAGAGGCGGTACCCCCTAGGCTTGGGAACATAGAACTGGGTAACTAACCATGAACATAATTGTTTGTATAATCTATGCAATTATATTAGAAGTACATTAGGCTATAAGAGGAGGGAGTTGCATTTCATCCAACACACACTGGAGGAAAGAGTTCCTATATTTCACTCTTAGTCTCTAGTCTAGTGGAGTTAGGAGTTAAGTTACAGCTTCTACTCAGTTCCCAAGTCGTCATTGGTGAGTCGGGTTTGGCTTTTGTATCTTACTTACCTTGTACAAATTTGCTCTATTTAATATATTAATCTTCTCGTATAATTGAGTATGGTCCATATGCTAGTTTTTTGTTGTATGTTCCATACATAGTTTATATGATAAGTATACAATGGTTAGACGAGTAACTCTATTGCCATGGTCACGGTCCAATGTGCAATTAGGATATAGGTATGCTCTTCTCTTAGTCATTGATGCCATGGAAGGCAAGAGTATCTATAGCAATGTAAGCGCGATGCTTAGCTTGTTTCATAGACATTGGTTATGGTCATATCCTACGGGTTGTATAGGTAGTCGGTAGGTGGTGACAACTTTGTTCGTCCTTTGTAATCCTCCATGTTTTGGTATGGCGTAGGACGGACGATAAGAGATCGACTTTGGGTTGCAGGTCGTCCACTAGAGGCGGTACCCCCATAGGCTTGGGAGCATAGAACTGGGTAACTAACCATAAACATTATTGTTTGTATAATCTATGCAATTATATTAAAAGTACATTAGGAACTTAGCTCTAACACTATACTCTCCACTTAGCATTAGTATATCATTTATTAGGACTCTTCTGTGTATGACACACTACCCCTTTATCATGTATCTCTTGTCCCTGCTTAGACTTTGACATCTCAACTATAACATATGAATATTCATAGTAACTTAGTATTCTCTTCTCGACCATCATCTTCCCCTGGGATAAAATGCAATACCCCAGAATACACTTGGATGAAATACTACAACGGTATATCCGTGCGCTTGCAGATTTATCTATGATCGTAAGAAATATCAACAAGCATTTCTGGCGCCATTGCCGGAAAAGACATTGGTCTAGGAAGAAATACTAATTACTTGATATGTTCATAGTTGATTTACCTTTGCTCTATCATTCTTACCTTGGTCTGTTTTCTCTTTTATGTGAAAACAAGGTAGTGAATGACCGGTTTCAACTTGCCGACAAATTACAATCCAAATCCAAAAGCACTAGTGAGAAGAGTTTGACCTCGTGTTGTTCCTACTCAAGTGATTCTCTCGAGAAGTGAACTGGCAATTAATGCACCATCAAGCTCAATGGCTTAAAAGACCCTCCATGACTTCTCGGCACCCTCGGCTACCAACATCCTTATTGGACCGACTGTCAGCATGGGTGAGGCCACCTTTGAAATCAAGATGGGCCTAATTACTATGGTGCACGCAAATCCATTCTGTGGGAAAACCAACATGGATGTAAGGGATCATCTCCAATCATTCCTGGAGTTCTAGAACACTTTTACCATGAAGGGAGTCACCCAGGATGCCATCCGACTCTGGTTGTTTTTGTTCTCTCTCCTTGGGAGGGCAAAACAGTGGTTCTACGTGAACCAAAGTGCTATCGACTCCTGGGATAAATGTTCCAATGCGTTCATCATGAAGTTCTTCCCGATGGGTAAAACCAATGTCCTTCGTGGAAGAATTTCAAGCTTCCAGAAGGTGTCAGAAGAGTCGATCCCCGATGTGTGGGAGAGGTTCCAAGAGTACATCTTGGCTTGCCATCACCACGGGATGGATGATTGGCTCATCATTCAAAACTTCTACAATTGGTTAAATACGGCTACCGGTGATCATATTGATGTTGTTGCGGGACGAGTTTTCTTCTCGTTAACTGTTGCTAACGCAACGGAGCTAATTGAGAAGATGGTCTCCAACCAAGGTTGGAGTGATGATCGTCTCCAAACCGTAAGCGGGGCATGCATACCGTTAAGGAAACGGACATGCTCGTCGCTAAGATGGACCTCCTATTGAAGAAACTAGACGACAAGGCCGAAGAAGTAAACAATGTCCAAGCTATTGATGCTTGCATGACGTGCGAGATTTGCGGCAACACCAACGACTCAAGGAGTAATTGCATCGAGACCCATGAAGACGCATGCTATATGAACAACAACAATGGGTATCGTCCACAAGGAAGCCAAGGGTGGAATCAACAACACCCTTATTATCGGAAGGCAACAATTCTTCCCACGGTTTTAATTCGAATCAACCCTCCTTGAAAGATCTAGTCTTAGGCCAAGCTAAAGTTAATGGAACCATGTCTAAAAAATTAGCTATCAACGACAAGACTTTAGAAAGCATAAATGCTAAAATGGAAGGTCTTTTCAGCAATTAAAAATCAATTGAGCTTCAATAAAATGTTAGAAACTACATTAGATCAATTAGCTCATGTTGTCCCATCATCTGAATCATGGAAGATTCCGGTGCAACTCGAACCTTCCTTGGAAAATCTTAGTGCGGTGACCACACGAGGGGGTAAAACCACTCGTGATCCGACGAATCCTAACAATGCAGGGAAAGCAACAGAGAACGAGAAGGAAGATGGATCGTCTAACAACAAAGAACAAGTACACGAGGGAAATACGGCTCCGTATGAGTTCAATGCTACAACCCTATTGGCGTTCCCTCATTTCAACAAGAAGCCAACCGTCAACGAGCCATTTGCCAATTTTGTTGAGGTCATTCAAAAAATCAACATCAACGTCCCTCTGCTAGATGCGATGCAAGTATAAATTTATGCTCGCTATCTCAAGGACATCCCTAACAACAAAAAGCCAATGCCAACCACAAAAATTGTCAAACTGACGGAGGAGTGTAGCGCAGCTATACTCAACAAGCTTCCTGAAAAGAACTATGATCCTGGCTGCCCAACAATCACTTGTTCGATTGGGGCACTGATGTGATCATGGCTACTATGGATACAACCGTTGCTCACATCATATGTCCACAGGAAGACGTCAAGTTCAAGCTTCAAAAATTCTAGAATCCAATTCGTCCAGCTCTAATAGCGCTGAATTCAAATGGTCGTCAAATATGCATATGTGCTCCGATTTGGGTCCATGAGTACTTTACGGAAATCTCTCGGAGTCCTCTTTCCAACGGATCCAACCTCATCTCAAAATTCCATCCAATCAGCCGCAATCACAGAAACAAGGTGTTGAATTATCTATAATGGGTATATGGGCTTGTAACTTGATCTGGGACCCCGGCCCAAGTGGGGCCCAAGTGGGATGTTCCCCAACCTCATCATCCAAGTCTTCCCAAAGTCCTCCACCAGGTCACCACGCCACTTTTGGCCCAAGGAAAGAAAGAGATCTAATCCAACATGTTTTGGTCCTAGATTTGGACTGCAGGATAACACCAACTTGTGACGGTTGCCACGGCTTCATACGAACTCCGATTTAGGTGTTTAAGTACGTCACAGAAATAATACGAAGTCTACTTTCCAATGGATCTGGCTTCACTTCAATATCTATTACGAGCCAGCCAAAATCATCAATTCAGTACAGATACCTTGTTCTGCCCGAGGTGTTGCACCGCCAAAATTGGGCCGATGGGTCTTGTATCAAGTTGAGTGCATTACGGACACGTCCTAGGGTTGGAGAATGACCTCAACTCGTCCTTCCATCTGTATAAATACCCGTAGCCGCCATAGAATAATTTGGGTTTTGTTAGATTAATGTTTTAGTCATTGCTACTTTACCTTGTAGTTACATGTGTCGGCTAGACGACCTAATTACTCGTCTTTGGGACCCCAACTTATTATTTGTATTCAGTTCCTATTTGCAATTCAGATTGCTTTTATCTTGTTATTGCTTATTTCTTTGATTTACTTGCAGGAATAAGGTTGATCTGCACCGGCAAGATCAACAACCCATGGAGAGGTGTATCGATCGCTAAGGCGCAACACATCAACGTCTCGTACGGTTGTAGTCGAACCATCAACGTTTCTTCCAAATCGTAGTTATCATCAAATCATTAAAAGATCGGAACACCCTGACATATCCTAGACTCCTCGAATTCCATGTTCACCTTCATCTTTTATTTTTAATTTGATTCGATCTAAACTATGGTCAGATAATCTATCTCATCACCAAATAGATAAATCAAACTTACCAGACCATATGAAGAGAACCTTTTTTCCTTGAAGTCTTATGAACCAAGATAACAAATCCAACAACATCGACGCTTTTCGCATCTGTAGACTGAGTACCCGATAATTTGAGAAGTTCGCCATTGCCTTGAATCGTCGAAGAAACTACAACCATAGTGCTCGCTCTCCACTTCAGTGACACGGATTCTATATATCCCTGTCATGCAAATTAACCCGTGTTCATGGATATACCTCTTACTGCCAAACAACCCAGTTAACACCACCAACAGTGACCTGCCGTTGCCCGGGTCTGACCTGCCTATTGCCCTTGGTGTAGTCGCCTGCTAGCGGCTCAACTATCTCAGCATGGCTTGGTCCACTCGCACACGCACTCCATCTACTGATCATGAGCTTGTGCACCGTTATGTCCACCCGAGCCACCGTACCATCTTTCGCTTGTCCTGCTTGACCACCGTTACTTAGGGTGCATTTGGTTGAAGGGATTTTCCTGAATGGGAGATGGCGATCCAGTTTTTGAGTGTGTTTGATTCGTGAGCAAGACGGAGAGCGCCCTGGAGAGGGAATATTCCACGAAGATGTTGAATGAGTGTATGCGGCTAAATTGGTTGGATGACGATATCCACCTTTGCTAATCATGATCATTAGTAATTGATTAGCAATAATTAATGAATTTTGTTGTTAATTATTTATTAACTTGTTTTGATTTAGATGTAATTAGTCTATTTTGTTGTTAATTAGTAATGATAAATAACATATTTCATTATGAATTAATATGTTACTATTTTCATTCTATCCCTTCTCATCCCCCAAGCAAAGAAGAAACTAGATGACCATATCCATGTATCCAACCAAAAAAATAGAATCACCATATCCCTCTAAATATGGATGATCATATCCAATTCAACCTTGAGCACGAACCAAACACACTCGTAAATACATTTTCTTCGAAATGACTACAATTGGCCATTTGGCCCGCCCGGCCCGGCCCAAGCCCAAGCACAAAAAGGCCCAACATGTTTTCTTTGGCCCAGGCCCAGCACAAAACCATTTCGGGCCAGGCCGTGCTAGCCCGCGTGCTCAACCGTCGGCCCAGGCACCGCACGACGGGCCGATTTCGGGCCGGGCCGACACGAAAAAGCCCGGCCCAACCAAAGAACATGGGTCGGCTGAAGCCTGAATTGAATACACACAGTCACACAGAAGAATCATAGAAGAGTTAAGTACAATGACACATAGTGACACAGAGATGCAAAATATAAAGTGATAACTGATAAGGATTGAGAATAGAATTGTTTTAATCACAATGGCATTGTGTCATTGTGATGCTACCTCATTAAAAACCATTCTAGGTAAAAACTCACACCTCCTGAGAAAACCCTAGAAAGGAAAAAAGAGTACAACAAGCTCTATTCTCAATTTATAATTCTTTAACATAGTTCAACACTTCAATATTACAGATTACAGACCAAAGCCACATGTGGACATGGCCACAAGCCACAAGGCCACGACCAAAGTACTTAATCAAATCAACTCAGAATAGCACAACACCATGAATCCATGACCACACCCAGAGAGGACAGAGGAGACTCCACCCTCCAGCAGCAGCAGCCAACGGCCATCCAAGCAACTAGTGCTGGTTGCTAGAGCCTCCAGCCCTACATTCAATATTTCAATTAAATCTATTAATTGAAAAGTACTCAAAGTAGTGTGTTACTAAGTTAAACAGGATATACTTACACCAAGGTTGAGTCATCAAGATACAACTCTACAAAAGAAGCTTTGAGCTCGCTGTTCTCAACAGCATGCTGAGCCCGAGCATCTGCAAGCTCCCAATCTTTGATGCATGTAAGCATCTCAACCATCTCAGGTGTCAAGCTCCTTCGCCGATCCTCAAGAATTCTGCCTGTGAGACTAAAAGTTGACTCTGAAGATATAGTAGACACAGGAACAAACATAATATCCTTAGATAATATAGAGAGGATTGGATAGGTTAGTTTGTGCTCATGCCACCAATTAATAATGTTGAAATCATCATCATAACATGTGACAGTGTCACTATCAAGATAGGCAGATAACTCAGAGACAACACACATAGGAGCTGGAGGAGTAACAGTGGAAGGAGAAGGACGAGGAGGACCACTTAAACCATCAGCATCAAAAATCTTGCCCCAAACTTGCCCTCTCTTACCTGAAGAACTTGTTGATTGTGGTGGTCTTTGCAATCTAATAGAGCAAAACTTCTTTTCATATTTTAAAAATAGCAAATAAAGTGCATTTCTAACTTCACCATAATAAGCAGAGTAATCAGTGCTAGTGGGAATTGCTAACAGTTGAAGAATGTTATGAAAACCTCTCATCTTAGCTCTGGGATCCAAAATAAAGGCAAAAGAATATAACATAGGAAATTTTTTGCCAATATTTAAGAATTTCAGTCTCATGGGACTAACAATAGCTCTTAACATCTCATCAGTTTCATGGTGATGCAAATGTGTAGCAATATCATAAATATGATGCAACATCAAAGGACTAGTTGGATAGTAAACACAAGAAAGAGCAACAGTGGATTCATAAAATAATTCAAGAAATTCAAGCACTTGTTCACCAATCTTCCAGTGAGAATCAGTCGAGAGAGGTTTATTATCAGTTGAGACCCATTTAATTGCAATAAAAGCATGAAATGTACTCTTATATGGCATGAGATGCTTGAGCATAAGATATGTTGAATTCCATCTAACATCCATGTCTAGCTGAAATTTACGAGGCCTAACCCCCTTAGCAATGCAAAAGTTCTTGTATTCAGCAATACAAGTATTGGAAGAATTTAAGAATGAAACTGCTGTTCTGAAAGCATCATTATAAGGCGTAAGCCTTTTCAAACCAGACTTAACAATTAGGTTAATAATATGACAAGCACATCTCTGATGCAGTAGTGAATGACTAGGATCAGGGTCACGACCAAGATATCCAGATAACATAGGTGTTAGATGTGTCATGGCAGAGGTATTTGCAGATGCATTATCAAGTAAAACTGAGATAACCTTATCTTTCAATCCATAGTCATCCAAAACAATAGCAATATGCTCTGCAATATTAATACCAGGATGAGACTCATCAATTAGCCCAAATCCTAAAACCTTCTTTTCTAACAGCCAATTAGCATTGATATAATGAGCAACCACATTAAGATAATCTTCCTTAGCATTGCCAGACCAAATATCAGAAGTAATGACAACAGAAGACACACTAGATTGCAAGTATTTCTTAATCTTAGAGCAACGCTCATTGAAATGCTTAGCCATATCTCTTTTTGTGGTTTGCCTGGATACTTTCTTAAAGATAGGATTATGAGCATGCTTGATGTACTCCTCAAATGCATCATACTCACCAATGCCCAGAGGCAAATCAAGTCTAGCAATCAAACAACACAACTCACAATGAGCAAGAGCAGGGCTATACTCCCAATTTCTAACACTACCATCGGGGTTCAAAGCAATTCTAGATTGAACAGCAGTAGCATGGGTAGATTTCTTTAGTCAAGACCTTTGATGCCTAAGTAAATGTCCAGTACCACTGGAAGATTTAGAAGAAAGAACAGTTTTCCAGTGAATGCATTTGGCACTAACCAAAACCTTTTTTCCATTAACCTCCTCGAATATCTTGTCGAGGTCCTACCAGACACCAGATCTAGCCTTCTTCAAGGAGGCCGGCGACGCCCCTCTAGAGCTGGTGGAGCCTGTGGCCGCTGTCGGGGTTGTAGCCGCGGAAACATCACCATCTGGAGCCGTAGCAGCATCAACATTGATCAGCGCAAGAGAGCTACCGAATAACGTGTCTGCATCTCTGGCCAGGTCATCGTCGTCCTCCTCCACCAACCCTTGAAGCACAAGGTCATGATTGTTGGTAGTCTGATTCAGATCAGACGCCATCACGACCTCGTGCTGCTGGCTCGTGCTACTCCAGTCCTGCTCCTTCGTCACGACCTCAACAGCTCCATCCCTCAACGGCCTGCATGCAAGTGAAGACACCATGGATCGATTTAGGGCTATGACTAGGGTTAGGGTTAGGGTTATAGTCCGGGTTAGGGTTAGGGGTTATAGTTTGGGACAAACCTTTAAGCCGGATCTCGGAGTCAGAGAGGACGACGCGGGACGAGGTGAGTAGTATCCACGAGCGAGAACTCGGTCTTGGCCGGACTCGAGGAAGAACAGAGAGAGATGAGGTGGGGAGCGGGGAGGGGAACCGGAGGGAGGCCGACGGCGGCGAGCGCACACGGTGTCCTAGAGAGGGGTGAGGCCGTCGGTGAGGGGCCGAGGCCTAAGGAGTGAGGACGGGTGGCGAGCATGGTGGTGGGCGCTCGATGGAAACGGAGAAATGGCGCTAGGGTTGGGGCATCGCCGGGCCGGTGCACCGCATTTTATAGGGGATGCCGGATGCGGAGTTGCCTGTTGGGCTGCCAAGGGGAAGGCTGGGCCGAGCCGCGAGAGGGGGGATGTTTGGGCCGTGGCCTATTTTCCAGGCCATGTCGTTCCCGCCCACTAGGCTGGGGGTTCAGCCCAAGCACCGCCCGGTGCCCTATGCCTAGCCGGCCTGGGCATGGTAGAGTTTGGGCCGGGCCGTGCTTGGGCTGGGCCAAAAAAATGGCTACGTGCCGGGCTGTCAGGTTTCGGGCCAAACGGTCTGTCATTGCTACTGCTTTGGTTTGGCTCCTCCATAACTTGGTACCGCTTTAATAGACACATTTAACTAAAGTCCGACATAAATACGAGCCTAGGCCCACACAGGACTCCACCGTCCGCATCCCATACTTCACGTCGCAGTCGAACTTGATTTACTTGGCTCAGTGCTATACTCATAGTGATCCTTTTCCAAACAGCCTATGGCACACTAAAAAAATTGCACATGCATGCACACCTCAAATCCTGTTTGGATGGGACTAAGTTTTAGTCTCCGTCACATCAAATGTTTAGATGTTATTTTAGAGTATTAAACATAGACTATTTGCAAAACCCATTCATGATCGGAGGCTAATTCGCGAGACAAATCTAATGAGCCTAATTACATCATGATTTGATGAAGTGATGCTACAATAAACATTTTCTAATTTGTGGATTAATTAGGTTTAATAGATTCATCTCGTGAATTAGCCACCGATTCTGTAATTATTTTTATAATTAGTTCACATTTAGTCATTGAAATTAATGTCCAAAGATATGACACGGACTAAAGTTTAGTCCTTGATCCAAACACCACCTCAGTACCGTTGCCCCATGGTGCTGCACTATTCACATACACTACTAAAAACATGCATAGGTATTGGCATAATAGGTGCCGGTTCAGCAAAAATTGGCACCTATTAGGCATTCCCCACCCCTACGATAGGTTAAAGGTGCGGTTCGGGCGAAGAAAGAAATAGGTGTCGGTTCATGAATTGTCACCTATATTGTTACTTACGATGGAAGGAACGGATTATAGATGTCACATACCCAGATCCTAGGGTTAAGTAAAATCTTGTCAAGACAAACATAGGGGTAAAGATTTCCAATTTCCTGACCCAAAAATTTTTATTTCCAACTTAGGTGAAGTATTCTAAATCTAATGCATGATTAAAATTTGAGAATAAAACAAAACCTTTCAAACTTAAACCTGGGGCCATTTATTCAGGTGAGCATGCATATGCGTAAAAACTCTTTTGATAAGAGAGTCCTTTGTACATCTGAATTTTTGAACCATCATCCCATTATAGTTGCATCTCCTCAGCTTAAGAAAAATTTGTTGAGAAACCTTTTGCCAAATTAGACACATGAACATAGAGGGAATGCCTAAACTAAAGAAAGGTTACCTCAAATTTTCTAACTTAATCCATAATAGATAAAATCATGGGAAAATTCATGAAGGTGCCAAATATTATATTCAACTCAGTGTAATTTTTGTATAAATTAATAATTCAGATTTAAGCCCTAAATAAATTGGACAAACAGTTAAATAATGGGGATCAATATTATTCATATCAGTTAAAAATGGCATATTGCCTAAAAGGCCATTTAAATGCACCTAAGAGTATATAGGAAATAATTTATTCAAATACTAGAATAAATACCATATTTAAATATAATTTTTCTATAATTTTTCTTGACTGTTTGAACCCTCTAAAAATTCAAACAAGGCTTAAAATACCAAAAAGTTGTTGAATTTCTAAGAGCAAACCATAAGTGATCTTTGAGTGAAACCAAAGAAAATGGGTTATATGTGTACTTCCCTAACGAGAGAAAACTTTTCATTAATTTACCTAACCCACACAATAAGTTACAGGGCTGCAAATTTAGAGGAAAAGGATAAATCGAAAATACATTCAAAAACCCAAGTGCACTCAAATACCAACCCTTACCCTCTCCACAACCTAGTCTACCACGAGGATGGACCCACTGTCAGCCTCACTGGGTCACCCCTGCTCTGTACCACTTGTCCCCACCACCGAAGAAATGCAGAGCGCGAGCCGACCGGGCGCAGAACGTCGCCGACGCGTGGCCGCGAGGTGTTATCGGCGCACACTTCCTCTCTCTCGCACAAAACCTTCTCGCCTCGATCGCCCAGCCTCACTCTCTGCCTTAGGACTGAGAAAACCGAGAGAGGAAGCCACAGACTCACCATTTATCCTCTCCTGCATCGTCGGTCGTAAGGAAGACGAAGGCCGTCGTCGCCAAGGAGCCACGATCACCCCATTCTCTTTCTCGTTCATTAATCTTCGCCCAATGCCAAGCATTTTTGCTGTTGACATCATCTCCTTTCATCCCATGTAGCCACGGGAACACCGTCTCGTTCCACCGGAGCCGGGAGCACGTAACGGGTGTCGTCGCCGCACCCTCAACGCCGTTACGGACAATGTTGGCTGAGACATGCCTCACCGTCGCGCCGTCAGCATCACCTCATCCACCTCTTCGTTTCCCCTCAAAGATTCCAAAGGATGGCACGCCGATAAGGTAGATCAGCGTCGTCTTCCCCAAGTCCAGCCATGGGCCACCGCCGTTGATTCCTCCGTATTCGGTGAGCCATTTTCCAATTAGTTGCGTCGAGAGCATCACTGAGAGATACTCGAGCTGTTGCGTGCCTCACCCCTGCCTCTCATGCGCCAGATCAACCCGGCACCGTCGCCCCGCCGTTTCCGCCATCATCGCCGATCAAGCTTGACATAGCCAGGACCACCCGCGCTTCGTCGAGCTGTCTGCACCCTCGGGTAAGCTTCCGTGCCTCACGTAGGTGCTGATACATGCATTGCCTCGGTGCCATTCGGTCTCTAGGATAGTTGGACACTTCACCCTGGACCCGACCGTCGCCTGCGCTCGTCGCCGGCGTGACTCCGGCAACAACAGTACACGAGACCACCACTATTGTGTGCGCAAGACCCTTGCGCACATTTCCTCTTTTGGTCACAACACCGAACTCGCTGTCGTTCGCTGTCGCCGCCGTCCAAAAGGTCACTGGCGCACCCCAGCCTTGCTCCTTCTTCCTCTCACACTCGCTGACAGCCAGACCCCACCGTTCGGGCGCCAAATGCTGCTTCCTCAAACTACCTGCCACTGACTTGTGGGCCACGCGTGCAGGAGAGATAAGGAAAATATGAGCAGAAATGTATTTTCTCACAGAGAGCAGAACATCTTTTCTAAAATTCATTTGAATACATTTTTAATGGACAAATTTCTGTAGATTCCCTGAGTAGTGAACTTAATTTTAGAACCATAAAACCTGGACATTATTACTCAAGATTTGTCCCAAAAATTTAAATAAGACAGGCCATGCATACACCAAGTTCAAACTTGTAAAATCTCTAGAAAATTCAAATCAACTCCAATTTGAGCAAACTCAAGTCCTACAGATCCACCAACTTACCCTCTGTACTTTGGAAAAAATAAAAACCCATAGTCACTTTGTACCAAATACCTTTAAAATTATTTACATTAAAACTGATGTGATTTAGGTAAGCTGAATTTTAGAGATTTATTTAAAATTCCTCCTAATTCCTTTTTGAGTAAACTCAATTTATGTATATTCACCAAAACACATATTTTCATGTTACAAAATAAAAATATGTGCTTACTGTGTAGCAACATCACTTAAATATTTAAATAAGGAATAAAACCTTTTATACACCTTGCAACTTATAAAATTTGTAGTTAATTCATTTTTAATCCTTTTAAAGTGAACCAAGTTTTTATAAACCCAGTAAATAATGAATTTGAATTAGGTAAAATAAAATGTGGCAACTTATATATTAAAAATGTCAATAAACTTTAAAATGACCACTAGGATGCTAAACACTATAATAGTAATCAAGCACTATGTACATATACAAGTATAAAAGTAAAAATACACTATAACACTAAGTAAATTGAGAATAAAACGTGATAGACCAGTGAGGCTTTAGAATACATCCCCTAGTTGCCAAAACATAGTACACCTAGCACATATATCACTTCCTAGATTAATATGTTAATGAAATTAACTTATAGCCCTCTCTAGCCTACACAACAAATGGTAGAATAATATAAACCCTAAAATTATGAACTAAGATTAAATGGGTTAACTAAATTATTTGTTTGTTTGCATCCTTAGCAAGTAAAACAAGTTCTGGACCCAAAACCCTACAGCCATATAGATATAACACTCTAGGCCTGGAACCCGTTGTAAATTTGAAAAAGGCCAAAGAAAATCATAGTAACTCTAAAAATTATGAAACTAATTGTATTAGTCTTAGATAACCTATAGCCACACCTCTGTGAAGTAAAATTAATAAAAATCAGAGTTTAGAAACACTGGCCAAACAACACCTAAACTTATTCCGGTACGACCCGATAAAACTTCTAAAAACCATAACTCTTAATTGGAATAAGATAACTTGAGAATTCTTTCCTCTAAATTTATTTTAGATCAGTACCCACTCAATGTATAAAGATCAAGAATTTTAGAGTATTTTAGATTTTTGTCTGTTTTCGGTATTTTGACTGCATACCGTATATTTTGTTTAGATGATTACATAAACAGTGATGGAACGGATTAGATGCTAACTTTACTCCAGAACAAGGCAAGTTCTTCCCCTATTCTCTTTGAACACCTTGAATCCCATGTTTTGAGGGATGAAATTATTTGGTTGCAAACTTGCATGTGAATTTAGATTGTATCGGTATTTTTAAAACTTGTGAATGGTAGATACAACCTACTTGCTGCATTTCCTCCCTTGATGATTTAATTCCTGGCTGTTTGTACCCCTATAAATGGTTAGAGTACTTTTGTTTTGTGCTCAAATGGGTTTAAAATGCTTTATACAACCATTTGCTTAGCCCTGCCTAGTATTTTGCAAATACTTGTTCCATCTATATTTAAAATGTGAATTTTTGCCAAAGTGTGCCCTTGCTGAAATTGGCAAAATATGATGTGTATTTGCAAAATAAAATGTGTGAAAATATGATTTTGACCCGGGCGGCAAGTGGCGTGCAATTGATGTATTTGTACTACCGATAGGGGGAGTGTTTGCCCGAGTCCGTAAGGACCAAACTTGTGTCACCAACTTAAAGTTACCGTATATCCACATGTGCTAGTATGGGATAGCCTTAGCTGAGTAATCTTCTTAGCACCTAGCCTTGTATTATGGTAGGCCGAAGTGTATGGGTTTGGATAACCCAGAGGAACTTCCTATTTACTGCCGATGTGATAGTTTAGGTGACTCAATCTGTCCAATACAACAACTTATTTGCGAAACAAAACTTGCTTTATGCTGAAAAATGAGCCACTTATGTAGCCTTCTTTGAAATATAAGCTACACATGTAGAATGTTAGGATTGATTGTGCCCTTGTGAGTACATTATTCCAAAATAATGTACTGATACTTGCGATTGGAGTATCCATTTTGATGCAGGTCACAGACTTAGTTTCTCACTGGTGTGGGTACTCGATTTGCTTCTTTTAGGACTCTGAACTTAATGGGGAAAACCCTTAGTCGGTGTGCTTGTGGGTGGGTAATTAAGCCACCACTGTTCGCTATACTCTGATTTTATACCTGTTTGGCTGGTCGGCCTATGTAATACGTAATGTTGATATAACCCGTAATTGTTTATCGTGCTAGTTGTATTTACTTTGTATGCTCATGCTTGAGAAGAAAGTGTGAATCTAACACACATCCTGGGAGTTAGAATCACATGAGTATGAGTTAGGAATAATTGAGACGTTGTAGATCTTTAGCCATTTTTGTCAAGTCTCCTGAGTGTGTAACACATCTGGTCACCACCTTTGATTTGTTTGACGGACACACTTCAGCCTAAAGTTGGCTGGCAGACTAAAGGCCCAGCAATGTCTCACTTATCCCTCTCTCGGGACATCGGATGTTTCGTTTTACTAGTCATATGAGCTGAAGTGTTTCAACTCATATTACAAATAGAACGGAAGGTCCGGGCGTGCCCCAACAAGACATGGTATTAGAGCCAATACCGACTATAGGAGCCCCTTAAGTTGGACATTTAGAAATGGATTCACAAAAATTATTTTAAGGGCTTCGCTCTCAGCTACAAACTATTTGTGAAAACCATATTCACTCTTAAATCTCATCCCTCTCTAGAGATTATTCTTCTCTAAATCTCTATTTCGAATTTTGAAACTCTTATCTTGCTTTACAAGACCGAAGCCTTTTGAAAGGTTGTATTTTTTGTAAAGGAGTATGAAAACACTGAATTAAAACAACTAATCAGTAACAAAGTGTTTAGGGAAGTTTTGAAATCCCTTTGCAAACTATTCCTATGTACTAGAGCGGATTTGCAAATTATTGGGTTAGAAATAGCCTCTAGTGAATGAGTTTTGAAATGGGTTGATAAAATTTAAAATTTGATAGACCTGATAGGATTCCATCTCCTCATGTTATCTCTACTCCAAAAATATATTGTGTTGGTTTTGAGCTCCTCATTCTCGACTTTTCAAAATTTTACCGATATGGCTTAAAACGGGTAGTTTGGTATAGAATAGAATTTGTGATGCTTCAACCCTTAGGTTTTTTGCTTAGATGGACCTCCCCAAAATATCATCTAGCCTCTGGAAACATCCTAACATAATGTGAATAAAAGATGAGCCTAGGCAAACTAAAATTTGAAAAACCATCTCATTTTGTGCTGACTGCATGCATGCTGGAATTTTGAGTCAGACCATTTGCGAAATTTGCATAGACTAAGCCGTAGATGGTAAACCTGAGAAATTTTACCAGGAGCATGTAGACTAACCCAGCAGACCACATGAATTTTGGCAAAAGTTTTGGAACTTTTCAACATAGGGAAGTACCTTGATTAGTTAGCCTAACCCCGTTCTGAAAGCTGTAGACCGCAGCATTCATCTTCTTGTATAGGCAAGACCATACCAGCAAAAATAAGCATCTTTCACCAGTAGCTCCTAGATATACCCAGGAAGCCTCATGAAATTTTGTCGGAATTTTTGAGCCTGTGTAATATGCCCTAAAAATCCGTATAGTTCAGGAGGACATAAAGCTGAAACCCGGTATACCGTAGGTTGCTAAAATTGTACAGACAAAATTATAGTTGGTAAAACTCTAAATATTCCTAAGGCAGATCCCAAACTTGTGTACCTAACACCATGATTTTTGCCTGAATTTTTTACCTCTAGGATATACCTCAAAGAGACCCGAAGGTATGGTAAGATCATTATTTCCAGCACCTTGGCTTGTGCCCAAACCATTCTCTTTAGTGCAGCCCCATCATCACAAAAATTACAAATGCTTTCCTAGCCAAAAGCCTTAAAATTCTAAGGAGGATATTACAATCCAAATTAAAGGTCCTAAAAGTATGTCAATACCCGCCACAATTTTTCCCAAATGGGACTGAGACCTAGAGTCTACAACTTAAGTTCTGTGAAGAATAAGGGATGTCTAGGTTTGGCCAAAACCTCGAAGATCTACGAATGAGTTCCCTAATAATCTATGTTCTTGTTTATTTCTTGTAGATGGCTACTGTAGATGGCTACCATGTACACTCCGTTCTACTACAGCCGCGGTTACACCCGAAACACAACCCAGCACATGCTTTGGATTATGCTGCACCAAGCTCGCTTTACCTATCCACCAGAATACCACATCCTCAACAAAACCATTGGGACTTCTCAAACAGCTGTGATGGCTCATGTAAGCATTAAGGGTAGAACCCCATGTGAGAGAGATCGCCAGTATGCCGGATATGGATGGGATAGCAACTATGCCAGGCAAAACTGCGCTTATGTTGCCATTACTCGCCTACGTAGTGAACTACCCGAATGGGAGGAATTCTACTGCTATATACCATCTTTAGCTGAGGAAGCCGAAGACACTACCTACCCAGGGCTATCTGAGCTAGAGATAGGTCTGCACACTCCATATCTCCAACTAGCAGGTTTTGTCCGCTCTCTCGACATGCTTTACCGTGCAACTTTTGCTGAGCTGCTAAACGCCCGCACAGGAGTAGCCACCCTAGAGAAGGAGCATCCTGCCTAGGTTTCGTCGGGGACACTATACACAGACTTCATGTATGGGGAAGATGCCATGTATGTGTTGATGAGAATTTTTCCAACGTGATGGCCTGGGAGGTCTGCTTAACTCCAGTGCAGGTCCAAAATTGGTCGCCTTTGGCGATTGCGCGGGCGTGCCAGTTGGTTTGATCTTGCAACCAACAAGAAACAAAGAATAGGCGATTAAGTTAAAATTAGATCCTGCTCGATCGTCTAAAGATGTTCATAATATATAATTATCATTCTAAAGTGCATTTAGACTAAGTAACTGGGATGGATTGGTAGTATACCGAGACAGTATAAATCACTTATATCTAAAAACACATTAGAATACTAATTACATATATTTATAGCTTAGCCGATATCGCAGATCTAATGTAAATTGGCTAATACTCTGATATATTTTATATGAAGATATTAATCTGAACTAAATACACTAAACCAAGATCAATCGGCTGTTAATGTGACTTAACAGATTGATACCGGGCTTAGTATATTTAAATAGATTAAGATCTTAATATAAAAGGCGGTTTTAATACATCTAGCAGCAATAATACATAAAAGATGATTAAAATAGGTAAGACCGGCTGAAACCCCGGTGCTATCTCTAATAATAATCATTGAACTGAATAGATCTATATGATTCTAAGAGCGACTTAATAGGTCGATTTGATGCAACACTAAGTACAAAAAGAAGCACAAGATCTATTTAGACTAATGATAACTCCTCGAGATGGTAGATACGCCATATAACCTAAATCAACCTATAGATCTAGCTCTGTTGGCTGCTATCTTGAGGGATATATTAGCCGATCGGGAGAAAGATCTAGACATTGATCTAGATTATATGTCGCATATGATAGATTAAAAGGTTTATAACATCAGGATTAGGGTATCATGATGATGGAAGCACTAACCCCAATAACACAAACCGCTTGTAACAAGAAGTTACCTTGTCTGGAGATCGAAACTCGATGCAGCCCGAGAACGAGCCAAGAACTCGTCGAGAAAGTAAAAATGAAAAGAGTGGCGATGCGCCGAAGTTGTATTGATGTGTGTTGTTGTTTTTACACGGTCTCGGGTTATATTTATACCCAGATACACAATGAGTCCGTAACGAACACGATTCCTATTACAGATTAAATCTCAAATATCTCTAAACAAACTGACATTATCTATAAATAAAACTATACAAAATATCCTAACTTAAAGATACAATTGCCGTTGTAGGACCTTATCCATAGATGGCAACATCTTTGAAGCACTTTGGAAACCGAATCCAATAGTTCTCTCTTAAGCTTTCCTTCTAGAATTGGTCCCTCCTTCTGCTCCCAATTGGAATCAACTATTGGCTATCTTGATCGGATTCGGACTCACCCGACTGACTCCGTAGCCGATTCGGACTTAGCCGATGCAGCCTCTGTTTCCAAGGATCGCACGTTTCTCCGATTCCGCTCCAATCTCTACTTCGAACTCGAGGATTTGCTTACCAAATTTGGTCGTTAAGACGTGCCCCCAAGTCCGCAATATTGGTAATGTTGTGCATTTGTATAATCTTATCCTTAGAAAAACCCTAAGTCGAGTCTGTTTTGGCCGTTACTAAAACTCTTCAAATAGCACCCCGGTCATGCCGAACAAACTCACGGCGTCATCTTTCCAATCCACAAAACCAGCAAACGTTCTTGAGCTCTCCGGTGACTTCCTCGGCTTCCTCGAGCTCATCGCAGTGATCCCCTCTCTCCGACGACAAGAACTGAGGCGATGGCGGCCCCCGCTACTCCATCTGGATCTACTCCCGCCGAGTCCCCGAGGTATGCCCCATCGGCTGAACCCTTTTTGTTTTCGCCTTGAGCCACAAATCTGAATCCTAGGTTTTCCAAGTCTTAATTTCACCCCCTTTTTCCAATTGTAGCATCTTGAGCATCAGATAATTATTCCCAGCTTAATCAATCACCAAAGATACTTTCTAGGGCCTATCAGCAATAAGGACCCCACTGAGTTTATCATAGCCGAAATCGATAGGGTGCCCTATAGGATTAAGAACCCCAACTTAGGCCATTGGAACAACACTTTCAAATCCTGGCCCTCGACTGACAAATCCTGGCCCACATGGTACAAAAGGATGCAGCCTAGCAAGCAGAGCCATTGGGAGGAAATTCGGATAGCACAATGTCAGGCCCTTTCAATAGCCGACATGCCCAAGGACGAACCATTAGTGTCGGATGCCACTTATTTCAGGAAAAACACCCTTAACGCCTTCCTTTTCCAGCAAGGCCCAATGACCCCAACCTTAGCCGATGCCTTCATGATAACAGGACTAGATATTATGTCATCAGCTAATCCTAACCTGCTGGACAGCAAGGGCCAATTCTCTTTCAAGACTAAGGTGATTGGCGGCTGGAATGGGTATGCCACAATGAATATGGGGACCGGGCCCATCAATGCTAGAGAGCATGCCACATTCCTCATGATGTGACTAGAGAAGTTCATGTTCTGCGGCTCTAGTTGCGGCCCAACCGCAAACTGGCAAGTAGTAGCCAAGCCCCGGTGAACAAGACAAAACTCCCTTTGGGCAAATTTCTCCTCGGCTACCTCTACCAAACATTGAGCCAGGCAGCGGCCAAGATAGTAGTCGATACCTCCATTGGCACTGGAGGCCCTTGGTGGCTCCTACAACTGTGGCTTGTACTATTAACTCAGAAAGTTTTCGGTCGGCCAAAACTAGCCGATGCCTGCTTCCCTCTCTTGGAGCTGACTGAGGATGACCAGGGGAACGAAATGACCACCAGGAGATGCATGTCCTTTGGGGAAGCCACGACTACTCACACCGGATCGAAGCAATCAAGTGAGCTGCTGGCCAAATGGTTCATTCCTTTTATGACGGCCTGGCAAAGAACAATCGGACTTGGTTTTTTATGAAGACCGAGCAGCGTTTGAGTTGCCGATTGAGTTAAACTTGGACAAAATCAACTCAGATGAATACCCCAAGTGCAGAGAGATCTTCACCATGGCACTAATTCCATCCATACTATCGACTGGAATACACCAAGGCCGAAACGTGCTGAAGACTTATGAGTTTTACTACCCTGCATCGGCTGGCAGACAACTGGGTCTTGGGCAGTTGCCCATCAGCTGTTACTATGCTGATAAGATTGAAACCCAAGGAGTGATTGATTTGAAGCACCTTGTACCGGTTTGGCAGGGGTACCCTCTCAAAATATTCTGGATACGGGTACCGGTACATATTGCCGGAGTCCTTCGGTTTAAGGCCGAACTGATCACGCATGGCATTTGCAGATCGGCCCAAGGCTTGTTTTCTTGAGCTTGCAGCTGCGGTATCGGCTCGTACTGCTCATATTGCATGGGAGGCTGCCGATACCGCATCTACGGTGAATAAGGTTGGTAGTATGCTCGTAGTTGCCCCCGGGTATTGACGTTGGACTTGATTCACGGGAGGAGGCGGCTGTGACATCAACGGAGGCTGCTGCTCTGGGGAAGGCCGGACATCGCTGGAGTTTTGAGGTGGGTCTAGCATGTAATTGCCGATCGACATTTTGTGCAAGAGAGGTTGCCGATCGGCGCTGAACAAGCTTTCCACCTGTTCTTGGGGAAGTATTGGAGCCCCGTGGCCCTGATGCAAGGGCTGTTGTCTGGTTAAGAGCTTGGGTGTTGGTTTTGCAGCCGATGATTATACGGTCGGCTGAATACGGGCTCCCCCTGGAGGAGTCGGCTGTCCTACTAGAGGAATTGGTAGCCCTTGCGTTGACGAGTCATGTAATGTGGGAATCGGCCATCAGGGAAATAGGTCGGCCCCCTTGGCAATTGCTCGGCTATCTTTGAGTCAACCACTGTGCTGATCATATTGTTCAATGTATTCACCAGTATTCTGACTGGTTGACAAGCGTGTGGTGGATAGCCGAGTCAATCTGATCCTGGAGCCTGCGCAGCCCTGAGTCATCTTGCTCCTGTTTGATGTCTTCGACCTTCTGTTTCCCCTTGTCCTTGCTGGAGGCGGCTCCAGAGTAAAAGTCTTCAAGGATCTCAAATTTGTACTTTTGAACGATTGCCCCAGATCTGGTGTGGGTGAAGGATTGCAAATAGTGAGACTGCAATCGTTCAACCATCTACTGATAGTCGGCCTATTGCTCAGCCGACAACTTGTCCATTGTGACGAGGATGATGTTCTCCTAGTCCAGCTCTAGGGTCTTGATGTTCACCATTCTATTGGACTTGGAAGTGGCAGTGGTCCAATCGGGCGTGCCAAAAGCGTATTGATGAGAATTTTTCCCACGCGCTGACCTAGGAGGTCTTCTTAACTCCAGTGCAAATCCAAAATTGGTCGCCTTTGGTGATTGCGCGGGCGTGCCAGTTGGTTTGATCCTGCAACCCACAAGAAACAAAGAATAGGCGATTAAGTTAAAATTAGATCCTGCTCGATTGCCTAAAGATATTCATAATATATAATTACCATTTCAAAGCGCATTTAGACTAAGTGATTGGGATAGACCGGCTGAAACCCTGGTGCTATCTATAATAATAATCATTGAACCGAATAGATCTATATGATTCTAAGAGCGACTTAATAGGTCGATTTGACGTAGCATTAAGTACAAAAAGAAGCACAAGATCTATTTAGACTAATGAGAACTCCTTGAGATGGTAGATACGCCATATAACCTAAATCAACCTATAGATCTAGCTCTGTCGGCTGCTATCTAGAGGGAGATATTAGCCGATCGGAAGATAGATCTAGACATTGGTCTAGATTATATGTCGCATATGATAGATTAAACGGTTTATAACATCAGGATCAGAGTATCATGATAATGGAAGCACTAACTCCGATAACACAAACCGCTTGTAACAAGAAGTTACCTTGTCTGGAGATCGAAACTCGATGTAGCCCGAGAACGAGGCATGAACTGTCGAGAAAGTAAAAACAAAAAGGGTGGCGATGCGCCGAAGTTTTATTGATACGTGTTGTTGTTTTTACAAGGTCTCGGGTCATATTTATACCCGGATACACAATGAGTCTGTAACGGACATGATTCCTATTACAGATTAAATCTCAAATATCTCTAAATAAACCGACATTATCTATAAAGAAAACTATACAAAATATCCTAACTTAAAGATACAATTGTCGTTGTATGACCTTATCCGTAGATGACAACATCTTTGAAGCACTTTGGAAACCGAATCCAATAGTTATCTCTTAAGCTCTCCTTCCGTAATTTGTTCCTCCTTCTGATCCCAATTGGAATCGGCTATTGGCTATCTTGATCCGACTCGGACTCAGCCGACTGACTCCATAGCCGATTCGGACTTAGCCGATGCAGTCTCTGTTTCCAAGGATCGCACGTTTCCTCTGATTCTGCTCCAATCTCTGCTTCAAACTCGGGGATTTGCTTACCAAATTTGGTTGTTAACAGTATGCCTCTGCCGAAGACTTACCGCCGCTAGCTGGAAACTACATCGAGCAGACTCCGTCACCCTACATCAATGTCAGACGTGCCTATCCTCCACTATGAACCATAGGGTTATACAGGCCTCCAGAGTATGTTCAGTGGTATGGACGCTTATTCTGGTTAAAGATGGATGACTAAGGAAGTAGTTGTTGGAGCATCAGTAGGTAATCAAGTATGTAAACCTCATGATGTATCAGTAGCTCCAATTAGAGGTAAAACTGAGTTGTGTAATACATGTAATACATGTATCCTGTAGTGTCTCATGTAAAAGGACCAAGGGGTTGTATGTAATAATAATCCAGCACCTGTTTAGTTTAAACTAAGCAATTAAATCACCTGTCAACCGTATAGATCCGAGCTTGGTAAGCGAAAGAATCATCAAGCTAGAGCTCGACTCCAGTTTTGCCACCACTGCATGATATTATACTACCTAGCGACCAAACCACTTTGAATCAATTTTTTCCCACCATTAATTAAAACACCCGATAGCCACCATACTCACTCCACTCACCTCCTCAGTAAAGGTTTTTCCTAACCTTAATTAAGCAAGTCTATTATACAACTTAAGATGAGTTTAAAGATAAGCAAATTAAATCTTGTATGTTTGAAATGTTCCAAACAACAAGGAACCAATAGCGTCTAGGGAATCAGAAACCTAGTGCTCCACGACAGTAATGCCCACAGTAACGAATAGAAATCATCTAATACGTGCGCGATATCCAAACATAGAACATCCAAGCCCAGCATCAACATCTACACCAACAAAATCTAAACATTTTCTCCATCATCATTATATCTCCGGGCTTTATAGGAATAAACCGGTTAGGGGTACAACCAACCGTCAATGACGACTGACCACCCAACTGACAAAAGAACAATCCAAACCACCTGAGAACCCATCCCTACCAAAAACTTACTGTGCCCATAGTACAAAAGTGAAAAGAGAAAATCTGGCTGATACCCACCAAATTAACATACACAAGTACATATTCCAGGGACCAGCCAGCAGACTGCCTAATATACAAAAACCCTAGGAAAGAAAGGAAGACAAGAGGCGCTAGAACGATGAGAAGGCAAACTGCCTCACAAAGATAATCCTAGTAACCGTCCTCTACCGCATCCCGCCATAGCCTCCAAACAAAACCAGTGGATATAGTACCCAAGCCAGGAAAAAGCGAAATGCCACTCCAACATACCATACCTTTGCCCATATGCATTGCCAAGCAGTGATTATTTCCACCAAAAAGCACTTCTCCAAGCCAAAACGTTTCGGCCTCATCATTACCTGAGCATCCTTTCCAGCAATGGAATCATCCATTCACTGAGGTGACAAGAGAACCTCCTTTTCCATCTGAGGATCTATGACTGCAAGCCCGCATCATCGACGAAGACCGCTTTTGTTGGCATTCCCTCATTTTGCTCCACCTCCATTGCTGGACTCACTCTCCATTCCCTCTAAAGCTACATGGACACCACTTTCCCTGAGCTCGCTATACAGAGCAAGTGTGAAGGACAAGCCATTTTTCCTCACCTCTTCTCCTTTTGAGTAGCGAAGTGACTCGCGCCCAAAGATTCCCTCGCAGGGATATTAGATTATAGGGACTACAGGATCTAGGGTACCTAGATAGGTTTTAAAGGACAGAAGAGTGTAATAACGTTATCAGAGACAAAGGATCGTAAGGACAATACATAAACCTCCGCTTAGAAAACAACTGATGAGACTTTGTCATCCTAAGCAGATGATTTACCTCTCGCCCGACTGATGTGAAAGCTTGGACTTGACAAAACCCTACAACCTGGCAAAATTTCCAACCATAACCCAACCCAAATCTCGGGGACGAGATTTCCTTTAAGGGGGATAGAGCTGTCACATAGCGAGATCCTAGGGTTAAGTAAAATCCTGTCAAGAAAAACCTAGGGGTAAAGATTTCCAATTTCCTGATCCAAAAATTTTCATTTCCAACTTAGGTGATGTATTCTAAACCTAATGCATGATTAAAATTTGAGAATAAAACAAAACCTTTCAAACTTAAACCTGGTTCCATTTATTCAGGTGAGAATGTAGATGCGTAAAACATCTTTTGATAAGTGAGTCATTTGTACATCTGGATTTTTGAACCCTCATCCCATTATAGTTGGATCTCCTCAGCTTAAGAAAATTTTGTTGAGAAACCTATAGCAAAATTAGACAATGAACATAGAGGGAATGCCTAAACCAAAGAAAGGTTACCTCAAATTTTCTAACCTAATCCATAATAGATAAAATCATGGGAAAATTCATGAAGGTGCCAAATATAATATTCAACTCAGTATAATTTTGTACAAATTAATAATTAAGATTTAAGCCCTAAATAAATTGGACAAACTGTTAAATAATGGGGATCAATATTATTCATATCGATAAAAATGGCATATTGCCTAAAAGGCCATTTAAATGCACCTAAGAGTATATAGGAAATAATTTATTCAAATACTAGAATAAATACCATATTTAAATATAATTTTTATAGAATGTTTCTTGACTGTTTGGACCCTCTAAAAATTCAAACAAGGCTTAAAATACCCAAAATTTGTTGAATTTCTGAGAGCAAACCATAATTGGTCATTGAGTGAAACCAAAGAATATTGGTTCTATGTCTACTTCCCTAACCAGATAAAAATTCTCATTAATTTACCTAACCCACACAATAAGTTACAGGGCTGCAAAGTCAGAGAAGAAGGATAAATCGAAAATACATTCAAAAACCCAAGTGCACTCAAATATCTACCCTTACCCTCTCCACAACCTAGTCTACCATGAGGATGGACCCACTGTCAGCCTCACTGGGTCGCCCCCGCTCTGTACCACTTCTCCCCACCACCGAAGAAACACATAGCGCGAGCCAACCGGGCACAGAATGTTGCCGACGCGGGCCGCGAGGTGTCATCGGCGCACACTTCCTCTCTGCCACAGAAAACCTTCCTGCCTCAATCGCCCAGCCTCACTCTCTGCCCCAAGACCGAGCAAACCGAGAGAGGAAACACAGACTCACCATTTACCCTCTCCTCCATCACCGGCCGCAAGGAAGACGAAGGCCGTCGTCGCCAAGGAGCCACGGTCACCCCATTCTCTTTCGCGTTCATTAATCTTCGCCCAATGCCAAGCATTTTTGCTGTTGACATCATCTCCTTTCGTCCATTGTAGTCGTGGGAACACCGTCACATTCCACCCGAGCCGGGATAGCGTACCGGGCATCGTCGCCGCATCCTCGACGCTATTCCGGACAATGTAGGCCAAGACATGCCTCACCGTCGCGCCGTCAGCATCACCTCATCCACCACTTTGTTTCCCCTCAAAGATTCCGAAGGTTGGCACGCCGATAAGGTAGATCAGCGTCGTCTTCCCCAAGTTCGGCCACGGGCCGCCGCCGTCGATTCCTCCGTATTCGGTGAGCCATTTTCCAATTAGTTGCGTCGAGAGCATCACTGAGAGATACTCGAGCTATTGCGTGCCTCACCCCTGCCTCTCATGCGCCAGATCGAGCCAGCATCATCGCCCCATCGTTTCTGCCATCACCGCCAATGAAGCTTCACGTTGCCATTACCACCCACGCTTCACCGAGCTGTCTGCACCCTCGGGTAAGCTTCTGTGCCTCACGTAGGTGCTGATACATGCATTGCCTCAGTGCCATACAGTCTCTAGGATAGTTGGAGACTTCACCCCGGACACGACCGCCGCCTGTGCTCGTCGCCGGCGCGACTCCAGCAACCACATTACACGAGACCACCACTGTTGTGTGCGCAAGACCCGTGCGCGCATTTCCTATTTTGGTCACAACACCGAACTCACCGTCGTTCGCTGTTGCCGTCGTCCGAAAGGTCACCGGTGCACCCCAGCCCTGCTCCTTCTTCCTCTCACGCTCGCTGACAGCCAGACCCTAGTGAGGCTCTAGAATACACTATAATACTAAGTAAATTGAGAATAAAAAGTGATAGACCAGTGAGGTTTTAGAATCAATCCCCTAGTTGCCAAAACATAGTACACCTAGCACATATATCACTTCCTAGGTTAATATGTTAAAGAAATTAACTTGGAGCCCTCTCTAGCCTACACAACAAATAGTAGAATAATATAAACCCTAAAATTATGAACTAAGATTAAATGGGTTAGCTAAATTATTCTTTTGTTTGCATCCCTAGCAAGTAAAATAAGTTCTGGACCCAAAACCCTACAGCCATATAGATATAACACTATAGGCCTAGAACCCGTCGTAAATTTGTAAAAGGCCTAAGAAAATCATAGTAACTCTAAAAATTATGAAACCAATTGTATTAGTCTTAGATAACCTATCTCCACACCTCTGTGAAGTCAAATTAATAAAAATCAAAGTTTAGAAACAGTGTCCAAACAGCACCTAAACTTATTCCGGTGCGACCCGATAAAACTTCTAAATTATAACTCTTAATTGGAATAAGATAAATTAAGAATTCTTTCCTGTGAATTCATTTTAGATCAGTACGTACTCAATGTACAAAGATCATGCATTTTAGAGCATTTTAGATTTTCGCCTGTTTTTGGTATTTTGAGTGCATACCGTATATTTTGTTTAGATGATTACGTAAACGGTGATGGAATGGATTAGATGCTAACTTTACTCCAGAAAAAAGCAAGTTCTACCTCTCTTCTCTTTGAACACCTTGAATCTTATGTTTTGAGGGATGAAATTATTTGGTTGCAAACCTGCATGTGAATTTAGATTGTATCGGTATTTTTAAAACTTGGGAATGGTAGATACAACCTACTTGCTGCATTTCCTCCCTTGATTATTTAATTCCTTGCTGTTTGTACCCCTAGAAATGGTTAGAGTACATTTTTTTATGCTCAAATGGGTTTAAAATGCTTTATACAACCATTTGCTTAGCCCTACCTAGTATTTTGCAAATACTTGTTCCATCTATATTTAAAATATGAATTTTTGCCAAAGTGTGTCCTTGCTGAAATGGACAAATTATGATGTGTATTTGTGAAATAAAATGTGTGAAAATATGATTTTGACCCAGGCGGCAAGTGGCGTGCAATTGATGTATTTGTACTACCGATAGGGGGAGTGTTTGCCCGAGTTTGTAAGGACCGAACTTGTGTCACTATCTTAAAGTTACCGTACATCCACATGTGCTAGTATGGGATAGCCTTAGCCGAGTAATCTTCTTAGCACCTAGCCTTACTTTATGGTAGGCCGAAGTGTATGGTAGGCCGAAGGAACTTCCTATTTACCGTTGATGTGGTAGTTTAGGTGACTCAGTCTGTCAAATATGAAGATATTGTGCCACGTGGGTGGGTTCCTGTCGTGTCCGCCACCATGGCGTTAAGTTAAGGCATGGGCCCGCCACTTAACTGTTCTAGGTCACATTTCCAGTATGACCTAGGATGGAGGGAACACATATCGTGCTGGTGCAAGGCTAGGAACTAAGTAGTGTAAAGGCTTCGTGGTGACCTCTAGACTATACTCAAAGTGTAGAGTATGGTGGTACCGACGGGAACCGAATAAACTAGAGCAATTCACTTCATGTGGGTAAAGTTGTAGAAACTCTGCAGAGTTAATAAAACTAATCAATTAGCCGTGCTCACGGTCATGAGCGCTTTGGTGAAGTGTCATGAGTATAGACTCAATTGTTTTTAAAAGCGTGTTCATGTGTTTACCACAAATGTGTTGAGTGATGTAAGAGTGATAATGTTTAGACATATATATATATATATTGGGACTTGTTGTCATGGGGGATGACAAGGTAATGTTATGATGGAACCACACTTAGATTAATGATGAAATCTAAAACTTGTCTTTGTTAATTGAAGCATCAACATCTTTTGTAAAAGAATTGCGAAACAAAACTTGCTTTATGCTGAAAAATGAGCCACTTATGTAGCCTTCTTTGAAATATAAGCTACACATGTAGAATGTTAGGATTGATTGTGTCCTTGCCAGTACATTATTCCAAAAATAATCTACTGACACTTGTGATTGGAATATTCATTTTGATGCAGGTCATAGAGTTAGTTTCTGAAAGGTGTGGGTACTCGATTTGCTTCTTTTAGGACTCTAAACTTAATGGGGTAAACCCCTAGTCGGTGTGCTTGTGGGTGGGTAATTAAGCCACCGTTGTTTGATGTACTCTGGTTTTATACCTATTTGGCCGGTCGGCCTATGTAATACGTAATGTTGATGTAATCCGTAATTGTTTATCATGTTAGTTGTATTTACTTTGTATGCTCATGCTTGAGAAGAAAGTGTGAATCTAACACACACCCTGGAAGTTAGATTCACATGAGTATGAGTTAGGAATAATGGAGACGTTGTAGATCTTTAGCCATTTTTGTCAAGTCTCCTGAGTGTGTAACACATCTCGTCGCCACCTTCGAGTGGTTTGGCGGGCACACTTCAGTCTGAAGTTGACTGGCAGACTAAAGGCCCAGCAATGTCTCACATATCCTTCTCTCGGGACATCGTATGTTTCGTTTTACTAGTCATATGAGCTGAAGCGTTTCAACTCATATTACAAATAGAATGGAAGATCCGGGCGTGCCCCGACAATAGATGTCAATTTAAAAACCAGTATCTATATCCCACGCACCTATATATACCACCTCTCAGCACTTAGCTTATTTCTGCAAAGTTTCTTCGTGTGCTCATGCAAAGAGAAGGAAGAGGTTTTGTCAAAAAATTTTATAAATATCAAGAGATTTGAATGTTTTCATGTTTAAAGGTTAGTACATCTTGATTCTCTAATGTATACGATAGTGCGCAATGTTTTGTCAAGTTATTTTTGTAATTTCTCTGGTTGAATTAGACCAATATTTTGAATGTTATTTGTTTCGAGATGGTGATTTGAGAAAATATAATAACATTAATTTTGGAGTAATTTTAAGATTAGTCGTCTACGCATAATATAATGTACCTATGATTTATATATATTACAATTGCAATAAGTATATAGAATATGTTACTTGTCTATTTGAGTAATGTAGAGAGTATTAAATCATCAAGTATTTTAGATATGAATGATTAGTAATGATGATTTTGATTGATTGACAGATTTATTTGATATATATATATGTTAGCGGTTAATTTAAGAATTTTCGTATGACTGATGGATGAAGGAGGGATGAACGGCGCGAAGCACGGTACCTTGGAGTATGCCAGGGGATTAACCAACTTCGTGATCGCGGCCACGAGTTCCCGGTCATTGAGGGTCACGCCCAAAAATTTATCCCAAATTTCTAGACTATTATGTGCATTGAATCCCTGTCCAGGCATCAGCCAGGGTACATAAAACGACAAATCAATATACAACTCCAAATGTAAAATAAAGCGTAAATATTTACAGAAGAGGCACTTAGTCCTTACACTGAAAAGAGAGCAGAGGCGAAAAAAGGTGATCCTAGCGGCGCTTCAGCTTCACTCCACAGGCAAACTAAACTGGGGTATGAGTATTGGTCTTCTAACATCGTCTTTGACTCAGAAACACTACACTTCTGGAAAGGGGGGAAAGAAAGAAAGACTGAGTACAATCACCGTACTCAACAAGCCACGTCAATGATGTAGACGTGCAAGGACAAAGAGAGGTTTGTGGCTCTTTGCATAAATATGGTTGCAAACATTTATATTTTAAAACACTAAGACAGTTGTTTAATGCAGGCAAGTTAATCCTTCACTGAATAACGCTACAACCACATTGAACAGGCCCAACCATTCCACCTGAACTAAACTAGTTTATTAAGTCAAATTATTCATGGTGAGACTAATCACGGTGAATATGGTCGATTACCCATAACCGTGGGCATGGCTATTCGAATATTTTTACTTTGATCAAATATGTGCAACTATACCAACAAGACACGATTCTACACATGTTGCCATGCCCCGAAGTATCGCCATGATACTACAAAGGGGAAAATCGTGACCAGACCCTTCGCATAATCCTCCTAACCAAGTGCATCACACCTCAGGTTTTTGCCCCCACCCCTCAAGAGGCAGTGGGCAACCCCCCTCATGCCGTGGTGAATCTGGAAGCCGATTAACCGGATGCCCCGGCCGACCCAACTCCATCACACCCACCCTCGCCTGGGAACGTCAGCTAGGGAAGAGCTATACTACAAGTCCAGTGTTGCCCATTCTTTCTTGTGGTACCATGAAGCAGTGCTTAATTGCCATGGGTGCGACAATCCAAACCATGCACCCACAGGCCACCATCCCACAGCGTACCATTAAGTCATATTTTAGTGGAATAATTATGACTATTAAACATGTCCGGATGTCTTGAGCTCACAGCTCATCAGATACTAGAATAATTAATGTGATTATCCCATTATTGTTGACGATAAAAATCAACACGCCGGCCTGGGAGATCTGCTTAGCTCCAGTGCAGGTCCTAGAATCGATGAAGCGCGGGCGTGCCAGTCAGTTTGATCCTGCCACTCACAAGATATGCAAAATAACCAATTATAAAATGTATCAGCCAATCAGCTAATATCCAGAACAGCCGATTGGTCGATAGCCGACGCTGATATCTACCAATGTAGTTAAGAGTCTTGATCCATCAGCTATGTGCTTAACAGACATATATATAAAGGTGATCGGCTAACACTAATGTGATGATATATAACATTGCATGAACCAATCACATGATGAAATAGATATTGATTTAAAGATTAAAGCACATATCGGCTGGAAGTCCGATATCATAAAATCCAAATGATCGAATATTCAGTGACGCCTCCGTTGCAATCGGCTATATCCAACTTGTGTATATTCCTTGCAAACCGATGCGATATCCAAATAGCTCAACGGCTGAAACCCCGATGAAACCCTTAGTGGCAACCAACAGGCAGGCTAGAGATTACGGTTCTAATCATGACTTAGTAGATCAAACTGATGCAGCACTAAGTATGAAAAGAAACGCAATATCTAGACAATCAAGCCCTTGGCTGATTTTTAGGGTGTAGATGCCTAAGCCAATCTAATCTAGTAAACAGTTTAGCCCATAAAGACAGAGACCCTAAAACGAGAGACAGCCGATAGGGCTAAACTAAAATACTAAGATTAGATTAATAGGGATATATGATAAATATTCAAGCAAACATATCAATCGAACCGAAGCAATCCAAGAGGTCGAATGTACTGAAGCAGCCATGGACAACGCCGACGTAGCCAATACGATTGCCTGAGCCGACGGGACCTTGGACTTACCCCTCGCCGGAGATCAAAGCTGATGCAGCCCCGCGTCAGGTGCCATGTTCCGCCGGATGACAAAGTAGAACATATAAAAGAAAGGTGACGATGCGCCGAGTTGTATTGATCGAGAGATAATCTTACATAAACCCTGGGCTTACATATTTATACCAGTAGGGTGACAAAGATCCTAACAGATTACAATTCAAACTTTCCTAAAGATAAAAGGAAATAGATAAAGTCCTTATCGGACACTAAACAGACTTTTCTAAAGATAAAATAGAAAACTAACAATCTCTTCCTAATTAATTGATACAAGACGTATCCTCCCTGGACTCTGTTTCTTCTGGATAAGATCTTATTAAACCGAATCTAACAAGAATTTGACTGCTGGAGATATGGATAACAGAAAACCCCCATCGGCTGATGCAGAACTCCAAGCTGATACTGACTCTGAGCCGATCCTAACCCTTAGCCAATAAGGACTTCGGGGCTTACCAAATTTTGGCGTTAACAATTACATGAGCTAGTGGTAATTAAGCATGACTAAACGTATATAATTCTAGCAAGGTCAACTTAAGTGATGCGAGCTAGTCAAATTAATCACCCAGGTTGACAATGAATGGACATCAGGTAAACAACGCACAAGCAAGCAAATAGGTAGTCCCAATTCCCATGTAATGAGCAAAATATGCAATTTTATTTGTAGATGGAAAACATTTATAAAATAGGTTCAACATACTTCAAGGAGGAATGTTTGCCTTGCTTCTTTAGACAATCTTTCAAACTTTTTTCCTTGCAAGCACGAACTTTCGAAACGGCGCAATCCAAATGCTGGCACACAAAACAAGGAAAAACCCTAATAAAAACTATGTAAATAATTCATAAAAAGTAAACAAACATGTAGAGGTTAATTTTAGATGAATTTTGCAAGTTGAATGACCCAATTTTGAGTTCGTGTGAATTAGATATAAATTTTAGAAGTTTTGGATCATTTAAATTAATTCTCGAAATTAAATCGATCATTAATTATTTGAACAAAGGAAAAGGCTAGGGCTGATGTCGGGCTAACGTCAGCGAAGAGGGGCGCATGCGCGGTCCATTGTGAACCGGGTCATGTGGACCGGTCCACGAGCCCACAACGTGGCACCGACGTGGCTGCCATGGACGTGGCTGATGTGGTAGCGCTGCAGGCGGCAACGATGGTGCCACGTGGACAGCCTAGATCTCCTCCAAGGGGGGTCGGGTGGCCATGAAAACCAACGGCCTGGATCGGCCTGACGGTGATCCGACGGTTGAGGACTCGGGGATGGGCGACTCGCCGACCGACCGAGCGGGAGCGGCGCAGCGATGGCGCGCGGCGCCCGATGGTTGTTGGCGGCAGCCATCAGCGCGGTGGCACGCAGTGGCGTGCAGCAAAGGGCAGCGGAGAAGCACGGAAGAGGTGGAAAGGCGGCTCACCAAGTGCACACGACGACAGGCGACGGCGTGGGAAGAGGCACCGCGGCGAAAGGCGCTCGGGAGAGCGTTGCGGACGAACGGCGATGAGCAGAGACGACCGGCAATCGGGCGGCGACGCAGGCGGTGGGCTCCGGCTGCTCCCGACGGCGGTGGAAGGGTGGCCGGAGCTCGGCTCAATGACACGGAGCCAGCAGAGGAGACGACGTGGCCTGGCGAACGACGATCGGAGAGCGGCAATGGGGGTAACGGTTCGGGCGTACAGCGAACGTGATGTTCTAGCGCTGGGAGGTCGTCCAGAAATGGCAGATGGGGTGCAGTGAAGTCGAGGACGGCGATGGCATGGTGCAGCGATGGCTAGAGTGGCAACGGCGCTTGGTTGGAGGGGACAAAAGGCGTCACCAGCTCGGGTTCACGGAGAATGTTGGACTCTGGCGGCGAATGGGAGGAACAGAGCGACGGCCGAGGAGCGGGGTGCTGCGGTGAAGCCGAGGGTGGCCTCAACACACAGTGGCGACGACTGGAGCATGGGTGGCGCGTGGCTAGCGCTCGACGATGAGTGGCGGAAAGAGAGAGGAGCGTGTGGGAGGTGTCACCCTGGGGTGCCTAAAAAACCTGGATTGAACCCCAACAGAAAGCAAATCGAGTGTCCTCGGGATGAGACCGAGAGCCCGACCCCCCCGGGGGTCGGGCATTCTGGCCTTCCCCCGAGTCCAACCTCGGCCCCTTCTCTCGACTTCGACTCATCGCCCGACCTCGAGCATCCTCGAGAAGAAACTTGGTAGGCACGGAGGAAAAGGAAGGAGACAGCCCGACAGCGTCTGACACCACCTGGCGGCATAGGAGCAGGGCCCCCGGGCAGGCAGGAGCACAAGATACCCACGGTGTACAGGATCTAGCAGACCAACATGTACTTTATCAGATATTCTTTGTATCCCACTGTTTGTCTCTCTTTGTCTTAGCTTTCTTGACCCCCAAGTTAATCTGTCCCTGCCCCCCTTGAGGTATAAAAGGGAGGGCAGGGGGGCCGAAGCAGGAACTCCCCTATTCTTTCTTACGCTTGTAACTCTTATTTACCATCCACCCCTAAGGAAGAACACTACACACCGGACGTAGGCCTATTATCCTTCGGGAGGACTGAACCAGTATAATTCCTCGCGTCTCGTTTCATGGCTCATCTTAGGATTCGAGTCGATCATCGGACCCATCGAAGGGCAGCTTCTCTACCAAAACTCACTTCTACCTTCTCGGGACACCTCTTGGAGGACTACCGACCCACCCGTCGACAGAACGCGGGAGGAGCAAGGGGAAGGAGGCGCGGGCTAGGGCGAAAGGGGGAAACGGGAGAGGGGCGCATGATGAAGAGCTTTATAGCTCGGGGAGGCGACGTGGAGGCCATTTGAACACGAGAGCGGGAGCAGGAGGTGGCAGAAATGGCGGCAACGTGGGGCATGTGGGGTGGCGGTGGCCGAGTCTTCTGGAGAAGACGAAGCTAACAAGTGAGACCGCCGGTCCTACTTGTCAGAGAGAGGGAGAGAGAGGAGGCTGGGTAGGCAAAATGAACTTTCGCGAGGGGTGTGAGGCGGTGGGCCGGCGAGCTGGGTTGGGCCATGGGAAGAGTGGAGGGAGGGGAGGCGGCGCCGACCTGGCTGGGTCACAAGGGAGGCAAAGTGGATTTTCGGAGGACAGGGCCAAAAGCGGCCCAAGAACAGGAATAGGAGTTTTAATTTGTTTTTCTTTTTTATTTAATTGCATAAATGAACTTTGTATTATTAAAATTATTTCTGGAGCTCATTCATAGAAAATATTTCCAGCAAAGATTTTTAAAGGTAATTTTAATTTCCTTATTGATTTTACTTGATTATTTAATTTGCATTGATTTAATTTCTAAAAATAAATTATTTAGTGATTTTTAATCCCGAACGAAAATCGGGCGTGACATTGAGCATGACGAAACATTTTGCATTGTCCATGTGCCGATTGCAGGAACAAGAGATAGTTTCCTGCAAAACAAGTTCACGAGCATCTACTAACAAGAGGTTTTATGCATAATAACACATGTCAGGACAATCACAGTGAAGATGAGAGTGACAATGTGGACAATCATGGTGATGCAATGCACGAAGACAATGTGAAGTTGCCTGCTGACGAAGGTGAATACGACAATAGCGAATCGGATGGTTTGGACTAGATGTTGCGCGATGAGGATATAGCCTACATCGATGACAAGCAATACGAGAAGTTCAAAGCCATGGTGGAGGACTCCAAAACACTGCTTTATCCAGTATGCAACGAGGAGCACACCAAGTTACATGTCATCCTCTCGTTGTTGTAGATGAAATCAACCAACGGCTGGAGTGACAAGAGCTTCACAGAGCTTCTACAGTTGATCGGAGACCTCCTTCCAGCGGGTCATGTACTGCTAGAAACGACATACCAAGCAAAGAATGTTGTCTATCAACTTGGGCTGGAAGTGCAGAAAATTCATGAATGTCAAAATGATTGTATCCTATATCGAGGTGACTATGAAGACTTGGATACATGTCCTGTTTGTGAAGCAACGCGGTATAAGGGTGGAGATAACAATGATGATGTTGATGATGACATTGGTGGCCCCGTCCTAAAGAAGAGGAAAGTGCCCGTTAAGATTGCGTTGTATTTTCCTATAATTCATCGGATTGGGCGTCTGTATGCAAACAAATAGCATGCAAAGATGATACATTGGCACGATTAAGACTGTAAGAAGGATGGAATGATAAGGCACCATGCCGATGTATCTCAATGGAGAAAGATAGATAGAAAGTACAAAAGGTTTGCACGCGAGATTAGGAATGTAATGTTTGGGCTAAGCATAGACGGGATGAATCCATTCGATAACATGAGCAGTTGGTATAGCACGTGGCCAGTGGCACTTGTTATCTACAACCTTCCTTCATGGTTATGCATTAAGCACAGGCATATCATGATGCCACTTCTAACCCAAGGGCCCAAGCAACTTGGCAGCAATATCGATGTCTACTTCAGGCCATTAGTAGATGATCTTAAGTTACTATGAGATTGGGGTGTGCAGATGTGGGATGCATACAAAAGAAAGTACTTCACCTTAGGGGCAATGTTGTTCGTTACCATTCAAGATTACCCTGTGGCTGGCAATACATCCGGGCAAACAGTGAAAGGTGGTTGTGCATGTGTGCAGTGCATGCGGGACATAGCAAGCTGGCAGCTGACGTACTCTGGAAAGACTGTGTACATGAGCCATCGGAGGTTCTTCCTGCCGGTCTCTAGTACCATAGCAATAGAAAAGATTTCGATGGCACAGTGGAGGAGGGGACAGCTCCAATACACCGTACATGCCGATATATTTTTGAAGAGGTAAAAGATAGTGAACATATATTTGGTAAGTGGTTTGGCAATACAAGCATGGCGGGCAAGGGTGGTGAGAAGCCTCTCCGTAAGAAGAAATCTATCTTTTGAGAACTAGCATATTGGAAAGATTTGGATGTCCACCACGCAATCGACTATGCATGTTGAGAAAAATGTTTGCGAGAGTTTGATGGGAGTCCTGCGGAACATACCCGGCAAGACAAAGGATATGTTGAAATCCCGATGAGACCTCGTAGACATGATCATCAGGTCCGAGCTATATCCTCAAGAACGTTCCAATGGACCCAGTACCTCCCTCCCGCATGCTACACCCTCAGTGTCACTGAGAAAATAAGCCTGTTGGAGTGCCTGCAGAGTGTCCGAGTCCCGTCTGGTTACTCCGCTAATATTAAAAGACTTGTCAACATGTAAGAGAAGAAAATAGTGAGCATGATGTCACATGATTACCACGTGCTGATGACACATCTACTCCCTGTTGTGATTAGTGGCATCTTGCCAGACAGGGTTGAAAACCCAATCATGAAGTTATGCTCGTTCTTCAATGCTATATATCATAAGGTGATCGATCCAAGCACACTAGACAAGCTCCAAGCAGATGTAATCATTACCATTTGCCAACTCAAGATGTGTTCTCCACCATCATTTTTGATATAATGGTTGACCTAGTGTTACATATCATGAAAGAGATAAAGATCCTTGGCCCAGTGTATTTGCATAACATGTGGGCTTTCGAGATGTTCATGAGGATCATAAAGAAGTATGTGTGTAACAGAGCTCGACCGGAAGGCAGTATCGTAGAGGGTTATGCAATAGAGGAGGTGGTTGAGTTTTGTATTGACTACATGGATCTGCATCCCATTGGTGTTCCGATGTCCCGACATGAGGGCAGGCTACTAGGGAAAGGGACATTACGACATAAAGCAATATTCGCTGCTAGCCTTGAAACATTATGGCAAACACATTTCATAGTGCTCCAGCAGTCGGCCTTGGTGGCTCCATTTGATCCATTTGTTGATGTGCATTACAACAAATCTGTAATGAGAACCCAAGAAAATCATAGGCATGGACCGCGAAGCAGCATAGGCTAAATTTCGGTGGTTGGTTATAGAACCATATCATGGCTACGAATCCTGATAATGACCAGTTGTACGTTTTGTCTAGGGGGCCTGCGAGCATAATTCATTCATTCCAAGGGTATGACATTAATGGGTACACATTTTACACAAGAACGTAGGATGCCAAGAGCTTGTATCAAAACAGTGGTGTTCGCATAGACGCCTTCGACGGTAATGGTGTAAAACAAACGTACTATTGCTATATAGAGGCAATCTAGGAGCTTGAGTATGGATTGCTAAAGGTACCAGTTTTCCATTGTCAATGGGTCAAAATTCTAAATGGTTTGAAGATTGACAGGTACGGAATGTTCATCGTGGACCTAAACAATGTGGATTATCAAGACGAACCATTTGTGCTCGCAAACTCTGTAACACAAATATTCTATATCAAAGACCCTTCGTCGGTGACTGATCGCCACACGGCTCTCCATGGAAAGCGGAGCATTGTTAGAGTTGAGAATAACATTGACGAGGAAGGCTACGATCAAATCGACGAGCTACCACCTTTCGCAACAGATGTAGAAGAAGGTGAAGAAAGTCAAGAAGATGAAGATGAAGACGGGGATAAAGCCCCATATGTTTGCAGTGATCATGAAGGAATAATTGTGATCTACTTACAAGTTGGAATTTGATTGTAATAAACATGAATAAACCATTTTGGAACTGAATGCATGTTTAACTATAATTATGTGCTTTCAAAAGGAATGTGTTATTTTGGTGCCGAATGTTTAACTCTAATTATGTGTTATCAAATTGAATGTGCATGTGTACTATATGCGTATAAGTAGAAATGTAAGAGAAATAAATTTAAACTATCTGTCTCTAGGTCTGAAATAGATTAAAACCAGCTATGTCTGATATTGGTCTTCAAACTTACAATGGTCTACTGGGAAAAGGGGAAAAATATTAGTATGAGTTTATGAGGATTTTTACTATATATATGTGTGTATATATATATGTGTGTGTGTGAGGAAATCAAGAAATGTGCCACTCCGACCCATTCAATCATAAAGTTTTGATGTTTACGAGATTCGATCCAATTTAAAATTCTAATCAACAATAATTTCTCCTATTTTTCTTATTTTTTGGTATGCTTAGTTTAAAAATATTAGAAAGTAGCCAACCTTATCATGTCGGGATAATTAAAACCAACTCCACTACTAAAAAATATATCAAAGGAATATACATATAATATATCTGGAAAATATGTCCTAAGATATTCCCTTATACAGATTTGTCTTAAAAATAATATACTATCACACTACTACAAAAACCGCTATAGGTGCCGGTTAAAAACTGGACATAGGTGTCGGTTTCGGACCCGACACCTATTGGGCAGCACCAATGACCAAAATCATTGGTGCCGGTCAAGGAACCGGCACCTATAGCGTTCAACGAAACAAAAAAAACGCGCGGTGGCGTGCGTCCTTCCCTTCCCAATACCATAGAAACCACCATGCCGGCAAACGATTCACAAAATCAATCACCAAGAAAAAAATCCAATCCACAAACGAATCCACAAACGATTCATTCACAGATCGACGATTCATTCACGTCCACAAACAACATCCACAGATCGACGATTCATTCACATCACAGGTCCACAAACAATTCATAGATCCACAGACTGACAAAAAGAAAATTAAACCTCCGGTCGTTGTCGTCGTCGCCTCCGGCCGCCTACCCTCCTTCGGCCGCCTCCTATCCCGCCGCCCTCCTCCGCCGCCTCCCGCCGCATCCTCCCGCCTCCCGCCCGCCCCGCTTGTGAGACGAGAGAGAAGAGAGGAGAGTGAGATCCGGAGAAATAAAAACGAGAGAAGCACCTCCGCCGCCTCCCGCGCCCTCCCGGTCTCCCGCCGCCTCCCGCGGCCCCCGGCCTCCCGCCGCCCCCCTCACCGCCGCTCCCCACCTGCCGATCCGCGCGTGCAGCTCCGATGCCGATGCCGACCGCCGCCGATGCCTTGCCTCCCGTCGTCCCCTCCGTCGTCCACATACCCGTGCCGCCCTCCGCCGCCCCATGCCCGCGCGCGCCCTCCGCCGGCGAGGAGAGAAGCTAGAGAGAACGGGAGAGGAGAAAAGGAATACTGGAGAAAGAGATAAGGCTCTGGACTTTGACCGCTGGCTATAAGAAAGCGCCGACCGACTTATGGACCGGTTTTTAAAAAAACCGGTACAAATATCATAGGTGCCGTTTTTTTTAAAACCGACACCTATTATATATTATAGGTGTCGGTTTGTTTAAAAAAACCGATACCTATAGTATAGGTGCCGGTTTTTATTTCGAACCGACACCTATAATATATTATAGGTGTCGGTTGTTTTAAAAAAACCGGTACCAATAGTATAGGTGTCGGTTTTTCTTTAGAGCCGCTACCTATTGTTTTAATAGGTGTCGGTTTTTGTTGAACCGACACCTATTAGGCCGACACCCATGCATGTTTTTTAGTAGTGTCATAAAATCGTAAAACTTATTTGATTTCATAAATTTATTCTAATATAAACGTGATGGCCATAATTCCCGTATTACAAATATAGAAGAGATAGAATATGTGTCGGTTCTTATTCAGAACAGGTATCTATAGTGGTAAGTGATAATAGGTGACGGTTCTTAATAAGAACCGGTACCTACATGTACCGGTTTTCATACACAACCGATGAAATTTATGACCGCTTTATGAAATCAAATAAGTACCGGTTTTCATACACAACCACTGGTGATCACTTGCTTGTCACGAGGAAATTGCATACTTGGGCAGTATGACCTCCACCAAGTTACCCTTTCTTTGAAGAGCGGAAGATAATCCTAATGATCCACGTGATGTTATTGGATCCATTTCACTGCAGATGTGCACAACGTGTAGAGGTTTCCTGCAAAACAGTAATTTGAATTAACTATAGCTATGCAAAATTTCTATGTAGCAGTTATGATGGCACAAACTCAGATTAAACAGGTAGTTTGTGCATCATAAAGAAAACATGCAGTTTTAGAATTATACAGCACAAAATATAAGCAGAAGACATATATACGAAAGAATTGTAGTGCATTTTCAATTTTTCATGCTTATTCAGGTTGAAACATGTATGTATAATGCAGTAGGATCTTTGAATATGATATGACAATAGTAAAGCTGGAACCTGAAGGACAGAGGTACTGAGGTTGGTACATGTCAGTATCTTGGTTATGATGAATATCAGCAAAGACGCTATGTATCATTTATCTGTTGTCAATAACTTTCTTAAATCAGACGCTTCTGTCATGCCAACCATACCAGAAATGGTCATTGTATCTATGCGCAGAAGCAACTCACAGAACCTTGATGTATTTCTATGGAAAAACCTGAAATATTTATACCACTGCATCATGTTTGCTTCTCAGCTTAGTAGCTTTTTTGGGATCCTAAGTTCAGTGAGATAAGCTAGCTTACACAGTTACACTGTAAAATCCAAGTGAGGACATGCTATGCCATGTGCAGATAACTGGTCTTGTCTCTCTCTAATGGCCTGGGAATTTAATGTGGCATCTCATGGTGAAGCAAACAAAATTAGGGCAGATTTAAAGCATCTAAAAATAAGGCAGTCAGGGCAGCTAGGGATTTTTTGATTTTTTTTCTTTTGGAAGAGTTTTTATCATCCTGTTTGCAGATTAACTGGCACATGCATGGTTTTAATTTGAAACATTGCTAGGTATAAAAATGTTTTAATGGGAATGGTGGGGGCAATGAATGTGGACATGTTTAAGTGTATCAGCAAACAAGCAGGGTAATATGTGGATTCAAAAAACTGCATGGATGCACATTGCTTTGTTTACATGTGGAGGTTATATGGATGGTCCCCCAAAAAACAAAAGGCCCTGCCATTTTGAAATGAATACATTCTGACCACAAGACTGTACTATTTACCAACCCTCATCAAATTCGTTTTCAAAATTTTGAATTTATATTTTTTTGAACTCTGCGTGGTAATACACAGCATGTACAAGCTGAAAAGACAAAATTGTGGGAATAAATTGTAAATGAATTTATATTTTTGTTATTCTTTAGAAAATGTCATGGGAACAAGATAACCCCTGGCCTGCAAGTTCTGGAGAAAGCGATGGTGGTAATGTTTGCCCAAGTGGCTTTCTAAACATAAACCAGGCCGGTCATAACCACAATAACATGAAGGTAAATTCATCCATCTGAAATAAATAAGACATTAATTGTACATATATTCATTCTGAATAACTAATTTATACCATTCTTTAAAGTAGGTTAATCCTTTGACCACTGTGAACTCTGGGGATACTGGCACCTCATCGACAAGAAGAGGTAGAGGTCCAACCAGGATGCCCTCGGGCCTTTACACTATCACACCGTTAGATCCAGATGGGAACCCTACAACTCCTGTATTGACGCTCACCCTATATTCCAATGCCATAGGTGTCATCACAAAGGAGGACATCCCAATCAAATACTGATACTGGAAGACTAGTGATCCAAATCAATTGAAGAGAAAGGTACCAGACAGAGACAAGGACCTTGCTTGGAACAAGTCGAAGCGGACATTCTAGTTTCGCACGGGTTCAGAAGATCTCGCAAAGCAGAGAGTCCTTGAGAGGATGAGTGCTAGCTTAAGGAAGTTCAAAACGGACCTTACCAGGAAGTTTATGAAGCGGGGTCTGATATCAAAATTTGAAGATCCTAATTATCAAAGATGTTGCCTTTTCTGGGATGACTTTGTGGTGTACAGAACATCAGATGAGGCAAAGGAGGTTAGTGAAAGGAATCAGGCCAATGCGGCCAAAAACATGTTCCCTCATCGTCTCGGCCCTAGCGAATATGCTAAGAACGTAGACAAATGGCGAGCGAGGGAAGATGAGCTATTGGAGATGGGATCGAGATCGAGACAAAGAACTGGTGCCAATGAGGTAAGAATTACCAATACGCTCGAGGGGCAACACTCTCAGATACAGGCGAGTTGGTACACAAGGGTCCATGTTTAGAAGAAGTGTTCCAAAGGCTCCATGATGCGCATCAGAAGTCCTCGGAGGGTTCTTTCGTTCCGAACAAGGAGAAAAATGAGCTCATACTTTCATTGCAGAACGTTGAGCATCCGGGACGCACAAGAGGAGTAGCCCTAGTACCATGAAGGGAAGGTTTTCCTGCAGACAGACATAGGTACCGGTCTCAGAGTAATACAAATTCCATAGACCAATCAGAAGAGATAAGGCAACTGAAGAAACGAATGGTGAGGATGGAGGCACTGCTAATGGTGGCGAGGATCGGAAGGAAGGATGGCGGTGATGCTGGCCATGTAAGCAGTCCACCTGGGAGGAAAAGCAGTTGCGCTTCAACTGAGGTTCCTCAAGAACCGGACACGACTCGTCACCCTATGGATGCCATCAGTGTATGTACTGCATGCAGGCTGCATGTCCCAGTTCATAACCTCACTATACAAGTGGCACGCGGTATGGCACATCCTGTAGTGGAGGGGGGAAGGATACATGGTAATCCGATACCAAGTGGCTACTCAAGGGTCAAAGTGGAGGACGTGTCGAGACAATACAGGGCTTTCTAGCTTGAATTTGTTCCAGAGGAGGGGTGAACACTCTTGGAGATGTTGTCCACAACATTATCCTGTGACGCAAGCGTTTCATTGTCTTTCCTTCAGAGGATGGTGATGACGAGCCAATTGATGGTGGGTCTAGCTCTGAAGGGCTTGCTGTCTCCCCCGAAGGATGCCAACTCCACCACCGTTGTCACGTAAGAGCCCGTCTCCTCCATCGACACAACGATCTCCTCCAGAGGCAACACATTAGAGCTTAGCTTCTTTAGACCTACCAAAAAAGAGGGGGCGCCTGTGTGAAACTTCAAATATATCTGAACCACTATCTCTGAAGAAGACCTAGAAGGCATAATTTCCTAACATGTCGAACCATGTTTGAATGGAAAAAAGGAGATGGGTGGAAGCATAACATCGCAACATAGAAGTAAAGAGGATAAGTGTTCAAGAAACTATTTTTTAAAATACCAACACTTATGTTATAGGTGTCGGTTTTTAGTCTATAGCCGACACAGGAGGAGGCAAATAAGTGCCGGTTCATAACAAGAACCGGCACCTATTCCTTTCTTCACCCGAACCGGCACCTATAACCTATCGTAGGGGCGAGGAACGTCTAATAGGTGTCCGTTTTTTTTGAAACAGCACCTATTAGACCAATACCTATGCATTTTTTATAGTGTGCATGGATGATTTGTTTGATGCATTTTGCTCCAGTTCCAGAAATTTGGATTTGTTCCCGATGTATGATTGTTGAATATAACTGTCACCGGCGGAGGATTTCTTTTTAGTGAAGAAAAATATTTTTATATATGGACGGTGTAACTTAGTTATTTATAAAAATCAATTTGACCTATAAATATTGATTTTCACAAACATTTGTTAAACTGCGAAAGTTGACAATTTTCAACTAAGCTTTGGTTAGAGGTGGGTCGTCCACCCGTCCGTAGTGTTTTCGACAGGATGGAAAAGTAGTTTTTGGAGTAGCGACGAATGTCCCAATTTTTAAAAATTAATATTTCTAACTTTTGAATAATAATTAAACTAATATATATATTCGCATGTAATATCATTAGACATATATTTGAAAATACATTCACGAGATGTTATATTTTATTTGTAGTTATTGATAATAAATTTAAGAAAATATTAAGGATTGAAATATATTGTTAAAGACAGTATAGAAAGCTAAAATGGCATATATTTCGAAACGTAGTGTATGCAGTTAATAATGCAAGAATGTACTGCAGCAGTTGTAAGGACCTGGACAGCTCAACAAACAAACAAGCCTTATACTATTTGGATACAGGGACTAAAGCTCATTAATTATACTATACAAAGACCATGTTATCCCTAATCACTCATGCAAGCTGAAATTACAAACTACAAGTACTTGTTATTACAAAATGAAACTCAAAGTGCTTACTATTACAAATTACTTGTTTTATAAGATAAATAAAAAGAACAAATCACATATTTTTCAAACTTCAAAGGTCATCGGCAACCCAATCTCGAAATTGATTCATCACCTGGCTATCAAAAAATCGGTTACATCATTTGATGAAAAAGACCCTATTCATGAAACATAATTTGCATCTTGATCACATAGGTCAAATTCTTCATCTTTGAGCTGACTATCTCTAATGAAATTATGCAGTCCTATGCAGGCGACAATTATTTTGCTTTGTTTTTTTGGATAACTTGGTAATTGAAGCAACATACTTCACTTATTCTTCAAAACTCCAAAAGATCTCTCTATGATATTTGTACAAGAAGAATGAGAGTAATTGAAGTGCTATTTTTCCCCTCTAGACATTATACCCTCGTTGTACTTCTGAAAATGATATGTTAGACCCTTATATGATGCAAGATAACTATGTCTGTTTGGGTAACCCGAGTCGACTAGATAAAACTTTTCAGGAGGTGGTCGTGGAAACTTACCACCCAATCTGTATTGAGCTTCATTAAACACCCTCATGTCATGAACCGATGCAGGCCATCCAGCAAGAACAAAAGTAAATCTCATCAAAATCACATACACACATCACATTCTGACTCTTCTCCTTATGTCTATTCATTTGTTGCACAACAGTTGAAACTGGCACCAAAACTTCAATATGTGTCCCATCTATTGCTCCAATTCAATTATCCAAGTACAATGTATACTTTGTGTTGGTATTTCTTATGTTCACAGATAAATCCGCAAGCGCACGGATATACCGTTGTAGCATTTTACCTAGGGAGTATTCCAAGGGTATCGTTATTTATTTTATCCCAAAGGAAGACTGTGGTCAGGAAGAGAAGACTAAGGTGTTATGGATATTCATGAGCTATAGATGAGATACCTAAGTCCAGACAGAGGTAAGGTAATTATATGATAAAAATAGTGTGACACACATAGAAGAGTCCTAGATAAATGATACACTAGTGCTAAGTGGAGAATAGTAATTAGAGTCAGGTTTCTATAGTTCTTCTAGTTAGAGTACATAGTTTAATTAATTATTATAGTTATGCATAAACCCAGTTCTACGCTCCTAGGACTCCAGGGGTACCGCCGCCCAGTGGCCCGGCCTGCCACCACGAAGCGATCTCTTACCGTCTGCCCTACACCAAATCCGAACGTGGAGCAATACAAAGGACGAACAGGGTTGTCACCACCTGTCGCCTACCTCTCACCCGTGGGAACTGGCCATAACCAATGTCTATGAAACAATCTAAGCATCATGCCTACATTACCATACAGGCCTCTATCTTTCATGAGCAAGATAAAGGCAAACCTACTAAAGACAACAAGACTACGAATTAAACTAATAATGGAACTATTAAAGCATAAGAACCACACTCATATGAACTATAAGATAATATCTTTATTAAGCTCAAAGTAGTACAAAGGAAGAAGAGTACTAAAGACATACCCGAATTCTGAAGGCGACTCGGGAACAAAAAGAACTCTAAACTATATCCTAACTCCACTAGCCTAGATAACTAAGTTAGAACTTGTAGGAACTACTTCTTGTGGTGTATGTTGAAGTGAAGTGAGCCTCCTACTTTTATAGTGCCTCAATGACGGTTTGTACGATGGTTACTAACCACCATAACCACCAAACCAACTTGGAGAACCAATGGGGAGATGACACATCAAAGGTCGGTGGCGTTGGGCTCAAGGGTGGTTCGGCCGAACCCTGGTTCGGTCGAACCCCCACAACCGCCTTTCGCCACCGCCTTTCTCCTGAGGCTACCATGTGGGCCCCTAAGGCGGTTCCCGGTGATTTGGTCCCATTCTAAGTCGGTTTCATCCGACTTGTGGGCCCTCCGATCCGTGGGATTCCGATGTGGCGATCGTTGATTGGTTGGAGTTAAGTTTCTTCGCCACACAAGCTCGTCTTTGCTTCAATTATGTGATAAATGTTCCTGCATCCAACTAAAGTCCAAGGACATGTGAAACTTTATTAATTCTAAACCTAAATGTCAGTAAAGGATGCTAATTCCCTTTTATTTATGAGGTCTGTGACGATCGAAATCGTTACTTAACGACCGCCAACAAACTCCCCAAGCTTATCCTTTGCTCGTCCGAGAGCAAAGTCAAGTCTTAGGCTCGATGGATCAGGAGTTGCTACCATGTTTTAGTTCTCTAGAGTGCCATGCCTACGACCAAGTATTCTACCTTGAATTGAATAAGTTGGCAATGGTAGTCTCACCCATATTACCTTGGTCCTCATGGGAGCTTCGGCTTCACTTTGTCTTGGGTAGTTGAGAAACAGAATAGTAGATGAGAGTGCTACTTCTCTTACTCCTTGTTCCACTTCAGTCCGGAGGTTTTTCAAAGTTTTTGAAAAAGAAAAAGGAGAGTTCCTCGAATGATACTCTTGTATCACTTAAATGTGTTTAAATTCCTTACCAAGGCATTGTGCCTTCTTTTCTCCTACTTCTACTAAGCTTATGTGGAGCTTAAGGTAGGAAAAATCATGAGGCATATTGCATCAATTATTTTATAAAGTCAAAAAGCTGATCCTAGTAGAACACTAATCATACAATTAGGACCAAGCTTGTGCATATTTATTTGGTGGAGGTATGAATGGTAGAAAGGAAATTGATGACTCTTTTTGTATGATCCTCCTCCCTATCTTTTATTTGGAGAACATGGCTATGAGCACACTTTTTCTTTCTTCTTTTTTTTGTCATCATGCTCAAGAAGAATTGTTCCTTCTTTTGGTAAGCATCATGAATTTTTTCTAATATTTGTGCGTGCACTTTTTTTGGCTCATGTCTCTTTTGGCAGGGATATAAAGATAGAGGACCATAATTATTTTGGAGTCTTTATTCCGTGGATGCAAACTTCCAGAGTAGAAGTTAGCATATGGAATGAGATGAAATATTTTTGTGGCTAAACCTCCAGTGTAGAGAGAAACCAATTTTTATGGTGGATATGCATAAGACTTAGACCACGAAAGCATAAAAAGATTCTAACAAGGGCCTAACTGTTAGTGATATGTCCTAGAGGCAACATGGAGATGTTGGATATCATGGTCAATGTTTATGTATAAATGAATAAAGTGTTATTCAGTTCCATGAAATAGACATCTTGTATTGATCAATAAGTACGTGACTTATTTATGAGACTCTTTATGCATGAATCTATTTCTAAATGATCCCTGATCACATGTCATATTATTGGAACAAATATGACTCTAAGATTGGCATATTTATTGATTGATGATCATGTCTCATAGATCATGGGTATGGAGATACCAAATCAATAAACATGGACACATGTGTTAGAGAACACATTGTTGGATAGACCCACCATGAGACACTACATGAATTAATGTGCCATTAGTTGGTCTCAAGTAGTGTTGGTGCAAAGTCCTTAGACCTGAGATCATCATGGATTTCAACATGTGTAGTAGCCTACTTTGGGACTACCAAACGCTATTCCGTAACTGGGTAGTTCTAAAAGTAGTTTTCGGGTTTGCTATGAAACATGGAGTGGGATGTGAGTGATCAAGATGGAATTTGCCTCTCCTTTGGAGAGATATCTCTGGGCCCCTCGAGGTAATGGATTATGGAAATGCATGGCCATTGCTAAGTTTATTGAGGAGTCAATCAACAGACAGATAATTCAATACGGTTCGAGTGAATGGTTAAGCTATTGAAGGGATGGCACACATCTTGCCTATAGCTTAATTGGTATCGTGAGGCAAAGGGATTTGTGTACACATTACAGGTTCCGAGCCGATATTATATTCTTATATACTATGGTGTCAATATGTGCTGCTAGACGTCGCTGTTGACAGATCGGCTGAGTTGGACTATAGCCGAAACCGAGTATACCTGAACCTAAAGGGTCGCACGCTTAAGGGGATAAGAACAAGCATTCGAGTTGGACTCGAATATGGCTCGATCAGATAGGGATCCGATCGGATAGAGTCCTATGGGCTTACAAAGTTCGGCCAGCCAACTCTATGAGATTTGGATAGGATCCGATTCAAAATAGAGTCCCGATGGGCCTCTAGGGCCAACCGGCAACTCTGTATAAAGGTGCGAGGGGTGGAGAGTTGCTGCATCGAATTAAACCGAATCAATCTGATTTGGCGCAACAGAAGTCGGTGAGATCAATCTCCACAAAAACCCTTCCCACCTCCGAGCCAAAAACCTAGCCTTGCATCGCGTGCTAGCACACGGGTGTTCGGCGTTCTGTCCCCGGACGTGTGGATACCGGTAGAGGCGTTGCCACGTTGCGGCGCTGTTGATCGGCTAAGAATCAGCTAAGGTCGAGCGCATCGGAGCGAGGCGCGAGAACGTGACCGGATGACTCGGTGAATCGGCTGCTCGGCGAATCGGCTGATTGGTGAATCGGCTGTCCCCAGGAATCGGCTGTCGGCAAATCGGCTGTCATCGGTCAGCACTCTTCTGGATCGGATAGTCCTGATTGGCTAGTCCGCTGCGCTCTACTCCAATCAGTAACGATCTATCGATCCTTACTTGCAAGTGTTCCTGGTTTGCACGGTAGAAAAGTTCTGTTTTTAGCTAGCGTAGCCTCCGCGTAACCCTTCACTAACTACTTGACCAAACTCAAACTGATAATAAGCAACATATGTAGGGGATAATTCATTTATGATTGACATATGGCTGTGGTAGGAATGTATCATTATTTGAGGAACTCATCCATTTTTGATTTTTTTTGAAAATAAAATTCTTCAGACTTTAGTTTCACTTGGAATATGATCATAGTTAATCTACTCTTGTCATCTCATATTTCACAACAACCTAGACATAGATCAAGAACTTGCTACCCATAAGTTTTCAAGTTCATGGTGTCATACCTAAGCCAACAAACTTAAAACTTGGAGAATGCAGAGTTGTAAACTAGGCACATAAGAGAAATTAAACAGAGCAACTATTCATCAGGTCCAAAGATGGGGAATTAACATTCCTATCAAGCATGTCTACATTATTATATTTCTGCATTTTTAATTTTCAGATTTTTTTAGATTTTCTTTTTTTAGATGCAATGGAAAGAAAGAAATAAAACAAAGGGATACGGGGTACCTCATGTGGGGGTCCTCCCCCAAGCTTGTCCTTTTACTTACAGACCACGATAGGGATTAAACCCTTGTGACCGAAAGTACGCTAGCATGTCAAACTGTCTCTGCTGCAGATTGGAATTGATCTCCTAGAGCTGATCAGCGATCTGCTGCTGCCACTGATAGGTTTTGTCTTGCCACTGCTGAGTTCCTTGAACATGTTGATGAAGTTTATGAAGTTCACCTTACATCTCTGAAGTCCTCATGTCCAATGTTCCCAGTCATTCGATGATCTTCGTGTATTCTTGGCTACGAAAACCTCGTGCCGAGAACGAACGTGGAACACCGTATGATGGAGGCAAACCAATGGAGCTTGATGACTCCGTGGCTTGTTCATGGTGCCAGCTAGGTCCATGTGCCCATTGAGCACTAGTGAATGACTGCCATGCAGATCCTCCCGCCTCATAGTATTGTTGGGGTTGGTCCCAACCGGATGCATACCCAGTTGGAACCCACTCCGGCTCTGGCATGTGTTGCAGAGGCGGTTGTTGTTCTTCCTCCATAGCAGCTCTTCTAGACTTGCTACTTGTGATCCTGCTTGATATGCTACTCCTACGAGCAACCTCTCTTGGACGGAGAGCAATGGTTAGCACCCGACACTTATACAAATGATATTTCGGGTTAGAAAGCGGAATTTCATTTGTATATCCGGGGAAGAAAAAGATCAAGGATCCGTCGGGGCCATGCTTCAAAGTGTGGCCCTTCACTAAATACTCCACGTCTATAAATTCATTGGGCTCGGTGATGTACAAGACTTGCACATTCCCCATAGCCCCGACATGATGAGCAATGCGGGTAATTAATGAAGTGCACTCTATAGACCCCTTCATCCTAAATTGTTCTAACCATTGTTTAATCATTGCCTTGACAAGGGAGATTTTAATCTGTTTTACCATGGCATATAAGATCATCAACTCATCTATTCTAACAGGTCTAACATCTTCTCGAGGAAAAACGATAAATGCTAACATTTATGCATCAGCCTTAAAGTAGGATTATGAATACCATTAGCTCTTGGCTTAGCACAAAAGGATTCACCTGATATACTTTGCCAAAAACTATGTTTATCAAAATTTGATAATTTTGATTCCCACTCAACAGAACACTGATGAGCGAAACCAAGCAAGAGACTAAATTCTTTCCATGTGTAGTAATATTCCCTCTCGAATAATTGGAAAGAAATACCACCTCCAATTTCTTCCAAAGTGCATAGAAATTGGATAGTCAGAAGGCGTGAACCTTCTTCCTCCACACGAGCAAAATTTTGCCATCCTATTGATTGCCAAACAAGATAGAACTCATAGTCCATACCTGTCTTACAGAGCAATTCCAGATCATACGCTTGCGTAGGAGCAAATATCCGGTCCTTGAGGAGGACATACACTTGTCTCTCACGCTCGTCTTTCAAATCGAGCTCAGTGTCGCGGATGAGAGAGGAAGCATGATAACTTCCTTCCCCTCTCGATGAAGTGGCTTGCGGTTCTTCCTGCATTGCCGGGCTATGCACATGACCTAGAGACGGAGCTGAGCTTGAATGGCTCGAGCTCGATCCCGATCCCTTACGTATCGCGCCGAACAACAGCTTGACACTTTTGTTCATCTTCAGCTGAAAAAGAACAAACACACAAGAACACTTGGGACGGGTTAAGTGTTAGCACAAGATTATGTTAGCCATCCAAGAGTTAGTCATTCTTGTAGAGCTTTGTCGCCACCACAAACCGATCTTGCATGACAACACACACGGAGGAACTCTGAAATGCAAGAAAACTTAGGGAAATGTTTTTTATGAACTTAGGAAGAAGACATTGAATGAACTCTAGAGAGGAGAGGGGAACTTGAGAGCAAACTATGGTAGCTCAAGTTGGTGCAAGGAGAGCAATCTCCCCACCTTTCCTTTTATAGAGGGGACTCACCCTAGGTTCGGCCGAACCATGGGGTGCCCATTCCTCCTCCAAACTTTGGATTCCTTATCTCCACATCATCATCCACTACACCCAAAAGTTTGAGCATTACTGGTCCCAATGTTGCTTCGGCCGAACCAAAATGGTGGGGTTTGGCCCCCACCCAAGGATCCAATGTTTGCTCACATAATCCTATCCAGCCTAGCGCATGTTTGATGAGTGGAGTCCAAGGCTAAAGTTTTGCCATGATAAGCACAAGAATTCTTCAATATAAAAATCCTAATTTCAAATTTTTAATTTTTCTGTGCATGAGAGAAAAAGTAAATATGCTTTTGGAAATTAAATATGGGATACATACCGATTTTATCTATCGGCCAGGGCTCCTCGTTTAAAGTCCGATGAGCCAGACTTTCTCCGCTCAATTAAGCTTGTGCATCGCCCGGTCTCGGAGAAGCGGACGCGGACGATTTCACCTGCCACACCTTCTTGATTTTCTTTTGTTCCTCCGGTGTGGTAGAACGATTCCTGGACTTTGTGAAGGGTTATGCGGAGGCTACGCTAGCCAAAAAACAAAACTTTTCTACCGCGCAAACCAGGAACACTTGCAAGTAAGAGCCGATAGATTGTTACCGATTGGAGTATGCAGCGGAAATAACCAATCAGGGCTATCCGATCAGGAACAGTGCAGCCGATTCCCGCAAGCCGACAACCGATTCCTGGGGACAGCCGATTCACCAATCAGCCGATTCGCCGATGTAGCCGATTCGCCGAGTCGTCTGACCGCGTTCTCGCGCCTCGCTCCGATGCGCTCGACCGCAGTCGATTCCACCACAGCCGATTCGTAGCCGATCAACAACGCGCAACATAGCAGCGCCTCTACCGGTATCCACACATCCGGGGACAGAACGCCCAACACCCGTGTGCTGACACGCGATGCAAGGCTAGGGTTTGGCTTGAAGGTGGGGAGGGTTTCCGTGGAGATTGATCTCGCCGACTTCTAAAGCCGTGTGTGATTAGATTAATTTCGACGCAATTGACTTCAATTGATCGATCAGCATCTCTCCACCCCTCGCCCCTTTATATGGAGTTGGCCTACTAAGACTCTATTTTGAATCGGATCTCATCCGTGTCTCATAGAGTTGGCCGCCCATACGTCGTAAGCCCATAGGACTCTATTCGATCGGATCCCTATCCGATCAAGCCCTATCCGAGTCCAACTCGAATGTCCATTCTTATCCCTTAAGCGTGCGACCCGTAGGTTCGGGTATACTCGGTTTCGGCTATAGTCTAACTTAGCCGATCGTCGGCTCGAGTCCAACTCAGCCGACACTCCTGACGGCGCCTAGCAGCACATATTGACACCATAGTATACAAGAATATAATATCGGCTCTGAACCTGTAATGTGTACACAATTCCCTTTGCCTCACGATACCAATTAAGCTATAGGCAACATGTGTGCCATCCCTTCAATAGCTTAACCATTCACTCGAACCGTATTGGATTATTTGTCTGCTGATTGACTCCTCAATCAACTTAGCATGGCCATGCATTTCCATAATCCATTACCTCGAGGGGCCCAGAGATATCTCTCCAAAGGAGGGGCAAATTCCATCTTGATCACTCACATCCCACTCCATGTTTCATAGCAAACCCGAAAACTACCTTTATAACTACCCAGTTATGGAATATCGTTTGGTAGTCCCAAAGTAGCCTACTACACACGTTGGAATCCATGGTGATCTCAGGTTTAAGGACTTACCTGCGACCAACTAATGGCACATTAATTCCTGTAGTGTCTCATGGTGGGTCTATCCAACAATGTGTTCTCTAACACATGTGTCCATGTTTATTGATTTGGTATCTCCATACCCATGATCTATGAGACATGATCATCAATCAATAAACATGCCAATCTTAGAATCATATTAGTTTCAATAATATGATATATGATCAGGGATCATTTAGAAATAGATTCATACATATAGAGTCTCATAAATAAGTCACGTACTTATTGATCAATACAAGATGTCTATTTCATGGAACTAGATAACACTTTATTCATAAATACATAAACATTGACAATCATATCCAACATCTCCATGTTGCCTCTACGGCATATCACTAACACTTTGGTGGTGGCTGGGATGACACCGCCCGCCTTTCTTTATTGATTCTCCTTGGAGAGGGTGATTCCTTCTCCAAGAAGTCCTTCATGAACTTACTAAGGCTATCCATTTTCGGGGGCTTTTCTCGACCTTGTTAATATTTTTGGTATTGGGTCTGTACTTGATCTTGACCATCGAACACTGCTCCACCCTTGACTGGAAGTTGAATTTCTCCTCCTTCCCATTAATGTGGAGTCAAATTTCTCTGGCCCCCACGTCAATGTGGGCATCCGCGGTGCTGAGGAATGGTCGCCCAAGAATGAGCAGTGTTCTCTTGTCGACATCCATGTCAAGCACCAAGAAATCCACGGGAATAAAGCATGCCCGGATCTTCACTGGTATGTCTTCTATGATTCCCGCCGGATAGCGAACCGATGAGTTGGCCAGCTGCAGCTGCAGTGGCATTGATGCCAGCGTGGTGTAGTTCAATCGGTCAAAGACCTCCTTGGGCATTACGCTGACGCTTGCTCCAAGGTCGCACAAGGCATGGTCGAATTGCTGTGTCCCGATCGAACAGGTGATTGTGGGACAACCCAGATCCTTCTTCTTTTCAGGAAGTCGGTTGAGTTTAGCAGCGCTACACTCCTCCGTCAGCTTGATAACCTTCGTGGTAGGCATCGGCCTTTTGTTGTTGAGGATGTCCTTGAGGTAGCGAGCATACGTGGGTACTTGCATCGCTTCCATCAGAGGGACATTGATGTGGATCTTCCAGATAACCTCAACAAAACAAGCGAACTGCTCGTCCATGGTTGGCTTCCAGTTGAGATGAGGGAACGGAAATAATGTTGTGTCATGGAATTCCTCTGGTGTCGGTGTTCCCTCATGAACTTGGCTCTGAATGTTGGATGACTCACCCTCTTTAGCCTTCCCTGCATTGTTAGGATATGACAGATCACGAGTGGTTTTACCCCCTCGTGTGGTCACCGCACTCACATTTTCAAGGGAAGCCTCGGGTTGCCTTGGGATCTTCCCTGCCTCAGATGAAGGGATAGCAGCAGCCAATTGAGCTAACTGAGTTTCTAGCATCTTGTTAAAGCTCAGCTGGTTTTTGATAGTAGAGGAAAAATCTTCCATTTTAGCATTAATGCTTTCCAAGGATTTGTCACTCGCCGCTAACTTCTTAGAAAAGCTCTCATTAATTTTAGCCTGTCCTAAGACAAGATCTTTCAAGGAGGGTTGGTTATGGTTAAAAGCATGAGAGGAGTTGTTACCGCCTTGATAAACCACTACCCTGTTTTCACATAAAGAGAAAACAGACAAAAATATGCCTACTAGAGCAAAGGTAAGACAAATATAACTATATCGATATCCAAGCACTTATTATCTCTTCCTGGACCATTGTCTTCCCCAACAACGGCGCCAGAAATGCTTGTTGGTATTTCTTATGTTCACAGATAAATCCGCAAAATGCACGGATATACCATTGTAGCATTTCACCTAGGGAGTATTCCAAGGGTATCGTTATTTATTTTATCCCAAAGCAAGACTGTGGTCACGAAGAGAATGTAGGATCGAACAAGACCAAACAAACCTATCAGAGGGGGGTGAATGGTAGAGAAAACCAAAAAACCAAATCATTTGCGAAATTAAAAGATTTACCTCTTACCGATAAAACCAATCTACAAAGCAACAATGAACAGGAACTGTTGAAGCCGCCGCCGGTCACACGGCCTTACCTGCGCTGGTTAGACCGCCCCTCCTCGCCGGTCAGACCGTCGTCTAGCCTCCGGTTGGACCGCCGCCGCAACCCGCCGGTCAGACCGTGCGCACAACTACGGTCAGACCGTCGGGATCCAGAAAACACCGAAAGATGAACTCTCGAAGAAGTAGATCAAACTATTTCAACTTTATTGCATCTAAAAGTGTTTAGAAAGTGCAACAACAGTACTCCTCACCAAAATCTCGACCTAACTCAAAACCCTAGCTATTCTCTCAAGTTTCACACTTGAAAATCGATATCTAGGAGGCACACCCTACCTCTCAATTTATACCACAAAATTCTCCTACTCAAAGTAGGAGTAGAACTCCTATTCACAATAGGACTCAACCTCCTACTCATAGTAGAAGTAGAACTCCTATTCCCAATAGGACTCCTATTCCAAATCCGACTCCGCATACGATCCCTCTCGTATGCCATATAACTTCTCCATCTTCCATGTGCATTATCGTCTAGCCTTTTAGTATCCCGCGTGCTGGACGTCTACTTCTCCCATGTCAACTCCGATTCGACACCAGCAATACCATCCGAGGCCTCAAGCGATACCTGCACATAGACGGCAAAGAAACGATATACCGAGCATAAGTTTGTCCAAACTTGACTCACATTAGCTTGTCAACAGTAACCACATGCATAAGAATCATCTAGAAATCAAATCCACAAAGAAACAATCCAAAACTGAGAAATCAGAGATGACCAGTCAGACCGCGCCGGTCTGACCGACTGAGAGTCGGAGTCCGACCGCGAGTCAAAGTCGGTCTGACCGACTGTGAGTCAGACTCACCCGGTCAGACCGCACATACAACTCCGGTCAGACCGTGCACATACACCGGTCTGACCGACGTTGTCTAGCCGGTCTAACCGCCACACAAAATATCACATATTCAATTCAAAGCACAAATCCAATGTTTCATCACATAAAATATAAATCAAACTCATTTGATTCAACAATCTCGCCCTTGATGAAACCATTGGCAAACCCAACAAAAATCAATTGGTTTGTGATGTTTTGTGAAGCAACCCAAAAAGCATTTTTGAATGCAAGAAAATTCATTGAAAATTCATCTTTGAAAAATGAATGCGCAATTGCACAAATTTTGATTCACAATTTTGTTTCCTTGTTCTCCCCCTTTTGACAACGAGTTCATCAATTATCGGAAGCATGGAAGAGCTTTGCATTATATCAAAAGTACCTCAAGTACATGTTTTGCAATAGCAATTTAGAAAAAGTGACTAGCTAAATAACAAGCATGCACTAGAGTAAAAACATGAACCTAAAATATTACAACTAAGATCAATTCAACATTAATGATTCATGATTTTAACGATTTAAATGCAACATATTCACAAGTTCAAAGATTGAAAGAAAAAACCAAAGCATATATACTTATGACATTGATACTCTTTCTCAAATTAATTCCTTTTCCAAAAATAACCGAGAGAACTTTTAGCTCTTTCTTTTTGAACTTTTTTATACTTTTCTCTCAATTATTGCGGTTACGTCCTTGTCATCAAGACTGTTTCCAAGAATTCGGTACCCTTTTTTTATCTCACCACGAAAAACGTCCTTGTCGTCAAGACTGTTTCCAAGGATTCGGCATTCATTTTTTTCTCTCATATAAATAAGCATTTATGTACTCTTTCGGTGATTGGAACAAAAGAATTAATATGAGGAATAACAACTCATAAAGCATATAGAAAAGCATTAATTATTCAACCTAAGCACTTGCTTCAATATTGTATATTTCATTAATTCAAGTAAAAGAATTACGTGTCATGTATCGTATCTCTTAAAAGCAATATCAAAAGCTCAAGTAATTACTAAAATGCACACAAGCTAATATAGTAAACAAATTATCTAACAAGCATTGCTAGCAAGCACAAGAATATACTAAAGATATAAGACATAGCTCATCCACCTTTTATTTTGTTTTCATTTTTCTCCCACCTTTTTTATCACACCATGCATGAATTAAAACATGAATGCAAGAGAAGAAACAAAAGATGCATACAACAAAGAGCCAACAACTCTCCCCCTCAATTGATGCCAAAATGATGAATAACACCTAATTCTCCCCTAAGAAAAGCAAAGCGAGAAAAATCCAAAGGTTTGGTGAAAATATCTGCAAGTTGCAACTTTGTATCCACAAATTTCAATTCAATGTCCCCCTTTTCAACAGATCCCTCAGAAAATGAAAGCGAATGTCAATGTGTTTGGTGCGTGAGTGTTGTACAAGATTCTTAGCAATATTTATAGCACTTGTATTATCACAAAAGAGAGAAACTTTATCAAAAGTAAGACAATAATCTCTCAAGGTTGAAATAAGCCAAAGAATATGAGAACAACAACTAGCAGCAGCAACATATTCAGACTCAGCAGTTGATTGAGCAACATTTGATTGTTTTCAAGAGGACCATAAAATCAAAGAAGTACCAAGAAAAAGGCATGTACCACTTGTACTCTTTCTATCAATTCTACAACCTCCAAAATCCGCATCAGAATAACCACTCAAGCAAATAGAAGAAGAGGTAGAATACCAAATTCCAAATTCAAGAGTATGTTTCAAATACCTCATTATGCGTTTCACAGCTTGACGATGCGAAGCCCTTGGAGAAGCTTGAAATCAAGCACACAAACACACAGCAAACTGTATGTCTGTCCTCGAAGCAGTGAGATAGAGCAACGAACCAATCATGCTCCTGTATTACTTTTGGTTCACAGCTTCACCATCTTCATCGAGATCCAAAATAATAGTAGTTCCTATCGGTGTATTCAACGGCTTGCAATCATCCATTTTGAAGCGTCGTAGAAGATCCTTGGTGTACTTTGTCTGATGAAAAAACGTACCTTGAGGTGTTTGCTTAATTTGCAATCCCAAAAAGTATGTCAATTCACCCATCATGCTCATCTCAAATTCCCTGCATATTGTTTCAGCAAACTCCACAACCAAAGTGTGAGATGAACAACCAAAGATGATATCATCCATATAAATCTGAACAAACAGTATATCATCACCATGCTTAAGAACAAAGAGAGTTTTATCAATTTTTCCCATTGTAAAGCCCTTTGCAAGTAAAAAGTTTTTAAGTCTATCATACCAAGCTCTAGGTGCTTGTTTCAAACCATACAAAGCTTTTGACAAACGAAAAATATGATTGAGAAAATCAGAATTTTCAAAACCTGGTGGTTGTTTTACATAAACTTTATCCTGTATGTAACCATTAAGAAAAGAACTTTTAGCATCTATTTGAAACAACTTAAAACCTTTTGAAGCAGCAAAAGCCAACAAAAGTCTAATTGCTTCAATCCTAGCAACAAGAGCAAAAGTTTCATCATAATCCAACCCTTCCATTTGAGTAAAACCCTAAGCAACAAGCCTAGCTTTGTTTCTAAAAATTAAATCATCATCGTTCTGTTTATTTTTGAAAACCCATTTAGTTCCAATAATATTATGACCAACAGGAGGTTCAACTAAAAACCAAACTTTGTTTCTTTCAAAATTCTCAAGTTCTTCACGCATGGCGTTAATCCACGATTCGTCAATTAGTGCATGAGTAACATCTTTGGGTTCAAAATTAGAGATAAAAGCAGAATTTGCATGAAAATCATGATTTGTTACCTTGGACCTTTTAGTACGTTCACCCAAATTACCTATTATCTGTTTCGGAGGATGTTGTCGTTGAATATGAAGTGGAGCACTTACATCTGAAGTTTGTTCATCTTCTGTAGCTTGTTTCGATGAAGTTGAAGCTTCTGGAGGTCTATTGGCATCATCGCCCGAAGCTCCCGAAGAGCCACTCGGCTGGTCTGACCGCTCCTCTGCCTGCGGTCTGACCTTCGATGTGTCTCTGGTCTGACCGGCGCCATGCCCGGTCTGACCGGCTGACGCATCCTCGTCGTCTTCGTCATCGCTTTCCACAAAAATATCCTCCCCCTGAACCTGTGATAGTGTACCTGAAATTTCGGGTCTAGTCCCTGGACTAGCCTCATCAAAGGTGACTTCTCAAGTCTTAACAATTTTATTAGTTTCCAAAACAAGTACGTGGTAACCTCATGAATGCGCAGAGTATCCCAACATGAGTCCATCAATAGAGCAAGATTCAAATTTATCCAAATTTCTAGATTTGAGCACAAAACATTTACATCCAAAAACACGCAAGTGAGAAATCTTTGGTGAGTGTCCAAAGCGAAGCTCATAAGAAGTTTTTCCAAGTTTAGATCTCAAGAAAACACGATTGGAAATATAACAAGCAGTGTTAATAGCTTCAGCCCAAAATTTTCTAGGAGTAGAGTATCCATCAAGCATAGTCCTAGCCATTTCAACCAAAGAACGATTTTTCCTTTCAACAACACCGTTTTGTTGAGGAACCCGAGGAGATGAAAATTGATGTTCAAGTCCTTTTTCATCACAAAACTTTTCAAAAGAAGCATTTTTGAACTCACCACCATTATCATTTCGAATAGTTCTCAAAACTTTTGGAAATTCAAGAGCCAAACGAAGATACAAATTTTTAAAGTGATCAAAAGCTTCATCCTGATGGGTTACGCGGAGGCTACGCTAGCCGAAAAAAAACTTTTTTACCGCGCAAACCAGGAACACTTGTAAGTAAGGGCCGATAAATCATTACCGATTGGAGTAGAGTGCAGCGGACTAGCCAACCAGGGCTATCCAATCTGGAATAGTGCTGGCCGATGACAGCCGATTTGCCGACAGCCGATTCCCGGGGGCAGCCAATTTGTAGCCGATCAACAGTGCCGCAATGTAGCAGCACCACTACCGGTATCCACACGTCCGGGGACAGAACGCCTAACACCCGTGTGCTAGCACGCGATGCAAGGCTAGGGTTTTGGCTCGAAGGTGGGAGGGTTTCCGTGGAGATTGATCTCGCCAACTTGTTGCGATACTTGACATGCCGCAGCTCTCCACCCCTCACCCCTTTATATAGAGTTGCCGGTTAGGCCTAGAGGCCCATCGGGACTCTATTTTGAATCGGATCCTATCCGAATCTCATAGAGTTGGCTGGCCGGACTTCGTAAGCCCATAGGACTCTATCCGATCAGATCCCTATCCGATCAAGCCGTATTCGAGTCCAACTCTAATGCCTGTTCTTATCCCCTTAATTGTGCGACCCTGTAGGTTCAGGTATACTCGGTTTCGGCTATAGTTCAACTCAACCGACTGTCAGCTCGAGTCCAACTCAGCCGACCTGTCAACAGCGGCGCCTAGCAGCACATATTAACACCATAGCATACAAGAATACAATATCGACTCTGAACCTGTAATGTGTACACAAATCCCTTAACTCACGATACCAATTAAGCTATAGGCAAAATGTGTGCCATCCCTTCAATAGCTTAACCATTCACTCGAACCATATTGGATTATCTGTCTATTGATTGACTCCTCAATCAACTTAGCATGGCCATGCATTTCCATAATCCATTACCTCGAGGGGCCCAGAGATATCTCTCCAGAGGGGCAAATTCCATCTTGATCACTCACATCCCACTCCATGTTTCATAGCAAACTTGAAAACTACTTTTATAACTACCCAGTTATGGAATAGCGTTTGGTAGTCCCAAAGTAGGCTACTACACATGTTGGAATCCATGATGATCTCAGGTCTAAGGACTTTGTACCAACACTACCTGAGACCAACTAATGGCACATTAATTCCTGTAGTGTCTCATGGTGGGTCTATCCAACAATGTGTTCTCTAACACATGTGTCCATGTTTATTGATTTGGTATCTCCATACCCATGATCTATGAGACATGATCATCAATCAATAAACATGCCGATCTTAGAATCATATTTGTTCCAATAATATGACATATGATCAGGGATCATTTAGAAATAGATTCATACATATAGAGTCTCATAAATAAGTCACGTACTTATTGATCAATACAAGATGTCTATTTCATGGAACTGAATAACACTTTATTCATTTATACATAAACATTGACAATGATATCCAACATCTCCATGTTGCCTCTAGGGCATATCACTAACAATCTCCCACTTGCACTAGAGTCAATCATGTAAGTATCTAATACCCATTGCTCTTGTGTGCACCTCATATTTCGGGTGAGGTAGAGGTTTTGTGAGCGGATCGACTATGTTGAGATCCGTGTGCACTTTGCATATCTTGACATCACCTCTGTCCACTATCTCGCCGATGAGATGATATCGCCGAAGTATGTGTTTGGACTTCTGATGTGACCTCGGCTCCTTGGCTTGCGCAATGGCTCCACTATTATCACAATAGAGAGACGTTGGACCAGTCGCACTACTCATCACACCAACCTCATAAACGAATTTCTTGATCCAAACAGCCTCCTTTGCGGCTTCCAAGCAGCAATGTACTCGCCTCCGTCGTAGTCGCAACGTATCCCGCTTGGAACTCTTCCACTGATGCGCGCCTTCGTCGGCGAACACGAACCCGCATTGCGATCTATAATCATCCTTGTCTGTTTGGAAGCTAGCATCGGTGTAACCACTTACAACGAGCTCTTCTTCACCTCCATAGACTAGGAACATATCCTTAGTTCTTCTCAAGTACTTAAGGATATTCTTTTACTGGATCCAGTGACCTTCACCTGGATCTCGACGGTATCTCGCTCGTAGCACTCAAAGCGTACGAGACATCCGGACGTGTACAAAGCATGGCATACATGATGGATCCAATTGCCGAAGCATATGGAACCATACCCATCTTATTCCGCTCATCATGTGTCCGAGGACACGATTCTTGCTAAGATTAATGCCATGTGACATGGGCAAGAAACCTTTCTTGGAATCATGCATGTTGAACCTTTTCAACACCTTGTCAATGTATGTACTTTGGCTTAATCCAATTAGCCTGTTGGATCTATCTCTATAGATCCGAATGCCCAATATGTATGATGCCTCCCCTAAGTCTCTTTCATAGAAAACTATTTTTCAATGAAGACTTGACGGATTCTAGCATAGGGATATCATTTTCAATCAACAATATGTCATCCACATATAATATTAGGAATACAATTGCGCTCCCACTGACCTTTTTGTAAACACATGCCTCCTCTTCATTTTTGATGAAACCAAGCCCTTTAATTACTTCATCAAAACGAATATTCCAAGTCCGAGATGCTTGCTTCAATCCATAAATGGATTTCTGTAGCTTGCATATCTTTCCAGGCGATTGTGGATCGACAAAACCCTCAGGTTGTATCATGTATACATCCTCGCTTAGATTTCCATTTAGGAAAGCCGTTTTGACATCCATCGCCATATCTCATAATCGAAATATGCAGCAATCGCTAGGATAATCCGAATAGATTTAAGCATTGCGATGAGCGAGAAGGTTTCATCATAATCAACTCCTTGAATATGTTTAAAACCTTTCGCCACCAATCGCGCCTTATAGATGTGAACATTTCCATCTATATCGCCCTTTTTCTTAAAAACCCATTTGCACTCTATGGTTTTGACACCATCAGGTGGATCAACCAAGTTCCAAACTTGATTGTCGTACATGGATTCTATTTTGGATTTCATGGCTCCAAGCCACTTGTTGGAATCGGGTCCCACCATCGCTTCCTCATAGGTCTTAGGCTCATCGTTGTCCAACAACAATATATCACGTTGTTCCGCACCTGTGTACCTGTCAGGCGCACGACGTGATCTTTCAGACCTCCGTGGGGCTGGTGTATCTACAACTGGTGGCGCAACACTTTGCTCCTCCTGTTGTGGTTCTGTGGTCGCTGAAACATTTTCTGGTGTTTCTTGAACTTCTTCAAGATGCACCCTGCTCCCACTAACCCTTCTTGAAAGAAACTCTTTCTCCAAGAAGACACCGTGTCGGGAGACAAACACTTTGCCTTGTTCCCGATTATAAAAGTAATATCCCTTAGTTTCCTTAGGATATCCCACAAAGAAGCACTTATCGATTTAGGTGTGAGCTTGTCGATCGTAAATGTTTTACATAAGCTTCGCATCCCCAAATTTTGAGAAAAGAAAAACTAGGGGGTTGCCCTGTCCATATCTCTTATGGTGTCTTTTCAACCGACTTAGATTGAACTCTATTTAGTGTGAGCGCAATGTTTCAAGAGCATATCCCTAGAAGGATAACGGAAGATCACTTTGGCTCATCATCGATCGCACCATGTCCAACAAGGTGCGACTTCTCCGTTCGGACACTCCATTCCATTGTGGAGTTCTGGCGGAGTCAACGTGGAACAATTCCACAATCTTTCGATGATTACCAAACTCTTGGCTCAAGTATTCCCCTCCACGATCCGATCGTAGAAACTTGATTGTTTTCCCTAAATGATTATGTACTTCATTCTGGAATTATTTGAACTTTTCAAAGGATTCGGACTTATGCCTCATTAAGTAGATATAACCATATCTACTAAAGCCATCGGTAAAGGTAATGAAGTACGATAACCATCTCTAGCCGTTAAGCTCATTGGTCCACATACATCGTATGTACGAGTGCCAACAAGTCACTTGCCCTCTCACCGTGTCCCATGAAAGGTGCCTTTGTCATCTTACCAAGTAAACAAGACTCACATGTCTCAAATGATTCAAAATCAAAAGATGAAGCAATCCATCCTTATGGAGCTTCTCCATGCGTTTCTTATTTATATGGCCTAAGCGACAATGCCGATAAACGTGGGGTTTATATCATTAGAGAGTTGCCTTTCGTATTAATGTTATAGATTGGAGACACTTCAAGATTCAAAACGTATAATCCATTCACCAATGGAGCATGAAAATAAAACATATCTCCGAGAGATATTAAACAACCATTGTCCATTGATCTAAAATCATATCCTTTCGCTTGCAAACATGAAGCGGAAATAACGTTTTGACATAGAATTGGAACACAATAACAATTATTTAATTCCAAAACTAATCCCGAAGGTAGATGAAGTGGAACAAGTGTCGACAACAACCGTAGCAACACTTGCTCCATTGCCGACGCGCAGTTCACCTCGCCCCTTCTCAAGCCTCTACTTCTTCTCATTCCCGCAACGATTTGCAAATATGAGCTACCGATCCGGTATCAAATACCCAAGAGTCGTAGGTGAAGTAGCAAGATTAATGTCTATAACATTAATACCGCGTAAGTCGTACTTTGCTTCTTTTGAGATTCTCCATGTACTTCTTGCAGTTCCTTTTCCAAGTGGTCTGTCTCCTTGCAATAGAAGCAAACGGCATCCGATGTCGCCGGCCCGTTTTTGCCCTTCTTTGCATTAGAGGCACTCGCGATCTCATGAGGAGTTAACTTTCTCTTGGTGCAAAGTTTCTTGACAGTAGTTTGCGCTTAGCCTTTCGCATCATCATCACATGATGACCTTTTTCTGGATACTCTCCTCAGCTGTCTTTAGCATCCCATGCAATTCAGCCAAGGTCTTATCCATACTGTTCATGTGATAATTCAATATGAATGGCTTGAAGCTCGGAGGGAGCGACCGGAGAATCACGTCCGTAGCCAACTCTTGTCTAAGAGGGAAACCTAGTTTCTCAAGACTCTCGATATAGCCAATCATCTTTATCACATGCGGACCGACGGATTCCCTCAACAAGCTCGCACGCAAACAAGGACTTCGAGGTGTTGAACCTCTCGGCCCGAGCTTGGTTCTCAAACATGCCACGCAGTCCCTGAATAATAGTATGAGCATCGCTGCTCTTATGTTGCTTCTAAAGCTCAGGGGACATTGTAGCAAACATGAGACAGCTTATATCTAGGGTGCTTCTCGTAAGCCCTCAGTGCAGTTGCAGTAGCATTGTTAGGCAAATCATCCGGATAAGGTACTTCAAGAACGTACTCCTTACGCTCTTGCTTGAGAACAATTCTCAAGTTGCGATACGAATCCATAAAGTTTGTTCCATTTAATTTTTCTTTCTCAATAATAGATTGCAAATTAAAGGTACTGGGTGTAGTATTAGCTGCCATTGTTCTACAACAGAAAAAACAAAGTTTAGCACAATGTTATGCTATGTCTATTGTTAAACAATTTAACAAAAGACTCTCATTACGTATTTTGCACCTTCCTCTAGGTTACGTATTGGGTCAAGATCAACATGTTAGTTAATTTCTACTGAGCTTTGGCATCACTACTAGAAAATTAATAACATCGGTAAGCAACATCTTGCTAATCACATCTCTATGTGACTCTTGTTGTTGGTGTGGCATCTCCATGCCCCGACGCCAACCCATGCCGCAAGGCCCAAAACTATTTTGATAGCCTTGTTAAGTAAACCAAATGCTCCTGCTGTATATGTCCGACATATACCCCCTCGTGTTATGATAGAGAATGGCATTCTGCTTTGACAGACCCACCATTGACGAGCATAACGGTGACGGGTGCAACATTTGGAAGGGCATCATTACCACTTAATTTTGTGAGGGATACTATCCTATCAAACAAACATATCACATATATGAAAGCATGTAGAATAGCATATAATGAAATAGTATGGCCCCGTTCACATGGTGATCTCCATCTCCATGCTGGCGCGGAGGATCTCCATCTTCGGCACCATCTTCCAATGTGCATGATTCTTGTTTTTCTTCAAACTAAGATACTACTATAGAAGCTCTAATTGAAGATTATATCGACTCGTAGGTCGTGAAAGAATATTACAAGCATTGCACGTATGAAAGAATATTACAAGGATTGCACATATCAAAGAATATTACACGCATCACATGCATCTCATACATACAATAGGGCCATACCATCTCAAAGCATTCTCTGCAAAAACAAGTTAGGCGTAGAACGTTTTCTACCTATCGCAGAGATACGGCATCGAGACGATCTATAAGGGGGCGTACATGGCGGAAACCATATCGGCATAATCACATTATGCCATCCCGATACACTATCAAGGGAGATGGTTTGCGTAGGCGCGAGACGACAAACAAGATCGGACTACGAGATAGCTTCGGTACAATCACATTATACCGTTCCAATACACTATCAAGGAACGCTATCCCGAAACCAACTCAAATCGAGTTCTATGGATATTGCTTCGACGTAATCACATTACGCCGTTCCGATACACTATCAAGGAACGCAATTACCATCTACTCTCCTCAACAGATCCTGTAAAACCGATTGATCTAATCAACCCGTGTGCAAAACTTGTTCTAGATCCAATCTAAAACCCGAACTAAGCAAGATTAGCTCTGATACCACTAACGGATTACTTGGAGGCTACGCTAGCCGAAAACAAAAACTTTTCTACCACGCAAACCAGGAACACTTGCAGGTAAGGGCCAGTAGATCGTTACTGATTGGAGTAGAGTACAACAGTGCTGGCCGATGACAGCCGATTTGCCGATAGTCGATTCCCGGGGACAGCCAATTTGTAGCCGATCAACAGCGCCGCAACGTAGCAGCACCTCTACCGGTATCCACACATCCGGGGACAGAACACCTAACACCTGTGTGCTAGCACGCGATGCAAGGCTAGGGTTTTGCCTTTAAGGTGGGAGGGTTTCTGTGGACCCCCGTTTTTGGAACGGAAATCTTTCGTGTTCTTAGTACCATTTTCCTGGATCGAGTAGTTGGTACCCACGAATACAAGATCGAATAATCAGTGCGCATGCACAAATAGTCTTACAATGAAGTTATTACAACCATAGGCCCGAAGGCAATGTTCAACACACAGGACCTCATGGTCCGAATACAACACAAAAGCAGAAATTAGATACGGCAGCAGAATAGAGGCAGCAGCATGTCAGTTGCCACAGGCAACGACCGGAGCTAAGACCTAGTAAGCGCCATCAGTTCCTTCACCCTCCTCGTAGTAAGCGTAAGGATCCTCCAATTCTTCATTCCCACCATCTGAAGGTTTGTGCGTATAGCAAGGGTGAGTACCAACCGTACTCAGCAAGCCAACACGGAATTGATGCATATGATAGGGTTATTCAAGGAATGGTGGAGCTCTTTTGCATAAAGCCAATTTTCACAAATCTTTTCACAAGCCTAACAACTAGCCAAGTCAAGTTTTAGTTCCATAGTTTATTAACTCGGCGACGGTTCTGTCTACCATCCATCGTGATTCCAAGGATGGCTTCCCGCCTCCGATTCGGCATGGTTTTCTGGGGAATCCACCCCTTCTCGCATCTCGAGAAGTTGATCCACCAGCGAATGAAATCATCATGCAAACCCATCCCAGCAGTTTTAAGTTTAAAGTCTAGCCAAGCGAAAGTCTTGTCACGATGCTCGATATCCGCGAGCACGGCTATTCGAATAGATTGATTCATTCACACGCAGTGGATGTACACTTTACCCGTACTCCGCGACAGCCCAACGAATGAGCCTACGTCCCAACACATGAGACGGTCACGGCAAAGCCTTTCGATAACCTCACTTTGGCTGTACCCGCTCCATGAACTTAAGCCCTCATGCACTCTAGCCGTCATTTTCTAGCGGTGAGAGGAGTTCGCGCACCGGGGTAAGGGAAAACTTCCTCAATCTTTAAGTTCAATTAATATCGATTTAATTCCACCATTCACGCAAAGGCCGCAGCCTCATCCTCATCACATAAACCTCATCATAAAGAACCATCTATGCAAGGATACTGCCTCCGCTTGGCTATCTAGTCAGCTAGGTCTATACCCATTCGAGAAGTACGGTTGTACTGGCTCGTTTCCCGGCTATCTCATGGCTCGGTCCTTAATTGACCACGGTCGGCACTTGCCTTTTCCGAAATCCACCCAAATCATCCGGCCGCCCCAGTCTAAAACATTTGTATAGTATTTTCAACTTTCATCAAACTTAGTTTATCATTCTCATGGCCATGTGGCGCTCATGTCTCCACAAGCCGCATCTCAACTACCTTCCCTAAGGTAGTTGCCCAAGCACAAAGCCTCTTTATAAAATCATGAGTATGCAAGGATCTAGTATACGCAGGGCTAAGCATTTTTACCGAAGTTAGCCTCCAGTCATATCACATCGAAGGTGACAAAGAATAATTCTAATGGTGATCAACATCAAAGCAGGGTATATCAAGCATAGGTACAAATCTGTGTATAGCATGCAGTTTGCAATTTAAAATCAACATCATTTCGCAAAGTAGGATAATTATGTTCAAAGAGTGTGATGACTTGCCTTTCTCGCACGCTTGAGGGGTGGTATCTTCAACGGGGTCGATGCCGGTCTCTTCAGGTGCTACTCGTACGTGCGAAAAATCAATCGATTCCGATTAGAATCCCATATAACACCAACAGGTTGAAAAGATTCAAAAAAAATCTTAGAAACGATTCCAAGCGCTAATCCCAACTTCCTACTTAAGTTTGTACTACGATCGCCCCAGAAAACTCCAAGTTTCGTCATCGGGTCGACGACTTAGGGTTTTCGCAAAACGACGATCGCGATTTGTTCGAGAAAACAGATTTGAAAATATTCGTGGAGGGATTGGTGCTAGAGGTTTTGAAGGTCCGAGCACAAAATAGAAACATATTAAAATGGCGAAAAAGGTCTAAACGAAATTCGGATTGAAAAACGACGCAAAACGGAATTTCGGAAAAGTCCGGATTTGATTTTCAAATTTTCGCACCGAGAAAACATACAAAAATATACTTTAATTTTTGCCCAAAATTTTACTCAAATCTTCCCAAAATATTTTTCCTAATTTCCTAAAATTTTTCCAAATTTTTCCCTTTTTTTCTTTTTTTTTTTTTCCAGCGCCACTGTTCATTGCACTCAACGTGTTCGACCGAGGCACATCAAAACGGGGCTGCGGCAGCGCTGGCGCGCAAGGAAAATGGGGGCGTTGGCGGGGCTTACGGCGTCGGCGGACCTCGGGAGGTGCGGTGGGGCACGGGGACCTTGGCGCATGGCGGCGACGGCGTTGGCGCTGGGAAACGGAGGAGAGAGGGCGGCGACGGTGTGGCAAAGGGGTGGGGTCGCCGCCCTTTATAGGCGCGGCACGGGGCGGCGCAGCTTGGGTGCCACGCGGCGGCGCGGGCTTGGGCCGGCTCGGACGCGCGCGGCGTGGCAGGCGGAGCACGCGGCGCGGGCGGGGTCTAGGCACAGAGCGCGCGGCGTGGGGGGGGTCCGGGCGCGCGGCGCGCGTGGCAGCGAGGGCGCGAGGCGCGGGCGGGCTGGTACGGGCGCGGGCGGGCTGGTACGGCACGGGCGAGCGCGGGCGCAAGGCGCGACGGGGTCCGCGCGGGCGAGCGCGCGCGCGCGCGCGGCGCGCGCACGGGGTAGGGGCCGGCGCGCGTGCGCGGTGCGAGGACGGGGCCGGGCGCGGGTGAGCGCGGCGCGGCGCATGTCGCGCGCTGGGGCGGGCGCGGTATGGCACGGTACGGCGTCGAACACCGGCGCAATATGAACAGTGTTGTTTTCCATTTTCCCGATTTTCCAATTTTAATTTTCTATTTCTATTTTCCTCTCTTCTAAAAATTCCAAAATAAATTCCTATATTTTAAAAATAATTTTTAATATATTATTTTCAACTTTTCTCCACTTTTATTTTCCCACATTATTTTTCTTATTTATTTATTTAAATCCCTTTTCCTAATTTCATAATTCATTTCTTTATTTTCCAAAAATTTCCCGGATTTCGAGTACGACTCCAAAATATTTTATTATTTATTTTGGTGTCCTAATTTATCTTCCCCCAACCACAATTACTATTCTTTTCCTCCCAAATCGTATTTCCATAAATTCGCACTTCTCCGATTTCTTTTTAAAAATCCCTAATACGGACTTTCGCATTTTTCATTCCGACAAACTCCAAATCATCCAAAAACACCGAAAGGGAATTGATCATGACTAAATTTATGCAACTGAGCTGGCAAATAAGAAGCAACAAACCCGAGGAAGAAGCAACAGGCGAGGTTTTTGAAAGTTCCGATTTTTATGTTTCCGATTTCAGTTTCTTCGATTTTCAGGATGTTACAAACCTACCCCCCTAATAATAAATCTCGTCCCGAGATTTCTTACCGGTTGCTGAGTAGGTGTGGGTATTCTGTCTTCAGGAAATCCTCGCTCTCCCAGGTAGCCTCCTCTTCAGTGTGGTTGCTCCATTGTACTTTGTACATGCGCCATGACTTGGTCTGTGTCTTCTTTTCTGTCTCGTACAGTATCTTGATTGGATGCTCCGGGTAGGTAAGATCACTGTGGACATGGATGGTTTCCAAAGGAGCTTGCTCTTCTGGCACCCGCAGACATTTCTTCAACTGCGATACGTGGAATACTGGGTGGACATCGGAGAGGTTCTCGGGTAGCTCCAGCTGGTAGGCCACTTCACCTCTCCTAGTGTTTATCAAGAATGGGCCCACATATCTTGGTGCGAGTTTTCCTTTTACCTTGAACCTCTGAGTTCCCCGTAGTGGTGAGACCTTTAGATACACATAGTCACCTTCTTTAAATTCTAATTCTCTTCGTCGGGTATCCACGTAGCTCTTTTGTCGTGATTGGGCAGCTTGTAATCGCTCCCGGATCAGGCGAACCTTTTCCTCGGCCTCTTTGATTATGTCAGGCCCGAATATGGCTCGTTCACCGGTTTCTGACCACATTAATGGGGTTCGGCATCGGCGACCAAATAGGGCTTCGTTTGGTGACATCTTCAGACTGGCTTGATAGCTATTGTTGTAGGAGAACTCGGCGTACGGTAAACATTTCTCCCAATCCTTTGTGAAATCCAACGCACAGGCTCTCAGCATATCTTCTAGTACTTGATTGGTCCTTTGAGTCTGCCCATCGGTCTGTGGGAGGTAAGCGGTACTGAAGGCAAGGTGACTTCCGAGTGCCTCGTGGACTTTGCTCCAAAAATGAGACGTGAATTGGGTACCACGATCTGATATAATCCTTTTTGGTACACCATGGAGACATACAATCCTACTCATGTATAGTTCCGCTAGCTTGGCACTGTTGTAGTTAGTCTTTACAGGAATAAATCTGGCGGTCTTGGTGAGCCGGTCTACTATTACCCAAATGGAATCGTAACCAGTCGCAGTTTTGGGTAGTCCAACTATGAAATCCATGCCTATCTCGTCCCATTTCCATTCGGGAATCTTGAGCGGCTGCAGTAAGCCTGCTGGTCGTTGATGCTCAGCTTTCACCCTTTGGCATACATCGCATACGGCTACGTATTCGGCTACATCTCTCTTCATATTGGGCCACCAAGTATTCTCCCTTCGATCCTGGTACATTTTCGTGCTTCCTAGATGTAACGAATATGCCGATTCGTGTGCTTCTTTTAAGATCAACCCTCTCAAACCACCTTGTTCAGGCATGCAGATTCTTTTCTTGTACCACAGATTCCCTTGTCATCTATCGAAAATTCCTTAGCGCGTCCAGTCATGCGTTCTTTGATTTCCTGGGTTTCCTCATTTCCCTTTTGGGCTTCTTCTATTTGAGTCCTCAAAAGGGGTTGGATTTCCAGTGAGTTTACTTCTTCGTGAGGAATCAGGTGCAGATTAAGTCGAGCCATTTCTTCTTGGAGCTCACTGGCCATACCTTCCAATCCCATATGGTTGCATTGGGCTTTGCGGCTTAACGCATCGGCCACTACATTTGCCTTGCCGGGATGGTAATGGATTCCTAGATCGTAATCTTTGATCAATTCCAACTCTCTGTCGTAGGTTGAGATCGGGCTGAGTAAAGAAGTATCTCAAGCTCTTGTGATCAGTATACACATCACAGTGTTCTCGATCAGGTAGTGTCTCCAGATCTTCAATGCGTGAACAACCGCGGCTAATTCCAGGTCGTGTGTGGGATAATTCTCCTCGTGGGGTCATAACTCGTCGCGAGGCATATGCTACGACCTTCCCATCCTGCATTAACACGCCTCCTAGTCCTTGCCGAGACGCATCACAAGACATCACGAAATCCTTCCGGTTGTCAGGTAAAGTTAAGATTGGGGCGGTGGTTAACTTTTCTTTTAGTTGGTCAAAGGCTTATTGACACTTCTCGTTCCATTCAAACTTCTTTTCCTTCTTCGAAGTTGAGTCATAGGTCGGGCTACGGTGGAAAACCCTTCGATGAACCTTCGGTAATACCCGGCCAAGCCCAAGAAACTCCGAACTTCCGTCACCGACTTGGGTGCCTTCCATTCCGTGATGCTTCGACCTTGGCGGGGTCTACCGCTACTCCTCCGGCTGAAACCACGTGGCCAAGAAAAGCGACTTCCTTGAGCCGAACTCGCATTTGCTAAATTTTGCATACAGCTGGTGCTCTCGTAGTTTCTCCAGTACCAGCCGTAGATGCTTCGCATGCTCCTCATCGTTCTTGGAGTATATAAGTATATCGTCGATAAATACCACCACGAATTTGTCCAGGTATTCCATGAATACCTTGTTCATCAGATTCATAAAATATGCCAGGGCATTGGTCAATCCAAAGGACATTACTGTGAACTCGTATAAGCCGTAACGTGTAGAGAACGCCGTTTAGGAATATCTCCGGCTCTAATTTTCAATCGATGATATCCCGACCGAAGATCAATCTTTGAGAACACTTGCGCACCCTTAAGTTGATCAAATAGATCATCGATTCAAGGTAGTGGGTACTTGTTTTTGATAGTCACTTCATTCAACAATCGGTAGTCCACACACATTCTCATACTCCCATCCTTCTTCTTGACGAAGAGTACTGGAGCTCCCCAGGGAGAAGAACTGGGGTGTACAAATCCCTTCTCTTGTAGTTCTCGGATTTGCTTCTTGAGTTCTTCTAACTCGTTGGCCGGCATTCGATAAGGTCTCTTGGATATGGGGGCAGTACCAGGCATTAGGTCGATGATAAACTCTATGTCGCGATCCGGGGGCATTCCGGGCAATTCCTCGGGGAATACGTCCGGGTATTCTTGCACTACCGGCATCCCGCTTAGAGGTAGCATGGTGAATACTCCCGCAGCTTGCTCGCATAGCTTCGGGTTTTGGTCCATAGTTATGCTCATTGGTGATCCCCATGGGGTGGATACCGTGACTTCCCTTCGACTGCAGTCTATGATTCCATTATTCTTGGTCAATCAATCCATCCCGAGTATGACATCAATGGTTTGGGGTGATAGCACCATAAGGTTTGAAAGAAACACGACGTCCCTAATCCGTATGGGCACATTGATGCAAGCATGGGGTACGGTTATGTTTCCCCTAGGTGAGTGTACCAACATAGGTCTCTTAAGTTCTACTTGGTGTATGTGGTGTTGTTTGCTTACTTGGGAAGATATGAATGAATGCGAGGCTCTAGAATCAAATAAGACTTTAACTGGGGTAGAGTTGATAGAGAACATACCCATCAGCACGCTCTGATCCTCCTGAGCTTCTTCAGCCCGCACATGATTCACCTGGCCACGTCGAAACCCGGTGGCGCCTCGTTGGGTAGCGGGGTCTGAATGCACCGCGTCCCGCAGCAGGGGTGGGGTTCCTGACGGCCGTTGCATTGGCGCCGTGCGCAGGAGTGTTGCGTGGTTTGGGGCAGCTGTTGGAATAGTGCCCAAATTCTCCACTTGAAGCGTTCACATTCCTTCTTCTGGAGCGGCTAGGGTTGGTGTCGGTGTACGTAACCGAGATGTAGCGGCTGTTGGCATGGTCGGGGCGGGGAACGACCGGCTGCCGGAATGTTTGGCTTCCATCCAGACGGGGTGGCTCCCTTGGGACGTTGTGGCGCTCCCGAAATGGGCGGGCCATAGCAAGCCTCCTTTTGCGGTTATTTTCTACCATCTTTTGGTCGTGTTCAAGCCGTACGACCTTGTTGATGAGGCTTTGGAAGCCGGTGTGGTCTTGTCCGATCATCGGTCCCCTCAGCTCATCGTTTAGTCCCACGATAAATTTATCCATCTTCTCTTCCTCGTCTGCCAGGTCACTTGTGGCGTAACGGGCAAGCTGGGTAAACTTGTTCAGGTACTCTTGTACTAAGGTGCTTCCTTGGCGCAGCCTGCGGAACTCGTTTTTCTTCATCCTCATAACTGCAGCTGGTACGAAATTTTCACGGAACGCAGTCGTGAATTCTTCCCATGTTGGTTCTCTGGCATCTTCAGCTCGCGTTTCCTTGTAGGTGTCCCACCAGTCACTTGCGGGACCCTCTAGCTGGCTAGTGGCGAAGATAACTCTATCTGCTTCTCGAACTCGGACGAGAGTTAGCTTTTTCTCGATCACCCTCAACCAATCCTCAGCATCCATGGGTTCTTCGGCTGTGGAGAAGGTCGGTGTCTTAGCTCGCATGAACTCTCCTAAACTTGACCCTCCTCGACTTCCCCGGTTGTTGGCAATTGCTTGGAGCACTGGGTTTGTAAAGCCATAACCTTCGCCGAGTGGAGGGGTTGGGCTCCGGCGGGTTCTCGTTGGTTGCTGCGGCTCTGCGGCGATGCGCCATCTGAAGAAGATAGATGAATTAAGAGATCGAACCTGTTAAGGTCATGGTTCCTAGGTGATTTTCCTTCAAGTTGTTTTTAAATGATCTTCAACCAACAAGCATTGTAAAATAATAAGCTCATTAATTAAGATACCACAAAGCGACACTTAGGTCCATCATATTACATCAAAGGGGTACACGGACCTGTACATGCACAGTCCCTCATGCCATGATACAACAACTACATCGCCCTACCGCATTAACTATTAAGGGGGATAGAGTGTGGTCCTTGCTGCCGAACCGTCCAGAGCGAGATCAAGCTGGGGTGGTCCTCCCGCCTAATCGTCCAACCATCCGCAGGAGCCAGGTGCAGGAAGGGGTGATCCTCTCATCGAAGCAAATCGGAGTCCCCATGGCTCGGAGGTGGTGGCCTCGGAGTCATGTCGAATCTTCTGCTCGGTGGCCGTGTACTTTTGCGAGCGGTCTTGCGGGTGAGGGGACCTCCGGTGTGAGTCGCGACGAGTGGGAGCTTCCTCCTCCATTGGATCGGTGTCGCTGGACTCCCATTTGATCTCCATAGGTTCCGCCTCGACTCGAGTCGGTGTGGATCTGGATGGGGTTCTCCTCTCCCGATCCAGGCTCGGATGGCACCGCTACTCGAGTTCGAGGTGGGTCCCATGGACGTGTCAGCAGTGGGGTCTATCGATACGGCGCCGACTCGTGCTCAACATAAAGCTTGCTCCATCATGGCTTGAAAGGTATCCAAGCATGCTGGAGTCATAAGGTAGTAGTGGTCGGGCACGGGAGCAGGAGGTGTTGGTACAACCCGGTGGAAGTACTGCAGCATGGACAGGGCGGGAGCGCAGCTGTTCCTCCAGCTGGTCGACTTGTTGCTTGCTCCTCCTGAGCTGCTCCTCCAGCTCTACCAGAGCTTCCCCACGAGCCATGTAGCGGTCCGAGAGCTGCTCATATTGGGCACCGTTGGCCTGCAGCTGAGTCTGCAGCATGTTGATCTGATCCCCACAGCCCTGGTGGCTCTCGACCAGATCATTGAGGCGTTGCTGCTGGTCGTTGATCTCAAGCAAGGCTTCTTCGTAGCAGTCATCCGTCGTTTCCACCCAGCGTGATAGACGTGTGACCATAGGGTTGTAGCAGCAGGGGGTGGCTTCCACGGTGCAAACTGGGTTGCCTTCCTCGCGATAGGGATGGTGCACGAACTCTGTCACTGTAAGTTCAGCACGGTGTATCGCATTAAGGCGAAGAAATGCTTCGCGGGCCGCATCTTGAATGGCTGCTTCTGCTAAATCTCGGTGATAGCGGGTGTGAAAGCAGAAAGGTGTTTCACTTCCCATGCGGGCTTCCACGGAAACGGCCGCCTCCCATGCTGGATATCCTTCGGAGCCATGCCTCTTGATTTGGTAAGTGGGTGGTTCTGGATATCTTAAACACCACAGCAAGGACTGAAGCTGTGCCACAAATCCCTCGTCTCGTGGGATGGTGATCTCCCAGGCTCCGTCATGGTTCGACATCTGCTTTTGAAGGCAACTTGGGGTTAGAGGGAGAGAGCTATCATCAAAACCATTTGGTAAAGAAAAGGAAATACAGCTATAGAAAAGGTATATTTGTATTTTCAGAAATAATAGTTTGGAAATGGTCCTACGTAGGGATACTTCCCTTTAGCCAACTAGTCAGGGGTAGGGCGCCATTTGGTCTTATCCTACGGTCGCATGGCTCTGATACCAGCTCTGTGGACCCCCGTTTTTGGAACGGGAATCTTTCGTGTTCTTAGTACCATTTCCCTGGATCGAGTAGGTGGTACCCACGAATACAGTACTGAATAATCAGGTGCGCATGCACGAATAGTCTTACAATGAAGTTATTACAACCATAGGCCCGAAGGCAATGTTCAACACACAGGACCTCATGGTCCGAATACAACACAAAAGCAGAAATTAGATACGGCAGCGGAGTAGAGGCAGCGGCATGTCAGTTGCCACAGGCAATGACCAGAGCTAAGACCTAGTAAGCGCCATCAGTTCCTTCACCCTCCTGGTAGTAAGCGTAAGGATCCTCCAATTCTTCATTCCCACCATCTGAAGGTTTGTGCGTATAGCAAGGGTGAGTACCAACGGTACTCAGCAAGCCAACACGGAATTGATGCATATGATAGGGTTATTCAAGGAATGGCTGAAGCTCTTTTGCATAAAGCCAATTTTCACAAATCTTTTCACAAGCCTAACAACTAGCCAAGTCAAGTTTTAGTTCCATAGTTCATTAATTCGGCGACGGTTCTGTCTACCATCCATCGTGATTCCAAGGATGGCTTCCCGCCTTCGATTCGTCATGGTTTTCGGGAAATCCACCCCTTCTCGCATCTCGAGAAGTTGATCCACCAGCGAATGAAATCATCATGCAAACCCATCCCAGCAGTTTTAAGTTTAAAGTCTAGCCAAGCGAAAGTCTTGTCACGATGCTCGATATCCGCGAGCACGGCTATTCGAATAGATTGATTCATTCACACCGCAGTGGATGTACACTTTACCCGTACTCGCGACAGCCCAACGAATGAGCCTACGTCCCAACACATGAGACGGTCACGGCAAAGCCTTTCGATAACCTCACTTTGGCACCGCTCCATGAACTTAAGCCCTCATGCACTCTAGCCATCATTTTCTAGCGGTGAGAGGAGTTCGTGCACCGGGCAAGGGAAAACTTTCTCAATCTTTAAGTTCAATTAATATCGATTTAATTCCACCACTCACGTAAAAGGCCGCTCATCCTCATCACATAAACCTCATCATAAAGAACCATCTATGCAAGGATACCGCTCCGCTCGGCTATCTAGTCGGCTAGGTCTATACCCATTCGAGAAGTACGGTTGTACGGCTCGTTTCCGGCTATCTCATGGCTCGGTCCTTAATTGACCAGGGTCGGCACTTGCCTTTTCCGGAATCCACCCAAATCATCCGGCCGCCCCAGTCTAAAACATTTGTATAGTATTTTCAACTTTCATCAAACTTAGTTTATCATTCTCATGGCCATGTGGCGCTCATGTCTCCACAGCCGCATCTCAACTACCTTCCCTAAGGTAGTTGCCCAAGCACAAAGCCTCTTTATAAAATCATGAGTATGCAAGGATCTAGTATATGCAGGGGTAAGCATTTTTACTGAAGTTAGCCTCCGGTCATATCACATCGAAGGTCACAAAGAATAATTCTAATGGTGATCAACATCAAAGCAGGGTATATCAAGCATAGGTACAAATCTGTGTATAGCATGCAGTTTGCAATTAATATCAACATCATTTCACAAAGTAGGATCAATATGTTCAAAGAGTGTGATGACTTGCCTTGCTCGCACGCTTGAGGGGTGGTATCTTCAACGGGGTCGATGCCGGTCTCTTCAGGTGCTACTCGTACGTGCGAAAAATCAATCGATTCCGATTAGAATCCCATATAACACCAAAAGGTCGAAAAGATTTGAAAAAAATCTCGAAACGATTCCAAGCGCTAAGCCCAACTTCCTACTTAAGTTTGTACTACGATCGCCCGGAAAACTCCAAGTTTCGTCATCGGGTCGACTACTTAGGGTTTTCGAAACGACGATCGCGATTTGTTCGAGAAAACGGATTTGAAAATATCCGTGGAGGGATTGGTGCTAGAGGTTTTGAAGGTCCGAGCACAAAATAGAAACATATTAAAATGGCGAAAAGGTCTAAACGAAATTCGGATTCAAAAACGACGCAAAACGGAATTTCGGAAAAGTCCATTTGATTTTCAAATTTTCGCACCGAGAAAACATACAAAAATATACTTTAATTTTTGCCCAAAATTTTACTCAAATCTTCCCAAAATATTTTTCCTAATTTCCTAAATTTTTTTCCAATTTTTCCTTTTTTTTTTTTTTTTCTTTTTCCAGCGCCACTATTCATTGCACTCAACGTGTTCGACCGAGGCGCATCAAAACCGGGCGGCGGCAGCGCTAGCACGCAAGGAAAACGGGGGCAGCGGCAGGGCTTACCGGCGTCGGCGGACCTCGGCGAGGTGCGGTGGGGCACGGGGACCTTGGCGCACGGCGGCGACGGCGTTGGCGCCGGGAAACGGAGAGACATGGGCGGCGGCGGTGCGGCAGGGTACGGGGTCGCCGCCCTTTTATAGGCACGGCGGGAGGGCACGGCGCGGCGCGGGGGCGGCGCAGCTTGGGTGCCACGCGCGGCGCCGGGCTTGGGCCGGCTCGGACGCGCGCGACGTGGCGGGCGGAGCGCGCGGCACGGGCGGGGTCCAGCACGATGCGCGCGCGGCGTGGGGTCCGGCGCGGCGGCGCGCGTGGCAGCGAGGGCGCGAGGCGCGGGCGGGCCGGTGCGGGCGCGGTACGGCGTCGAACACCTATTTCTATTTTAATATGAACAATGTTGTTTTCCATTTTCCCGATTTTCCAATTTTAATTTCCTATTTCTATTTTCCTCTCTTCTAAAAATTCCAAAATAAATTCCTATATTTCAAAAATAATTTTTAATATATTATTTTCAACTTTTCTCCACTTTTATTTTCCCACATTATTTTTCATATTTATTTATTTAAATCCCTTTTTCCTAATTTCATAATTCACTTCTTTATTTTCCAAAAAATTCCCGATTTCGAGTACGACTCCCAAATATTTTATTATTTATTTTGGTGTCCTAATTTATCTTCTCCCAACCACAATTACTATTCTTTTCCTCCCAAATCGTATTTTCATAAATCCGCACTTCTCCGATTTTTTTTAAAAATCCCTAATACGGACTTTCGCATTTTTCATTCCGACAAACTCCAAATCATCCAAAAACACCGAAAGGGAATTGATCATGACTAAATTTATGCAACTGAGCTGGCAAATAAGAAGCAACAAACCCGAGGAAGAAGCAATAGGCGAAGGTTTTTGAAAGTTCCGATTTTTATGTTTCCGATTTCAGTTTCTTCGATTTTCAGGATGTTATAGTTTCCGTGGAGATTGATCTCGCCGACTTGTTGCACCAAATCAGATTGATTCGGTTCAATTGCGATACTTGACATGCCGCAGCTCTCCACCCCTCACCCCTTTATATAGAGTTGCCGGTTGGGCCTAGAGGCCCATTGGGACTCTATTTTGAATCGGATCCTATCCAAATCTCATAGAGTTGGCCGGTCGGACTTCGTAAGCCCATAGGACTCTATCCGATCGGATCCCTATCCAATCGAGCCGTATTCGAGTCCAACTCGAATGCCTGTTCTTATCCCCTTAACTGTGCGACCCTATAGGTTCGGGTATACTCGGTTTCGGCTATAGTCCAACTCGGTAGGCCGTCGGCTCGAGTCCAACTCGGCCGACCACATCACGACGGTGCCTAGCGGCACATATTGACACCATAGCATACAAGAATACAATATCGGCTCTGAACCTGTAATGTGTACACAAATCCCTTTGCCTCACGATACCAATTAAGCTATTGGCAAGATGTGTCTCATCCCTTCAATAGCTTAAACATTCACTCGAACCATATTGTATTACTTGTCCGTTTATTGACTCCTCAATCAACTTAGCATGGTCATGCATTTGCATAATCCATTACCTCGAGGGGCCCGAGATATCTCTCCAAAGGAGGGGCAAATTCCATCTTGATCACTCACATCGCACTCCATGTTTCATAGCAAACCTGAAAACTACTTTTATAACTACCCGATTTACGGAATAGCGTTTGGTAGTCCCAAAGTAGGCTACTACACATGTTGGAATCCATGATGATCTCAGGTCTAGGACTTTGCACCAACACTACTTGAGACCAACTAATGGCACATTAATTCCCGTAGTGTCTCATGGTGGGTCTATCCAACAATGTTTTATCTAACACATGTGTCCATGTTCATTGATTTGGTATCTCCATACCCATGATCTATGAGACATGATCATCAATCAATAAACATGCCGATCTTAGAGTCATATTTGTTCCAATAATATGACATATGATCGAGGATCATTTAGAAATAGATTCATGCATAAAGAGTCTCATAAATAAGTCACGTACTTATTGATCAATACAAGATGTCTATTTTATGGAACTGAATAACACTTTATTCATTTATACATAAACATTGACAATGATATCCAACATCTCCATGTTGCCTATAGGGCATATCACTAACACATCCTTAGTAGCCATAGAATAAACCCAAGAATATCGAGAAAACTCGTCAACAATGACCAAAACATACCACTTTCCTCCAACGGATTGCACTCTAGCTGGACCAACGGTGTCCATGTGTAACACTGTCCCTGTGCATCCGTCATTACGAAAAATATGGGAGTATGCGAAGAAGCAACCATCTTAGCATGACGGCATGGCGAACAAATCAATTCAAGATCTCTCTTAAGTTTAGGCAAACCTCGAACAAGATCTGAACCACTAATCCTAGTGAGATGATCAAATCCAACATGTCCAAGTCTACGATGCCAAAACATCACATCTTTTGAAAATTTTGCAACAAGACATTTAACTTGAAGAAATGCTATTTTCAAAATCCGCTTTAAAAACTCTTCCGTATCGAGAAACATTAAGCACAACATCACCAGAAGAATCAAAAACTTTACTTCCACTTTTCTTAAAAAGCACATCAAAGTCTTCATCCACAATTTGAGAAACGGAAAGCAAGTTGTACTTCAAATTTTCAACCAAAGCGACATTATTCAATGTAAACTTGTCACTTACCTTGATAGATCCAGTTGCAGTGATCGTGCTAGTAGAAGCATCGCCGAAGATGATTGAGTCCTTCCTTGATACCTTTACGAGGGAGGAGAACCAACTTTTATCACCGGTCATGTGTCGCGAACAATCGGAATCAATGATCCACACGTTCTCCTTCCTCGCCAAAAGTGCCTATACACAAGCAGATGTCGAAGTCCTAGTACTAGGGTTAGATAATAAAAATTTGGGAATCCAATACTGAGACACACGACCTGAACCAATAGGAATATAACCAGTAGAAATTCAACACGTTTCCCGTTAGAAAAGTTAGCCCGAGGCCGGTCTGACTGCTGTTGTACCTGCGGTCTGACCGAAGCCTTCACACCGGTCTGACCAGAGGTATAGCGTCGGTCTGACCGGGTATAGCTCTGGTCTGACCGTGTGTGGCACCGGTCAGACCGACGGTCCATCTGCGGTCTGACCGCCTGCCTTGAGGGAAAAGCTGACTTTTGCCAATTTAGTTTTGCAAAAGCTACCTCCCGTTCTTTTTTCTGTTTTCTAGCAAGTCGAAAACAGAAACCAACAAGATGTCCATGCTTACCACAGAAAGAACAAACATATTTTTCACGATGAGTTGAAGAACAAGTTGAGACAAAGCAGCATAGCATTAACAATGTTTTTAGTACTAACAGTGATTTAGAAACAAACACGGGTTTAGTACTAACAACAGCTTGGTAGAACATGAAGTATTCAAAGAAGTCATAATGCCAAGAGATTTGAAAACAATGGGTTTAGGATCTGGTTTAGTCAAAATTTCACCTCTCTCAGCTTATACCCAAAATAGCAGGAGGATGCTTAGAAAAGTAAATATAGGGATCAAAACCTAAACCACGGTTATCTGTGCTAACCTTTGATTGATCCAAAATCATGTTGAGATTCTTTTTACCATCATAAAAATGTTGCAAAGAACTTTCTAAGTAAGAGATCTCCGAGTCAAAGTAACACAATTTTTGCAAGCATCCAAAAGACCTTTTTGTTTTCAACAAGTTTGACAAGAGAGCACTTCATCTTGCTTAACAGTTTCTTCCATATGCCTAACACGACCTAAGGCATCTTTTAATCTCAAATCATAAGCAAGACAAGATGAGTAGGGTTTTGCACTAGATTGTTTCAACTTTTTAGCGCTAATTGCATTAAACATAGAGCTAGCAAACAATGCAATTTGACATTTCTTTAAAGCTCCTTTTGTTAAAAACAACTCATCACCAATCTAGTGTTCATGGCAAAGCTAAGAGCAAGACAAGATTCTAGCTTTCTAAATTTCTTAGATTCAAAGATCAAGCTTTTTGCAAGTGGTTAAATTGACTTCTCTAACAGTAATTAATCTCGGCAAATAAAACTTCACATGATTTGCAATCATCATGAGAAGCAAGAGAATAGTCTATTATTTTCAGTTTTAAGAGAATAAATAATTGCTTCATGTTGATTAATGTTATTTTCAAATTTAGAAATCTTGTAACCAAGTCTAGCAATCACATCTTGAAGATATTCAACACTAGGAGCATTTATTACCTCATTTTATTCATCAGAGTCTTCAGTGCTCTTTGCCATGAGACAAACACCAGAGATGCTCTTCCCTTTGTCTTCCTCATCATCATCTGAGTACTCAACATCGCTGGATCCCTGTACGGCTGCAAAAGCTTCATCCAAGGCCTTCTGGTAGTACTTCCTCATCTTCATGTTTTTGGCCTGCTTCTTGCTCTGCTTAGCTTCCTTAGATCCATATTGAGCTTTTTCTCCTGTGTACCTTTTCCAGCCTTGGGACATTGGGAGTCGTCACGCCCGTAAATTTACACCAGAATTTCGAAGCCATATATGTATTAAAACCCCCGTCCAGACCCGTGTCACGCTCCGCTTTTCTCTCTAAGTTAAAAATTACGGGTGAAAAATCGTAAAGAAGAAATTGGAAAAACTAAAGAAAATCAAAATCCTAAATTAAAAATCCATTTAATAATTGGAAATGTCTTGGTGAAATTTTTCTTAAATTCCTCGTGTCAAAATACGCTAAGGATTTTTATCGGAATTTTCGAGCATCTAAGCAATTTTAAAAATTAAATTAGGCTAACTGGAATTAATTTCCTTAAGAAAAAGGGGTTTTTCTTTTTCCTTCCATTTTCCTGTTTTTCCCTCCGTGGGCCTCCGCCAGCTCTCTCTCTCTCTTTTCCCTCCTTCCCGCCGGCCCACCTGGCTGCGCCCTGGCCAGCCGCCCAAGTCCCTTCTTCCTTCTCTCTCCTTCCTTTCCCTTTTGGGCCGGCCCAACACTATTTCTACTGTTTGCGCTAAGTCCGCTCGCCCTCCTTCCCCTGGGGACGATGACAAGCGAGGCCCGCTTGTCATCCCCAAGCTTAAGCCACCCCAAGCCGTAGCCGCGCATGCCGTGTGAGTCGGCGCATCTCCAGCCACGTTCCCGCGCATCTCGGCCACGTTCCACCTCATTTAACCGCGTCATTATGTGTTCCCGATTTTACTCCACCGTTTCCCCCACTTTCCCCATTCCTCCATTCATCATGTGCGTCGAACGGCCGAGTTAAACTCCATCACTCGCAGCGCCATTAATGCGACCCCGACGGTTTCCGTCCGTTCCCGCTTCTCTCGGCCATGCCCGAGCTCCCTTGCCGCCTATAAGTTTCCCCGCACCCCGGAACACGTTCCACACTCGCACTCGTTTGCGTTCGCTCACTCCCGTGCTCCCGCATCGTGCGCCGCCCTTTTTCCGTTGCCGTGCTCACGGTTTCCGCCGTTCCCACCGAACCGCCACTCCTTTCGCCGAGCCACCACCTCCTCCACCTTCGCAATCACCGGAACACACTCCCGTTGCTTTTCCCCCAATTTTCGATCGACAAACCGCATCATTGCCGCCTTCCTCCCGAGTTCGGCCGACGGCGAGAAAACACCATTTCTTTCTTTTTTTCTTTCTCCCTTGCCGAGCCGGCTCCGCTATGCACCGCTGCTCGTGCGCCGCCTGGCCGCCGCGCGCCGCGCAAGCCGCCGCCACCGCACAAGCCACCGCCGCGCCCGCCAAGCCCCCGCCGAACCGTGCATCCTTCTTGTGTAACCGTCCAAACCGGCCAATCCGGTGCTGCCACGTGGCGCGCCCAAGCCGGTGGACTCGGTCCATCGTGCACCCGTGGTTTTCTCTCTCTTGCGTCACTGTTCAGTGGGTCCCACAGTGATGTCAGCCCTAAGAATTTTGCGTCATAAATCGTTTTCTTTTTCTTAACTAGTAAAAAGGCTAAAACTTGTAAAATTCGCGAAAATTCATCCGAACTCCGTTTGGGTCCGTTCAAGTTGCAGCGGATTTGTAAAAATGTCAAGAATATATTACAAATGGTTTAATTGTCTGTTTTAGCTGTATAATAGCCTGTTTTTGTTGTGCTTTGTTTGTTAGTAGAATCGGTTCCGAGGACGCTCCGGTTTATTTTGAGGTTGTCGGCGAGGTTCCGTTGGATCAAGATCAAGGCAAGTCATTTTACTTTGAACATATTGTACCTAATTTTCAAATTCCTATTGTTTTATCTGTTGCATTACTTTATTTTATAATGCAATCGGGATAAGACCTATAGTTTTAAACCTAGGTTGTTTACCCGTTTATTTGATCACCGGGAATTAATTTGACTAGAATCGGGGCTAGGACATGCTTACTATGCTTAGTACAACTAGATCATAAAAGGAAAAATTAATTTACTAGAATTATTTCACATGAAATGTTGGTCTCCGGGACATACCATTGGTACTAGTAATCGGTAAATTAAAACTTGACTATTATGGTGGGCTATGGGTGCCCGGTTTTGCAAGTCGCACCCATGGTAGCTAAGGACCGGTTCGGGAAACCCCCGGAAGAATTATTAGTGCATACCACAAGCCGCATGGGCAATGGGCTTGTAGTGTAGCTTCTCTGGCCGACGCATCCAGGCGAGGTGAGCGTGATGGAGTGCGGATGGACCGGGAAAGGTCTATGTGGCTGCCGGATTCACCTAGGCACGAGAGGGGGCTGCCTACCCTAGATTCTGGGTAGGGGCAAAACCTGAGGTGTGATGTCGCTTGGTCAAGGAGGGTTATCCGAATGGTCCTGCCACAGACCCCTTTTCGATATGCCATGGTGGTATGTCGACTCACGAACACGTGTTGTGGGGCGTGTCTTGTGGGTACTGACGTACACCTCGGGCCGAGTGAAAAGCTATTCGAATAGCCGTGCCGCGGTTATGGGCGATCATCCGAGATTCACCGTGATTAGTCTCATTAAAATAATAACTTGATTAAGTGGAATTGAGATAGAATAGTTGGGAGGATTGGGCCTGACTCAACGTGGTGTAGCGTGTAGCAGTGTATTAAAATATTGTTTAATTACCTTATATTACTGTTTTTACTGCTTTCAACTTAATTCTGTGAAATGCCTGCTTTATGCAAAAGTTAAACCTAGCCTATCCTTGGAATTTAACCCTGCATTCATACCTTCTTTCGGTATGACTTGCTGAGTACGTGGTTGTACTCAGTCTTGCTTCCCTTTTCCCCCACCTCAGAGTTAGAGGATGAAGCTGCCGATGAGTTTGCTGCTGAGTAGGCTCGTCACTGCCGTCAACGGTTGCCTGTGGTGTGGAGTCGTCCCGCCCGCAAGAGTCGAAGCCTAGTTCATAAGTTTATTTTATCTTTCCTTTGCATATGTAAGAGTTTTTAATGTTTTAAGACGTGGTTCTGTAAATACAATTTGTCGTTAGTGTATCCCTGGCTGGTCCTAGACAGGGTATTTTTTTAAATACACATTTAGCTTCGGAAATTCTGGTGTGAATTTCTGGGCGTGACAAGTTGGTATCAGAGCCGACCTTGACTGTAGGATGAGCCCACTGGTTAACCCTAAGAGCCTTCGAAACTATTTCATCTCGCATGTCCCTCTTGCATTTGGAGTTGTTTCGAGAAAATTTGGGAATTCTCGTTTTAAAAAAAATGACCTTTCGAATTGGATTTTCCGAGTGTGGTTAGACTAGGGTTTTAGAAATTTTTGCGATCGAGTTGGAGTCGAATTGACTTTTATTCGACTGTCGAATTTGTGGGTTGCAATATTTCATGCGTCTTATTATTAATATATAATTATTTCGCTCATTAATTTATTAGAGTCTGTAGTATTTTATTTGCTCTCATGTAAAACTATTTCATGCATAAAAATATGCTTCTTATTTGGTTATTCCTTTGAGTCATTTTCTGATTTATTTAATCGGATCCGAGCATGCATTGATTTCCCTCCTTTGTCTTCTATAGATGGCGGACCTTCCCCCGACGCACTACGGCGAAACCGGGTGACTTTGTGGCGTAACCGAGCAAGATGGCGTTTTGGTCGGATACCCCGGTCTTCCGGAGTACACGAAGATTCGCCACCTCAACGGCGAGTTCCGCACCGAGTTCGCTTGGAGGTGCATGGCATCCCCACCGTGTTGCCCAACATGTTCGTGGAGTCTTCCGGAGGCACCTTTGAGCACGCTTGTCAAGAGGCGGCCTACCCGATGCTTACTGGACTTCGGGAGCGTCACGACGTCGATTTTTGCCGCACCGCCCACGGCTACCACCCCACCCGTGGCGACTACGATGACACCGCTCCTTCCGCTCAGCCGTGTCGAGGATGACACAACCTTCGGGCGAATGACCAGTCATGCGGGGTGGACACCTTGCATACTAATCCGCATAGGGCGGCCAAGGCCCTGAACGACCAGAAGTTGGTGGAGATCAACAGGTTGAAGGGTGAGGTGGCCCGCCTCAAGAGGGAGAATGCTATTCTCCAGGGCCGTTCGCCTCCTAGGGGTGCCAGAATCCGCATCACTCCGAGGAAGACCACCACCGCTCCGTGCGTATCCGGCTTGCGCACCGGAACCCTCCTCCGGCTCCAGAGCCGCTTCTAGTGTTCGTGCGCCCGCGCCTCCGCCGTCTCCCGCTCGGTTTCCGCTGCGATCTCCGTCCCAACCGCAGCGCACCATGGGCGCGGTAGCGGAGGATGGCTGTCCGTGACGTCCAGCTCCTCCGACGAGACCCTCAATCTCTCCAGCAGCAGCTTGAGCAGCAGCAGCTCTGGCAGCAATTCGAGCAGTGGCAGTGAGCCTGGTAGTGGTGGGACGTACCTGCAGGACTCCCGCAGCCGATCAGAGGAGGTTGGAGATGAGGCTGAGTCCGGCTTTGACTCCACCGACCGCAGGAGCCGTTCCGAGCACTAGACTGTTTCCCCTAGTTCCTCGTGGTCTAGACTTTGTCTGGTAGTTGTGTGTTCAAGTGTGTTGCTTGGGGTAGCTGGCAGACCATACTAGCTGGTTGTGGTATGGTTGTCCTTAATTAGGAGTAGAACTATTCACTTTTCGTAATGTCAACTATCGGATGAGTTAATTAATAATAAATTCGGGTTTCGAGCAGCTGTTTTCTTCTTATCTTTGTTTCTTTCTGTTCGCTCTCTCAAGATGATGAGCACCAAGTCATCCAGTCAGGGCAACGGTGATGGTAACAACACAGCCAATCAGAATCAGGAAACTATTCCCAATACCGCTACAAGCCGTGGTCCCCCTTCGCTGCTAGAGAATCAGACGCTCGCCCAAGTCTTGACGAGTCAAACTCAGATGATGGCTGCAATGATGCAGCAGATGCAACAAACAAATGCTTCAAGAAGCGGTTACAACAAGCACTGACTTCATGCCGCAATGGTCCAGTCCCATCCCGATTCAGTCCAAGCCGCCGGAATTCCTACTGTTCGCCCTCCCACCTTTTCAAGCACCACCAATCCCATGGAGGCAAACGGCGGCTCCATGCAATTGAAAAGAAGCTCAATCTTCGCAGTGCAATGACAAGGAAAAGGTGGCGTTCGCCACTCATCAGCTCCAGGGTCCCGCTTCAGCATGGTGGGACAATTTCTTGGTGACTCGTCCGGCAGGAACAGAAGTTTCTTGGGTAGAATTCTGCTACCACTTTCGCAAGGCACAAGTTCCTGATGACATTGTGGCACAGAAGAAGATGGAGTTCCGAGCTCTGGAACAGGGCAACAGGACAGTTATTGAATACCTCCACGAGTTCAACCGCCTCGCACGCTACGCATCGAAGGATGTGCGCACTGATTCCGAGAGGCAGGACAATTTCTTGGCCGGCCTTGATGATGAACTCACCAATCAGCTGATCTCAGGAGATTATGCTGACTTCGAGAAGCTGGTAGATAAAGCTATTCGCCGGAGGATCGGAGGAACAAGATGGTCCGTAAGAGAAAGCGGCCCAGTCCGGATGAATCGGGGAATGTCCAAAGACCTCGCTTCATGTCCGGACAACAAGGTGGACCCTCCACTATGGTTGTTAGACAGCACCGTCCCTTTCACCGGGAATTCCAACTCGCGTCCCAACCCTAACTTTAACCGTGGCAACATCAGCAACAACGGTGGTCGGCCTCACGCAACTCGTTTCCGCGCTCGCCGATGGCACCAGCCTCGCTACCGTTCAACCCAGAAAGACGCGTAGGGAAACCGTTGGTTTGTTTCAACCGCAACGAGCTCGGTCACTTCGGCCGATATGTGTCCGAAGCCCAAACGCAATGCACCTGTGTTTGTATGACAGCCAGGTCAACCATGCATCAGTTGAAGAGGCTCAGGATGCACCGGACGTCATTCTGGGTACGTTCCTCGTAAACTCATTTCCTGCTACAGTTTTGTTTGATTCTGGTGCAACTAATTCGTTCATATCAAAAATATTTGTTGGGGAACATGGGTTAAGAAGAGAGAAACTTGTCACCCCGATGCGAGTTCACACCCCGGAAATAGTCGATGTCGGCCTATAGTCCTTCGGTGACAATAGAAATTCAAAGATCACGATTTCTAGCCAATCTCATCCTTCTTGAATCCAAAGACCAAGATGTCATCCTAGGGATGGATTGGTTGACAAGACACAAAGGAGTGATAAACTGCGCAGCACGCACCATCATCCTAACCAGTCTGGAAGGAGAAGTGGTTAGTTTCCAGTCTCCATTGTCTGTAAAGCAAGGGGTTAGTCTGAATCAAATTACCGGTCAGGTTGAGTCAATGTCAGAAAAACCAGAATCCAAGAAACTTGAGGATATACCTATAGTTCGGGAGTACCCGGAAGTTTTTCCGATGATCTCACAACCATGCCACCCAAGAGGATATTGAGTTCCGGATCGATTTAGTACCGGAACCGCTCCGATCTACAAGAGACCTTAGAATGGCTGCTAATGAGATGGTGGGTCAAGAAGCGGGTTGATGAGCAATTACAGAAGGGATATGTTCGCCGAGCACGTCGCCTTGGGGTGCCCCGGTGATATTTGTGGAGAATAAAGATAAAACAAAGAGGATGTGTGTGGACTACCGCGACTCAACGAGGTCACTATCAAGAATAAGTACCAGTTACCTCGAATTGACGACTGTTCGATCAACTTAAAGGAGCCAAGGTGTTCTCCAAGATAGACCGCGGTCGTGATATCATCGTTAAGAATCGTAGAAGAAGATATTCCAAAGATAGCATTCACTACTCGATATGGATTGTTCGAGTGCACCGTCATGTCCTTCGGACTTACTAATGCACCGGCTTTCTTCATGAACCCGATGAACAAGGTGTTCATGGATTTCTTGGATAAGTTTGTTGTGGTCTTCATAGATGACATTCTTATCTATTCAAAGTCCGAAGAAGAGCATGAACAACATCTTCGTCAAGTACTTGAAAGATTGAAGGAACATCGCTGTACGCCAAGTTTAGTAAATGTGATTTCGGCTCAAGAAAGTTCAGTTTCTGGTCATATTATAACCGCTCAAGGAGTAGCTGTTGATCCGTCAAATGTGGAGTCAGTTACTAAGTGGACACCACCAAAGACTGTTTCTCAGATACGAAGTTTCCTTGGACTCACTGGTTATTACCGCCGGTTTATCAAGAATTTCTCCAGAATCGCAAGGCCAATGACACACAGTAAAAAGAGGAAAAGTTTAAGTGGTCTGCCGAGTGCAACAGAAGCTTTGAAGAACTCAAGCAGAAATTGGTAACTGCACCGGTCTTAATCCTGTCGGATCAGACCAAGGATTTCCAAGTTTATTGTGATGCTTCTCGTCACGGGTTAGGATGTGTGCCGATGCAAGACGGAAAAGTGGTTGCATACGCTTCACTTCCGATTTGCGACCTCATGAGACTAATTATCCTACTCATGACTTAGAGCTAGCAGCAGTGGTTTACGCTCTGAAGATTTGGCGGCATTATCTCATCGGTAACCGTTGTGAAGTTTACACTAATCACAAGAGTCTGAAGTATATCTTCACCCAACCAGATCTAAACCTTCGTCAGCGAAGATGGTTGGAGTTGATCAAAGACTATGACATGGGGATACACTATCATCCAGGCAAAGCCAATGTGGTAGCAGATGCTTTGAGTCAGAAGAACTACTGCAACGCCACTCATACGAAAGAACTATGCAGTGAATTACAACGAGAGTTTGAATGTCTGAACTTGGGAATTGTCAATCATGGTTATGTGGCTGCTCTCGAGACACAACCGACACTTGTGGAGCAAGTCTGTCTGGCTCAAGCTAATGACCCCGACATAGCCGAGTTAAAGAAAAACATGAGGACTGGCAGAGCCAAGGATTTCTCTAAAGACGAACATGGAACAATCTGGATGAGAGAAAGATTGTGTGTACCTGAGAACAAGGAGTTGAAAGATCTGATTCTTAGCGAAGCTCATGAATCCCAGTACTCAATTCATCCTGGAAGCACGAAAATGTATCAAGATCTCAAGGAAAAATTTTGGTGGGTTAGCATGAGGAGAGAAATCGCTGAGTTCGTTGCTTTGTGTGATGTCTCACGTCAATCAAGGCGAACATCGCCGACCGCAGATTGTTACAACCTCTCAACATTCCGGAATGGAAATGGGAAGAAATTGGAATGGACTTCATCACCGGTGCCTGTAACCTCCGCCGGTCATGATTCTGTTTGGGTAATTGTGGACCGACTCACAAAAGTTGCTCACTTCATACCCGTGCATACAACTTACTCTGGGAAGAAACCGCGAGCTCTATTTGGCAAGGATCATGTGTTTACATGGGGTACCGAAAAGATTGTATCGATCGAGGAGCCGGGTTTACCTCAAAATTCGGGCGAAGTTGCAAGAAGAATTGGGAACTCGTTTGAACTTTAGCACCGCTTACCATCCACAGACCGATGGTCGACAGTAAAGAGTTAATCATATCTTGGAAGATATGTTGAGAGCTTGTGCACTTGATATCGGTGGGGCCTGGATAAGAGTCTACCTTATGCCGAGTTTTTGTACAACAATAGTTATCGGGCGAGTCTTCAAATGGCTCCATTCGAAGCATTGTATGGCGAAAGTGCCGCTCGCCACTTTTCGGGATCGACCGGGAGAACGCCATTATTTGGGACTGATATTTTGAATGAAGCCGAAGAAAAGTCAGCTGATCCGTGAAAGATTAAAAACCTGCTCGCAGTCTCGTCGAAAAGTTATGCCGACAACCGTCGAACGGAGTTAAGCTTCCGAGGTTGGAGATTATGTGTACCTTCACGTCACTCCACTTCGGGGAGTGCATCGTTTCTAGACAAAAGGGAAGTTGGCACCACGTTTTGTGGGACCATACCGAATTCTGGAACGCCGCGGAGAGGTTGCCTATTGGTTGGAACTTCCTCCTTCCATGGCAAGCATTCATGATGTGTTTTATGTATCTCAGTTAAAGAAATGCTTAAGAGTGCCTGAGGAACAAGCAAGTCCTAATCATCTTAACATTCAAGAGGACTTGACTTATGTTGAGAAACCAGTTCGTATCCTCGACACCAGTGAAAGGAGAACCAGGAACCGAGTTACCAAGTTTTATCGTGTGCAGTGGAGTCACCACATAGAAGAAGAGGCAACTTGGGAAAGAGAAGATGAGCTGAAAGCCGCTCACCCGCATCTCTTCGCCAGCACCTTCAAATCTCGGGGTCGAGATTCCATTTAAGGAGGGTAGGTTTGTCACGCTCCGCTTTTCTCTCTAAGTTAAAATTACCGGTGAAAACTCGTAAAGAAGAAATTGCCTTAAAAACTAAAGAAAATCAAAATCCTAAATTAAAAATCCATTTAATAATTGGAAATGGCTTGGTGGAATTTTTCTTAAATTCCTCGTGTCGAAATACGCTAACAGGATTTTTATCGGAATTTTCGAGCATCGGAAGCAATTTTAAAAATTAAATTAGGCTAACTCGAATTAATTTCCTTAAGAAAAGGGGTTTTTCTTATTGCTCCTTTTCCTTTTTTTCTCAGTGGGCCTCCGCCTACTTCTCTCTCTCTTTCCTCCTTCCCGCCGCCCACCGGTCGCGCCTGCGGCCAAGCGCCGCCCAAGTCCCCTTCTTCCTTCTCTCTCCTTCCTTTCCCTTTTCGGGGCCGGCCCAACACTATTTCTACCGTTTGCGCTAAGCCCGCTTTGCCCTCCTTCCCCGCCCGGGACGATGACAAGCGGGGCCCGCTTGTCATCCCCAAGCTTAAGCCACCCCAAGCCGCAACCGCGCATGCCGTGTGCGTCTGGCGCATCTCCGGCCACGTCTCCGCGCATCTCGGCCACGTTCCACCTCATTTAACCGCGTCATTATGTGTTCCCGATTTTACTCCACCGTTTCCCCACTTTCCCCATTCCTCCATTCATCATGTGCGTCGGAACGGCCGAGTTAAACTCCATCACTCGCAGCAGCCATTAATGCCGAGCCCCGACGGTTTTCGTCCGTTCCCCGCTTCTCCCGGCCTTGCCCGAGCTCCCTTGCCGGCCTATAAGTTTCCCGCACCCCGAACACGTCCCACACTCGCACTCGTTCGCGTTCGCTCACTCCCGTGCTCCCGCATCGTGCGCCGCCTTTTTTCGTTGCCGTGCTCACGGTTTCCGCCGTTCCCACCGAACCGCCACTCCTTTCACCGAGCCACCACCACCTCCACTGCGCAATCACCGGGAACACACTCCCGTTGCTTTTCCCCAACTTTCGATCGACGAACCGCATCATTGCCGCCTTCCTCTCGAGTTCGGCCGACGTGAGAAAACACCATTTCCTTCTTTTTTTCTTTCTCCCTTGCCGAGCCGGCTCCGCATATGCACCGCTGCCCGTGCGCCCGCCCGACGTCACCGTCGCCGTCGGCGCAAGCCACCGCCGCTGCCCGGCCAAGCCCGCCCGCAACCGTGCATCCTTCTTGTGTAGCCGTCCAAACCGGCCAATCAAGGCCGCCACGTGGCGCGCCAAGCCGGTGGACTCGGTCCAGCGTGCACCCGTGGTTTTCTCTCTTGCGTCACTATTTAGTGGGTCCCGCAGTGATGTCAGCCCTAAGACACTTGCGTCATAAATCGTTTTTCTTTTTCTTAACTAGTAAAAAGGCTAAAACTTGTAAAATTCGCAAAAAATTCATCCGAACTCCGTTTGGGTCCGTTCAAGTTGCAGTGGATTCGTAAAAATGTCAAGAATGTATTAAAAATGGTTTAACTGTCTATTTTAGCTATCTAATAACCTGTTTTTGCTGTGCTTTGTTTGTCGGTAGAATCGGTTCCGAGGATGCTCCTGGTTTTTATTTTGAGGTTGTCGCTGAGGTTCCGTTGGATCAAGATCAAGGCAAGTCGTTTTCCTTTGAACATATTGTACCTAATTTGCAAATTCCTATTGTTTTATCTGTTGCATTACTTTATTTTATAATGCAATCGGGATGGGACCTATAGTTTTAAGCCTAGGTTGTTTACCCTGTTTATTTGATCACCTGGGAATTAATTTGACTAGAATCAGGGCTAGGACACGCTTATTATGCTTAGGGTACAACTAGATCATAAAAGGGAAAATTAATTTACTAGAATTATTTCACATGAAATGTCGGTCTCACCGGACGTACCATTGGTACTAGTAATCGGTAAATTAAAACTTGACTATTATGGTGGGCTATGGGTGCCCGGTTTTGCAAGTCGCACCCATGGCAGCTAAGGACCGGTTCACGGGAAACCCTGGAAGAATTATTAGTGCATACCACAAGCCAGCATGGGCAACGGCCGGGCTTGTAGTGTAGCTTCTCCCGGCCGACGCATCCAGCGAGGGTGAGCGTGATGGAGTGCGGATGGACCGGGAAAGGTCTCATGCGGCACGCGATTCACCTAGGCATGAGGGGCCGCCTACCCTAGATTCGGGTAGGGGCGAAACCCGAGGTGTGATGTCGCTTGGTCAAGGAGGGTTATCCGAATGGTCCCGCCACTGCACTTTTCGATATGCCATGGTGGTATGTCGACGCACGAACACGTGTTGTGGGCTCGTGTCTTGTGGGTACAAACGTACACCTCGTGCCGAGTGAAAAGCTATTCGAATAGCCGTGCCCGCGGTTATGGATGATCATCCAGATTCACCGTGATTAGTCTCATTAAAATAATAACTTGATTAAGTGGAATTGAGATAGAATAGTTGGGAGGATTGGGCCTCGACTCAACATGGTGTAGCGTGTAGCAAAGTATTAAAATATTGTTTAATTACCTTATATTACTGTTTTTACTGCTTTCAACTTAATTCTGTGAAATGCCTGCTTTATGCAAAAGTTAAACCTAGCCTATCCTTGGAATTTAACCCTGCATTCATACCTTCTTTCGGTATGACTTGCTGAGTACGTGGTTGTACTCAGACTTGCTTCAATTTTCCCCCACCTCGTAGTTGGGAGGATGAAGCCGCCGATGAGTCTTCGCCTGAGTAGGCTCGTCACCGCCATCAAGGGTTCTGTGGTGTGGAGTCGCCGCCCGCAAGAGTCGAAGCCTAGTTCATAAGTTTATTTTATCTTTCCGCTGCATATGTAAGACTTTTTAATGTTTTAAGACGTGGTTCTGTAAATACAATTTGTCGTTTGTGTATCCCTGGCTGGTCCTAGATAGGGTATTTTTAAATACACATTCAGCCTGGAAATTCGGGGTGTGAATTTCATGGGGCGTGACAACCGAGGGTACACATATGACAATTCTTGATATTATAGTTCGACGTCTTTGAAACATTACAAAAAGATTACAAAAGAGCAAGGAAAAGAAAAGGGCCTAAGCCTAAGCTTGTGATCTGGCCACGTGGCTTTAACCATTCCACGTGCATCTTCCAGTGCGGTGACAAAGCCTACTCAACTTCATCTTCTTCTTTGGCTTCTTGCTTAGGTTTTGGTGAAGAGGCAAGCATGAGTACTTCCACGTACTCGGCAAGTCATACCTGAAGAGAGAGGGTATGAATGCAAGTGAGAAGACAAGGATTTGGCTCGGTTTGCCTTTTAGCACAAACAGCTAGGTTTTTGCAAAACAAAGGAGTTTTGACCGAGACAAAACAGGAGTAGTTCAAGTATTTAATTCATATTGAAACCCATCACCTGTTCAACGTTATCCCCATGTTGCAAAGGCCCAATCCATCAAACCATATTAGTCATCTTCAATTAATCGTTTAATCGGTGTGGGATTAATCACGGTGAAGTTAGTTGATCGCCCATAACCGTGAGCACAGCTATTCGAATACCTTTACTCCGATCGAGGTGTACAATTGTACCCACAAGACACCGCCCCACAACACGACTTGTAAGCGTCGAATACCGCCACGGTACCCCGGAAAGGGACTGTGATAGGACCTTTCGTATAAACCCCACTAACCAAGCGAATCACACCAAGGTTTCGCCCCTACTCCCGTCCGTGGGACATGGGCAGCCCCCCGAGTGCCTTGGTGAATCCGGCAGCATAGCAACCCTTATACCGGGGCCGACTGGCACTCCATCCCGCTTACCCTTGCCTGGGTTCGTTGGCTAGGAAGAGCTACACTACAGGACCCACCGTTGCCCATTCTGGCTTGTGGTTTGTACGATCATTCTTCCGAGGGTTTCCCGTGAATGACGTCCCAGGAATGACGTCAGCGGCTAGGGCTGACGTCAACGGCCGAATGCCGACGCTCATCGGCCGTGGGAGCATCGGGTCCACGGTGGACCGGGTCCACGGGCCGAGAGCAGCGGTGCACCACGTGGCGCGCATGTGCCACCGAGGTGGCGGCCATGTGGCATGCCACGCGGCGAGCGGGAGCGGACGTGGCTGATCCGCCGAGGCAGATCGGACGGCCGGAAAATGAGGGTCGCAGCGACCGGACGGCGGCGATGGCGCACGACGGACGAGATCGCGCTGGCGCCATTCGGGCGTGCGCGCTGGGCGGGCGGAGTGCCACGGCTCACGCGCAGCGGAGCTGCACGCTTTTTGCATGCGCGACGGAGCTCGGACCGAGAGGGCGGAAGGAGTGACTCACCGCGACGCCGGAGATGGGGAAGACGACGGCGCGGACGGTGAGGAAGGCGACGGGAAGCGGCGTGGAGGGACAGCCGAGGTGGCTCAGCGGGCGCGCTAGGGAGGCGGGAGGAGACGGCGGCGAGGTCCGGCTCAGCTCGGGGGAAACGCACGAAAGCCGGCGACGGCTTCGGAGCTTGGGGCGCATGGTGCCGAACGAGAGAGAGAGAGAGAGAGAGGAGAGCTCGGAGTGCGTGCGGAGATCGGGAGGCCGAGGCGGCTTTGGGGGGGACGGGCGGGTCGGTGGTGGGCGGGGGCGTAATTCTCGCCGGAGTTAAGAGAGGGAGGGTTTAGTGGGGTTTAATGGCCGCGATTAAATCCGGCCATTAGGAGGCGCGGAGCGGCAATGGGTGATTAAGGCCAAGGCGGGAGGGCGGGGGAGTGAAGGCGGCATCCCGAGGCGCAGCGGAGGCGGGCGCGCGAGATCCGCGAGGGACGGGACGACGGAAATGGCGCCGCGGCACTGGAGGTCGGGGACGGATCGATGGTGGGCCCACTCCGTCGCGCCCAAAGAGGGGAAAACATACTTATTGTTGGGCGCAAGGTTAAGCGGGCGCGGCCTTCGACCGCTCACGAGGAGAGAAGGGAGGCACGGGCGCGTGGGAAGGATACCGGGCCGTCTGGCTCGGGCCGGGAAGGCCCACATGCCTGGCTTGGGCGGGAAAAGGATGGGAGGAGAGAAAAGATTTTTTTTCGTGATTTCATCTCGATTTCAATTTTAATTGGTTAAGAATTATTTCTAGTGAATCCGAAAATTCGCTAAAAATCGTTAGTGTATTTTGACATGTAGAATTTAGGAAAATCATACCATGCCATTCCCATTTAAATTTTTGCTTATAAAATTATTTTTTCGCTCTAGGTTAAATTCCAACTATTTTTCTTGCGATTTTTCTTTCAATTATTTTTTAAAAGGGAAAACACCTGAGGGTGTGACAAACCCCAATTTCTTAAACGGAATCTCGACCCGAGATTTGGAGGTGCCGCGAAAAGATAGGGCCGAGCGGCCTTTAGCTCATCTTTCCCTTTCCCGGTGGCCTCTTCTTCCGAGTGATGAGTCCATCGAACTTGACAAAACCCGATAACCTTGTTCCTGGTTCTCCGCTCACCGGTTTTGAGGATATGTTCGTTTCTCCACATAAGTCAAATCTTCCGAATTTCTATCCGATCCAGGCCTCGTCTGTTTCTCTCCTGGGACTCTTAGACACTTTTTAAGTTGTGAGACGTGGAATACATCATGGATGCGGCCATGGAGGATGGAAGCTCGAGCCGGTAATCTACTTCCTCGATGTTCTTGTATCCAAGACGGTCCCATAAAACATGGTGCCAACTTGCCTTTCGCTTGGAAACGGTGCACTTCGAAGCTGGGGTAACTCTAAAGATGCACATAATCACCTCCCGGAACGTTAGGTCCCTTCGACGGCTGTCTGCGTAACTCTTTGCGAGACTCGTATGCGATTCTAAGCCCTCCCCATCGTCCTCGACCTTTTCCTCCGCCTCGCTTAACACTTCGGTCCCAAACAACCGGCGCTCACTAGTTTGGTCCTAAAAGAGCGAGGTACGACACTTTCGTCCGTACAAAGGCTTTGAAAGGTGCCATCTGCAGACTCGGTCCGATTGTTGTTGTTGTAAGAGAACTCTGCGTAGGGTACACTCTTGTCCCATGCATTCCCGGTCGAGAGCACAAAAGCCCGCAACATGTCTTCCAAAGTCTGATTCACTCACTCGGTCGGACCATCGGTTTGAGGTGGTAGGCCATACTAAAATTCAAGGGTGCCAAGTTCCTCTTGTAGCTTCCGCCAAAACTTGGAGGAGAACTCGACTACCACGATCCGATACTATCTTCTTAGGTACCCCATGGAGACACATGATCCTTGCGGGAGTAGATATAGTTACGCAGCCTCTTTCCTGTGTAGGTGGTGCAATCGGGATGAAGTGGGCAAAGTTAGTGAGTCGGTCGACGATAACCAGATGGAATCATACCCGACGATGTTCGGGGTAATCCCGTGATGAAGTCCATCCCGATTTCCTCCACTTCCATTCCGAATTTGGAGCGGTTGGAGTAACCTGTAGGTCTTTGGTGTTCGCCTTCACTCGTTGCCACACATCGCACAACGTGACAAACTCTGTGATTTCTCTTTTCCCCGTGACCCACCAAAATTTCTCCTTAAGATCTTGGTACATCTTGGTACTTCTGGGTGGATTGAATACGACTCGATGAGCTTCAAATCAGGATTAACTTTTTAATTGTTTATCCTTTGGTACGCACATCCTTGTGCCCATCCAGATCGTCCCATGCTCGTCCGCTGTGAAATCACTCCAACCACCTTCACTGACAGAGGTTCAAATCCGGTTGGGTGAAAATGTATTTCAGGCTCTTATGATCCGTATACATTTCACATTGATTACTGACGAGGTAATGTCACCATATTTTCAAAGCGTGGACCACTGCCGCTAGTTCCAAGTCATGGGTTGGATAGTTAGACTCATGAGGTCTCAAATGGCGGGAAGCATAGGCAACCACTTTTCCTTCTTGCATCAACAGACAACCTAACCCTTGGCGAGATGCATCGCAATAGAATTGGAAATCCTTGGTTTGATCCGGCAAGATCAATACGGTGCGGACACCGTTTTTTCTCTTAAGTTCTTCAAAAGCGTGGTTGCACTCCCATGTCCACTTAAACTTTTCATCCTTTTTCAACAATGGGTCATTGGCTTTTGCAATTTTAGAGAAATTCTCAATGATCGCACGGAAATATCCCGCAAGTCCAAGAAAACTCCTCATTTGGGTGACGGTTTTGGGTGGAGTCCACTTGGTTATCGCTTCCACATTGGAAGGATCCACTGCGACTCCTTGGGCGTTCACGATATGACCAAGGAATTTTACTTCCTTTAACCAAAAAGCACACTTGCTGAACTTAGCATAGAGTGGTTGTTTCTTAATTTTTTGAGTACCAATCGAAGATGGTGCTCGTGCTCTTCTTCCGTCTTGGAGTAGATCAGAATGTCATCGATGAACACTACAACGAACTTGTCTAGAAATTCCATAAACACCTTGTTCATCAAGTTCATGAAAAGGTCAGCATTGGTAAGTCTGAAGGACATGACCGTGCACTCGTACAAACCGTATCGAGTGATGAAAGTGGTCTTGGGAATGTCCTCCTCTTGAATCCATAGATGATGGTAGCCTGACCGCAGTCTATCTTAGAGAACACCTTTGCTCCCTTTAATTGATCAAAGGTCATCAATCCGAGGAAGGGGATACTTGTTTTTAATAGTGACCTCGTTGAGTGTGCGATAGTCGACGCACATCCTCTTGGTCTTATCCTTCTTTTCTACAAATATTACTGGAGCACCCCGGAGCGATGTGCTCGGGCGGATATATCCTTTTCTCAGAATCGTTTCGTCCACTTGCTTCTTGACCTCTTCCAACTCATTGCTCCCATTCTATAAGGCCTCTTGTGGATCGAAGCAGTGCTAGGGATCAGGTCAATTCGAAACTCTATTTCTCTTTCAGGCGGCATCGTGGTTAAGTCTTCCGGGAAGACATCCGGGTACTCGCAAACCACGGGAATATCCTCTAACTTCTTTGGGTCTTTTCCTTCCCCCCTTCAGGTTTCTCCTTGATCGAGATCCGATTCAAGCTTGCTATTCCCTCGACGGTTTAGGGAGCGGAAAATCACTTCCCTCCCTTCACCACTGGTCAAGGTGACTCGTGCGACTCGCGCAATCGATCAAGCCTTTATAACGGGTTAGCCACCATCCCTAAGGATGACATCTAGGCCTTGTGATTCCGGAAGGATAAGGTTGGCTAGAAAGGGGATCCTTGGATTTCTATTGCCACGAAGGATGAAGTGGGTGGCATTCATGTTTCCCGAGGGTTTGAACGCGCATGGGTATCTTAAGTTTCAAGATTTCACAACCCATGTGTCCCCACAAATGCTTTTGATATGAATGAATGGGTTGCACCGAATCAAACAAGACGATGTGGTACGGGAGTTCACAGAACATACCAAGATTACTTATGGTGCCTCTTGGGCTTCTCTCTCGCCGACACATGATTCACCTCGGCTTGGATGAACTGGGTGCATGCTTGGGTTTTGGACACTTATCCGCAAAGTGTCCAGTGTTCTCCGTAGATTGAAACAGCTTGCCTGGTTTAAATCCCGAGTCCTTCCACGGTGCTAGCTTGGGTTGCATGTGGCGACGCGCGCCATTGGTGGACGCGGGCGGGATTCCGTTGCGGCCCAAAGCGGCTTCCACTGTTTTTGAAGTTTCCAGGGTGGTAAGGTCGATGTTGGCGGACGATCATGGTAGTAGGTCCGCCGTAACCTCCGGGAGTGAAACGTGACCGTTAGGGGTTCCCTTGTTGAGGCCGTGGTCCTGAACGAACGGCCTTCGTTTCTTAAGCATCTTGTTGTGCCGATCTTCTTGACGAATAGCTTTGTCGACCAGCTTTTTCAAAATCAGCGTATTCACATGAGATGAGTTTGTCCGTTAACTTGTCATCAAGTCCGGCCAAGAACTTTTCTTGACGCCGTCGTCTGGACTGCGCACATCTTCCGGTGCATAACGTACGTGCGATTAAATGTCGGTGCAAATATTTCGTGACAATCGTACCGTTGCCTTGTTAGAGGGATCTGAACTCCCTTTTCTTTTGGGCCACAATCCCTCCAGAATGTGTGCTTTCCGAAAAAATGCCGTGTGCACTCTCGCCCAAGTGACTAGTGTGTTCGCCCGTCGAGTAATTAGGAGGTTGTCCCACCATACCGAGGCGGGTCCTTGATGTTGGTCGGTTGCAAAGACACCCTTTCTAGGTCCGCACTTTGTAGTAGGTCCATCTTCTTTTCTATGGAATTGAGCCAATCGTTGGCTTCCATGGGATTTGTGGTGCTAGACAAGGTTGGGAGTCGGACACGGAGAAACTCCAACAATTTGTTTTGTGGGGAGGTAGTGCACGGTCGTTATGGTTCGGCTTGCATCCGTTGTTGCCGCTGTTGCATTTGCGTGCATCATTGCAGCCATCATTTGGGTTTGGTTGGCTAAGACTTGAGCCAAGGTGATGTTCTTGAGTGGAGGAGGTGGGGTGTTGCCATTGGCCCTAGTGTTGTTTTCTCTAACTCGGTGTTGGTGTTGGTGTCTTTGCTGCTCGGTGTTCACCATCTCGAAGGAGCGGGACGGATAAGGCGAGAGAAGGAGTAAAGCAGTTGGAGTGAGAAGCTGAACTTTATTATTTGTTTTGATTTGTTCTTTATTAAAACATTTAAAACACACTCAACATCCTTAATCGGACAACCCATACCCACACTTGATATTAAAGTTGACCGCTACCCCACACACAACGCTCCTAACACACAACAACTAAACAAGCCGAAAACTAGGGAAAATGGTAAACTAAGTGTGGATAACACTCTAGGGTCGGAGCGGCTCGCGATCGGTGGAGTCGAAACCACTCCTTGGGAGTTCCACTCTTCCTTCTCTCTTCGAGCGGCTTCGAGAGCTTGCTAACTCCTCTTTCTGCTGGGTTTTGGTGCCGTTGCCGCTTCGCTGCTGGACATGGAGATCCATCCTCCTCTCGCTCAGGGTCGGAGCGGGGACCGAGTAGGAGTAGGATCCGGCACCGGTGCAGGAGGAAGGTGGCGGAGTAGGAAGGGGAATCCTGGCGCACCGCATCCGCACCACGGCCTTGGTGTTCTTCCGAGGCATGGTCTTGATCCGAAGGATGTTGGGGGGGTGGAAGCCCTTCGGGATGGTGATTTCTTTCTTGAGGCGATCCACCTCATCCTTCAGCTCTTGATCCTCGCATCTTCCCGGTCATTTGTGGCTTGGCCGCCATATGAAGGTCTGAATGCACCTTGTCCAACCCTTCAATCACACTCCTCATGTGAGAGAAGGTGGTGTCGTTCTCCCTTCGATTGCACTAGAAGGAGTCGACCACCACGAGCTTCCGCGCTGGGGATGGAAAAGGTAGGCGAGTGGCAAAGATGGTAGTCATGCATCTCCCTTATCCGAGCCGCATCGGTAAGCAGCCTCTTGGCAAAGCGTGCTTATCTGCTTCCTCCCAGAAAGGGTGACCACCATGTTCGTGGATGTTGGTGCCGACGAAACCGTGCATCTCCAAACGGACTTGATGGGGCAACTCGCGCCGAAAGGTGAGACGATGGTGTACTCGGGTGCACCAGATAGCTTCATCACAAAGCCATCCTTGCCCTTCGCAACGAAACCCTTGAGACTCCTAACCGTTGTGGGTGACGGGATGGCTCGCCATCTAGAGAAAACAAGGTAGGGGATCAATGCATGCTCAAACCCAAGTTAGATAAACGGAAAGGACTCAAGTGAAGTAAACGAGAAAAGAAGGGTTCTTAAGAAACATTTTCATGAGGCTAAATAAAACTTCTAACGACATCCCCTAGATGATGTAGTAATGCTTAAAATAGATGCTTAGTCAAGTATAAAATCAGCAGCCATTCTCTCCTATCTTGACTTAGGACTTTGTTCCCTTAAAAATCCTGACGGTCGAATAAGATTGCAAATGGTTTTTTTTTCTTCAAAGTCCTATCACTTAGACTCGACTCAAGTTTTGAAATTTCTTGTTTTGAAAACGCTCAAAATTCTCCCCAACCCCGAGGAAACAGAGACCCATTTTCTCAAAATGACTCCAAACGAGGACTTATGCATTTGAAAAGGTTCAGAGGGCTCCTAGGGTTTTTCCATTTGGCATTTCCTATGGTCCGAGGAATTGGCTCGATACCAACTAGTCACGCCTAGAAATTCGGCACTGGAACTTCAAGCTATATGTGTATTAAAAACTCCTATCCAGACCAACCAGGTACACATACGGCAATTGTTGATATTACAGGTTCCACGTCTTAGAAGCATTACAAAAAGATTACAAAAAGAGTAAAAAAAAAAGAAAAGGGCCTAAGCCTAAGCTTGACGCCCGCCACGTGGCTTCAACCATTCTACGGGTATCTTCCGTAGAGTGCGGGGACAAAGCCTACTCAACTTCATCTTCTTCTTTGGCTTCTTGCTCGGCAGTTCTAATGAAGAGGCAAGGATGAGTACTTCCACGTACTCGGCAAGTCATACCGGAAGAGAGAGGGTATGAATGCAAGAGAGGAAACAAGGATTTGGCTCGGGTTTGCCTTTAGCACAAACAGCTAGGGTTTTTGCAAAACAAAGGAGTTTTGAACACGACAAAACAGTAGTAGTTCATGTATTTAATTCATATTGAAAGCCATCACTGTCCAACGTTATCCCCACGTTGCGACAGGCCCAAACCATCCAACCATACTAGTCATGTTCAATTAAGGTGTTTAATCGGTGTAGGACTAATCACGGTGAAGTCGGTTGATCGCCCATAACCGTGGGCATGGCTATTCGAATAGCTGTACTCTGATCAGAGGTGTACAACTGTATCCACGACACAGCCCCACAACACGGCTTCCCGTGCATCGGAATACCGCCACGGTACCCGAAAAGGACTGCCAGATAGGACCTTCGTATAACCCCCGCTAACCAAGCGAACCACACCAAGGTTTTGTCCCCACTCCCATCCTCAGGACATGGGCAGCCCCCGAGTGCCTCTGAACCAGACATGCCCTCAACAACCCTTATACGGGGCCAACTTGCACTCCATCCCGCTCACCTTGCCTGGGTTCGTTGGCTAGGAAGAGCTACACTACAGTGACCCACCATTGCCCATTATGGCTTGTGGTTTGTACGGTCATTCTTGAGAGTTTCCGTGAACCGGTCCTTAAATGCCATGGGCACCACTATCAAAACCACAACACCCATAGCCCACCATTTGTCATGTTTTAGTTATTAGTCCGGTCCACAAAGACCTCGGTTATATCTTTCATTTGATGTGTCCAACATAATGTAGTCTAGGTGAAATTACCCATTTAGTATGCTAGTAAGTCTAAGCAGGTCTAAGCATAACCTAGGCCAATATACTAGTCATGTTGTTATCCCAAGTTTATCAAAGGGGTTAGGGTGGTAAGCCTAAGGCTTAGATCTAACCATACGGTGTAATATTCCCCTATGAGATGACTTTCGAAAATAAATACAGTTTAATAGAATAAAACAGTTGTTTTAGCAAAAATAGGAGCAACATGATCAATAATAAAGCATGACTTGCCTTGCTCTTCGGACTGGGGAAACTTCGGGACAACTTCAAAGTACACCCCTGGGTCGGAGGAACTACGGGTCTACACGACAAACAAATCACTTCAACAAAACAGGCTAAAAAGCTACTCAAACCGGGAACAAAACCATTTTAATGTATTCTTGGCATTTTTATGAATTTAATGAAATTTGAATGGGCTAAAACAGAGCTCGGATTGAAAAGATATGATTTTTAGAAGTTTTATGTGTTTTTACTAAAGCAGAAAAAGTCCATAATAAATTATTGCACAATAAGTCCTTAGGAATGACGTCGCCGGCAAGGGTGACATCATCGGGCGGGAGCACCGCTCCATGGTGGACCGGGTCCACGGCCGAGAGGGGAGCGGTGCACCACGTGGCGCACACGTGGCGTCGAGGTGGCGGCCACGTGGTGTGCCACGCGGGCGACCGAGGGCAGACGGCTCCGCACCCGCAAGCGGCGACGCGGGCTTGGACTGAGAGGGCGGAAAGGAGTGGCTCACACGGGGGCGCCGGAGATGGGGAAGACGATGGCGCGGACGATTAGGAATGCGACAAGAAGCGGGGAGGGCGGCGCTCGAGGTGGTGGCTCTGGCGCTGGGGTGAGGCGGAGGAGATAGCTGGCAGGTCCGGACGGCTCGGGCGACGGGGAAACACGGCGGGCAAAGCCCGCGACGGGCTCGGGAGCTTGGGGCGCACGTGCGCCGAGCGAGAGAGAGAGAGAGAGCTCGAGTTAGTGCGTGGGGAGATCGGGAGGCCAAGGGGTGGCTTTTAAAGGGACGGGGTCGGTGGTGGCGGGAGGGCATAATTCCTCGCCGGAGTTAAGAGAGGGAGGGGTTTAGGGGTTTAATGGTCAGCGATTAAATCCAGGCCATTAGGAGGCGCGGGAGCGGCGGTCGGGGGAGATTAAGGCCGCGGGAGGGGCGGGGAGTAAGGCGGTGGCGTCCCAAGGCGCGGGGGAGGAGGGCGCGCGAGATCCGCGCGGGACGTGGGGGGCGGAAATGAAGCGCCGCTGGGCGGCGGCCGGAGGTCGGGACGGATCGATAGGTGGGCCCCACTCGTCGTCCCAAAGAAGGGGGAAAACAGACTTATTGTCGGGCGCAAGGTTAAGTGGGCGCGCCTTCGCCGGCCCGCGAGAGAGAGAGGGGAGGCGCGGGCGCACGAGAAGGTTGGGCCGTCGGCTCGGGCGGCGGCGCACAGTGCCGGTTTTGGCGGGAGAAGGACAGGAGGAGAGAAAATATTTTTCCGGGATTTATTAATTCCGATTTTGATTTTTATTGGTTAAAAATTATTTACCGGAGCTCTAAAATTCCGCTAAAAATCCTGTTAGTGTATTTTGACATGTAGAATTTAGGAAAAATCCTACCATGCCATTCCCATTTAGAGTTTTGCTTTTAAAATTATTTGTTCGCTCCAAAGTTAAATTCCAACTATTTTTGTTGGCGATTTTTATTCTGATTTTTTAAAGGGGAAAACACATCGGGTGTGACAGAGCGGATGTGTCTTGGTTGACCATAGCCAAAACACCGGATTGATCCTCCTCTTCTCCATGACCTCCGATATTATTCACACTCGAGAAATTCTATTAGCAAGCGATACCAAATCCTCCTCACCGATTTCTTCGAGTTGATCATCTGGACATGGCAGAGCTCAAAGAAGCAAACATCGACTGTGAAGAAGAATCAAAAAGATGCGAAGTAGACACCAAGGCGTAAGATTTCGAATCGGCCCTTTTAGAAAGAATGTTCATCTCATAGGTTTTTAATTTAGTATAAAGAACATCCAAAGTCAAGGTGTTCATGATTAACAGATCTCCTGAATTGAGGTAACCTTAACTTCCCAAACTCTTCATATCAAGACCATTCATAAAATGACGAGCAACCTTAGATTGAGAATAATTATCATTATAAGAAGAATCAACGTATCTAAAATTACTCAAAATTTTGTTAAAATGGCCTCGATAGTCATCCAATGACTCCCTATGTGTCATCTCAAATTTGATGTACTCCTTTTTGAAAACATCTTTTCGCAACTCTTTAATGTTTGAAGATCCAGTATGTAAATCATTCAAAGCTTTCCAAATCTCATTTGCAATGGTAAGATGCTAAACACGATCAAAATCGGAGCGAGAAATTGCATTAAGAATAATGTTCCTAGATTTGCAATTATTTTCAAAATCCAATTTGAGAGTAGGAGTATCAATGCGATCAGGGTGTCATAAGATTCGAAACTTTTAACCAAATGTCATAACTTTGAGATGTTATGTAAGTTTCCATCTTTTTTTTCCAATAGTCAACATCAGTTCCATTGAAAACATGAGGTTTGTTTGAAAACTTTTTAGCCAAGGCCAAAAGATCATAAAAGAAAATCAAGAACGAGGCTCTGATACCACTTGTAGGATCGAACAAGACCAAACAAACCTACCAGAGGGGGTTGAATGGTAGGGAAAACCAAAAAACCAAATCTTTTGCGGAATTAAAAGATTTACCTCTTACCGATGAAACCAATCTACAAAGCGACAATGAACAGGAACTGTTGAAGTCGCCGCCGGTCACACGGCCTTACCTACGCCGGTCAGACCGTCCCTCCTGGCCGGTCAGACCGTCGCCTAGCCTCTGGTTGGACCGCCGCCGCAACCCACCGGTCAAACCGTGTGCACAACTACGGTTAGATCGTCGGGATCCAAAAACACCAAAAGATGAACTCTCGAAGAAGTAGATCAAACTATTTCAACTTTATTGCATCTAAAAGTGTTTACAAAGTGCAACAACAGCACTCCTCACCAAAATCTCGACCTAACTCAAAACCCTAGCTATTCTCTCAAGTTTCACTCTTGAAAATCGATATCTAGGAGGCACACCCTACCTCTCAATTTATACCACAAAATCCTCCTACTCAAAGTAGGAGTAGAACTCCTATTCACAATAGGACTCAACCTCCTACTTCATAGTAGAAGTAGAACTCTTATTCCCAATAGGACTCCTATTCCAAATCCGACTCCACATACGATCCTCTCGTATGCCATATAACTTCTCCATCTTCCATGTGCATTACCCTCTAGCCTTTTAGTATCCCGTCTGCCGGACGTCTACTTCTCCCAAGTCAACTCCGATTCGACACCGGCAATACTATCCAAGGCCTCAAGCGATACCTACACATAGACAACAAAGAAACGATATACACTCGAGCACAAGTTTGTCCAAACTTCACTCACATTAGCTTGCCAACAGTAATCACACGCATAAGAATCATCTAGAAATCAAATCCACAAAGAAACAATCCAAAACCGAGAAATCGTAGACGACCGGTCGGACCACGCCGGTTTGATCGATTGAGAGTTGGATTCACCGACTACAGTCAAGTCGGTCTGACCGACGTGAGTCGGACTCGCCCTGGCCGAGACCACACATACAACTCGGTCAGACCATGCACATACATCGGTCTGACCGACAAGTAGCCGGTCCCTAACCGCCACACAAAATATCACATATTCAATTCAAGCACAAATCCAATATTTCATCACATAAAATATAAATCAAACTCATTTGATTCAATAGACAAGACTAAGGTGTCATGGATATTCATAAGCTATAGATGAGATATCTATGTACAGGGGTAAGGTAATTATATGGGATAGGTAGTGTGACACACACAAAAAAAGTCCTAGATAAATGATACACTAGTGCTAAGTGAAGAGTAGTAATTAGAGTTAGGTTCCTAGAGTTCTATGGTCCCAGGACTGGGGTACCGCTGCCCTGCGTCCCACTTTACCACCACGAAGCGATCTCTTACCGTCTACCCTACACCAAATCCGAACGTGGAGGAATACAAAGATGTGGCTGCTGTCACCACCGCCGCCTACCTCTCACCCATGGAAAGTGGCCATAACCAATGTCTATGAAATAATCTAAGCACCATGCCTACATTACCAAGATACCTCTACCTTCATGAGCAAGATAAAGGAAAATGTACATCCTAATTGCTCATTGGACCGTGTCGTGGCAATAGTGTTACTCATCTAAACACAACAAGACTATGAATTAAACTAATAATGGAACTCTTATCTATTAAAGCATAAGAAGAACCACACTCATATGAACTATAAGATAATATCTTTATTAAGCTAAAAGTAGTACAAATGAAGAAGAGTACTAAAGACATACCCGAATTCCAAAGGTGACTTGGGAACCGAAAAGAACTCTAAACTACTTCCTAACTCCACTAGCCTAGATAACTAAGTTAGAACTTGTAGGAACTTCTTCTTGTGTTGTGTGTTGAAGTGAAGTGAGCCTCTCCTCCTTTTATAGTGCCTCAATGACGGTTTGTATGACGGTTACTAACCATCATAACCACCAAACCGACTTGGAGAACCAACGGGAGATGACATGTCAAAGGTCGGTGGCGTTGGGCTCAAGGGTGGTTCGGCCGAACTCCCCTGGTTCGGCCGAACCCCACACCGCCGCCACCACCTTTCTCCCGAGGTTACCATGTGGGCCCTAAGGCGGTTTCCGTGGTTTGGTCACATCCTAAGTCGGTTTCATCGACTTGTGGGCCCTCCGATCCGTGGGAATCCGACATGGCGATCGCTGCTTGGTTGACTTGTGTTTCTTCGCCACGCAAGCTCGTCTTCGCTTCAATTATGTGATAAATGTTCCTGCATCCAACTCAAGTCCAAGGACATGTGGAACTTTATTAATTCTAAACCTAAATGTCGGTAAAGGATGCTAATTCCCTTTCATTTCCAAGGTTTGTGACGGTTTAATCATTACTTAACGATCGCCAACACTTTGCACCTAGTAACTTTGTGCACGGAGCTGAAAATTGAGGGTCTTTTGGCTTAATGATATCTTTTGCAAACTTGATTATCACTCCTAAGACTTCATTGAACTTCCTAACTATTGTCTCCAAAGACCTAATAAATCGATTTTCAACTTGTCTAACTGGATTTGGGGCACCTACTATCCACAAAAAGATGGCTAAAGACTCAATTGAGGACATTTTTGCTATCGATTTCTAAAGGGTTACGCGGAGGCTACGCTAGCCGAAAACAAAACTTTTCTACCGCGCAAACCAGAACACTTGCAAGTAAGGGCCGATAGGATCGTTACCGATTGGAGTATGCGGCGAAATTGACCAATCGTGGCTATCCGATCTGGAATCGGCTGGCCGATGAGAGCCGATTCTGCAAGCCGACACGACGATTCGACGGGGATAGCCGATTCACCAATTAGCCGATTCGCCAATGTAACCGATTCACCGAGTCGCCGACCGCGCCCGCGCCTCGCTCCGATGCGCTCGACCGTAGCCGATTCCACCATAGCCGATTCGAGCCGATCAACAACGCGAACGTAGCAAAGCGCCTCTACCGGTATCCACACGTCCGGGACATAACGTTCGAACACCCGTGTGCTAGCACACGATGCAAGGCTAGGGTTTTGGCTCGAAGTGTTAGTGATATGCCCTAGAGGCAACATGGAGATGTTGGATATCACGTCAATGTTTATGTATTTATGAATAAAGTGTTATTCAGGTTCCATGAAATAGACATCTTGTATTGATCAATAAGTACGTGACTTATTTATGAGACTTGATATGTATGAATCTATTTCTAAACGATCCACGATCATATGTCATATTGTTGGAACAAATATGATTCTAAGATCGGCATGTTTATTGATTGATGATCATGTCTCATAGATCATGGGTATGGAGATACCAAATCAATAAACATGGACATATGTGTTGGAGAACACATTGTTGGATAGACCCACCATGAGACACTACAGAATTAATGTGCCATTAGTTGGTCTCAGTAGTGTTGGTACAAAGTCCTTAGACCTGAGATCACCATGGATTCCAACATGTGTAGTAGCCTACTTTGGGACTACCAAACGCTATTCCGTGAATCTGGGTAGTTATAAAGGTAGTTTTCGGGTTTGCTATGAAACATGGAGTGGGACGTGAGTGATCAAGATGGAATTTGCCCCTCCTTTGGAGAGATATTCGGCCCTCGAGGTAATGGATTATGGAAATGCATGGCCATGCTAAGTTGATTGAGGAGTCAATCAAATGCATGTGATAATCCAATACGGTTCGAGTGAATGGTTAAGCTATTGAAGGGATGGCACACATCTTGCCTATAGCTTAACCGGCATCGTGAGGCAAAGGGATTTGTGTACACATTACAGTTCAGAGCCGATATTATTCTTGTATACTATGGTGTCAATATGTGCTGCTAGGCGCGTCGGTGACGGTGGCTCGGCCGAGTTGGACTCGAGCGACGATCGGCCAAAGTTAGACTATAGCTGAAACCGAGTATACCCGAACCTGCTGTGGTCGCACGCTTAAGGGGATAGAATAGATATTCGAGTTGGACTCGGATACGGCTCGATCGGATAGGGATCCGATCGGATAGAGTCCTATGGGCTTACGACGTATGGGCGGCCAACTCTATGAGATACGGATGAGATCCGATTCAAAATAGAGTCCTAATCGGCCACTAGTCCCAATCGGCCAACTCTATATAAAGGAGGGAGGGTGGAGAGCTGCGACACGTCAATTGCATCGCGTGCAACAGAAGTCGCCGAGATCAATCTCCACGAAACCCTCCCCACTTTCGAGCCAAACCCTAGCCTTGCATCGCGTGCTAGCACACGGGTGTTCGGCGTTCGTCCCCGGACGTGTGGATACCTAGTAGAGGCGCCGCTACGTTGCACGCTGTTGATCGCTTGGATCGGGTCGCAATGAGCGATCGGCGTAGAGTGGAATCGGGCGGTCGGGCGCATCGGAGCGAGGCGTGAGAACGCGGCGGACGACTCGAATCGGGCGATGGCGAATCGGCCGTCTCTCGGGAATCGGCTACGCTGTTCGGATCGGATTGCCACGATTGGCTATTTCGGCGCACGCACTCTACCAATCGGTAACGATCTATCGGCCCTTACTTGCAAGTGTTCCTGGTTTGCGCGGTAAAAGTTTTTGTTTTCGGCTAGTGTAGCCTCCGCGTAACCCTTCAAAGTGGTATCGAGCTAATCTTGCTTAGTTCGGGTTTTAGATTGGATCTGGAACAAGTTTTGTGCACGGGTTGATTAGATCAATCGGTTTACGGGATCGTTGAGGAGAGTTAATGGTACTGCGTTCCTTGATAGTGTATCGGAACGACGTAATGTGATTACGTCGAAGCAATTTCCATGTAACTCGGTTTGAGTTGGAGTTCGAGATAGCGTTCCTTGATAGTGTATCGGAACGGTATAATGTGATTATACCGAAGCTATCTCGTAGTCCGATCTTGTTTGCGCCTCGTGCCTACGCAAACCGTCTCCCTTGATAGTGTATCGGGACGGCATAATATGATTATGCCGACATGGTTTCGTAAGCGAATTCATAGATTGGATCTATGAATTTCGTGTGTTGTTCCGGTGCGTGCCCTTATAGGTCGTCTCGATGCCGTAGCTCGCGAGTAGGTAGAAAACGTTTCTACGCCTAACTTGTTTTTGCAGAGAATGCTTTGAGATGGTATGGCCCTATTGTATGTATGAGATGTATGAGATGCATGTGATGCATGTAATATTCTTTCATATGTGCAATCCTGTAATATTCTTTCATACGTGCAATGCTTGTAATATTCTTTCACGACTGCGAGTCGATGTAATCTTCAATTAGAGCTTCTATAGTAGTAGCTTAGTTTGAAGAAATCAAGCATTTGGCACTCGAAAGAACGGTGATGAAGATGGAGATCGTACACCGGCATGGAGATGGAGATCACCATGTGAAGGGGGCCATACTATTTCACTATATGCTATTCTTCTTGCTTTCATATGTGATATGTTTGTTTGATAGGATAGCATCCCTCGCAAAATTAAGTAGTAATGACGCCCTTCCAAATGTTGCACTTCCGTCACCGTTATGCTCGTCAATGGTGGGTCGCAAAGCGAGTGCCATTCTCTATCATAACACGAGGTATATGTCGGACATATACATGCGGAGCATTTGGTTTACTTAACAAGGCTATCAAAACAGCTTTTGGGCCTTGGGGCATAGGTTGGCGCCGGGCATGGAGATGCCACACCAACAACAAGAGTCACATAGAGATGTGATTAGCAAGGAGTTGCTTACCGATGTTACTAATTTTCTAGCAAAGTGATGCCAAAGCTCACTAGAAAATTAACTAACATGTGGATCTTGACCCAATACGTAACCTAGAGGGAAGGTGGAAAATACGTAATGGGAGTCTTATGTTAAATTGTTTAACAAAAGACATAGCATAAACATTGTGCTAAACTTTGCTTTTTTCGTTGTAGAATAAATGGCGGCTAATACTACACCCAAGTACTTTAATTTGCGATCTATTCTCGAAAAGGAAAAATTAAATGGAACAAACTTTATGGATTGGTATCGCAACTTGAGAATTGTTCTCAAGCAAGAGCGTAAGGAGTACGTTCTTGAAGTACCCTATCCTGAGGATTTGCCAAATAATGCCACTTCGCAACCGCACGGAGAGCTTACGAGAAGCACACTAATGATGCCCTAGACATAAGCCGTCCCATGCTTGCTACAATGTCCCCCGAGCTTGAACCAATATGAGAGCAGTGATGCTCACACTATTATTCGGATGACGCGTGGCATGTTTGAGAACCAAGCTCGGGCGAGAGGTTCAACACCTCGAAGTCCTTGTTTGCGTGCGGAGCTTGTTGAGGGGAATCCCGTCGATCCGCATGTGATAAAATGATTGGCTACATTGAGAGTCCGGAAAACTAGGTTTTCCCTTAGCCAAGAGTTGGCTACCGATGTGATTCTCCGCTCCCTCGAGCTGAGCCTCATATTGAATTATCACATGAACAGCCATGGATAGGACCTTGGCTGAATTGCATGGGATGAACAATATGCCTAAACTTGGTTTAGGCAATATATTTAATGGGGTCGCAGAATTCAAGATCGCCAAGCACAATGGGTTGGGATTTAGACTCGGGCCCTCTCGAGAGGTAATACCTTACTCCTTTTGGTGGATTCGATCCGCCCAGTGTCTTTATTGATCTCGTGATCTCGTGAATCTAAAGCTCTTGCTTATGAAGTTGTATCTCGATCTCCTATTGGAATCTCCCTCAAGGGACGCCCTTACCCCCTTATATAGTCTTGGGAGGAAGGGTTTACAAGTCGGAAACCCTATCTTACTCTAAGTTGGTTTCCTCAATCTTACCAAACCGTGACTATAGGCCGATTGCCTTATCTCTATCGGCAACCGTAACACCTAAGTCAAGTTCGGACACAGATATAGCAGGCGCAATCTATCCCTACCTCCAGTCGGATAAGCTTGCCATGTGGATACCCGATTGCCACAATCTCCACAAAGAGCTCCCCAGAGTCCTTTCGGGGCCGACGAGACAACTCAGCCTTCAGAGCAAAGACTCAACCAAAAATCTCTTTGACCGAGTGCTTTTGGCGCCGAGTGATTCCATCATCTCGCCTGAATCTTCCCAGTGGCTCCAAAGACTGTGAAGGGCTGGAAAAATATAAAAATTTCTCAAAAAATAAATATCTAGGTGCATCTCCGATGCACCTAATTATAGGTATAGCCCCGACTATGTGGTTAGTCAAAAATAGACTAAGCATATAGTCAAGAACTATAAAAATTATTCTCATGTAGATGCCTAGCTCATGCTAAAGCAATCATAGAAATCTTATTACTCAAAGCAAGTTCATACTCAACCGAGTGAATTTGCCCGAGTCATCTCGAACAAATAATCCAATCATTCCTCATGGGTAAAAAGCACTCGGTAAACTCTTGCTCAACCGAGTAGATTCGCAATGAGTAATCCCGAATAATAACTCAATCAACCCTAGCGGGTAAAAAGCACTCTAAGCTCATGCTTATCCGAGTAAATCTGCCCGAGTCATCCGGAACAAATACTTTAATCATCCCTCATGGGAAAATAAGTTCTTTCAATCATATGAAAAATATGACCAAGTTATTAAACAACTTTTGCCATAATACTGGTCTCAATCTTATAAAGATCTTCACCAAGGTGGAAAACAAAAAAGCATCGGTAAGATTACTCCGACCAAATGAGAAAAACCAAACAGCCCTTGTTCACCAAGGTGGCTATAAAAACTCTTTGTTGGTCACCTTCCAAATTGCATCGTGCCTTCTCATGAAGTCAAGCAAACCGCGGTATGGAAGGATCTTTTAAGGTATAGGGCACTCGGACACGCGCATATTGCTGGGGGCAAACTGCCTTAAGCTCATCCACTTAAGTCCCTAAGGACACGTATCGGACCACACCTTAGCCGGGCCGTAGATTTTCTTATGGGCTCGGCCCACTCACCGAAAAACCTAGCGCAACCCTCAAATCTTTCTTTATAAAGACACGAGGTCGTCCCGCCTCTTCATCTTCCAAAAATTCCCCTTCTCGCAATACTGCTCATCAGTTCATTGCGGAGAACCCTAGGCTTGCGCACTTCGGCCCATCCGCCAAGAAGCTCACTTGCCGCGACAACTAGCTCCCGCACCAAAACTCCCACATCTTTCGCCCAAGATCCAACCTTTCTCGGCCGGATCCGCTCCTCATCAACCTCGATCTCATGGCGGAGGAGAAGAATATTCCGTCTCGACCAATGGGCCACCTCGGATGTGAGGGAATACACCCTCAAGGAGATGGTAAAGCACGGCGTGCTTCCGCCCAAGGAACTTGTGGGATGGCGCCCGGCGGGGGAGGACTTCCGACCCCAAACACCGGTGAGCTCGTTGTCTTTACCTCCTTTTTCTATTGCGGATTCAGTCTTCCCACCTCCGAATTCTTTCGGGGCTCTTGGATTACTATGGTCTTCACATCTACCATCCGAACCCCAACTCGATGCTTCACATCGCACTCTTTATTCATGTGTGTGAAGCCTTCCTTGGCATTCTTCCTCACTTCAATCTGTTCCGTCGTATGTTCTACCTGAAACCCCATCCGAACAAGGACCATCCTTGTGTCGTTGGCGGAAAAGCCTCCAGCTCATGGATCTCTCCGCAAAGATTACTTCTCTCTCCTTGAAATCCTCGAACAAAGGCGGCACTCGAACTGGTTCTACATCGCAATCTTGAACCTAGCCTTCCTTCCTTTGTCGGTCTTCCTCCGTCTCAAACCATCTTGGAGCACCGTCCCTAGTAGCCCAAGAATGGGATGAAGCCAACGATCCGCGCGAAGATCCGGCGATGAAGAAGAGGAACCTTCGCGGGAACAAATCACTCGCATTTCATCGTAGTGCCGACCGGCGCCAATCGGAGCGATCGAAGCCGGCCTTCGAGTACGAAGGCGGAATAGACCCAATCGGGAGGACCTGGATCCGCTCATACGAGATTCCGAAGATCCGATGTACAAGCTCTTCTCATCCGGGATCTCGCCGAGCGAGCCCTCATACTACACTGATCCTTCCATTCAAGCATCCATCGACCTCCTCCCAGTAAGCCGATTGATTGCTTTATAGTATCTTTCGATCTTGATGTCTTGTCGCTTAACGTTGTGCCTTCCTTCTTCGCGGCAGGAGAACGCCTCTATCATTTCCAAGCCGTATAAGATGGCTCATGATGACGCGCAGCCGTCGCCAAGAAGCGCGGCGGGATAAAAATCCAAGCTGATCCAGTCGGGAAGCGGGCGGCGCGAGTGAAGACTCGAACAAGCGCAAGCAAAGCGCGGATCATCGAGGATCGGGACTCGATGCCCCCGTCCTCCTCCTGGCCGAGACCCTGCACTCGCCGCGCGGATGACGCGCACCAAGATCGCCGATCAACCAAAGCTCAACCAAAGTCACGAGTTCTTTCGAGAGAACTCTTCTTTCTCTTATTTACATTTGCAGAAGCCCCATATAGATCTGTCGGAGGGATGAAGGGCCGACCCGGACGCTGCCTCTGGCGCCAAGGCCGCGAGCCAAAACCGGAGCCGCAACCAAGTGCGGCTTAGGAGAAGCACCTTCTCTCTCGAAGGAGAGCGCCCAGGGGAGAGCCCGACCGCCAGGGATATCCGACCGGAAACCGCCGGCCGCTGGAAGCCCACGACGCGCCCGAGCGCCGACGGAGGGTCACTCGGCACAGAGCCCGAAGAAGAAGAAGGCCCGCTGCCCCTACCTAGTGCAGCAAACCACCGAAACCGGTGAGATTTGCTTGAACTTTCCTTTGTTCTTTCAATTTTGAATCTTTCATGTCTTCATTGGTCTTTCTTGTTTGCCACCACTAAGAGAAGAGATTCCCTGTGCTACGCTCTTCCGAGACCCGGGTTCCTCCAATCGAATCGAGTGGCGGGACTCTAAGGCGAGAGGCGGGGCATCATCCTCGACCGGCAGTCGAAAAGGATGAAAGGGATGCCTCGTCGAGAGCCCCGAACGAGGCTACCCAACCGCTCAACGTAAGCCTCCATCTTTCTTTTTGATTATATCTTCGTTATCCTTCGCCGATCATCCTTCCGCCTTGCATGCAAAGAATATTGCCGCTCAATGGCAAAATCCGAGGCCTGGAAAAGCCGGTGCCTCACTTAAACTCCTTGGAGGACGTTCGGCGACACTGAAGGTCACTCGGGAGAGAGCCGCCGCTGAGGGAGGCCGCTTTGAGGAGGGAGATCTCGGAGGCTTGGGAAGCGAACCTCGACCTCCGCTGATCGCCGGAAGTAAGCCCGCTCTCCCAAATCTTCATTATGATTCTTTTTGTTGTTCTTGTCAATTGATAATCCTCTTTTTGTTGTAGAAAATTCTTCGGAGGTCCACTTGCTTCAAGTCCAACTGAAGCCCAACCTCGACAAGGCCGAAATGGAGGCCGAATTTGAAGGTAACCTTCTTTGAAGTTGAATTTCATGTGTCAGCTTCATTCCCGAGTGCCTTGACCGATCTAGACTCCTTGCGGCTTATAAGATAAAGACCCGAGCCCAAAGATGACGTCTTACTCGGGCGGATCAAATCCAGCCACGAGATACGGAAGAGGTCGCCAATGCCGCCGCACCAATCTTGGCGGCCTTTGTTTGATTGGTGGGGGCGCACGCCATGAGCCAATCGAGATCTTTCGACAAGCTCCTGCCTCGGCTCGCGAGTAAAAGCGATTCAAGAACATCACCAAGCAATGCCAACATGGGGCCGGTCTGGCTCTGCACGTACTGTCCCTCTACCAGTGGATATTCATTCAATCGGAGGCTTCACTGAGGGACAATGTGATCGAGTGGTGCCTTTTAGATATGCTCGGCGAGGCTGCCAGTTAGAGGCGGCGAAGAAGATCTCTTTAGATGTAGTAAACAATTTTAAACTCTGAACTGTATTTTGACTTTGCTTCATGAATGTCATGTAATCGTAACACTCTTGTCATGAAATCTTCAGTGCCTATTTTTAGTTTATTTATGTCAATGCCTTGATTCGAGCCTTTGCGTGAAATTCTTAAGTAGTTTTCGTCGTCGTCACCAAGCCTAGGCTTGATTAGGTCATCTGAAAACTCTCTCCTTAGACACTGAGCTCAGTCGAAGGACATTAAACAATGATAAACCAAATTATGCACAAAAATTTGACGAGAAAATTCGAGCTTTATTGACATGTGTATCAAAAACCCCGCACCGCTAGCTCAAGAAGTCATCTTGCTTGAGGTTGGCAAATAAGGAAAACATGAGGCCTTAGCGATTAGGCGTAAAACCGCCGAAGATGTTCGATGTTCCAGGAATTCTCCACCATAGACCCGTCCTCGCGCTTTAGCCAGAGGGCACCGGGCCGAGTCACTTCGGCGATTATATAGGGTCCTTCCCATAAGGGAGATAACTTGTGTCGGTCTTTGGTGGTCCGGATCTTGCGTAGGACCAGGTCGCCAACAATGAAAGCTCGTGCCGCACGTTGCGACCGTGGTATCTTGAGCCCTTGAAGGTATTTGCCGACCGGATGAGGGCGCCTCGGGGCCTCTTCCAATCGGGTGAGATCATCCACTCGGTCGATGTCGTAGCGTTCATCGTTGAAGCCGCGGACTGGAGGACTCAAACTCCATCTCATTTGGCAACATGGCTTCGCGCCATAGACCGTAAAGAAAGGAGTTTGGCGGTGGCCCGACCGGGTGTAGTTCGCAGCGACCATAGAACCGAGGGAAGCTCTTGGACCCACTTGCCAGCCGTAAGGGCTTAGCTGGCCGAAGACGCGAGCCTTGATGCCTTGAAGAACCATGCCGTTTGCTCGCTCGACTTGCCCATTGCTTTTGGGGTGAGCTACCGATGCGTGAAGCATCTTGATTCCTAAGTCTTCAGAATTCCTTCAAGATGCCTCCCGTGAATTGAGTCCCATTATCGGTTATGATTCCGTTTGGGACGCCGAAGCGGTGCACGATGTTGAGGAAGAAATCCCGTGCTTTGTCGCCAGTGATTGTGGCAACCGCTTGGCTTCAATCCACTTGGAGAACTTGTCGATTGCGACGAAGAGGTGTGTGAAACCTCCCGGAGCTTTCTTGAAAGGGTCAACCATGTCCACCCCATACCGCGAACGGCCGGGAAAGTGGGATTGTTTGAAGCTCCCGGCCGGGACATGGCTGTCGGGCAAAGAACTCGGCGCCTTCGCAGGTTCTTACGACTTTATCCGCGTCTGAGACCGCAGTAAGCCAGAAAAAATCCTTGTCCGTAAGCTTTGCCGACTAGAGTGCGTGCGCGCGTGGCTTCCATATGCCCGAGTGGATATCTTGGAGTAATTGTTTCCCTTCTTCGGGTGTGATGCACCTCATTAGAATTCCAGAGGGGCTCTTGTATAAACCTGAGTCGACCATGACGTACGCTTGGCAACGACGGACGCTGCTCGCTTCATCCCGGCCATCCGGCGGCTTCTTCTTGCGAAAGTTAAGAATTTGATGAGCGGCGTCCTCCGGCCGGTATCGATCATGGTGACTTCGCTTCGTGGTTTGCTCGTTGGGAGCTGTCTTTGCCGTGACGGTTGGCTCGCAGAGATGTTCGACAAAGACATCTCGTCGGAGCGGCTTCGCGCTTAGATCCGAATCGTGCTAGCTCATCGGCGCTTCGTTGTTATGTCTCGTGACATGTGAGAGTTCGAGTCCGTCAAACTTGTCCTCAAGCTTGCGGACCTCTTGTCGGTGCAGGCCTCCATAGTGTCGTTTAAGCAAGACCAGCTTTCATCACTTGATTGACGATCACTGGGAGTCGTTTCACAATAAGTCGACGATCCCGAGTGAGACCGCAAGGCGCATCCATGTAAGAGAGCTTCGTAGATTCGGCGACGTTGTGAGGCGAAGAAGTGGAGGTGAAGGGCATATCTTAGCCTTTCCCGCCGGGAGATCAGAAAAGCACAACTCCTGCTCCCAAGCCGCTGATCCTCTTGGATCCGTCGAAGTGCATGGTCCAAAGTTGTTGAGGTCTTCCAGGTACGTGCTCTTGCCGTTCACCCACTCGGCCAGTGAAGTCCGCTAAGGCTTGTGGGACTTAATGGACGTCCTGGGCTTAAAAAAGCTAAGTCCGCGGCATCGGTCCAGGGGCCCACTTGGCAGATAGTACTGCCCGATTGCCTCGCGGTTGTGGATGACGTCGAGAGGAAGAGAGGTGATGATGGTGACCGAGTGACTCGAAAGTAGTGTGCCAATTTCTCGCGGTTATTAGAACACCATAAAGCAATTTTTGTACCTGGGGGTATCGGATTTTGGCTCCTCGCCAATACTTCACCGACAAAGTAAATTGGTCTTTGAATCTTCGCCCGTCCTTCTTCTTCTCGTTCAACCACAAGGACCGTGCCGACCACTTGGTGAGTGGTTTGAGACGTACAAAGAAGACAGGGGTTCCTGGCGCCGAGGTGAAGCTAGGACGACGGTGGCGTGGTAAGGAACTCTTTGAAGTCTTCAAAGGCCTTGTCACTCTCGTGGTCCACTTTGGAAGTCGTCTGTCTTCTTCAAGTCGAAGAAGGGCATGCCTCGCTCGCCGAGTCGGGATATAAATCCGCTTAGCGCCGCCATGCAGCCAAGTGAGCTTTTGGACGTCTTTTCGATTACTCTGGGGCTTCATGTTTAGGATGGCGTTGATCTTTTCGGGTTCGCTCTCAATGCCGCGATGTGATACCATGAAGCCGAAAGCGCTTTGCTCGATGGGACGCCGAAGGTGCACTTCTCCGGTTCAACTTCATTCGAAGGTCTTGATGTTTGCAAAGGTTTCTTCTAAGTCGGCGATCAGGTCTTCTTCGCTTGGTCTTGATGACAACATCGTCGACATAAGCTTCAACGTTTTGCCGATCTGCCTGGAAGCATCTTTGGATCATGCGTTGGTATGTAGCTCCCAAGCGTTCTTCGTGCCGAAAGGCATGGTGATGTAGCAAAAGAGGCCCCGAACGAGCGTGATGAAAGATGTCTTCAAGCAAATGGATTCTTTAAGACTGATCTGGTGATAGCCCGAGTAACAATCCAAGAGGCTCAGGAGTTCAGAATGCATTGTCGTTGAGTCGACAACTTGGTCGATACGAGGTAGCCTTCGAATGGATCTTTGGGGCGAAGGCTTTGTTTGTTGGTGTAATCGACGCACATGCGCCATTGCCCCGCCTCTTCTTTCATGGACCAAGACTGGATTGGCTAGCCAAGGATGAAGGACTTCTTTAATGAAGCCATAAGAGCTTAGAGCTTTGCAAGTTCTTCTTTGATCGCGTCTTTTCGATCCGTGCGAACTCGCGTAATCGTTGTTTAATTGGTTTGGCGTCATCTTTGACGTTCAGAGAGTGCTCGATCACCTCCCTAGGAATTCTGCATATCAGATGGTTTCCAAGCAAAAACATCTTTATTATTTTGGAGGAAGGTGACGAGCGCGCTTTCCTATTTAGGATCTAGGTCGGCGCCGACATGTGCTAGCCTTGGAGGGATCGCACTAATCAAGGGAGATCTTTTTGGTCTTGATGTCGCCAGGATCTCGATTTGGCTATCTTCTTCGCGACTTCGCCGAAGTAGATGCAGCCAATCGGACTTTCTTGTTGGCCACGTAATCTCTCGAGATTGGGCCATGTCAGCAGTTTTCCTTGTCGCAGTGAAGGCTTGCTTCACATCGCTGCGCAAGAGTGATGACGCCGTTGGGACCCTAGCATCTTCATGCAAAGATAAGTGTAGTGAGGGATCGCCATGAACTTGGCAAGCGCAGCCTTCCGATGATGGCATGATATGCCGCTGAAAGTCGGCCACCTCGAAGGTGACGTTCTCCATTCGGAAATTCTCTCTCGGGCTCCGAAGGTGACTGGGAGAGAGATATGCCCAGTGGTGTTGAAGATAGCCCTGGATAACTCCGTGGAAGGGGGCCGAGCTTGCTTTGAGTTCGGCCCTCGGGATGCATTTCATCCATGGTCTTGGCAAACAGATGTTGAGGCGCGCTGCCCCATCGATGAGGACGCGCTTAAGCTCCGATGTTGCGGACTCACGGGGTCCGTGACGAGTGGATAGCGCCCCGGGTGGACCACTCGGCCGTGATGATCCGAGCTGGTCCAAAAGTGATGGCCACTTCCGACCATCGAGGATACCGAGGACTTCGTGTTGAGCCGCGTTGACCTCCTTCGGCCAGCTAGCTTTTGTTTTCCTCTTGGATTCATAAGCTAACCGGCCCCGAAGATGTGGTGGAGCTCCCCACCGGATCTTGAAAAGGTTCGGCATTCTCAGCACCCGCATTGTTCTTCTTGGCGCGGACGGCCGCCTCACGGCTGGCTTGTTGAGTCCGCGCCACAGATTGTTTCAAATGGAACTCGCTTGTAGATAAAGCAGCCCTTTGCCGCGTGCTTGTGATTCTGATGGTGGTGCACCGGCGTTCATGATGGCGTCGTAGGCGGCTGACTGGGACGGCGTTGAGTATTGGAGGTTGCGGCCACTGTGCTCCGATGTCGGCGCTTGCGATCTTTCGGCCCCGGGTTGCCGTTGTTGCCGCCATCCTTCTTAGGATTTCGGCTTCCTCCCGCTTGCTTGTCCTCTCTTCTCGTCGGCCGATCTTGACGGGCGGCCTTGATGGCGTCGTTTGATTTGGCGTATGAATTCGTCGTCTCAAACATCCTGCCCACCGCCTTCTGGGTGTGGCTTGCGTCCGAACTTGCCGATAAGCGGCTCATCACGGACTCCCTTCTGGGAAGGCGGCGATGATGATGTCATCGGTGATGTTCGGGATCTTGTTGCGCTTCTCTGAGAAGCGACGAATGTAATCCTTCGAGGCTCGTCCGCCTCGGATGACATTGTAAAGGTCGGCTGTGCGTGCGGGCCTCCTCAAGGTGCCTTGGAAGTTGGCGACGGTGGTCCTCGCCTCGCTCCACGAGCCGATTGAGCCTCTTGGCAGTCAGAGCCACCCTTCGGCCGAGTTCGCGAGGCCACGGCAGTGTAGTTCGGCCATGGCTTTGTTGTCACCACCGCAGCTCGGATGGCAAGGGTATACACAGCTAACCAAGATTCGGGTCGGTTTTTGCCATCGTACCTTTCTATCCTCGGTAGGCTTAAAGCCACTCGGCCAATGCACTGGCGGAGCTCCCGAGTGAAGGCCGGCACTCCATCGTCGCCGCTATCGTGTGATCCTCTCCGGGATCTTCCCGAGTGCGACGGCCGCGCTTGGTAGCGCGGCCGAGGACTTCCCGCATCACCCTCGGCGGGTCTTCTCGTTGACCGGTCGGGTAGCCGGAATTGTTGCGGACTGTGGTGGGGACGGTGGACGTCCATGTCGCTGGCGCGGGAGTCGACTGTCAACTCTTGGTGCCTCGGCATGGACTCGGGAGGCGTCTCTTGGCCTAGTTGACGACCGAGCCGGTTCGGGCCTCCTATAGTCTCCCCGACCTTAGGGTGGGAGCCGCTCTTGTCAGCGTTTCGCCACGGATCGGCCGGCCTTCTTACCGAAGTGGTGGGGGGCCGTTAGCCGTGGCAAGAACGATGGTCTTGATCTTATCCAAAGATAGGAGTCACGTTGGCATGGGAGCTGCCTCCATGACGGTATCCAAGAGCGTGAGTGCGGCGACGCTGCTTCGTCAGCATGTCTGGAAGACATTGGTGTTGCGAACCCGTGTTTGGAGGATGGCCTCCTCAGGGCGAGATCGTCCACAAGTACACGCAGATCCAAATTTCCTTTTATCAACCTCGTCTTTGCGTTGTTTGTCTTCTTCTACGTCTTGCGTTCAAGCTCCACTCGCTCGCTCCTCTTCGGCAAGCCTTCGCCATGGCTGAGTCGGACTATCTCGCTCGGCCATGAGGACGTCAAGCCACTTGCCGGCCGCAGCCATATGCAAGCGATCGGAGTTGTCGGCTTTGGCGAGGATGCCGTAGAGATTGTCGAAGCCGGCGGAGCGAGGTATCGTTGAGCTCAAGATGAACAAGAGCCAAAGGACGGGAGGATGACAGCTGACACTCCTTGAACTCGTAACCGGATTCGGACCTTCTCGACCCGAGTCGGAGCTTGGGGATCGTGCTCTTCCGAGTGGATCTCGCCACCTGGGGAGAGGCGGATCAGAGATTTCGACGTTTGGTAACTCAAACGGCGGCTAAAAGGTCTTCAACAGTAGATTGCTTCCGTCGGGAGGCAAGAAGATTAGCGCAGATCTCCGGCATTCGGTAATCCGAATGGCGCCGAGTGAAGTCCGTCATCGGAAAAGGTGGATCGCATCTTGGTCTTCAAGGTGTTGTCGAAGATCTCGGCGCTGCTGGAGAGCCCGAACGGCGCCGAGGTTGTTCCCTCCGACCGGTTCGAATCCCGGAGCCGAGGGAGGAGTCGCCGGCGAAGTTGGCGGCGAAGTCGCCAGTCTTGAAGGAGATCCCATCACGCTTGTCGGTGAGATTGTTGAAGAAGTCTCGACGCGCGGCCCTACCTGGCGCGCTAACCGCCGAAACTTGGTTTCAGAATATATTTAATGGGTCGCGCATTTCAAGATCGCTAAGCCACAATGGGTTAGAAGAAGAAGAAGATTTAGACAGTTCGAGCCCTCTCGAGAGGTAATACACCTACTCCGTTTCGGTGGATTCGATCCGCCGAGTGTCTTTATTGATCTCGTGATCTCGTGAATCTAAAGCTCTTGCTTATGAAGTTGTATCTTAGATCTCCTATTGGAATCTCCTCTAAGGGACGCCTTACCCCCTTATATAGTCTTGGGAGGAAGGGAGTTTACAAGTCGGAAACCCTATCTTACTCTAAGTTGGTTTCTCAATCTTACCAAACCGTGACTATAGGCCGATTGCCTTATCTCTATCGGCAACCGTAACACCTAAGTCAAGTTCGGGCTACACAGATATAGCAGAAAAAGCAACCATCCCTACCTCCAAGTGTGGATAAGCTTGCCATGTGGATACCCGATTGCCACAATCTCACAACATACCTAAGGAGAGTATCCAGAAAATGGTCATCATGTGATGATGATGATGCAAGGCAAAGCGCAAACACACTGTCAAGAAACTTTGCACCAAGAGGAAGTTAACTCCCGAATGAGATCGCGAGTGCCTCCAATGCAAAGAAGGGGGCAAGAAGGGTCGGCAGCATCGTATGCCGTTTTATCTGGTGCAAGGAGAGAAAGCCACTTTGGAAAAGGAACTGCAAGAAGTACATGGAGGATCTCAAAAAGAAGCAAAGCGATACTTTCGCTTCAGGTATTAATGTTATAGACATTAATTTGCTACTTCACTCATCGACTCTTGGGTATTTGATAATGATCGTAGCTTTCATATTTGTAGTCGTTGCGGAATGAGAAGAAGTAGAGGATTGAGAAGGGGCGAGGTGAACTCGCGCGGTCGGCATGGAGCAAGCGCTGCTACACTGTCGACACGCACGTACCACTTCATCTACCTCCGGATTAGTTTTGAAATTGAATAATTGTTATTGTGTTCCAACACTATGTCAAACGCTATTTCCGCTTCATGTTTGCAAGCGGAAGGATATGATTTTAGATCAATGAACAATGGTTGTTCAATATATCTCGAGATATGTTCTATTTTCATGCTCCATTGGTGAATGGATTATACGTTTTGAATCTTGAAGCATCTCCCATCTATAACATTAATACGTAAAGGCAACTCTCTAATGATATAAACCCCACGCTTATCCGGCATTGTCGCTTAGGCCATATAAATAAGAAACGCATGGAGAAGCTCCATAAGGATGGATTGCTTCACACTTTTGATTTTGAATCATTTGAGACATGTGAGTCTTGTTTACTTGCTAAGATGACAAAGGCACCTTTCACGGGACATAGTGAGAGAGCAAGTGACTTATTGGCACTCGTACATACCGATGTATGTGGACCAATGAGCTCAACGGCCAGAGGTGGTTATCGCACTTCATTACCTTACTGATGACTTTAGTAGATATGGTTATATCTACTTAATGAGGCATAAGTCCGAATCCTTTGAAAAGTTCAAAGAATTCCAGAATGAAGTACGTAATCATTTAGGAAAAACAATCAAGTTTCTACGCATCGATCGTGGAGGAGAATACTTGAGCCAAGAGTTTGGTAATCATCCGATAGATTGTGGAATTGTTCCACAGCTTGACTTCGCCAGAACTCCACAATGGAATGGGGTGTCCGAACCAAGAAATCGCACCTTGTTGGACATGGTGCGGTCGATGATGAGCCAAAGTGATCTTCCGTTATCCTTCCGGGGATATGTTTTGAAACAACTTGCGCCACACTAAATAGAGTTCCATCTAAGTCGCTTGAAAAGACACCATATGAGATATGGACAGTAAGGCAACCCCTAGTTTGTCTTTTCTCAAAATTTGGGGATGCGAAGCTTATGTAAAACGTTGATACCGACAAGCTCACACCCAAATCTGACAAGTGCTTCTTTGTGGGATATCCTAAGGAAACTAATGGATATTACTTTTATAATCGGGAACAAGGCAAAGTGTTTGTCGCCCGACACGGTGTCTTCTTGGAGAAAGAGTTTCTTTCAAGAAGGGTTAGTGGGAGCGTGTGCATCTTGAAGAAGTTCAAGAAACACGAGTAAAACGTTTCATTGACCTCACGTAACCACAACAGGAGCAAGTGTTACGCCACCATTGTAGATACACCTTAGCCACGGAGGTCCGAAAGATCACGTCGTGCCTGACAAAAGTGTACAAAAGTGCGGAACCACGTGATATATTGTTGTTGGACAACGATGAACCTAAGACCTATGAGGAAGCGATGGTGGGACCCGATTCCAACAAGTGGCTTGGAGCCATGAAATTCGAAATAGAATCCATGTACGACAATCAAGTTTGGAACTTGGTTGATCCACTCCGATGGTGTCAAAACCATTGAGTGTAAATGGGTTTTTAAGAAAAGGCCGATATGGATGGAAATATTCACATCTATAAGGCGCGATTGTGGCGAAAGGTTTTAAACAGATTCAAGGAGTTGATTATGATGAAACCTTCTCCCGTCGCAATGCTTAAATCTATTCGGATTATCCTAGCGATTGCTGCATATTTCGATTATGAGATATGGCGATGAATGTCAAAACGGCTTTCCGAATGGAAACCTAAGCGAGGATGCATACATGATACAACTCGTGGTTTTGTCGATCCGTGATCGCCGAAAGATATGCAAGCTACGTAAATCCATTTATGGATTGAAGCAAGCATCTCGGAGTTAAATATTCGTTTTTTGATGAAGTAATCAAAGGGTTTGGTTTCATCAAAAACGAAGAAGAGGCATGTGTTTACAAAAAGGTCATGGGGAGCGCAATTGTATTTCTAATCTTATATGTGGATGACATATTGTTGATTGGAAATGATATCCCTTATGCTAGAACTGGCCAAGTCTTCATTGAAAAATAGTTTTTCCATGAAAGACTTAGGGAGGCAAAGATACATATTGGGCATTCGGATCTATGAGAGATAGATCCAAGAGGCTAATTGGATTAAGCCAAAGTACATACATTGACAAGGTGTTGAAAAGGTTCAACATGCATGATTCCAAGAAAGGTTTCTTGCCCATGTCACATGGCATTAATCTTAACAAGAATTAGTGTCCTCAGACACATGATGATCAAAATAAGATTGGTATGGTTCCGTATGCTTCGGCAATTGGATCCATCATGTATGCCATGCTTTGTACACGCCTTCGCATGTCTCGTATGCTTTGAGTGCTACGAGAAGATACTCGCCGATCCAGTGAAGGTCACTGGATCGCACGTAGAAGAATATCCTTAAGTACTTGAGAAGAACTAAGGATATGTTCCTAGTCTATGGAGGTGAAGAAGAGCTCACAGTTGTAAGTGGCACCGATGCTAGCTTCCAAACAGACAAGGATGATTATAGATCACAATCTGGGTTCGTATTCTCGCCCGAACGGAAGGCAAATAACTCCGGAAGAGTTCCAAGCAGATACCGTTTCGATTCTACAACGGAGGCCGAGCACATTGCCGCTTCCTAAGTCAAAGGAGGCCGTTGGATCAAGAAATTGTTTCGAGCTTGGTGTGATGACTAAGGGATCGTCCAATGTCTCTCTATTGTGATAATAGTGGAGTCATTGCCAAGCCAAGGAGCCGAGGTCACATCGGGAAGTCCAAACACATACTTTCGATATCATCTCATCCGAGATAGTGGACAGAGGTGATGTCAAGATATTCAAAGTGCACACGGATCTCAACATAGCCGATCCACTGACAAACCTCTCCTCAATACATGAGGCGCACACAAGAGCAATGGGTATTAGATACTTACATGATTGACTCGTGCAAGGAGATTGTTAGTGATATGCCCTAGAGGCAACATGGAGATGTTGGGATATCACGCCAATGTTTATGTATATATGAATAAAGTGTTATTCGCCCATGAAATAGACATCTTGTATTGATCAATAAGTACGTGACTTATTTATGAGACTGACATGTATGAATCTATTTCTAAACGATCCTCGATCATATGTCATATTGTTGGAACAAATATGATTCTAAGATCGTACATGTTTATTGATTGATGATCATGTCTCATAGATCATGGGTATAGAGATACCAAATCAATAAACATGGACATATGTGTTGGAGAACACATTGTTGGATAGACCCACCATGAGACACTACAGAATTAATGTGCCATTAGTTGGTCTCGTGTAGTGTTGGTACAAAGTCCTTAGACTCGAGATCACCATGGATTCCAACATGTGTAGTAGCCTACTTTGGGACTACCTAAACGCTGAGGCCTCGAATCGGTAGTTATAAAGCTGCAGTTTTCGGGTTTGCTATGAAACATGGAGTGGGATGTGAGTGATCAAGATGGAATTTGCCCTCCTTGGAGAGATCATACTGCCCTCGAGGTAATGGATTATGGAAATGCATGGCCATGCTAAGTTGATTGAGGAGTCAATCCGTACGCAATAGGTCCAATACGAATGAGTGAATATTGAAGGATGGATACACATCTTGCCTATAGCTTAATCGCAATCGGAAAGGGATTTGTGTACACATTGCAAGTGCAGAGCCGATATTATTCTTGTATACTATGGTGTCAATATGTGCCGCTAGGCCGCCATGACGTCGGAGCTGACTCGAGCCGCGACGCTGTGTTAGACTATAGCCGAAACCGAGTATACTGAACCTAATGGTCGCACGCTTAAGGGATAGAATAGATATTCGAGTTGGACCTCGATATCGCCGACGGATAGAGTCCTATGGGCTTACGACGTATGGCGGCCAACTCCTATGAGATACGGATGAGATCCGGATTCAAAATAGAGTCCACCTCCGCCATCTTCAGCCGCCAACTCTATACAAAGGAGGGAGGGCGAGCCTAGCGACACGTCAATTGCATCGCGTGGCAATGACAGCCGCCGAGATCACTTCCACGAAACCTCCCCACTCGAGCCAACCCTAGCCTTGCATCGCGTGCCAGCACACGTA